>CM021104.1:64702364-65448872 GCA_007115665.2 Sequoiadendron giganteum
TTGATAACTCTTGGCTTATTGATTCAGGTTGCTCCTATCATATGACTCCTAGAAAGGAGTGGTTCACTAAGTATACTCCATATGATGGAGGGGATGTCTTCTTTGGAGACAACAACACAACAAAGGTTGTTGGCAAAGGAGAGGTAAAATTGTGTTTCAATGATGGTAGGTTAAGACCCTTAATGTTGTTTTACATATTCTAGGACTTGCTAGAAATCTTCTTTTTGTCTCTAAGTTCAATGATTCTGGAATGCATGTGACATTTGACAAAGGTGGCTGCAGATTGGTGAAAGGGAATATGTTGGTTGCTAAAGGATCTCAGATTGGGAATTTGTTTAAGCTGAATACCTCCAATGTAAATATTTTATCCAATGTAACTGAAGCTGAAAATACATGTATGCTATGGCACCATAGATTGGGCCATATAGGTGAAAAAGGTCTTAGGATCATTCTTAATAAAAATTTGGTTGACGGTATTCCTAATTATAATATTGGCAAAAATGACTTTTGTGAGCATTGTGTGTTTGGAAAGCAATCTAGATCTAAATTTCCTAGTAGTACAAATAGAGCTAAAATATTATTAAAGATTATTCACTTAGATGTAATGGGCCCTGTGGATATTGACTCTATTGGAAAATCTAGATACTATGTCACATTTAATGATGATGTCTCAAGATACACTTGGATATATTTTATGCATAGAAAATCTGATGTGTTTAATAAGTTTAAGGAATTTAAGGCTTTGGTTGAGAAACCATCAGATCATAAGATAAAAGTGTTGAGATCAGATAATGGTGGTGAGTATTGTTCTACGGAATTTGATGACTATTGTAAGCATGCAGGAATAGTAAGACAAAAAACTACTCCATATACACCTCAACAAAATGGAGTAACATAAAGGATGAACCAAAAATTAATGGAAAGAGCTAGGAGTATGTTAAGTAGTGCTAAGCTAGATCGGTCCCTATGGGCTAAGGCGGTATGTACTTCTTGTTATTTAATCAATAGATACCCTAGTTCATCTATTGAAGATAAAACTCCTTATGAAATGTGGTTAGGAAAGAAGCCTAGTGTTGCACATTTAAGGATCTTTGGTTGTGAGGATTTTGTTCATGTGCCTCAAGAAAAGCGATCTAAATTGGATTCTAAAGCACATAAATGCATATTCATAGGTTATGGTGAAAATGTAAAAGGTTACAAGCTTTGGAATCCACTAACATGAAAAGTATCTTTATCCAGAGATGTGATTTTTTAGGGAATTTAGAGCTTATTTAGGAGAAGAACAACCAAAGGAGAAGGATACTTCTCGAACAATGCATTTTGAGGAAAATACTAAGAAGCAAGAAGATGCACATGCTGAAGAAAAATTGGATGGATTGGAAGAGGAGAGTTCAAAGAGTTCTTCTGGAATAGATGCTTAAGATGAGCATATTGAGGAACAAGTAGAAACCCCTTTGAGAAGATCCACAAGACAAAAAAATCCTGTTGATAGGTATAGCCCACCTAATTTCCATTGTATTTTTTCTTTAATGATTACTAATGATGAACCCAGTTCTTACAGGGAATCCTTTTCTTCAGACGAACACAAGCTTTGGTCACAAGCTATGCATGAGGAAATGGAATTCTTAGAAACTTGTGACACATGGGATCTTGAGAGTTTTCCCAAAGGAAGAAAGGCCATTGGTTGTAAATGGATCTTTAAAAAGAAGATTGGAGTAGATGGTAATCTTGAAAGGTACAAGGCTAGATTAGTAGCCAAGGGCTACTCCTGGAGAGAGGGACTTGACTTTAATGAAATCTTCTCTCATGTTGCTAAACTTACTTCTATTAGATTCTTTTTGTCAATTGTTGCTGCTTATAATTTAGAAATTGAGCAAATAGATGTGAAAACTATATTTTTGCATGGGAATATTGATGAGGAGATTTATATGAAGCAACTTGATGGTTTTTTTGTAAAAGGAAAAGAATAATTGGTTTGTAGGTTAAAGAGATCTTTATATGGATTGAAATAGTCACCCAGAATGTGGTACCAAAAGTTTGATGCTTTCACATTGAAAATTGGTTATGTTAGGAGTGATTAAGATCATTGTGTTTACATAAAAATAAATGATGATCAACTTTTAATTATTATCTTATATGTTGATGACATGTTATTTATTGGTAACAACAAGGTAATGATCAAAGAATTGAAAGCACAACTCTCGATCACATTTGAGATGAAGGATCTAGGGGCTGCAAAATATATCCTTGGTATGGAGATTAGTAGAGATAGAGGTAACAGAAAGCTTTGCTTAAGTCAAAGCAATTATGTTGATACTATTTTGACACATGTAGGATAGTAAACCAGTTAATATTCCTTTACTAGTTGGCACGAAGTTAAGTTTAGATATGAGTCCTAAATCTAATTTTGATTATGAGGAAATGTTCGAAATTCTGTATGCTAGTGCAATTGGTAGTTAAATGTATGCAATGGTCTATACGAGACCAGATATAGCCCAAGCAATGGGAATTCTTAGAAGGTTTATGTCTAACCCTGGTAAAGAACATTGGACTTATGTTAAGAGGGTGTTTAGATATTTATGAGGGACTTCTAATTACTGTTTAGTTTATCATGGTTCTAATGACATTGATATTATGCATAGATCATTGGACATACAGGGGTTTGTTGATTCAGATTGGGTAGGAGATCTGGACAGTCAGAGGTCGACAAGTGGTTATGTGCACACTTTGTTTGGAGCTGCGGTTACTTGGATGAGTAAGAGGCACCCCACAATTACTTTGTCCACCACAGAAGCAGAGTACATGGCTGCCACACATGCCTCTAAAGAGGTAGTTTGGTTACAGAGACTTGGGAAAGTTATTGGTTTTAATTGCAAGCAAGTTAGGCTTGAATGTGATAGTTAGAGTGCTATTTGTTTAGCCAAAAATCCTATGTATCATTCCCATACTAAACATGTAGGTGTTCAGTATCACTTTGTGTGAGAAATGGTTAAAAGTGGAAAATTATTAATTGAAAAAATTGACACTTTGATTAATGCTACAGATTATCTTACGAAGCCAGTTCCTACAGATAAGTTCTCGTGGTGCAGTAAGGCCATTAGCCTTGAGTCCTACACTTGTTTTAAAATTATGATTCCTTATTTAGAATAATTGCCTTGCTGCAAACAATAAAGGAGATTCCAGAGTTGAACCAGCTGATCAAACAGTTGTGCATTAAAACCTTGGGGAGGAAACCAAAGTAAATAAATATCTTTCACATTGATGGCTATTTAGCTTAATTTTTGTCTGGAAAGACCGTTGCTCCAAAATATGATGATCCCGGTAGTCCACTTATAACTATCACAATTAATGAGGTAGCAATACCTAATGCATTAGTGGATTTAGGAGCAACCATTAATGTAATGACTGTGGAGGTGATGGAAAAAATAGGCCTTACTAATTTACATCCCACAACTACAGTCTTACAGATGGAAAACCAATCCATATCCATTCCAAAGGGTGTTATTGAAAATGTTCTTGTCAAAGTTGATGGATGGGAATATCCAGTCAACTTTTAGGTCATCCAATCACTTACACCCAAAGATAGCTATCCAATAATTCTTGGAAGACCATGGTTAGCCATTGTCGTTGCTAAAATTGACTGCAAAGAGGGAGGAATGACCATTTCACATGGTCCAAACAATAAACATTTATTCTTTTACCCTCCTACTAAACCCATTAAATATAACAAAGTCTGGGTTGATGAACCAAAAGAGGGTAATGGTCAAGACACTATGGCCTCGTTAGCCATGGTAGTTATTAAACAACATGGAGAAGAATTAGAGGATGAATTAGTGAATGATGTAGCGCATCTCTCCATAGGTTCAAGTAATGAAGAAATGGTTGATGCACCAAAATTTTTGGGACAACCAATTGATGTACATGGGATGGAGCTGAATTATACTACTATGGGAATGCCTTATCCTTTGGACAATATGATTCCCAAAACTAGCCATTTTTTTAGGACATTACTAGATTTCATGAATTGATACCTCATAGCTGTCCTCTCAACACCTTGTTGTGACCAATACATACTATCACTTTCGCCCATCTGAGAACAAAAACAATTATGCTATTGCCGAGAAAAACCTTGAACATCAATAGTTGGTTGACAAAATCAAAAGAGGATAGATTATTTAATGTTTTGGTAAAAAGGTCTAAGGCTTTTGCTTGGGACTACACAGACACAAGGGAAATTCACCCAAGTTTTTATACACATCACATTTATACTGATCCTAACGTAAGGCCAGTACACCAGCCACATAGAAGACTTAATCCTGCATTAAAGGATCTTGTCAAAATTGAAATTGAAAAACTCCTTCTAGTGGGATTTATTTATCCCATTTTTGATAGTAAGTGGGTGTCACCTATGGTTGTAGTTCCAAAGAAAAATAGAAAGTGGAGAATATGTGTAGATTACAGAGAACTTAACAAAGCCACTCACCGAGATTATTTTCCTTTACCATTTGTAGACCAGGTTCTGGACAATTTGGTTGGGAGGAAACATTTCTCCTTTTTAGGCAGATTTAGTGGTTACAACTAGATTCAGGTAGCACCAAAAGACTAGGATAAGATGGTGTTTACTTGTCCATGGGGAACATTTGCATATCGTGTTCTCCCCTTTAGACTTTGTAATGTTCCTACAACTTTCCAAAGAGCCATTTTGGCTATATTTACTGAGCTTGTTAATGATTGTGTAGAAGTCTATATGGATGACTTCACTATCTATGGGTCAACCTATGATGAAGCCCTTCAGAACTTGGATAAGGTTTTAGAGGTTTGCAAGGATCATCGACTATCCCTTAGCCATGAAAAGTGTTTGATAATGGTGGAAGAAGGAATAGTCTTAGGTCATTATATCTCCTCTAAAGGAATAAAGGTTGATCCCAAGAAAATTGAATTCATTCAACAAATGACTACTCCTCAGATGCAAATGGATGTTAGAAGTTTTCTTTGGCATGCTGGATACTATCGAAAGTTTATAGAAATCTTTAGTAAGATAGCTGCCCCTATGTTTTCCCTTCTCCATAAAGACGTGGAGTTTAACTGGACACTTGAGTGTCAACTATCATTTGAAACAATAAAGGAGAAGCTTGTCCTTGCTCCCATACTACGTGAGACAAATTGGAATCTTCCGCTCCATATCTATGTCGATTCTTTGGATGACGCAATTGGTGTAGTATTGGGGCAACAAGATAAGAAGGAGGGTAAATATGCCATATATTTCATTAGTAAAAACCTGCCATCTGCTGAAAGAAACTACACAACAATAGAAAAATAATTCTTGGCTGTGGTACATGCCATTAAAAAGTTCCACCATTATATTATAAGATATAAAGTTACTGTCTATACAGACCATTCAGCTATAAAATATCTGATGAATAAACCTGTAGTCAATGGATAAATAATGAGGTGGTTATTACTCCTTCAGGAGTTCAATGTAACAATACTTGACAAGCTAGGGAAATTTAATGTAGTGGCAGAATTTTTGTCTCGAATTAAACAAGAAGATGGTGACTGTGCACCTATGCAAGATGAGTTTCTAGATGAAAATATATTTTCTATCTCTATAAAGACCCCTTGGTTTGCTGACATTGCCAACTATTTAGCCAATTTAGAAGTACCACCTGGTTTTACATCAAAACAGAGGAAGCGACTTATTAGAGAAAGTGTCCCATTTAAATGGATTAATGGGATATTATTCCATTGTGGCCTTGATATGGTCTTGAGAAGATGTGTCAGGGCAGATGAAACTTACAATATCCTTATGGAATTTCACAATGATCCTTTTGGGGGTCATTACTTTGCAAAAATAACTTCTCATAAAATCTTGGGTGCTGGGTACTATTGACCTTCAATGCATAAAGATGTTAAAAATTGTATTCATCGTTGTGATGAATTTCAAAGAGTAGGAAGACAACCCACTTGTGCTGAAATTCCCTTGCAGCCTCAGGTAGTCCTTAAACCATTCAAGAAATATAGATTGGATTTTATCAGTCCTATAGATCCTTCCTCTCAAGGGAAAGAATACATACTAGTTTGCATCGATTACTTGACTAAATGGGTAGAAGTTTAGGCCCTACAAGTTTCTAGAGAGGAACAAGTCACTGACTTCCTCTATAGTAAGAGTTTTCTTAGGTTTGGATCTCCCAAAACCATTATTACAGATCGAGGACCCCAATTCATGTCCAAAGTTCTCCTGGCATTCACAAACCATTTTCAAGTGAGTCACAAGAAGTCATCTCCCTATCACCCATAGGAAAACAATCAAGTGGAGGTGACTAATAGGGAGTTAGATAACATATTGACAAAAATGGTTTCTTTAGGGAGAAGAGATTGGGCTGGGAAATTGCCTGAAGCTATTTGGGCGTACAACACAACATGGAAATCCACAACTGGGTTCATCCCCTATGAGCTTGTTTTTGGAAAGAAACCTCTCTTTCCCATTGAGTTTGAACTTCAAACTCTAAGAAAAACAATGGGGTTGGGCCTAGATCTGAAATGAGTCCAAGTGGAGTGATTTTTATAGTTAAGCATGTTGGATGAGCTTCATTTAGATGTTATCCATAAAACTGAGCTGGTTCAACAACAACGAAAGGTTTGGCATGACAAGAACATTAAAGAAAGAGAGTTCCATAATGGTGACTGGGCCTTGCTATCCGATTCTAGATATAAATATCACCAAGGAAAGCTCAGAACACATTGGTTGGGTCCATATGAAATTTCTGAAATATTCTCAAATGGCACAATTCAGCTGAAACCCATTGATGGTAATACATGAACTCTCTTGGTAAATGGTCATCGTCTACGTATCTACCACAAACCTGTCAACAAGGAGGAATTTGAAAAACTGGTAGAAATGCAAGGGGAAATCCAATGCAATGAATATGCTAAGGTAGAGTCCATCTAAACCTTGCATATTGCATATAAAAAAAACAAAAAAAAAACTTGAAAAAATATAATGAAAAGACATGTGTATAAATTTGTTTCAAAGCATTCTTCATTAATTCTTATTTTCGGACTTGGCTAAATTTTGACTTCATTTTGCAAGACTTCTTATAAATCAAAAACATCTTCTAGAGCACCTTGCTACGATGCTCCAGAACTTGTTAGTTTAGGTGCCCCAATGCTCCGAAACTTACTTTCGGCCACGATGAAGCTCCAGAACTCATGAACTCAGTTGCGGTGGTGCTTCGAAACTAGTGAGATTTGATGCTAGATGCTTTGGAACTTGCATTTCAACTCATCGCATCATATGTCTATTCCTGTAGAATGGTGATTGGTCGAGGAAAGCTCCAGAAGTTCGAGTTCATTCATATATCCATTTTTCTCCCTTTTGGTAGAATCTTTTGATGATGCTCCAAAATCTTCCTTCAGTTGCTACTCCGGTTGTATCTTTCGACGATGCTCCAAAATCTTCATTTGGTTGCTGCTCTGATTGCATCTTTCGACGATGCTCTAGAACATTACCTTTGGTTGCTGCTCTGACGACATCTTTCGGCGATGCTCTAGAACTTATTTATCTTCTTCATTTCATGCTCGTACACATAAGTGTGGTATGGAACTTATCCATTTCCATTTCACCCACCTTTTTCCATAAAATTTAAATTTCTTTCTGATGCTTTGCTTTGTCAAACCTATGTACACATGCCTTCTTTTTTTTTTTCTTTTTTTTTAAGATGTCACATCAATATCCATACTCACTGTGGTTATTCTAATTTTTGCCATCTTGTCATCATAAATAAAAGCCACTATGACAGCCTATCCTCATTGATGACTTCGTCATTCACAAGCTACCTCACTCATGTCATAATAAATGTGTTGTCACCTCAACCAATACCATTCCATTATTCTATTAAATCGGAAAAGGTACGTAATCTTTAGGCGATCACAAAATGTAAGTACAAATTTTTGCTTAAAGTAAGTAGTTATTTTAGAATAAGGTGTAATTAATTGGCATGAGTTCTCCCTTCCTAATTTAGTAACTTGGGCCACTCATTTATTAACTTCTAGTACAACACTCTTTTCACACTCCTCCATGCAAACTATCGTCATTGCACAGTAAAGTTTTAAACAAAGACAAAATAAATAATCACTTTTCGATTATAGCTTCAAAACAATTGTGCACAAGCTTCTGGCACTGTTGAATTTTTCAATAGATTCATAGAGTAGAGATAGAAAATGGGGGGTGTGAAGAAGGAATCAGATCTGGCTTCAATGGATAAATTACTAGGATTGAGCAACATTTCTAGTTTGTTTCAGGAAGTGGGATGGTTGGATTTTATCAAAAGGTTTGAGGGATACAGTGAGAAGTTGGTGAATGCATTTGCAGAAAATTACTGCAATGGTTAGGTGAGTCCGAAGGTCATTTCTCACCTCTTAGGTTTAGATAATTCTGGTATTAAATTATCTGAAACTTCTCAAATTACATATCAAAAGTTATCAAAATCCTCACCCCATGATACTTATCAGTACTAGAGGACAAAATAAAGGGTTTCAAAGGACTTCCATATTAGAACCATGGGGAACATGTGTTGCATGGATTATTAAATATTTTACTTGTGAAGGCCAACTTACTACTATGGTAGGCCCTGCATTTCGTATGTTGATACATTTGCGTCATGGGAAAGAAAACCCTGCCCTTAGGGTCAATTTGCCTGACTTTTTGAGTGAATATGTTAGCTCCTCCATAGAAAGATATAAAATTGGTTTAGGTCCGTTGAAACACCATGGGTTAATTCAATTAATTTGTAAATATCATTTTTGAAAGAAACTTGAAAGTAAGTGGGAAAATTTCTCTAGAAATTTGAAAACTCTATGCCCAAAAGAGAATTAAAAGAAGGGGAATCCTCCAAAAAAATTTCTTCACCTTCCAGAGGAACTTCCCCTAATGCCTCAAGACCTCCTGAATCCAAAATTCCCACAACCCCTGGTGATGAAGCGCCAAAATCTTTAGCCAAGAAATTGAGAACCCCAAACCAATCAGGGGATGTAAAAATTATTCATTAAGATATAGAAAAAATTCCCCCTAGGAAGAGGAAAAGAATATCAACTGTTACTTTTCAAAACACTCCTCCCTTGAGGAGAAGAAAGAGATTGTCCTCTGAGTCTATAGAAACCCCAGTTCAAGATATAGGAAGTGTTTCAAAGAAAAAGGAGTTTAAGAAACAAAAAAAGCCAATAGAAACCGTGGATCCTGTTGATGATGTAGAAATGATGGAAACAGGGGAGCAAGTTTATCAGTCTCTAGAAGAAGAAACCCCTATTGAAGAAATACCTCCTCACATAGAACAATAGGAAGAAACCCATGTTGAAGAAATACCTCCTCACATAGAACAAGAGGAAGAGACCCTTACTGAGGAAATATAGGAAGACGAGGAAACAATCTCCACCTTTTATGGAGGTTGAGGATAATATTTTAGAAAATTTGTCTCCTGTTATCAATCAGATATGCACCCTATGCTAAGCTTGTGAAAAAATTAACTATATTTTGACACATGGAAACCTTCTTCAGATGTGGGTGATTTGACTGAAGAAGAAATCTCTAGAGTGAGCTGGTTCTCCGAATGATAATTCCTATTCTAGATGATTTTCGAGGTAAAGAGTTAGAAGGATAAACTGGATTTAACACTTATGACTAAAATTCTATAACCAAAAATTATTGACCAACATTAAGAATATTTTGATAATAACTCACTCTCACCACCTCTTTAAAACTTGATTCTCACTATCTCACAACACATATAATCCAAAAGTGATTTATGCAAAGGTTTAAAATAAACACAAGGCACAATCTGAATTAGCATGCAACTCCTCCAAATCACTTTACAAAAGTAAGAAAAGAAAAGGATTCAACAGATTTGAATCACAAGATACATCAAATTACTACTGCAAAGCATAAACAAGAAGTGAGAAAGGAAACTTTGTTGTTTTATTGAATGGAGTGAAACTCTCAAAAATCTGAGTAGAAAACTACTTACAAAAATCTCTGCATGAACAAGAGAGGAAGAAATAGTAATCTAAACTAAGAAAAACCCTAAGTTTTTCTCCTAAATAAAACTCTCCAAAACCCTAATCTGAGCTCAAGAAGAAAGCCTGGTAAAAAGCATTCAGAACTGCATCATAATGTGCAATAAAAGTGAAAAACTCACACTTTTTGCATCTCCATCCCAAAAAACATCTAAAAATAGGTCCATTATGCTTTAAAAGTAAAAAAAACACCTTATCTTCACCTCATGCAACTCAATTTCACCCAAGGAAAAGTCAACCACCATTGCTTTCAGAAAACTGCTAAAAATAACAAAAGAATAAAACAATTTATAAAATATTGTTTTAATCTTTGCTTTACAAGGTATTCACATTTTTAATTTTCTCAATTTGACTTAATTTTTGCAATAAATATTTTTGGAAATATTTGCAAAATATTACAAACCTTTATATCTCCATTACAACTTGATTTTTCTTTTAAAAAATCATAAAAATAAAGGCAATTTTTAACATTGAGTCTTAATTGATTTTTTTAGAAAATCAATTAAAAATAAACCTTAAGGCATGAATGTTTTTCCTCTAAGGCATAAGCATTGGCATTAAAATAAAATATACCTAAGGTATTTTAGACTATGAAATATTGTTCAAATCCTTACCTAAGACTTAATCAAATGATTCCTAGTCAAATGGTCGACCTAAGACATGTATGTATTATCAAATGATATATTTGACATTAAGAGTTTGATATTTCCAAAAAACAATTGGAAAACTCCCTAAGTTCGAATTAGGGAAAAAAAGAACAAAACCAAGACCAAACCCTAATCTCATTCATTTGGGATTTGAGAAAACTTTCAGCAAGAGAGTACGGCACCACCACCATGGAGCTAGGGTTCGAAGCTTGAGGCCACCATTTGAGCTCTCTGTGGGTCAATTCTACATCTGCAAACAAGAGTGAGTTAACTTAAAATTGTATTATGGATTCTTTGCTCCATTTTCAAGACAAACTTTATCCTTGAAGCTGTGGCCATGGCATGTATTCTTCTGATTTTTTTTCATATTTTTGTGCTTCATCTCTGCATTTTATTTGATCGCCATTGGAAGCCTTCTATTTGAGCATTTCTGACGAATGGAACTTGAAAGTCTGAAAAGATAATGAATATTACTCTCTCATGGAAAAAGCACTTGAAAATTTATGTACATTCCTCCTATTGTAGGCTGCAGCTATTACATGTTTTTCTAATGAATTTCCATAAGGAAACTTGCATTCTATGCATTGTTTTTTCTGATTTTTTAGATTTTGATGGAAAACTCAAATGGGTTTTTAACCTTGGTGAATATTCGTGAGCCAAAAGCTTCCTCTAGGCCATGACCATCCTTCTTATATTTTGAGTATTTCACAAACCCACTATATTTTTCATTCCTTAGTATGAACTCAAATGAAATACTCTGCTTCTTATTAAGAATATTCTTGTTACATTTTTCTGCAATTCTTTCGCATTTCTAGTTGAAACCCCTATGTGAGTATTTAGAAAATAGAAGGAAAAAACTTCTCCAACTTTTGGGCTCGACCCATGATATCAAATAACACTCATTTTCTTCATAGATAAGAACACTTAGATTCAAGAATGAATTTGCAGGACTTCATGGCTGCCACCAATACTTTATGTATCAACCATTTTGAAGAGCTTAAAAGCTCAAAATTCTACATCTTGATTGTATTCTGTATTTTGAGTTGAAACCCCAAAATGGGTACTCTATATTTTAAGAGAAAACTGAAACTGCACTTAAAACTGAAACCCCCATGTGGGTATTTTGAATTTTGTTTACTTTCAGATTGTAAATGATCCCCAAAAGTTATACATTCCTTTATTTTCAGATTTACACTCTCTGAAACACAACACATGGAAGAAATTTACTTCTACTGAACAATAAAACATGATATCCTTCGACTTCATAGTTGACTATTTTTCATTTATGCAATCCATGCATTAATTTTCTGAAAATGCAAATGCAATGCAAATACCCATTTGCATTAAATTTGTAGCATGATTTTGATTACATACTTACCTTTCATTAATCCTCCATTGAAGTAAAACCAAAACAACACCACTTCTTTTACTTTGTACCTCCTATAGCAACAATGGTGTTCTTGTAGGTTACTTTGATGCTTGTCATCACTCATTTCATATACTTAAATGCTTCAAAAAATATGCATTCTCAGCTCAAAATTTTCATGAAATAAAGCAATGTTTCTTTCCTACGTCTATGTGTTCACAACTTGTTCTTGATCATAACCAAATTTGGCTTCTCTGAGAGTCTGAAGCTTCTCTATATGCTTTTGTTATTTATTAATGTTATGTTGATGAGGAATTATGTATGCCTGTTCACTATCACCATTATGAACATGAAACACTTGCTACATTAGAAAATAACACCATGAATAAACATGAACAAATCACATGACAACAAAGATGCAATCAATTTGACAGTATTAAATCATTTCAGTATGGAAATTGATGCATTTCATTTGATTTTATATCTGAATTGAGCTCATTGTTCACTTGTAATTTTCACTTCATTATTCTCAAATTTGATTGTTATTAGTGAATGATGTTCTTGATTGTTTTGATAATTGGAATCTGCTTCACTCCTTCATGACTGGCTCACATGAGCATGATAAGTGTATTTCCTTACTTAGCCCCATTTGTATGTTTAGGGGCAACATGTCGAGCTCTACCCTTGTGGGAGCCCATTTTACTCCACATGCTTTTATGTCTTTATGAAATGATCATCTACATGGATTTCCCTATACCTGCATAGGAAACAAACAATGTTAGCATAAAATAATGAAATTTATGAGGTTCAATGATGTGGAATTTCATTTTCAGGCTCTCATTATTGCTCTCTTTATTCTTAGTTGATTCCATACATTTCAAGGAATGAATTGTATCTCTATTGGTAGAGCATGTAGTGTAACTCATATCCGAAGCTCTAACAAGACTTTCCCAATATTTTGTAGGTACACTCACAATCGGAAGCAGGACAGAGCAAGTTGTAAGCACATCAACCAAAGATCAAGAAATAGGCAATGATGGATATGTCTTACGTTATTTGCTTCTTACTTTTTTAACCTTCAGTTGTATAATTCATTTCTTGCAATTATTTTTTTTGGTTATCTCCATGGCTTGTGTGGATCCTTTAATTTCTCTTTTCCTTTCCATTTTGAAAAGAAATGAATCAAAATGCAAAAATTGTACAATCATTTCTATTTTCAAACAAATGAAATATTGTAATGTGAATAAACATTGTGAAATAAATGAAAGCAATTTTTATGCTTAATCATTTGTATATTTTGTCTCGTACTTCATTTGTACTGCAAAGCACTAAGCAATAACTCTTCAAATTCTGTTTACTGAAAACATTTGCATAACTGAAACTTCATAAATCTGATGCAAAACAACAATCTAACTACATGCAGAAATTAACTAAACTTTCACTTTAAAATGAAACAAACTAATTAGCTCTGCCAATTGAGTTGTAGTGAAAATTGGTAACGTTTTGGCGATTTCCAGTAAATGCTTGCTTGGTAAGCATTAGATCAGTTGCCTTTAATACTCCATTGGGCATAGAGTAAAATTTTCCCCTTCATGAAACTCACAAATTCAAACAGTAACACTCCAAACAACAACAAAACAAAACCAAATAGTATTGAAAGAAAACTAATAGGCCCTATGATGGAGCTTACAAAAGTCAGGGGAATTCTCTTTGTCTCCATGGATTTAGTATCCATTTAAACCCTTATCCCCATGAACAAGTAGGGTTTTAGTTGCAAGTGTTTGTAAACGTTATATTTTGAAGTTGACTTGCCCCATCGGTCACCAACTTCTTAAGTCATCCATTGAGCCATCTGACATGTCGGTTTACCGGCTCTGTTAACCCAAAGCACTGGTCATCAAAGTCTCTCATTGGTCTTGGTCATTTTCTTATGTCATATTTTAATTTTAACCTAGTGACTTAAGCTTAAGTCATTTATTCCCTAGTGGTCATATCATTATCAGCCAGATCATGTCATGTCCATTAAATGCTAACATTGTGTGAAGTGCGGGTTTTAAGATTCGAGGATTCGGGATGAGATTTGAACCGTACCCCACCAACTCATGAGAGTTAAGTGATGAGAAGATAAAAGCAGTGAGGTTGGCGAAGGGTGGATGCGTGTCCACTTATGGTGTGGGACCTACTTCCCACTACCGCTCACAGGGCTTGGTACTTTCAGTGAGTAGCTATGATTAAATTTTGGGAACAATATTCACCGTTCCCCATTTGCTCACTGAGTGAAACTGCAAGATGGTTAAGACTAGCAAGATCAGCGATATCGTGACATCTGTCCTCACTTGCTCATCTCGTGGGGTCCCACACTGCAAAGATGTCATCCAACATGGACAAATATTTTTTGTCATGGACATCTCAGTGAAGCATCGCTGGAAATCAAAGGTGGTCAAACAAAAGCTGGTTGTTAGATCATCCACCAAAGCAAATGATCGATGGTTAGCATTTAAAATTGGTGAACAACATGTGATGGTCATTTTACCTAGTGTAAGCTAGCTCACATTAATGACTAATGTCCTATAGAATGATTAAGTTGATCTTAACTCATGTGGAGATGCAAGTGTTGGTAATCATGGGGAGTGGTTTGCAGGTTTTCATGCACTTGAGAGTTAAATGGTGGTGTTATGCATGCCAAAAATTGATCTATCTGTGCGTGTCCCGATTAAATATTGGTGATCGGTATTATCACTCTGATCAATAAATAGAGGTGATATGTTTCTATTTTCACTATAGCAATTGAATTGCGAGATTTTCAAGTTATTATTTACAATCAGAGGTTGAGTATATTGTATTATCTGGTCATAAAATGAGTGAGCCATCAGAGCTAGTGAAGAGGACCACCCAGATTGCACCCACCTAGTGCAACTAGAGGTTGTAGTTTCAAAATGTGGATACGGGGGAGGTTGACGACAAGGGAAAGTAACCATTGCAGTTTGTTGCCAGAATTAAGAAGAAAGTGAGATATGGGGGTGGCTCTTATGGATGCCAACACTCACCTATTGATCTTACATGCAACACTTCATATAGTGAATCTGAGACCGACTTCGATTACACCCGGTACCTAGAACTTTTGTGTCAGGGTCTGCTCACTGGCCAGGAGGCCATGTTTGTTTCACCATTGGCAGTTAGAACCCCGAGCAGGCGGATTGGTACTGTGCCACATAAGGAAAAGGAGGAAGAAGCTGAGGTTTCTTCTCCTCCTCTGGTGATGACTTGTAGTGGGTGTGTGTATCATGGCTTGGACACTAGAAGGGGTAAGGTGACTGGTAAATGAAGGTTGTTGTGTGTTGTGGTGTTTAATGTTTCTGTGTTGGTAATGCATGTTGGGGTGGTGGTTTCATTTTGGCATGCATGGCATTTTTTTGGTGCTGAACGTTGATGGTTCCCTCATGTGGCGTCATGGATGCTGGGTTTGTTGTAGTGCGGATGGTGACAATGGGAATTTTGGAAACTCTTTGTCGTCCCTTTTCTGATAATAGTTACAATTTTGGTTTTTCTCATTTTGGCATCATTTTCTTGCAATGCAAAGTAAATACAATTGAAATGATACATGAAATGAATTTTGTAATGAAATTACATTTGAGCCTGAAGCTTGTTTTGGCTCCCTTGGTTTATAAAAGGGAATTCAAGGCTCACTAGGAGGATGATAAATTTTTGGTCAGGTCTAGGTCAGTTGTACACAGATTCTCACGATAGGAATAGAATAGTTGGTCTATTTTGAGCTTTTCTGGAGAAACATGTACATGGTGTCTTAAATTTTTATATAGATTTGACTGATAAATATAAATGAAAGTGTAATTCTGATATATTTTCTCTCCCCATGTGGATTCGAGTAAACAATGAATGAAATTGTTAATAATAGTTTCATTTTCTTTTGAACATCATTTCAAATACATGTCTCTATTTTTTTCCTTGATTTAAGTAATCAATTAAATGTTCAAATGGAGTCATAGGTTTACAATTATTTATAGTGGATTTGATAAGCAGTTGTGTATCAGAAATTGTGATCTCCTTAATGCAAAGTTGTTATGTGGGTAGTCCATTCCATTATGATTTAGCGTCACCTTTGTATTACTAATTATTGTATGTGTGACTCCATTGCCCAATTCAATAAAGCACTAGTCTATTTCCTTAAAGATTCACCTAATGGGTTAATCGAGCTGTTGAAGGGTGACTAGTCTGGAGTCAGAATTTGAATTCATTTCGTACTTCTTTAATGTTTATATAAATCTTGTCTTAATTGTCATGCGGGGTAGCATTTTGCTTAAATGGTAGCAGGTTAACCAGAAATAAGCTAATTTCTCAGTGAACTTTGCATAATTACCTTTCAGTTAAAATGATATGTGATTATGATGTGTCCTATAGAACACTTTAGCAATTAACATTGATAGGAACACCCTCCTAGCTCCCACAGAGCCTAAAGTGTAGAAGATTTCATTCTATGAATAGATCTCGTTAGTTGGCCAATCATTTTTTAGGAATTTTGAATCTAGGAATTGGCTACTCCTTAGGAGTTCCTTTAAGTGCACTAGAAAAACAACCAACACCCTGATGGCCAACCAAAACATGCGTAACAACACTTAGGGAAAGCAAAAACAACTGAAATTAAATGTGCATGAAGCACTTATTTGCAGCAACTACTCTACTTTTTACAAAACAATACTTATCTCAGAGGCAATTCTTGAGGTGGATCCCATTAATTGGGATAGACAACACCTCTCTAGTCAACTTAGAAATTTGGAAAGCATTGTGTTCCTTGCACTCTGTGATCACATAAGGCTCATCCCAAATTACATCAAACTTGGAATGCCATCCAGGTTTAATTTTATATTCATTCCATTTAAAGACTAAATCACCATTGATGAACTCTCTTGGCCTTGGATTTTTATCAAAAGAGATCTTCATCCGAGCTTGATTTATTTCCATCTACCTTAATGCTTCTTTTCTGGTTTCCTCGAGCTCCATTAACTGTGTAACTCTCACTTTGAGAGGTTGTTTATTCAGTTGTTCCAGTTTTTTAGCAAAACTCAAAGTTGGTAACTCAATGGAAATAGGTAACTTAGCTTCCTTACCATAAGAAAGTACATAGGGAAAAAAACCAGTGGCTCTTTCAGGAGTCACCCTGTCAGCCCAAAGGGCTAACTCAATCTTTTCATTCCATGTTCGTTGATTGTCCTCAATTGTTTTTTTTATTATCTGGATCAGGTTATTGTTTGTAGATTCTGCCTTCCCATTACCCTGCGGATAATAGTTAGAAGATGTATTTAGAAAAATATTATTCCTAACCGACTAGTCAGAAATCCTCAAACCAATAAAGGCTAAACCATTATCAGAGATTATTGAATCTGGGGTACCAAATCTTGACAATAAGTCTTGATAAAAATTAAGTACATAAGTCTCATTTGCTTCTTTTAAAGAAACAACTTGGGTCTACTTAGTGAAATAGGCTGTTGCAGTAAGAATCCACTTATGGTTCTTGCTTGAAGGTGGGTTGATTGGTCCAATGAAGTCTAAACCCCACTTGAAAAATGGCTACTCCACTTGAATTAGATGGAGAGACAAGGTTGCAAGCCTCTATTTTACAGAATACAAAGCACACTTCTTGCATCTCTGGACCCAAGCAATTGCATCTTTAAACAGATCTGTCCAATAATAACCAGCCCGCATGATTTTTAGGGTTGTTGTTCTTACAGCAAAGTGGCCTCCTAAAGGCCCATCATGAAACTCTCCTAACAACTTGTCAACTTGACCAGGCTCAATGCATCTTAATAAAACACCCTGAAAGTCTCTCCTATAAAGAATACCATCAATAATTGCATAAGGAATGGATTGTAATCTATCGTACCTTATTTTCGCTCTGTCCAAGCCTTCGGGAAACTCACCAGTCTGCAAATAGTGTATCATTTGCTGCACCTCGGTAGCAGTAGGAACTAAAATAGTAACTGCATCATCATTATTTAATATTGTATCAACATCTTCAGCTTCTTTTAAGCTACTGCCCATTGCATTTTCTACAATCTGTTCACACAAACCCTTGCCCCTAACAAGCTTAGTTATTTTAATATCAATATCAAACTCCATAACCTTGGTTATCCAACCATCACATTTATCATTAATATCTCGGTTAAGTAAGAAATCCTTGACAGTCGAATGAGCAACCGATAACTGAATTTTGTTATTGGATAACATATGCCTAAACTTTTTGAGTCTTCTCACAACAAAAAAAAATGCTTCTCAACAAAATAATACTTCACCTCGTAATCATGTAGTACTTGGCTGAAAAAAAAAATAGGCTGCTCCAAGCCTTCATCATTTTGTTGGCACAACATAGCTGAAATAGTATCAACCCCTCCAAAAGCATAAAGAATGAAATCTCTGTTATAATTTGGATTAATGAGGGTAGGGGTAGCTGCAAAGGCTTCCTTTATCAGCTCAAAAATCCTCTTACCTTCTCTGGTCCAACTAAAAGGAATATTATTTTTAAGCATAGCAGTGAGAGGTTATAGCAAAGCTGCAATATTGGGTATGAACCTCCTTACAAAATTGATCCTCCCAGAAATATTTGTAAGCCTTTTTTGTGAGTTGGTAATGGTAACTCAAGAATAGAAAAAAATCTCTCAGGGTCTATGGAAATACCTTTCTTTGAGACAATATGTCCAAGGATTTTACCTTTGTGTATAGACAAAATACACTTCTCTGGATTGAGAGACACTCCAAATTCTCCGCATCTTTGGAAATCTATTTTAAATGCTCAAAATGTTCATTAACATTTCTAGAAAAAATAGTAATATCATCTAAATATACCAGAATAAATTTATTCATGAGGCCGTGGAAAGCCATGTCCATCGCTCGCTGAAATGTTGCTCCAATGTTGGATAAGTCAAAAGGCATCTTTTTATAGGCCATGGTGCCCCACTTGGTTGTAAATGCTATTTTGAATTGGTCCTCTTGCTTTACCAGAATCTGATTATAACTTGAATACCCATCCAAAAAAGAAAATATGTCAGAACTAGAAACCACTTGCAAAATTTGTTCCATGGAAGGGAGTGGATAATGATCTTTAAGGGAAGCTTTATTCAAATCTTGGAAATCAACACATAACCTAATTTCCCCACTTTTCTTTCTAACTAGAACTAAGTTAGATACCCAAGACGTATGCTTAATAGGAAAAATAATGGCACTCTCAACTAACTTATTCAGTTCAACCTTCATAAGGTGCTCTAACTTGGGGTTAAGGGGTCTCTATTTTTTCCTTACAGGCTTTGTACCAGGCTCTAACTCAGTAGTATGGTTGGCTAATTCTGGATCAAAACCTTTTAAATCTTTGTACTCCCAAGCAAAAAAATCATTGAATTCTTGACATAACAGAACAAAAGCTTGTTGTTCCTCTTTATTACATACCTTGCCCAACTTGAGAAGCTTACCCTTGAATATTTCAATGGTTTCATAGTGTTCTTGCTTGACATTCATGTTGCATTTATCTTTTCTTGCTTGGTCATCAGAATTGAAGATAGATTCTAACATGACCAACCCTTTTGGCAGCTTGTTTGTCTTTAACTGCATAATCTAATTGTCATATTGCTACTGCCACCTTTGTTGGTTTCCATCTGCAAATTCAGCTTCAACAATTAAGAAGCTCACAATCTACTCATCATTGCCAAAAACCTACCAACTCACATTATTGTCAGGTACAGAAGGTCTGACTATAATTTTTACATACTGTTGTGCCTCTACCTTGTGAATCTCATTTGGAATATCAAATTGGGCTCCTATGGTAGCGAGCCTATCTGCATGTTTATTTTTATTTCTAGGAACTAAAAGGATATTAAAAGCATCAAAATTTTCTATCAAACCCCATACTCGATTCTTATACTTTTTAAGTGAATCATTCTTGACAACATTTAGATTTCTAACTTGATTCACTATTAATTTTGAATCACCATAAACTCATAAATATTTAATACCTCTCTTTCGGTCCCATTTTGGTCCATACACCAAAGCTTCATATCCGTTTGCATTATTTGTACAGCTAAATGCAAACTTGAAAGATGAATAATACTTGTTTCCATCTGGTGAAATCAACACGACTCCACCAACAGCACCTACACTTCTTGTTGAGCCATCAAAGTAAAGATTCCAAAGCTTATCTTCCTTCTTTGCAAGCTGCTCTTCCTCTTTAATCAGATTAGGGATAACCACATCAGGTTCATGAATCATATAAACCCCTAATCCTATCTCATCTGTGTGCTGGAAAGGATCAAGCTCATGATCTTTGGCTTCCCATTCATCTAGATTGACATTTTCTATAGGGGTGTTATGGTCTAAGGTCATGGTTTTTCCTCCAGTACAGGGGTGACATAGAGGTTAACATTTATAGGACTTGGAACATATGGCTCGATATGGTCTTTGGCTAGAAGCTCAAACTTTATGGTTACTTTTGTACCATACCTTGTTCTAAAGAATAGATGAGACCAATCAGAAGACAAGAAACCACCCAGTTTGGTTGTAAAATATCTTGAGAGGCAAATGGCAAAATGGGGTGGCAGGTCAATAACATGTATATCCTGATGGATTGTGAAATTCGGGGATGCATGCAAAGTAAGGGCTAGATTCTTAATTATACCAACAATTTTAACAGTAGATCCATCCAACTAAACTATGCCTTTCTGGGATTTAGGCTCATAAACAAGACCTAGTTTATTGACTAATCTCTTAGGCATAGCTGAGCTACTCGCACCAAAATCAACCATATAGTTATGCAATATTTTATTGCCAATAATCAAACTCAAATAAAATGGAGGAGGATTTACCTCTTGATTTTTTTGCTCATTTTTCACTTCCAGGCTATTTGCAAGCACAACTTTAGCATTCCCTTGATTAGCATTGTCAGAAACAAAAAGCTTAGCCAAAGCATCCTGCAAAAAGCTCTTTTGACCCAGAATATGCAATGCATCCAAAACTGACATATTGACAGTGGTCTTCTTAAGATGCTCAACAACATTGAAAGAAATGGGGCTTACCTTTTTCTAACCCCTAGTAACAACAACATCACTTCCTTTCTGCAAAAATTATGATTGCATCTTAGACTGCTCCTTCCCAAGTACTTCTTGGCCTCTTTAAAAAATCTTATCTTTAGGTTGTGTTGTAGAAGTAACATGGGATGAAGAAACAAGAAACTTGTCTTTAGTGGATTGTTATTGTATGTTTCCATCTTGCTGCCCCAAATCCATAGCCCTCTTTTTTGATCTGGTATTGGCTAAAATAGGGGAATTTTGCTAATCTTGACCATTCATGCCACAAAATTCAGAACTCTGCCAATTTGGCAAAGCAACTTCAAAACTCTCTTGTTGTTCTTGATTCTGACTTGGAATGCTTTCTGAACTAGTATAGCTATTTTGGACCATTAAGGCCTGATTTCTCATGCCATTTTCACATGTTGACTGGTTATGGGGCTGATTACATGGATAACACCAATCACAATCTTGGGCAATGTTATTTTGTGGTACACGTTCTTTTGACGAACTAGAAACGTTCGGATTATAGGGTTGGAAAGGTCTAGAATTAAATTTCTTTCTTTTTCCTTGGTAGTTAGTTTGAAAGGGTGGCCTATTAGGTTGATTCTACTGATACAAGGCTTGGTAGGGCTTATGTTCTTGGCCAACTTGATTTTTAATGCTCACTAGATCATTTCCAAAAGTCTTTAGTATACTTTTTGTTGGCCTTGTCGTTGCACCAAAAGATTGACCTGTCAATGCCCGATATAAGCATTAGTTAAGATCCACGAGAGGTGCTTAAACCATGTCACAAACCCGAAGAGAGATGCTGGTGATTATTCCAACAATCCCCCCCTTAGCTTCACCCAAGGGGTTCAAACCCATGACCAACTCTGATACCAATTGTTGGCCTTTCCATTGCACCAAAATATTGACCTATCAATGGTCGATACGAGCATCCGTTAAGATCCATGGGAGGCGGTTAAACCATGTCATGAACCCAAAGGGAGATGTTGGTGGTTAGTCCAACACTTTTGATCTCTTTAAATTCCTGGGATTGGGCTGGGGCAGCGATCTCTTGAGTTGTGGCCTGATAATTTATTGTTGGAATAGGGGGAACAACAACTAGGGGTGGTAAAGATGTGGGCGTAGGCATTTGAATTTTAGAAAACAAAGGCATGGGAGGCCTAGGGGAAATTTCCCTAGCTTGAATAAGATAGTTTTCTGCTCTAATGGTGACATAAAGAACATTAGGGAGTGTGTGACCACCCATAGATTGGATCATTACTAAAATCTTACTATTCAAGGCTTTTAAGAAAAATAGAAAAGCATGATCTGGTAAAGGTTTTATCGTTAAAGAAATTTTGTCCCAGGTCCTTTGGAATTAGTAATTGAAATTGGCCAACTGCTCATGTGGAGCTCTCTTGATCATGCTCAATTGATCTAATAAGGATAGATGATCTGATTTATCAGCAAAATGTTGGTACAAGCCATTGCCTAAAGCATCCCATGTTGCGATTGAGTTCGTTGTGAGACCTCTAAACCATTGTAAAGCTTTTCCCTTAAGTGACGCATCCAAGAGCCTCAGTGCCATGTTATCTTGAGTGATGTTGTGAACTGATCATAAAGTGGACACATCTCAAATGTGTTCAATGGCAGTAGTTTGGTCCTCTCCAGTAAAGTATGGCAGACTCCTGAAATCTATTGCTAGAATATCATCATAATGTGCAAAATTTAATGGATTGCCCCTGTTAAAAGGTGAAAAATCATGTTGTCTTGCCATTGGTGGTGCTTGTGCTACAAGAACAGGACTTCCTGGCACTAGAACTATAGGACTGAAAATTGGAGGTGTGGATTTTGACCTCCCAGGTGTATCAAATAATCTCTTAGCTGGTCTACCTCTCCTTCATGGTGGGGACAACTACAGATATTCGGATGGGGAAAAACTTGATCTTGTCTGTACTTTTTTCATGCATAGGTTGCACTAAGTCTACATGCAAAATCAAAAAATAGAGTCGCCAGGTATATTATAAAAAACCTCCAAAAGGCTGAATAAAATTGCTGCATACACCAAACAACAATTAAAAAACTTGAAACTTCTTTGAAATTAACTTTCAGAGTCTCACCAGGCATGCCAAAAACTATTATCAATCAAATATGCACCCTATGCTAAGCTTGCAGAAAACTTAACTATCTATTAACACATGGAAACCTTCTTCAAATGTGGGTGATTTGAGTGAAGAAGGAATCTCCAAAGTGAGTTGGTTCTTTGAATGATAATTCCTATTCTAAATGATTTTCAAGGTAAAGAGTTCGAAGGATAAACTGGATTTAACACTTATGACTGAAATTATATCACCTAAAATTATTGACCAATATTAAGAAGATTTTGATAATAACTCACTCTCACCACCTCTTTAAAACTTGATTCTCACAATCTCACAACACATATAATCCAAAAGTGATTTGTGCAAATGTTTAAAATAAACACAAGGCACAACCTGAACTAGCATGCAACTCCTGCAAATCACTTTACAATAGTAAGACAAGAAAAGGATTCAACAGATTTGAATCACAAGACACATCAAATTACTACTGCAAAGCATAAGCAAGAAGTGAGAAAGGAAACTCTGTTGTTTTATTGAATGGAGTGAAACTCTCAAAAATTTGAGTATAAAACTGCTTACAAAACTCTCTGCATGAACAAGAGAGGAAGAAACAATGATTTGAACTGAGAAAAACCCTAAGGGTTTTTCTCCTAAATAAAACTCTCCAAAACCCTAACCCAAGCTCAAGAAGAAAGCTTGGTAAAAAGCATTTAAAACTGCATCATAATGTGCAATAAAAGTGGAAAACTCACATTTTTTGCATGTCCATCCCAAAAAGCATCTAAAAATAGGTCCATTATACTTTAAAATCAAAACAAACACCTTATCTTCACCCCATGCAACTCAATTTCGCCCAAGGAAAATTCAACCACCATTGCTTTCACAAAACTGCTAAAAATAGCAAAAGAATAAAAAAATTTATAAAATATTGTTTTAATCTTTTCTTTACAAGGTATTTGCAATTTTGATTTTCTCAATTTGACTTAATTTTTGAAATAAAGATTTTTGGAAATCTTTACAAAATATTACAAACCTTTATATCTCCATTACAACTTGATTTTTCTTTTAAAAAATCATAAAAATAAAGGCAATTTTTAACATTGAGTCTTAATTGAATTATTTTAGAAAATCAATTAAAAATAAACCTTAAGGCATGAATGTTTTTCCTCTAAGGCATAAGAATTGACAGTAAAATAGTATTTTAGACTATGAAATATTGTTCAAATCCTTACCTAAGACTTAATCAAATGATTCCTAGTCAAATGGTCGACCTAAGACATGTATATATTATCAAATGATATATTTGACATTAAGAGTTTGATATTTCCAAAAAACAATTGGAAAACTCCCTAAGTTTGAATTAGGAAAAAAAAGAACAAAACCAAGACCAAACCCTAATCTCATTCATTTGGGATTTGAGAAAACTTTCAGCAAGAGAGTATGGCACTGCCACCATGGAGCTAGGGTTCGAAGCTTGAGGCCACCATTCGAGCTCTCTGTGGGACGATTCTACATCTGCAAACAAGAGTAAGTTAACTTCAAACTGTATTATGGCTTCTTTACTCCATTTTCAAGATAAACTTTGGCCTTTAGGCCGCGACCATGGCATGTATTCTTCTGATTTTTCTTCATATTTTTGTGCTTCATCTCTGCATTCTATTTGATTGCCATTGGAAGCCTTCTGTTTGAGCATTTCTGATGAATGGAACTCGAAAGTCTGACAAGATAATGAAGATTACTCTCTCATGGAAAAAGCTCTTGAAAAGTTATGTACATTCCTCCTATTGTAGGCCACAATTATTACATATTTTTCTAATGAATTTCCATAAGGAAAATTGCATTCTATGCATTGTTTGTTCTAATTTTTTAGATTTTGATGGCAAACTCAAATGGGTTTTTAACCTTGGTGAATATTTGTGAGCCAAAAGCTTCCTCCAAGCCGCAACCATCCTTCTTATGATCTGGGTATTTCGCAAACCCATTGTATTTTTCATTCCTTAGTATGAACTCAAAAGGAATACTCTGCTTCTTATTAAGAATACTCATGTTACATTTTTCTGCGATTCTTTTGCATTTCCAGTTGAAACGCCTATGTGGGTATTTAGAAAATAGAAGGAAAAAACTTCTCCAACTTCTGGGCTCGACCCATGATATCAAATAACACTCATTTTCTTCATAGACAAGAACACTTAGATTCAAGAATGAATTTGTAGGACTTCATGGCCATGGCCAATACTTACTATATCCACCGTTTTGAAGAGCTTAAAAGCTCAAAATTTTGTATCTTGATTGTATTCTGTATTTTGAGTTAAAACCCCAAAATGGGTACTCTGTATTTTAAGAGAAATCTGCACTTAAAACTGAAACCCCCATATAGGTATTTTGTATTTTGTTTACTTTTAGATTGTAAATGATCCCCAAAAGTTATACATTCCTTTATTTTCAGATTTACACTCTCTGAAACACAACACATGGAAGACATTTACTTTTACTGAACAACAAAACATGATATCCTTCCACTTCATAGTTGACTATTTTTTATTTATGCACTCCATGCATTAATTTTCTTGAAATGCAAATGCAATGCAAATACCCATTTGCATTAAATCTCTAGCACAATTTTGATTATATACTTACCTTTCATTATTCCTCCATTGAGGTAAAACCAAAACAACACCACTTCTTTTACTTTGTACCCCTTGTACCAACATTGGTGTTCTTGTAGGTTACTTTGATGCTTGTCATCACTCATTTCATATACTTAAATGCTTCAGAAAATATGCATTCTGAACTCAAAATTTTCATGAAATAAAGCAATTTTTCTTTCCTATGTCTATGTGTTCACAACTTGTTCTTGATCATAACCAAATTTGGCTTCCCTGAGAGTCTAAAGCTTCTCTATGTTCTTTTGTTATTTATTAATGTTCTGTTGATGAGGAGTTATGTATGCCTGTTCACTATCACCATTATGAACATGAAACACTTGTTGCATTAGAAAATAACACCATGAAACAACATGAATAAACATGAACAAATCACATGTCAGCAAAGATGCAAATAATTTAACAGTATTAAAAAAAATTCAGTATAGAAATTGATGCATTTCATTTGATTTTGTATCTGAATTGAGCTCATTGTTCACTTGTAATTTTCACTTCGTTGTTCTCAAATTTGATTGTTATTAGTGAACGATGTTCTTGATTGTTTTGATAATTGGAATATGTTTCACTCCTTCATGACTGGCTCACATGAGCATGATAAGTGTATTTCCTTACTCAACCCCATTTGTATGTTTAGGGGCAACATGTCGAGCTCTACCCTTGTGGGAGCCCGTTTTACTCCACATGCTTTTATGTCTTTATGAAATGATCAGCTACATGGATTTTCCTATACCTGCATAGGAAATAAACAATGTTAGCCTAAGATAGTAAAATTTAAGAGGTTTCATGATGTGGCATTTCATTTTCAGGCTCTCATTACTACTCTCTTTATTCTTAGCTGATTCCATGCATTTCAAGGAATGAATTGTATCTTTGTTGGTAGAGCATGTAGTGTAACACATATCCAGAGCTCTAACAGGACTTTCCCAATCTTTTGTAAGTACACTCAAAATCGGAAGCAGAACAACTGAAGATCGAGAAATAGGCAATGATGGATATGTCTTACGTTATTTTCTTCTTACTTTTTTAACCTTCAGTTGTATAATTCATTTCTTTCGATGAATTGTTTTGGCTATCTCCATTGCTTGTGTGGATCCTTTAATTTCTCTTTTCCTTTCCATTATGAAAAGAAATGCATCAAAATGCAAAAATTATACAATCATTTGTATTTGCAAACAAATGAAATACTATAATGTGAATAAGCATTGCGAAATAAATGAAAGAAATTGTTATGCTTAATCATTTGTATATTTTGTCTCGTACTTCATTTGTACTACAAAGCACTGAGCAATAACTCTTGAAATTTTGTTTACTGAAAACATTTGCATAATTGAAACTTTATAAATCTGATGCAAAACAACAATATAAGTACATGCATAAATTAATTGAACTTTCACTTTAAAATGAAACAAACTAATCAGCTCCGCCAATTGAGTTGTAGTGAAAATTGGTAACATCTCCCATTGTAAATAAAGTTATTGAAACAACTGAAAATGATAGTGTTAATAAGGAGTTAGAAAAGTTGAAATTGGAAATTGATCAGTTAAGAAATCAATTGCAAAAAAATAAAGAACATATTGCACAAAAAAAAGAGGAAATAATGCTACACATTACTGTAATAGGAAAAAGTGATCAAGAGATTCAAAATTTGAAATTGCAGATAGAAGAGAAGGATACATTTATTAGTGAATTGTAGATACAAATTCAAAGATGGTATCAAGAGAATAAGACATAATGCTAATCTGTCTAATAGGGATAAACAAATTGAAAGTTTGAAAAACAATTTTATGCAGATGTTTCAAGCTTTTAAAGAAGAAAAGAACAAATAGAGTGAAGAACTGAATGTGTCTCAATAAAATTGTGGAACTGGAACATGATTTACAGGAAAGCAAAAATAAACCAATAATGGAATCAAAGGGAACTCAGACTTAACCAACTATAATGGAATGGTTCCAAGTCTGAATTCCCCTATTATTAATGAAATGGATGGAAATATTTTATTTCTTGAAGGATGCTAGAGTTGAGAATATCAGGTTGAAAAAGGAGTTGGTACTGTTGAAAGTGTCATTTGATAGGGTCTATAGGGAAAAACAAGATGCATTCCAAATAGGATAACTTCTATTAGCATGTAGGAGACCATCAAGGCTATATTCTATGTTTTTAATTGAACAATTGTTGAGATGGAAATTATTGAGAATCTATCATAATCAGCCACATGACCCTGATGACAGAGAATTTGTTAAAGTGTTTTTAGAATCAACTCTTGAACAACAAGATATGTTATGTGAATTATTTGTTTTAAAATTTACTGTTGGAAACACATTCTGATTTCTTTATTAACCTTTTTGTTGGAGAAGTGCAATTGAGATCTTCGTTATCCACTATGCATAATCAGTTTCCTTGGAAAGAACGCACTAGAGAATACTCTTAGGCAGAAAAAAAATGTGGGTCTTCATATGAGATGCCCCAATAGGAAACCTGCAACTTTCAAAGTACACCTTTTTAGCTGTTAAAGTGGATAAAACCATGAATCAGAGATATGATAACAACCTCTGGCTATGTCACAATCATTTCATAGAACATGGGACAAAATTGATTGGTAAGGCTTGGCATGCCTATGAGGAGAGATAAACTCCACTACCAACATACTTGAAGAAAAGAGAAGTGATCTCCCCTATTAACATCAAATTTTCCTACAAAAGAGCAGATACCTTGGCCAAAATCCTAAAAGAACTCAGAACAGATTGGATAGGGATGAGGTATAGACCTCCCCTGTTGCTTTTTCCACCACCTACTTTTCATATTAATACAGATCAGGATAATGGAGTGTTCATGTGGAAAAAAGGAGTTTCTTATCATCAAGGTTTCCTACACACACCTGAAGAGTTCGATAAAGCAATAGATAATCTATATGATATTAGTGCTAAATATGAAGAATTGAATAGAGAAGAAGGACAGGAGTTACAACAGAGGGCAGGAGGACCTGCTAGAAATTAGGAAGGGGAGGAAGTGATGAGGTAAAAATAACCTCATCATGATAATATAATAAAACCCTTCCTCATATATGTAAAATGATTATACTCTTCCAATTAATTAAACTTTAGGCATAATAATTGCTTATCTTTTAAGAAAAATAGTACAAACTTTATTTCTTATGATTTATTGAAATCTCCTGCCAATGTGGATTTAATGGGTAGTTTTAAGTGTTTTGTAGGATAATAATCGGTCATCATACAGTACTCAAAAGAGGTCAACCAGAATGAGCTCCAGAATAGATCAAAGACATGAGCTAGGAACATACTCCAGAACTTTAGGATGATGGACCGAAATCATAATTTCTTCTAGTTAAATTTCTGTAAAAGTTTAAAGACTTCATGGCTCAACTCAAGCCTCTTTAATATTTATGTACTGGGAATTTACAGACATAAATTTTGTTTATAGTCTATTATAGACTTTTTCAATGGTAATCTAAGCCATCTGAAATATAGGATTTAGTTAGAAGTTTACTATAAATATGTAATCTCCAGAAGCAAAAGATAACATAGAATAGTAATGTTATGCTATCGACATGTTTTCTGAATATATATATGAATAAAGAGACTATTGCATATCAATCTCTGAGTTGTTGAAATTATGGATGGAAATTACTTTAAATGAAAGAGCTTTCGATTATACTGTGCATGAGACCTGAGACAAATATAGGAACTCGCGAGTTGGCCACTCAAGGGTGGATAGATTAAATAGATGAGTACTTTCCTTTTTTTCATTTTTATTGCATGAATAATAATTATGAGTGTAGTCATTTTTCTATGTTAATTCTATAAGAAGTCATTAATATTGTCATCTTAGAGTCTGAAGTTTTGGAGCACTCATTGTATTTCATTTCTGTAGTTACTTACCGTTAACTATTAGAAATGTTATTGTTATTAATCAGATGTTTCATGGATTATTTACAAGTTTTTCTACTTATGTAGTTTACATGCTTCTGAATTTAGTCATTTCTATACTTTCTAGTTTGGTTATCCTATTTTATAGATTAATTATCTTGTGCTTTCTAGTTTAAATACTTTCTAGTTTTCTTTAGATAAATTATTTTCCAGTTAACTAGTTAAACAACCTTAGGTTAAAATTTATTTTAGTTGCTCCAAAAAGTTAGAAAATCTAAGAGAGTTAGTCAAGTCGCCTTCTATTGCAAACAACCTTGGACACTTCCCAATCGACATATTGAAGTTTTATCTTCTAAAGTAATGGGACCTAACAACAACCTATCAGACTAGGTCGCCCAGATTGGCACCAGTGTCCCTTTCGGCTTCTGCAACATTCTCATTAGCATTCCAAACCTCCAACAGGTCCTTCAAATTCCAGGTGCACACATTCTATCTCTTTCATTTATGTTTAGTTTAGTGTATATTTCTTAGGTTATCTTGTACATACTTGCATAACTCAGTGTGTTTTCAAACATAGTTGCATTCTTTAGATTTTATATTCATAGTTAGTTTCTTGTATTCATTTCTAGCATTTAGACACTCCACACACAACACAACCCCCATACATCAACCCCTACCTTTGAATGCAGTCACCAAAATACCCATATCATCAAGGCGAAAGAGTGCCATTCCTTAGCCCAAGTGCTCCTAGGTGAAAAACCCTAGGAGCCTAGTAAGGGAATCCTATTTCCCTTCTTGCATATCTTTTTGGTGGTTCAAAAGGAAACAACTAACAATGATCCAAATTTTTAACTTGAATCATTAGAAAGTTGCATATATGCTTTGAATTTTAAAATGATGTAAACTAAGGAAATTTATATTTTTTATTTCATTTTATGTTATTAATTTTTTTAAAAATTAAAAAACTATTTGAATATATTTTTTATAAAATAGAGACTATAATTAAGTTATTGATAAAATATTGGAAAATGGAGTTAAATGGGACATCACTCTTTATATAGTACTTTTTTTTCCCTCAATTTTTTTGTGTGTATTTATAACTTGAAACTTTAGTGCACGGATTTGTTTTTTCCCCATTTTGATAAAATAAATTTTAAATAAATCTTAAAACTTGTGTGTGCTAAAAACATAATTATTTCCATGGGACGTCAAATTTTATCATAAAAATTTATTTAAAATAGAAAAACTACATATCATCTTGACATAAAATCTTTACTCTAGAGCATCATATTTTTTTTCAAAATTGTAAGATAGATTTTAGTATTTTTTCTTGATAAGATTATCAACTTTATATTTGTTGCAAGGTGTGTGCCCTTGGTCTCCTTGTGTTGTGCAACACAATTCTTGGGTTCGTGACATGGCTTGATTTCCACTCATGGATTCATTAACTCTGACGGTTGTATCAGACATTAACAGGTCAATCTTTTGGCGCAACGACAACCATCTTTACAACAATTGGTATCAGAGCCTGGGTCATGGGTTCAAACCCCTTGCTTATGCTGGGGGGATTGTTGCAAGATGTGTTCCCTTGGTCTCCTTGTGTTGTATAATGCAGTGCTTAGTTTTGTGACATGGCTTAACCACCTCCCATGGATTCATTAACTCTAGGGGTCGTATCAAGATTAACGAGTTGATATTTTGGTGCAACAACAACCATCTTTGCAACAATATTTTGGTGTTGATGACCTAATTTTAATAAAATAATAAATAAAATATATAAAATAATTAAACTAATTAAAAATTATATTTTTTGAATATTAAACTTAGTCAAATTTCAAGAGAAAAGAGGGAAAGTGAGAAGGAAAATGGAAGGATCTAAGGTTGAAGAAGATGAGACTTCGAAGGTTGGACCTTAGACCATTGGAGGTCAAGAGGAAAATTTACTTATTGTGAAGTGAAAATGGTAAGAGGGAAGAGGTAAGGGAAAAGGCCAAAGGCTAAAGGCTAATAGAAGAAAAGTGCAAGGGAAGAGGAACGAGGGAAGAGGGAAGACCAAAGGCTGAATGCCAAAATGAGAAAGGAAAAAATGGAAGAGGAGAGGGATTGGTATGGGGTAAAGGGTAAGGCCAAAATATGACACCCAAAATACTTAGAAGAAAAAAGGAAAGGAAGAGGAGCGATGGAGAAGGCATGAAGGAAGTGAGTAAGAGATTGCCCGAAAACCCGAAATTCTGGGACTTAGAAAAGTTTAGGAAACTTCAAGGAGAAAAATCATTCAAGATGGTGCATGGGGGATCTCTCAAATTGGTTATCAATGATGGGACATCAAAATGGGCATGAAATGTCATAAAATACATAGAAGATGACTGCACAATTGACAAAGAAGAACTCAATGCTAGTCTTGAAGATCTTGACAAAGTTGAAAGTGAGAAAGAAATTTTGAAGAACCTAAAAGAAGAAAATGAATGCATCAAAAAATTAAGAGAGAAAATAAATCTAAGTTCAAATAAAGGCATAGAGAAGTCAGTGATCAGTTAAAGAAAGCAAATGAGGATATCACTGGACTAAAAGTGCAAGTGGAAGAAAAGAAGAGAATTGAGGTCTGCTAGAAAGCTAAGATTAAAATCAAGACTAATGAGTGCATTAAGCTTGAACAAGAAGTGGTAATGCTAAGATAAAATTTGGAGAAAGAAATATCTCATGAGGACAAATTTAAAACAAGTTCTACAAGGCTGGATTAACTAATTGCATGACAAAAACCTTTCTAAGGATAAAAGTGGTTTAGGAATTGAAGAAGGACAAAGTTCAAAGGAAAATCAAACCCCCAGCAAGGTTGACAATCAAAGGAAGACTCAAGGAAATGGTAGATAGATCAAGAATCAAAGAAGTAATACTGGAAGGACTCCTATTAGACAACCTAATGCTCAAAGGTACTCATCTTTCAATGTCATTTTTTTCTCATGTAATAAATTTGGTCATAGGGAAACAAAATATAGAATTAGAATGAATTAGAATGTTGGATTCTTTTCTGCATAATTTTTTGCATGCAATAAACCTGGACATAGAGCTATTGAGTGTAGAAGTTAAATGATGATGAATAAATTCAATTATGGTAGAATGGTTCAATATTTTTATGGTTATTGCTACACATGCAATGCATTTGAGCAGAAGGCTAATTAGTGCAGATCAAGGATGAATTCAAATCAGTTTGGTTAGAAAAATGTTGTGTTCTTCACCTGCAACAAACTTGGACATATTTCAAGATTCTGTAGAAGTAAACATGGAAGGTAGTTTAATCCGAAATGAAGGAATAAATTTATGGATAAAGTTGATACTACTGAAGTAAAGAAAGAAATGGAGAGAATCTGCAAAAAGAAGGAAGAATATGAGAACAAGGATGAAACAAATACATATGTGTACCTCCATTTGGTGCAAATAATTATTCTAAAAACTAAATCATATAATGGGTTTAGGGGGAGCAATTACAAAGAAAACTAAAAAAACCCTGATGCATGAGGTGTCCAACAATGACATCAAGATATGTGATATAAAATGAAATTCTAAAGGTTTTGAAAAATATTCTAGTAGAAAGTATGCAAATTTGAAGATTTGTGGAGCATTTTAGGGTTTACAGTATATTCATGAGGTGTTTATCAACTTTTTAGAGATCAAACAAAATAAATGCAAGATCGGTAAAGTATAAAGTGAAATTCTAAGTCATGTTAAATCACTTTTACACATTTGAATAAATTTGAGTGAGTTGAAGGAGGTTTGAAGGTATTTCAAATCATTTGGTATCAAACCCTAGTTTCCATCGAGTGTGAAAAAGGTATTTACAACTATCTATACTTTGTGAGTTTGCATTAGAAGTAATTTCCATAAGCATCTATAAAAGAATTGAGGGAGAAATGGCTACACCAACTATGGTTGAAATTTTTGAGAGACCTAGACTGAAGTTCAAAATATTTTCATGGAATGTTTTCGACATTGACCCTATCGGTGCATTTTCAAAAATTCCAAATAAGGTATTTCCCACCGAGGATATAAGGATCTACATACATGGGAAATTGGAAGAGTATGATAATCAAATAATTAAGAATCAATGGTTAAAGGAGTTTACTGAAGATAATTTCTTAGTGAATCCAAAGTATGAAAACCTAGTACAAAAGAAGCTAGATGTTTGGAATTGGTTCCCCAAATTTAGCAATGAATTGGATGCAAAGTATGTAAGGATAGCTCTAAGCAAAGTGTATGATAAATTTATATGAAAAAATGTGCTTGAACTAATCACTAAAGATGCGATCAAAGTTGTGACTAGACTCTATGACACCACACCCATAGTAGTGCTAAAATATGTGAAGAATGATGTGGTCAAAAAATTAATTGGTGCCACATATGATAGGAGAGAATTGATGACCAAAACTATTACCAACCCTATTGTGAAGTATGCAACAATCATGATAGGTCACAATATCTACTTCACCAATAGAGAAAATTCGGTGTTTGCAATTGCAATCTATGTTGCACATGACATAGTGGTGAATGGGAAGGACTATGATTTATGTGAGTTGCTCCAAAAACAACTTATGGAGAACTTGAGCCTAACCAATTCAAAGAAACATCCCTTCAAGTTCAAGACATTGATAGTTTTCTTGCTACTTTATTTTCTGAGAGAGCTACCCAAAAGGAAAAACATTGTATGGGATACAAGCAAACTAGTGGCACATCAAATTTTTGACTATTTACATAATATTGGATATTTTAAAGCATAGGATAATGCTTTGACTATATTTTTCATAGTATTTTAGAAAAACATGCAAGAGAGAGAATTCCAAGAATTTTGGTAGAAAAATATGCAGATCATATAACTTTTCTAGTATCCACTAATGAGTGCATTATAGAGGTAGTTCAAACTAGAACATTATGGATAGAGCCTCTAGGATATGAAATTGATAAACAAATGAATAAGGGTCTAATTGAAATATTGTTAAACATCCCAAGGACCCCTCTTAGGCTAGGCATAGCACATATGAAGAAAAGTCAACTAAAGTGTTTTTGGAAACTTCAACACTTGAAAGATCCAAAAGAGTGTCTAAATAGGTTGAGCAATACTTTGCACTGCATGGACTTTCAAAAGATGATGTGGATAGGTTAAGGAAATTTCCTGCAAAAAAGAGGGCCAAAGCAGTTGGAGAACCCTCCAAACCCCAAAGATCAGGAAGATCATCTTCCACCACCACCTTTGCATTTCCAACAACATTCGGTGCAACAATAGTAAAAGAAAAGAAGGTAGAACCCAGTACTCCAACAAAAGTGAATGCATTTGTTTCCTTTGGACCCAACATCTAGACTTCTAAGAGGAAGAATGTACCCCCTGTAGCACCCTTGGCTACCTCCAAAAAAAGAAAGAAACAAAAGGAAAATAGGAAAAAGAACATAACTGATGTTATGGAAGAGGAAATTTAACTTGGCTTGGAAGAAGAAGTTCAATTGATAAGAAAGAGAAAGAGTAGTGTTTCCAATAGCAATGAGGGTGCCTCACAAGAGGCTGGTATAGAAGTCAAGAAGGCTAAAGGAAATATTATGGACACTTTTGAAGAAGAGGAGATAGAGAATGAAAAAGATGCCTTCACAATACATGTGCATGAGAAAAATTCTGATGAAGGCACATCAAAGGTTGAGGAGGAAAATCCCAAGTCTCCTCTAGTAAGAAACCACTCACCCTTGAAGTTGGAACCTCTAGTTAATAATATGATAGAATCTAATGATTTTATAGCTATTACTAAATTGTATGATGAGGTTGATGAAGAAGATAAGGAAACAATTGTAAATTCTTTTACTCAATATATGCTTATTTTTTATGAGAGTATGGATAACATAAGGAAGAAGGTGACTGACAATGTATGGGAAGCCTTGGTACAAAGAAGGCATGAAGTTGTCAATGTTGAAGACAAGATTAAGATAGATGCCTTAAAAAAATATGGATCCTACTTGTCTGAGGATGATACATCTACATTTCTAGAAGAATACTCTAAGAGGTTTAGGGTCAAACTGAGAGTCAATATTCTCATGATAGGAGAAAAATATAGTGAAAAAGAGTTGAAGCAAGAGACTTTTGCCATAGTAAGAGACATGGCAAAGAAAATTGGGATGAGTGTTGTTTCTTCAGCTCATACAACTCAAGTAGAGGAGCCTGATAAAGACAAAGGCATTGATACATAAAATGATCCCTTCCACAACTAGTTTTCCCATTTACAAAGAAGTAAAAGATCATTTTATTGAAGAGACACCATGTTTGAATAATTTTGTTGATACACATGCATCTCCAAAGACATCTTCTCCTCCGAAAGACATAGAGGATACAACCAAAGAAAATTTTGAAGATCAACATTAGAATGATACCAATGATAATCCAGATGAACATCATGAGTATACTGGAAACAATGGTGAAGAAGATAAAAATGAAGGAAAAGAAATCAAAGATAAAAAGAGTGATGATAGAAAAGATGATGAGGACAAGAAGGAAGAAAATAAAGACAAACCATCATAAAGTTGCTCTGGAAAAGAAGAAGAAGAAAATCAAGAAGAAACAAAGGTTGGAGGAAGTGAAGAAGAATCTCCAAAAACCATTAAGCCATCAAAGCCATCTAGAGAATCATCTGGTAACACTCTTAAGGGTATTTTTTCAAGAAAAATAAGGATTGAACTTGTGATTCCACCTCAACTAATTCAGCTCCTGTCACATCAAGGTTGTGCAGATCTAAACAAGATCTCACCTATTTAGAGGATGGAGCTTGGAGATACCTTTCTTGCCTCTGAAAGAAAGGAAATTATTGAAACCCATCAGAAAGGGACTAAACTAATAAATGATGCTATCAAGACTTTGTAGGATACAACCCCTAGTGCCACAATTGATGAATCCTTAGCCCCTATTGAGAATTTAAAGTTTTTGGTTCATTCACTCAAAGAGTACACCTCTAGCATAAAGGAGTAGACCCTAAAAGAGGTAGAGTCAATACTTTTAGAGAAAAGGTTACTTGTACTATAGGATAAATGTGCAACCACACACAACAAGGTGATTCAATGTTTAAAAGAGGTAAATTCATGTGAAGAGGAAGCTCATATATTTTTTTGTGTATTGCATGTGGTGGTTAGATGCCACTCCAGGTATTAAAGACTTAATGGAATCAATAGATTCACAACTTGCTAATGCCTCTAAAGCCTACATCATTGCAAATGACAAAGACTATGTCTCCTAGACTTCTATTTCAGACCTGCAAAACAAAATTTTCACCTTATAAGGTAAAAAGAGGATGCTATAAGGAGGTTTGGACAACTTGGAGATGTGGTGAAATCCAAACACATTCCAGTATCAAATGCCTTGGTGGATGTAGAGAAACTTGAAAAGATAAATCTTAATCTGTCCACTTCAAAAGAAGGAGAAGAGAGCCTAGTAGAGCTAGAATCAATGTATAAAGAGCTTGTTAGAGTGAAGGGGATATGAGATGAAGGAAAACCTACTTGGGAAGCCATTCTAAAGGAATTAGAAGGTGCTCCCAATTCTAGTTAAAATTTCTCTATATGTTTTCCTTTATTTTATGTTATTTTAGTTTTCTACAAGTTTATTACATGCACACCCTTTGTCCTTGATGTCAAAGCGAGAGAATTTTAAGTTTTGGAGAAGCCTTGAAGTTTTAGAGTAGTTTTGGAGTTTTTGAAGCTATTTTTGGAAAGTTTTGTTGTATACTTATGTATAGGAGGAAATTTTCACCCCTTGTGCAAATTCCCCATATACACATCCTCACCTTAGAAAACCAAATTTGAAGGCAAAATTCCACATAAGCCCGTTGTCTTCATGCCACTTGGCATCCGTTTTGTGTATTGGTAGAGGAATAACTATTGGGGATGCTCGTGCGGCGCACAAACATCTATGTGATGTGCTTATGCCCTTGGAATATTCTCACGGTTGGAGCCTACAGAGGTGTTGCATTTCTCATTGGAAGTCGACTTGTAATTCCCCCTTTAGTTGATCGACTCGAAGATGAACATTTTCTTCACTCTCTCCTTCAAATCCACTATTCCTTCATTCATTTCACCTCTAGATAATCTCTCTTGGCAACTCATAATCTCTAATAATTCAATCCATCACTCTAAAGCAACACTTTTCACTCCATAGCATCAACTACATCACTCCATCAACTCACTAGAGAAAGTGTGGAACAACACCATTGCAGTAGAGGATTGAATCTTCTCATTTTCTCCCCCATTAGCCTTGAGTGCTCTTGGTGGAGGTGGTAAGCTTTCTACTCCTCTCCTCTATTATTTTCTTGAGTAAGCACATTTACTCTTTTGTGGTGTTTAGTGTTCTTTGCTTCATTCCTTTCTTTATCATACTATTTCTCTATTGTTGGAAACTTGGTTGTCCATGGAGCTGAAAACACCAAAATGGGGGTCTAACTGAGGTAGACCCCTATACAGTCCCCCAAAAAATTTCCTCTTTATTGTGTATAGGTGGACGTGCTTCTTGGATCTAGCTAGTGAACAAGCTATTATGTGAGATCATTCTTGTCACCCTAGCATTAATCTAGTTTTTTTATAATGTTCGTTTATACATTTCCTATTTCATGTTATTTTGTTCCCCTAAAAACCATTAGCTAGGCTATTAGTCCATTTTCTAGTGTTCAACCTTGTATTTCTGGTCCTTTGGTCATACAAATTCCAACACACTTGAGAGATGCCAATGCATTGTGTTGTCATCCCAGAACCACACTTTTGTCCTTGGGTAGAGAGCTATCTAAGACGCAGTGTTGAATCCAAAAATTGACTCGCCTAGCCCCCTTTCAAGTCTCGGGTTTGCATAGTGGTTGAAGGACTCTATAGTCCTCATCATTCTCATACCTCATTTATTAACACTCCCTTAAGCTAAGGTAAGTTAGGGCATCCTTCTACTCTCATCCCTCCATGACTTGGGGCCTTGATGTGGTTGGTCCCCCTCTCTTACATTTGTGGTGAACCCGACGTGAACCATTTTGATTCCATTTTGCGATATTGAAAGCTCCTTTCCTCATATTCTAGGAGTGTTGTAGGTGAGAGTGTTGTGAGTATTTTCCCTTACAACCCAACCTACAACCCCTAGTAGGCGTAGTTGAAAGGTTATGAAAGTATTGCATTTATGAAACCTTAATTGGGTCACTACTTTATCTTATAACCTCTAGGAGGATCCGTGAAGCCATCATTTAGTGTGTGTGATGACCTCTTTCCTACATCAACCAATTCTCTATTCACAGCCCATGAGCAGTGGTACTAGCATAACCTTCACTTCACAGGACCTGTCGATGGGTTTTAACAGAGAACCATCTCCTCTTTACATTCCTACATGAATCAACGAGAAAACTATAGTAGGTGTTCTCATTGATCCAATGTATCAAGTGAACACCATAATTGAGGAGACCATGTTAATCAACTTCCTGCATAAGGATGGATACGATGCACCCGTGAGTACCATCTGCACTCATGATGAACTTTCCATACCTCCTATAGGTTGTATTGCCCTATTGGTCCTCGTCGGACCTAAGTATGTGAACCTTATGTTTGACATTATACCAAGGTTTGAACTCTTCAGAGTGAAGTTGGGTATCCCCTGGCTGGTAGCTATGAATGTAGTTCCCTCAGTTGTGCATAAGTGTTTGAAATTCACTCATGAGGGTTTTGTGCATGTGATCCACAACACCGGCTATAGACCATTGGTTTCACATGGTAGTTACTCTTTAGATTACTTTTGACCTGTGCCTTTTGGTCCTCTCCTGCCTAAGAAGGATCTCCTATATCATACATATCAAAATTACAAGAAAAGGTGTTCTAGTCCAAAAGTGAGATAACCTCATTCGCCTTATGCAGTTTCACATAAGGCTTTCCTGAAAGCTGATAGTGATGCATGCGAATACAAGCACTGATGAAAGGCTCTCTTGACTGAGCAAGTTGCCTCACAAAGGAAAGAATAGTAGATGACTATCCTTGCAATAGAGTCTCCTACCACATCCTCATCTTTCCTCCCTTTTGTTCCTGTTCAAATCATTTTTTTATCGCTTTTGGCTTCTACTATGAGCGCACATGCGTCTGACCCTAGAAATGTGTAGGTGTTCATCACTCCTTCAGTGGAGCTACCCTTGTTGACATTCGTTCGAGATGTCCCACCTTTCCTAAATCCCATAGATATGATTAACACCTCAGTCATATCTACTATGGTTCTTTCTTCCTCCTCTTCCCCTACCCTTCTTTCCTTGTATATGGGGAGTTCGCTTCCTCCAATGAAGAAGAAGGTAGAGAGTGGTCCTTCCAGCAAGGAAGGACGTAAGAGGAGCCCACCTTCTTTGAAAGGTGGCCCTGTACTGACTTGTTGTGTCTTAGTAATGGAACCAGTCACGGCTTCTCTTGAGTTCGTCACTTCTCCCAAATCACTCAGTGAGCTTAGTGGTGAACCTCAGGCATAATCTTCTCTGGCCATCGAAGTGAAACATGAAACTCCTGTTAAGTGCATTTTTAACTTGACGGATAAAGTTTTGACCTTGTTAGTGATTTTTGCAAAGTCGTTGACCTTAGACCCACAAGATTTGAGTGAAGGAGACCTTGCAGATCCATCTTCCTTAGACCTTATTGTGGTAGGGATGAAAGCTCCTCCCCTTAATGTTCCACCACTGCAGGCTCATCCTCCTCCCTACGATGATCTAGAGTGGGAATATGATGACCTCTTTGTTGATCAATGTTAGAGGGAGGCCCCTCTTCTTTATCTTTAGATTAGATGTGTGTGTGTGTGTTGTGATGTGTTTCCCTGGTAACCATGCTATGTGTGCATGGATGACCCTCATCACCCAGGTGGGTGCTTGGATACAGGTGTGGTGTTCGTGTTGTAAAACTTCTTCTATTTGTACCATCATTCTTCCATGTTTGTGATTGACTTTCAAAAAATTGGGGACGATGCAAACCGTTGGGGGATTTTAGGCTTCCCTTCCATGTTGACCCAATTTTTTATTTTTTACTTTGTCTTCTCGTGTATTCTTCACACGGCCTGATATAGAAGGGGGCTGATGACAGTTCATTTATATAATATTATTATACTTATATATATTTATGATTAGTTATGACCCCAAAGTATCAGGCTACCCATGTGCCCTTTGTTCATGTTTCCTTTTTTTCCTTTTCCTTTATCTTTCTCTCTTCTTTTCTTGAGTTGTCCCTCTCATGTGTGACAACGCCACTTCTACATCACTTTGATCTTCAAAAAACACATTTTTTGCCAATGAATCATTTCTCTAAAATATTCACACACTTCTTTGTAAGGATTGCATTCTCAACTTGAAACCCTAACGAAACATGTTTCCTTCATCATGGGTTCGTAAGGAAAGAACTTGGAAATCTTCATCTAAAGCGAGAACAAAGTTGATCTTCCCATCACGTGGGGGAATATTCTTCCTTTTGAATTCCTTGAAGAAGTGAACATATTTCAAAAGGGTTCATTGATGATTAATCGATTCGAGAAAGAAGATTCTGGCCTTCAAATAGTGCATCCCTTGAGTGGACCCCATTTTTTCATGTCGAGTTCCCAAGGGACCCCTTTGAAAGTTTGTATCTTAAATGTGTTCTATGGCATCTAGCTTGGGGGTAGCCTAACTAGACCTCTCTTTTCAAAAAATGCATCCCTTGAGTGGAACCCTCTTCCTTTTGAAGGGTTTCCAAGGGACCCCTTTGAAAGCCTTCTAGCTTGTTGACGGTCTTCATAACTATCTGCTTACTTGCCTGTGTGGCTGCTTTCTGACACATTCTATCTACAGGTAAACATGTTGCTTTATGGGTGTGCCTATAAATCCGCTTTTTGACTTTGCAGATTTTTCTTTCTTGGGTCTCCATTCAGTGAGAAATCTTTGGATAATCCTTCCTTGTAGGTCTATGGGCCTATAAGGTGCTTATTTCCTGGGTCTCCTTCCAATGAGAGATCTTGGGATACCTCCTTCCTTGTAGGTCTATGGGCCTGTAGGGCACTTCTTTCCTGGGTCTCATTCCAACGAGAGATCTTGGGATACACCTTCCTTGCATGTCTATGGGTTTGTAAGGCACTTTATTTCTTCAACTTCATAGTTCTGCAGAGCTATGAAGTCCTTTTCCTAACCTGCACTCTTAGGTTTGCTAAATCACAGTTTTCTTCCTCGATGATTCAAGTATACATTTCTAACTCTACTACTTCTCCAATCTACTTTACTGAAGCACTCATTAGTATTAGGGCTCGCTAAAGTGGGGGAAAAATGTATAAGAGCAAATTTTCACCCCTTGCAGAAATTCCCCTTTTACACATCCTCACCTTAGAAAACCAAATCTGAAGGTGAAATTCTACATAAGCTCGTTGCCTTCATTCCACTTGGCATTTGTTTTGTGTATCAACAGAGGAATAACTGTCGAGGATGCCTGTGTGGCACATAGATGTATGTGCAGTGCACTTACATCCCTATCAGATTCTCATGGCTGGAGCCTGTAGAGGTGTTACATTTCTCATTAGAATTTGACTTATAACGCCTCCTTCGACTGACCGACCCAAAGATGGTCATTTTCTTCACTTTCTCCTTCAAATCCACTATTCCTTCATTCATTTCACCTCTAGATGATCTCTCTTGGAAACTCATAAGATCTAAGCATTCAATCCATCACTTTGAAGTAGCACTTTTCACTCCATAGCAACAACTACATCACTCCATCAACTCACTAGAGCAAGTGTGGAACAACACCATTGTAGCAGAGGATTGAGTCCTCTCATTTTCTCCCCCATTAGCCTTGAGTGCTCTTGGTGGAGGTGGTAAGCTTTCTACTCCTCTCCTCTATTATTTACTTGAGTAAGAACATTTACTATTTTGTAGTGTTTAGTTTTCTTTGCTTCATTCCTTTCTTTATCATACTATTTCTTTATCGTTGCAAACTTGGCTATCCGTGGAGGTGGCAACACCAAAATGGTGGTCTAACTGAGGCAGACCCTATACAGCCCCCCAAAAATTTTCCTCTTTATTGTGTGTAGGTGGACGTGCTTCTTGGATCTAGCTAGAAAACAAGCTATTTTGTAAGATCATTCTTATCACCCTAACATTAATCTACTTTTTTTATCATGTTCGTTTATACATTTTCAATTTCATAGTGTTATTTTGTTCCCATAAAAATCATTAGCTAGGCTATTAGTACATTTTCCAGTGTTCAACCTTGTCTTTCTAGTCCTTTGGTTGTACGAACGCCAACACACCTGAGAGATGCCAGCACGCCATGTTGTCGTCCTAGAACCATGCTTTTGTCCTCAGATAGAGAGCTATTTGAGACATAGTGTTGAATCCAAAAACTAACTCGCCTAGCCCCTTTTGAAGTCTCGGGTCTGTAGAGTGGTCGAAGGACTCTGCCCTCATCATTCTCATTCCTCATTTCCTAACACTCCCTTAAGATAAGGTAAGTTAGGGCAGCCTTCTGCTCTTAGCCCTTGGTGACTTGGGGCCTTGACATGGTTGGCCCCCCTCTCTTATAACTTGAAAGGGGGAGTTCACACAATTTTGAAAATCCATTTTTTTGGCACATGTTGCAATCCATGAAAAAGGGGGAGTTTGTTGGAAGAATGAAGAAGAAACCCTCATATGTGTTTTCATTGATGTCAACTCTGTTTGTTGATAGTTTTGTGTAATTTGGTAAATAGTTTTTATTGTTACCTTGATCCGATAATTTCATTTGGAATTAATCATGTTGGAAGATCGACCTATGTGGTTTTAGTATGTTATTCAAGACTATCAAGTACATCTATGAACAATTTTCCAGTGATTTTTGTTGAATGGGTTGAAATATATAAATGACAAAAGTTCGACATACAATTTTTTTCTTATAACTATGCAAAATGGTATGAGTTAATTAGTTTGTATTCCTTTGGTACTTTGATTCAATCTTTACAACTTTGGGAGATCATTTACAGGTGTCAACTCTACACTTAATCCAAATGATGCATGCTCATATGAAAATATGGTTGATTGATGTTAGTCATCTTGACCTATTTTTGTGATCATGTCTTCTTCTAGCTGACCTTATACTTGAATGTGTGGTATGAAGATTAATATGTTCTACAGATGTCAAAGAGATCTTATTTATGTTTTTTCCAACCCAAATTATGCCTTGCACTTTTTGGTTTGAGTATGAAAGGAGTGTTGTTTTAAGGTTCAAGTCGACAATCTATTTTTGAATTATGTGTACATCTAATGAGGCCGACCTAATTGATATATGTGGATAAAATGGTATATAAATGGAACATTTTTGTATTGTATAGAACATGATGTGATGAAAGGTGAGTGATAGTGTGATATTGTACAAACTTGTATATTTGAATGTATAAAATCAGTATCAAGGAAAAATTTCTATATATGTTGAGCGATATCAAGGAAATGTAGGATTTTGCTTTCAAAGCTTCATTGGAGCTAAATTCAACACATGGAAGGTGCATTCTATCAGTTCACTTCTTGGCAGTGAGACACACTCTAGTTTGTAATCATTTTAGGTTGTGATCCTTTCAAGTTCAGTGTGTCCTGGTAGTGTGGCCCTATAATATCTTATAACTGATTATGATATATTATGAGATAATCCTCACCATGGTTTTCCCTTTTTGGGCCTTCCATGTAAAAATCTTGGTGTTTATGTGTCATGTGGTGTTGTGATCTCTTTCATGTCTTCATTCTTAATTACAGTTAGATATGTTTTAATTATTGGATAGTTTATAGCTAAATGGTTTAATATAATACTAATGCACCCCCATCTCAATATTGTGGGTGTTCAACATTAACTCCCTACATTTATATGCTAAAAATTTCCCTTAAGGAACAGGTCGGCCTTGAACCAAAATGGCACCAAGCCCAAAATTTGAATTTTCATACACTACACTAGGTTGTCCTTAATGCCAAAGTAAATTCTTCTAGAATGGGCATGCCACCCTATAGACCAATCCTCCTTCTTGAAACTTTTCAATGGCTGTTGCATAATTTAGGGGTGTCTTCTCTTTTAAGATTACTGAAGTAGATGTCAGTTTCCTAGTGCAATCATCTTCTGATAGTAATATATTTTTGGTACCTATTCCATTCCTCTCAAGATTTGGTTATGTTGTGCAAGTTCCATCATAAATACTATATTCCAAATCATATGCCAAATTGTGCACCTACGAAGGAACAAAGAGGGATTCTCAGAATCAATCCTGCTCTAGTACAGTGAGCCTAAATTGGTGATCTTCTAGCAGTGATATCTTTCCAATATATGCTCCTTTTTCCTTGATCTTTGAATATGATGTGAAAACACTATTTTAGATGATATGTTCCAAACCATAACCTAGGAGAATATTCTATGAAGAAATATGGTAGGATTCCAATATTCCACTCTATAATTATCTTTTGGAAAAAAGGGACATGACAAATCCTCCCTTCTCAAAATTTAATTTTCTCAAGAAATGCAAATTGGTATGCTCTAGAATTTCATATCCTTCCCAAGTAGCATATTGAATGAGAAAATTCCTCCATTGAACAAGATACTTAGTTATATTTCAGTTCCTTATGTTTTTTATTCTAGTGTCAATTATCACTTTTGGAACAAGGACGAGTTTCCCTTCATCATTTAGTGGCAGTAAATCAACTAAAAGAGATATATTCAATCCCAAAACCTTATTTAGACATGAAACATGGAAAATATTATGGATTTTGCTATCTACTAGAAGTTCCACTTCATAAGAAACTTCCCCAACCTTCTAGATTATCATGTATGGTCCATAGAACTTAGGCTTGAGATTTTCCGCCTCTCCTTTCTTGATAGAAGATTATCTACAGGGTTGTAACCTTATGAATACCATATCTCCCACCTCAAATGATATTTTTGTGTTCTTCCTATCTGCATACATATTTTTTTGATTCTGGGTAACTTACAAATGATCCTTGAGAGTTCTCAAAATATCTTGATTTTGATTTACCAAATTACTTGTTGTTGAAACTCTACTATTTGCGAGGACTAACTCTACAAAGGTTAGTGCATCATATCCATATAGTGCTTTGAAATGTGTCATGCTAACTGACATGTGGTGAGTGTTGTATAAATACTCTCCTAAATTAAGCCACTTGATCCATGTGTCATTCTGACTAGTGCTATAGTTCCACAAGTAACCTTCCACCCATTTGTTCACAATTTTAGTCTACCCATCGATTTGAAAATGGTAGTTGATGCTAGGAGTGGGCTTAGTGTCGATTAGAAGAAACAATTCTCTCCAAAAGGCACTAAGAAATTAACTATATTGGTCACTTACAATGTTAATGGGTAGCCCATGTAGCCGAAAAACTTCCTTGAAGAATAGTTTTACAATTTACAAAGCTTTATAGTTGCTAGATATGGTAAATAAATGAGCATACTTAGTCAATATATGCACTACAACATAAATGCAGTCTTTTCCTTGCACCTTGGGTAGTTTGGTGATGAAATCCATGGATATACTCTCACATTTTTGTTCTGGGATGGGAAGAGGTTGTAGTAATCCAATTGGAAATCCTTGTTCCCCTTGTTTTGCTAACACATGACATATTCCCTGATGTGTGAGAAAACATCCCCCTTAAGGCCCTTCCAAGTGAACCTTTCTCAAATCTTCCAGTAAGTTTTGTAGAATCTAAGATGCCCTGCCATAGGTGCATTATGATAGGCTTCTAGTATCTTCGCCTTCACCTTGATTCAAAAACCAATATACCTTATTCTTGAACAAAATCAGACTTTTTGACACCACATACTAGTCACTATTTTTCGTACCTTCCAAAATTCTAGTAGCAAAACGATCCTAGGCATATTCCTCCATGATTGAATTCTTCCAATCTATTGATATGATGGGCGTATGACATAGAGTAGGTCTCCCAGAGAGTGTATCTATTGCAATATTCTTTTTCTCTTTGACATATTCAATATCAAAATCATATGCTTGAAGTTTACTCACCCAATTCTACTACCTATCATTCAAATTTTGTTGACTCAAGAACTTTAGGTTGTTGTGATATGATTTGACCATAAATATTTTGCACACTAGGTATTACCAAAATTTCTCCAAGGCATGCATTATGGAAATAATCTCTTTGTCATATATGGAATATCCTCTTTCATTGGATCTCAACTACCTAATTTCAAATGTTATGGGGTGTCACTTTTGAGAAAGGATAGCTCCAATTCCTTCACCATAAGCATCACATTCAGCAACAAATAGAAGTGAGAAATTAGGAATTGCAAGAACTGAGCAAGAACCCATTACCCCTTTCAACTTCTCAAAATTTATTTGTGCTTCCTCTATCCATTCAAAGGCCCCTTTAGTCATATTGGTGAGAGGTTCCACAGACTGAGAAAATCCTTTGACAAACCTCTGATAGTAGCTACACAATCCAAATAAACCTCTAAAATGTGACAAGTTTCTAGGGGGTGTCTAGTCTTTAATGGACTATATCTTTTGCTGATCAACCTGAACTCCTTTAACACTTATGACATGTCCCAAAAATAATATCTCTATTGATCCAAACTCATATTTGGAAATCTTTGCAAAGAGATTTTGTTGTTCTAGAATCCCCAAGAATATATCCAATTGCTTCAAATGTTCTTCCCATGTTTTTCTATAGATCAAAATACCATCAAAGAAAACCAGCATGAACTTCCTCAAATACTTACCAAAAAAATGATTCATGCATGATTGGAAAGTTTCCAAAGCATTAGTGATACCAAAGGGCATAACTAGGAATTCAAAATGCTTATAGTGACATCAAAAATCAATCTTCTATATATCTTCTTCTCTCATGAGGATCTTGTGGTATTCAAACCTCAAATCAATCTTTGAGACTTGTACATTACACTTTGTATCTCATCAATCAGTTCACCTATTCACGATATGGGGTATCAATTCTTAATGGTCTTCTTGTTTAACGCTTGATAGTCTATACACATCCGCAAAGTGACATCCTTCTTCTTTACCAACACCACAAAAGATGCAAAGGGATAGATCTTGGTTTGATGTAGCCCATATCCAACAGCTCCTTTATTTCTTTCTCTATCTCCTTATACATCCAAGGATGACAATAAGGAGTGGTCATAACTGGCTTTGATCGTAGTTCAAGTTCTATGATATGATGGAAACCTGTATCCAGGGTGGCAATCTGGGATGCATGTCATTGAAAACCAAACTATGTTTATATAGAATATTTTATATATCAATATGAACTTGACCACTCTTACCGTCAAACGAGTCTTTTTAAATCACCAAATAGCTAGCAGTCTAAGCAACTTGGTTTTTCTAGAAGATCCTCTCCATTCTCCTAGCTAAAACTATTTGTGGACCTCCATTAGCCATTCCCTTTAGAACCACATCCTTCCCATTAGCTTTGAACTTGATTTCCATAATTTGGTAGTTTTTAGTATACTCACCTAATGAATGTAGCCACTACACACCCAAAATTACATCAATTTCACCCAAACCAATACAATAGAAGTCATCAAAAACCTCGTGATCTCTAAATGTTATTTCCAACTTCTGAATTTTCTCCTTATAGGGTAGTTATACCCATCTGCCACAATGATAGTGAAGCCTTGAAATTATCCGCATCTAGCCCTATTCTCTTCACAAGTACCTCATCAATGAAGTTATGGGTAACTCCTCCATCAATCAGAATAGTCACTCTTTGTCTAGAAAGGACTCCCCAAACCTTGAAAGAGTGGTGTAATCTAGTGTAAAATTTAGGTTAAGGTAATAGAATATCAAAACTAAACCTATAAAGCCTCAAACCAACAATAGAGTAAAATCCAACATAGAAACATAAACATAAAGTAAATATTACCTATGCCATGGTTGCTTGAACTCCATTGTCCTTCTCCATTTTTCTTGAACATGTTTGATGCCCTTAGATTTGAGTATGCAATAGTAGCCTAATGTGTATGATAGAAAAATATTGAAGATAGTAGTTGTCTCCTTAAGTGGCATGTACTTTTGCATAAACTAGGTAGGTAGAAATGACAATGATAGGTTTCTTTTATAGAAAGATGAATTGGAATGAAGGGTTGAGATTAAAAGACATAAGATATGACAATTAATGGCCAAGATTGAAAGTTGTAGTATGAAATAGGGTTAGGGCTAAATAAGGGCAATGATAAAGATGAATGGTTGATATTGAATTATAAAATAATTCAATCAAGGGTGGAAATTGAATGAGACATGAAGAGATAAGATTGACACTGATAAAGAGTTTGGCATAGAAAAAAAGGTTGTTGGAGAAAATTAAATAATTATAAAATTATTTAATTTAGGAGAGAAAGTGAATAATTAAATAAATAAAAATTATTTAAATATAGAAAAAAGGCAAAAGGTTGAATTTTAATTAAAATAACAATTTAATCAAAAGTGGAGGAAAAGGAAAAAATATTAAATAATTAAAATAATTATTAAATTATAGTAGAAAAATGGAAAATAATTAAACGAAATTGGGGTTTATTTAATTATAGAGGAAAATAAAAGTAATTGGGATTTATTACCATTATTCTTTTAATTGAGCAATGACAGAGCAATGGCGGGTTTTGGGGCAATTTGCAAGAAATGATAGGTGGAATGGTAGACAGGGTTTCTCTCAGGTTTCTAAGCAGATTGGAATGAGGGGGTAGGATAATGCAAAACCTAACTGGAATTCTGCTAGGTTGGGCAAGCATTTGGACAAGTGTAAATAGTCGATTTTGGATTTATTCGAAAGAGAGTCTCATCAGCCCAATACAGGAGGAGGTCCCTTCAATCCAAATGAAATGTTTTCCTCTGGGCAGATATATTAGAATCATGAATGCATCAAATTTTTTAAAGCTTTCCTTTGTCAACAAAATGTATTGGCACAATTAGGAAAACAATATAGCACAACAATAAGTCGGGCATGGACTTGAGGAGGAAAGAAGGTGGAAAGGTGGGAATTAAAGTTATCATAATATAGACTATCAATATGCAGAGAATGGTGGGAGGTGGAATGGGCAGAAGGGTGTTGGGCCGGGGACGGATGGGTATGCTTACAAGAATAGGAATGGAAGAAGAAAATGATTGAAAGGTAAATTCAAATCCAAGAAGAGAATATTCAATTTTTTCTGGAAAAAGAAAGAAGTGCAAGAAAGCTTCTCGGGTGGAAAGAATGATAAAATGCGAATGGAGGAACCTACGATTGGGACTGCTAAGATCTCATCACAACAATAGGAAGTGGTGAAGATTACTTTTCCTGAGCATATGTTGCAGCCACAAATTGAAGATCTCAAAGACAAAGGGCTTATATGTAAGTTTTGGAATCTTGCGTTGGATGCACAAACCCTAAAGAATTTAATTCTAGATGAATGGGAAGGATTAGTTAAGGTGTTTTATCTAGATCAAAGTAAAGGTATTTTTGTTATTTTTTTCTTGAGCAAAATATGCAAGGAAGTGGCGTTTAAAACTAAGTCATGGTCATTTCAAGGCTCGGGTCTATATATGCAAAACTGGAGTCCACATTTTAAATCTGAGGATTTTGTCACAAGATTCATCCCTTTCCGGATTCAAATGCACGCTTTACCATTGGAATATAGGGAATTAAATCTATTAGAAATAATGGTGAATCAAGTAGGCATTTTCTTAAGACATGATTTACAATTTTTCAATAATCTTGTAAAGCTTGTAAGGATGAGTTTCTTGATTGATACAACCAAGGGGTTTCCAAACCATTTAGAGATAACATCAAAATGGGGAAAATGGAAGCAAGAGGTGTTGTTTGAGACTCCTGACAATGTGTGTGATTAATGTCATATGCTGGGGCATGAAAAAATTGATTGTAGAGAGCGAAAGGAAGTATTTAAACAAGGTTTGGCCAATGGCAGGAAGGTTTTTGAAAAGAATGTGAAATTGACCGATTCAAGACACATAGATGGTTTTTCCAAGCAGCAAGATAGGATCTAGGTTGGGGTCACTAGGGGTATGCGATTCAGGCTGGGAAATGAACTTAGTATGTGGTTTCCACGACCATCATCAAGCATTTAGAGGTTTTGAACATGAAGCATATGAGTAACATGTTGTATCTATACTACCCATCTTTTTAGGTTTCTAAGGATCAGTTGAACTCTTTAGTTAGGAAATTAATGTTTCAAGATTCAGAATCTTTAATTATGAATGGGACAAAGGAAAGTCAAGTATGTCCAATAGACCTGTCAGTTGAATTAGAATGGTTGAGAGTGCAAGGTCTTTCATTGAGTAAAGGTAAAGTTTCTGATGAGGACTTGGAATATCTAGCAGAGAAGGTCTTGTTGTCTATAGGGTCAAATCTATTTGACAATATTGTAGAAGAAATAGAAGAGGAAGATTTGATTGTAGAGGAAAGTGTGTAAGTTTTGAAGCATGTAAAAGAAAGGAGGCAGAAACCTCACTGTAAGTAATACAAGCTACTCCGGAACAAAGATTGGTTAGTATTGAGGATGTTGCGGGGTTTGATTTTTCAAAAGATTTATCAGTTGCTCAGACCCCACTCAAATTGGTATTAAAGAAGTCTCCAGGAAAGAGAGGATGAAAGTCGAAAATGGCCAAGGTACATGAGGAAATAGAAGCAAGAATTCAAAGCACTATTTAAGATTCAATGACAAAAGTGCTTCCTAAATGCCTAAGGAGAGCTTGTTGCTCTCCTCGAGCGCAATGAAGATTGTTTCATGGAATTTCAGGGGCATTAATTCCCTTGAAAAAAATGATCGCATCATGTGCCAAGTGGATAGGTGTGGAGCTGATATTGTAATTATGTAGGAGACCAAAACTTCAACTGAAACATATGAAGCTACAATTCAGAAATGGCATTAATGGAAGTCATTGCATTCGCCTGCTCACGGTACTTTAGGGGGTTTAGTGGTTTTGTGGAATTCAAATGTGGTAAATGTAGTCTCAAATTTTAATGAATGTAATTGGTAGATGGTGGAAGTAACAAAATTTGATCTCAAATTTAGACTGTTTAATATTTACGGACCAACAACCACCCTAGATAAGAAAAATTTATGGGATTGTATTTCTTGGGCAATTTTAAAGTTAGGGGATGAGAATGTCATTGTGGAAGGGCATTTCAATGCCATAGCATCATTGCAAGAAAATAAATGGGGGATTAGTCCTCCTCCTAAAGTAATAGTGGATTTTAGTGCATTCATTAATGCAAATGCTTTGAGGGATGTTGTACCAGTTAAGGGAAATTTCACTTGGACTAATAGAAGGAAATGGTTTTTGTAGATAGTAGTTAGGTTGGATAGATACCTTATCTCTACAAATTGGTTTAACCTGAAGCATAATTTTGTGTCTAAGATATTTCCTTATGTAGATTCGGATCATTATGTTGTTTCTTTAGCCATTTCAGAAGATTCCTCCCTGTAGTTCAAATCTTCTTTTAAATTTGAAAGTATGTGGCTTCACCACCCAAGTTTCTAGGATTTGATTCATCAATGGTGGATGGGAGCACCTTATGAGTAGGGTACAAAGATGTTTCAGTTGTGTAGAAAGCTAGCACATATCAAGCAGTACCTAGTGAAATGGAATAAAGAAGTGTTTAATAATGTTTTTCACCAAAAAGAGGTGGCTCGCAAGCAATTAGAGGAAATGCATGAGAAAATCATTCAGAATGGTCTGGATGAGCCTTTGTATGACAGGTAAAAGGAACTACAAAGTGAATGTGAAGAGTTAAGTGCACAAGAAGAAGTGTATTAGCATCAAAAATCAAGGGAAATTTGGTTGAGGGAGGGTGATCGTAATACTAAGTACTTTCAGGCTTCTACAAAAATTAAAAGAGCAACTAAAATGGTTCAAGCTATTCAGGAGGTGTCTACGGGTAATTGGCCCAAGAAAGAAGAAGAGATAAGTAGGGCATGTCTAAAAAAAATTCTAATCTTCTATCTGCATCAAGGGATAAGGGGGAGCAGAGTGTTAGAGATGAAGTGGAACTTCTGGAAGCAATACCAAAGATTGTGTCTGAAAGGGATAATGAATCTCTACTCAAACCTTTTTCTTTAGATGAGGTTAAAAATGTAGTTTTTTCCTTGGCACCGGACAAAGTGCCTAGCCCAGATGGATTCACGGCTCTTTTTTTTCAAAAATGCTAGGACATTTTGTGTTTTGATGTGTTATGGGCTATGGAAGAATCTAGGCGATCAGGTACATTATTGAAACAATTTAATGTAACAAATATAGTAATATTGCCAAAAGTAAAGGAGCCAAAAACTTTTGCAGAATTTAGGCCAATATCTTTGTGCAGCACTATATATAAGATCTTTACCAAAGAAATTTACTTGCGATTACAACCTCTTATACCAAGGATTGTGTCATAAGAACAAAGGGGCTTTGTTCCAGGGAGAGAAAATGTTGAGGAAGCGATAGTAGCCCATGAGACACTACATTCAATTTATGTATTTAAAGCTCCGTCTATCATCATAAAATTGGATATGATGAAGGCATACAACAGGGTTGATTGGAAATTTTTGAAACAAGTAATTAGAAAGTTTGGCTTTAGTGCGAGATGGTGTAGATGGATAAGTGCATATCTATCAGGTGCAAAGTTTTCAGTTTTATTGAATGATGTTCCTACTAGTTTTTTCAGTGCATCACAAGGTGTTAGGCAAGGGGATCCGCTTTTACCATTTTTATTTATAATAATGGCAGAGGCTTTGAGTAGATTCATTATCATGAAACATTTGGAGGGGCATTGGAAAGGGATCCAGCTTGGGGAAACGAGCTTAAAAGTGACTCACTCTATATTTTTGGATGATACTAAGTTATTTGGTAAGGCTACTATTGCAAAGGCAAAGCAAATTAAAGAGGTTTTAGATAAATATGTATCAGTGTCAAGACAAAAGGTAAATGCATCTAAGTCAAAGGTGTACATTCTTAATACAAAGGAAGTGATAGCACAAAAAATTGTTAGTAGTCTTGGGTTTTAGAAAGCAGTTCTACCTGGCACATATTTAGGGGTTCCTCTTTTCATGGGTGCCAATAAACCAATGTATTAGGTGAAAGTAGTGGAAAGGTTGAAGTCAAGAATTTTTCTTTGGAAGGCCAGATGGTTATCATTGTTAGGAAGATTTCTTCTGGTAAAATCAGTTCTATCTTCAATCCCAAACTATTTTTTAGCAGTTCTTAAGGCTCCAAGATTAGTAATTGTAGAAATTGAGAAAATTATTAAAAAATTTATTTGGAAAGGGAATTTCGATGAAAAAAAAAGGTGCCTTTGATTTCTTTAGATGAAATGACAAAGACAAAAGGTCGGGGTGGTGCTGAGGTTCATAGTGTAGCATGCAAAAATAAAGATTTTGGAGCAAAACTAGTATGGAAAATGTATGAGAATCCACAGACTAAATGGTGTAGTAATTTTCAAGCAAAGTATTTGGATACTTCAGATCCTTCAAGAATCCTCACTATAGCTAATCCACCAAAAGGATCTGCTATGTGGAATTTCTTGGTCTCATGTAAGCATCTGATTGTGACATATTTAACATGGGAGGTAAATAATGGAGAAAGTGTTAAATTTTGGAGTGACTCCTAGAATGGAAATCCTCCTTTGCAAAGGTATCTTGAATTTCATCCTATAATGGAACAGATGAAACAAGCTTGGGGGGATAATTTTTTAGATTATGTCCAATCAATTGACAGCACTTCAGGAAAAGTGAATTGGAGAATTTTTTTAGATTCATCTCTTTCTAGTCAGCAGTGTCTAGGTGTGCAAGAGAAATTGGATGAGTGTGTAGTTTTCTTTTCTACAAAACCAGATAGGTTGGTATGGGAAGCTTCCACTGATGGAAAATACATAGTAGGTAAAGGCTATAAAGATCTTTGTCTTAGGGAACACCAAGTAGTGGTTTAGAGGCCATATTCTTTTTGCTGGGATACTGCAATTCTACTTAAGGTAGGAAGCTTTGCTTGGTTGGCATTACAGAAAATAATTTTGAAAAGTGATAGGCTAGCAAAACTAAATATAGCCGAACCCTTTAAGTGTTCATTGTGTAGTAATGAGGTAGAAGATGTGGACCATTTTTTTCTTAATTGTCATTTTGCTCAACAATGTTGGACATGGGTTTTGAATAAGCTTAACTTCTCTGCCCCTTTTCCAAATTCCTTATGGGAGTTATTTCAAAGTTGGCCAATATTGTATAAAATGAGCTTGTTTGCTTGCATCTAGAAAGTGGTTCCAGTGTTAGTAATTTGGAACATATGGTGGGAGCGTAACCTACGTATCTTTAGGAAAGTTGCTTCTTCGTCAGAAATAGTTTGTGGTAAAATAGAAAAGTCAGTTTCAGAATCAGTAAATTCAAGCATCCAGAAATTTAAGGATATAAACTCAGTTTTTACAAGTTGGGATGATTTGGTGATGCATAATTGGAAGAGTTTGAAGATTCCATTTCCAAGTAGTCGTTTACAATCACAAACAACAAAGATTGATAGGAAGCATGCAAATGGAAGGCGCCACATGAAGGTTATATAAAATTGAATTTTGATGGGGCTTCATGAGGTAATCCCGGGGTATCGGGAGCGGGTATATGTATAAGAAATTCAGAGGGTACAGTTTTAGCAGTCAAGTCAGTTCATCTCTCGACAGGTACAAATAATATTGCAGAGGCAATGACTATTTTAATGGGACTGGAAATTGTTGTGTTGTATGCCATAAATAACTTGCATATTGAAGGTGATTAACTAGTAATTATTAATGCTTGTAAGGTAAAGCATGCTCAAAATTGGTGTTTAAAGTATGTTCTAGAAAGAGTTTGGTCTTTATTGCAGCGGTTTCAGTCTTATCAGATCACTCATACTTATAAAGAAGGGAATAAATTAGCAAATTGCTTAGCGAATATGGGGTGTGACAAGTGGGAAATTTTCATAATACAAGACATTAGCAATTTAAAAATTATCCTCAATTAGAGGAAATTATTTTGCAGGATGTCTTAAATATTCAATAAGTGTTAATATGCATTTATAAAAGTGCGCATACGAGAAAGATGGTGTGGGCCCCATACGAGCGGTAACCCAATGAGAGTAAATGCCATTGGAAAAATCTAAGAGCTTGAACGGTGAAGATCAAACAGAGCTTTGATCAGACATCTTTCCAGGAGCTTGGTGCGAATATTGTAGACTCCCTTCTTGATTCTCTAAAATTACACAAGAAAGCCTTATCGACATGATTGAACATCATCGGTAGGACACTTAGGGATGTCCCCTCGATACAACGATGAGAAGTCATGAACTATTGACAACAATGAATGGTGAAGATCATTGTTAATCTGCATTTATAAAAATGAACGTACGGGAAAGATAGTGTGGGCCCCATGCGAGCGATAACCCAATGAGAGTAAATGCCATTGGCAGAATTTAAGAGCTTGAACAATGGAGATCAAATAGAGCTTTGATCAGACGTCTTTCCCAGAGCTTGGTGTTAATATTATAGATTCCCCTCTTGATTCTCCTTAATTACACAAGCGGTGTACCTGAAAGCCTTATCGGCATGAGTGAACATCATTAGTAGGACACTTAGGGATGTCCCCCCGATACAATAGTGAACAGTGGAGATCATTGTTAATCTGCATTTGTGATCATCGTGATGAAAACCTATGTAATGGGTGCATATTTTGGGCGGGTAATTTGAGTTCCACTAATGGAACAATTTTGTCAGTTTTGTATTTAAATATGCTACAACCGGAGGTTTTCTTCCCGATTCTTTCCTCCTGGTATACATTTTGAATAAGGTTTTGTAATATTTTATAATAATTATATTAATATATTATAATGGCTATGCCATTTTTTCCAAAAAAAAAAAAAGTAATTAGTGACGTAATTAAATAAATAAAATTTATTTAATTAATCAAGGGAGGAATAAGGAGAAAAAGAATGAATTAAATAATTAAGAATTATTTAATTAATAGGAGAATATGACCTTAAGGGACAATCAAATAATTAAAATTATTTAACTATGCAAGGAGGAGGAATAATTAATGTGAAAAATGGTGTTCGCAGGCTTAGGACATTTTTTCAGTGTCTACAAGTGGTATCCATGTGCACTAGATAGAGATGCTAGAATATTTCCATTGTCCTTATCCATATCTTCCTCCCCCAGAAGGATACCTTATAAATCATGAAACTCCTCAGACCCATCTAATTCTGGTTCTTTATCAAAAATAACATCTATATAGTGAACTTTCTCCTTACTAAGAAATTTGTGTCCCGGAACCCATGGATCTCTATAGGAGAAAAAAAATTTCTTCCTTCAGAGCTCATTTCTAGTCTCTTCATCTACCTTTTTCACCACATTAGGAGTTTCATACTTGGGTGTCAATATTGAAGCATGTAGTGGTTTTTTTCTAGAAACCACCCTTAGGGTGCCATGTACTACGTTTAGGTGGGGGAGAGAACAAATTATTTGGAATGGATGGCTCAAGGGTTAGAGCCCTTTTCATATCCTCTTGTAAAGATATTGGTACAAACGATTTCACAAACCCCCTAAGAGGTTCAATGAGCCTAGTGATGAAGAGATGCACAATCCTCTTTTTTGATAGTCCAGGCACCATTACCACTACTTTTTGAAACTCCATTATATAATCAATTATTGAGTGATGTTGTTTGATCATGTACAATTTTCTAAAATATTCTTCATCCTTTAACTCAAATCTATCAAGAATTATCCTTCTGAATTCATCATTTTTTTGTATTTAATCATGGTCATAGGTAGTATGACCATGAAACCACAATTTGTAAGCTTCCCCTTCGAGATGCAAAGAGGAAAACTAAACCACATCTTTTTCTATCATACGATTGAGCAAGAAATAATTTTGCATCATTTGTAACCATGCTCTAGTTGATATCTTATTACTCGAATTAAAAAATGTTGCAACAAGTTTTCCCAACTTATGCTTCAAATCCTTGCTTTTGTATAACCCTTTCTTTTGTGGCTCACTTTTCCTTGCAAATTCTATGTAGTTTGTATAGGACATCTCTGATTTGATTTCTTCCAGTAAGGATTGGTACTCACCATGCCATCTATGAATATTTTTTGTATTGAAGGTGCTAGTGTTCACAGGTTCACTTTTCCCTTGTTTGATTTCCAGTAAGAATACGTTTCTTTGGGTTCTTGACAAAATATTATTCTCGACATCATTGCTTATGCCATTTTTTGATGATGTCTCACCCTTCTAACCATTGTAATTTGAATTTCCACCTGAAATCTTGTTCTCCAAGATTTTCAATACATCTCTTGTCTCCACTAGGGTTGTAGGTATATCCCTTAACCATCTTGTAATCTCATGATTTTTTGCTATTTTTCCTTAAATATTTCTTCATCCTTCAAAATATTCCTTTTCTCTAGGTTTGAATTTCCTTATTGGTCCAAAATCTTCAGTTCTCTCCTCTAGTACCTAATGTATTTTTCTCTCAACATCAATCATTAGGAAAACCCTATAGGTTTGTAGAATCATGCTCCAACACCACTGTAATGTCCCTAACATATAATTTCAACATAGAGACTGATTTGTAGATTAAATTAAATGAACAACAACATATAAACACATAGATCTAACTGATATAATGCTAAACTTTAGAATTTCATACCTATATCAATTCAGCTCCCAATGATATGGAATGATATACAAGCTTACCATAAATCAAAAATAGTATTATCAACTCCTTATAGAATCATTTAAGCTCATATGCAATCCCTAAATGAGAATGCCCTCAAGAACCAAAGGGGTTTCATCCTCTAATCCTTAGTGATTGTTTAATTTTCATTGAATGACCATAAAATCCTATAGGTTTTCATCCATAGAAGGGCTTAGAACACAATTTTTCCAAAATGCAGGAAAAATTACATAATAATTCTATACCAATTACATGAATGAACTCCCTACATTTATATGCTAACAATTTTCCTTAAGGAATAGGTCAGTCTTGAGCCAAAATGGTGCCAAGACCGGAATTTGATTTTCCATATGCTACACTAGGTCATCCTTAAGGCCAAAGTAGATTCTTCTGGAATGGGCACACCACCCTGGGGACCAGTCCACATGCTTCATTAGCCCCTTCCTCCTTGAAACTTCAAAAAAATTCCCGCATGATTCAAAGGTGTCTTCTCTTTTAAGCTTCCTGAAGTAGATGCTAGTTGCCTAGTGCAATCATCTTCTGATAACAATATATTTCTAGTACCAAGTCAATTCATTTCAATATTTGGGTATGTTGTGCAGGTGCCATCATAGATGATATATTCAAAATTGCAAAACAAATTGTGCTCCTACAAAGGAACACAGAGGGATTCCTAGAATCGATCCTACTCTGATACAGTGAGCTTGAACCGGTGATATTCAAGAAATGATATCTTTCTAGTATATGCTCCTTTTTCTTTGAGCTTTGGATATGATGTGCAGACACAGTTGCAAATACTATGTTTTAGAAGTCAAGAGAATGTTATGTGAAGAACTGCGATAGGATTCTTGGATTCCACTTTGCAACCGTCTTTTCGAAAAAAGAGACTGACAAATGCCAAAGACTAGAAGGTTGGTTGAAAGATAGAAGAGGGTGGAGGAAGGGGAGATGTCGAGAGTCAAGAAGAAGGCTTAGGCATTATCACAAAATATGATAAAGGATAAGAGGGGGACCCAATCGCCAAAATCCAAAAGTCAGACATTAGGGTTTGGGGTTGGGAGGAAAGATTAACGCTTAAGATGAAAAGATGGTAAGAGTTAAGGAAGATTTCCAATCCTGGAAGTCCAAAAATTTGAGACTTAGTTATTTTTAAGGCCTTCATCAAAACTTCGATGATCGAGGGGAGGAATTAAGGCTTAATAAAGGGAAGCATTAAGGGTTAACGGTTAAGGCTAATGGTCGAAACCTGAAAAAATTATACAAGTGAAGGAAAGCAAGAGGGGTTTGGGAGTGATAGGGAAGGAATGCAGGTATGTAGACAAGCGAAACCCTGAAAGTCCGAAACTTCAACACAACAAATTTTTAATGGTTTTTTTAAGCACAAGCTCATGTAAGATGGCTCATATAAGATATCAAATCAATTTTCACTAATGTTCCATATAAGGGGGCCATGAAATGTCAATAGACACAAAATTAAATGAAGCAATAAGTAGGCCAACATTGTAGTGAAATAAGTTTTGAATTTGTGGACTAGGTTTTCTTGAGATTGTATCTTTACAATAAAATATCTTTGAATCAATATAAAAATAACAAGTTATTTCCAAAACATTATGGCCCATACCAAATCATGAAAAATATAGGTAACTTGTCACCTACAAGCTTGATTTTTCACTAACATCAAAGATACATCCAATTTTTCATGTTTCATGTTTTAAGAAAGTACTTGGACTAATATCCCTACTCAGACAATATTACCATAACTCAATGAAGAATGCATAATCATATTGTAACTAGAGTCCATTCATTAGATGCACACAAAAAAGACTAGAACACTCACTAAGTATCTCACCCAATGGAAGAATTTATTAAATTCCACATGGGAGGATGAGGATTTTATTTAGAAGCATCCACACTTTATTATCATTTACAATTTTTCTCTTAAGAGGAGAGGCATAATACACCCTTAATCTTAGAGTATACATAGTATTATGAGTAGTTAGCGTGTGGCTACCTTTACTCTTAATTAAGTCATATTATCATTATTATATTGTTATTTAGTTATTTAGGGTGGACTAAGAATTATATGTGGTTATCTAAGTAATCCTAGGTGATATCCTAGGCATAAGTAGGGTATATATAAGAGATAATAGTCTTATTTGTTCACTAGATTGTGAATTGTTCTCATTGGAGATATTTGAAGGTTTCCCCCTTGAAGTGGCTTGTTATTATCAACTATTATCAAGTATTATCAAAATATTCCATTCTATATTATTCACTTGTGTAATTTATTTCATCACAAACTTTTTTTCTTTCTCCTTTGGCACATGTGCATGTCTCGCAACCAAACACTCTAAGATGTCTTAGTGATTAATTTTTTTTGACCCAATCACATCTCTATAATAATTTAACAAACATGATTTGATATAGGAGACATGTTAATCAAGTAGTAAGCAATAGCAATAACTTCAACCCAACATCTTTATTTTAGATCAACACCACTAAACATACTCCTAGCTCTTTCCATTAGTGTCAAGTTCATTCTTTCTATAGCTCCATTCTATTTTGAAGAATATATAGTTCTCTTTTTTCTTTGATTTCCATAATATTTATTGAATTTATCAAATTTATTAGAGCATAATTCACCACCATTTTCAATCCTCAAACATTTTATTTTCTTTAATTCTGTAACTCAACTATTGCTTTAAATTTTATAAATTGGCTAAAAAATTCAGATTTACTCTTTAGAAAATATATACATGTCCTTCTTCTATAATAATCAATAAATGAGTCATAATATGTGGATTTTCCAATAGAAGGAATATCTAGAGGACCAAACACATCAGAATGAATAAGATCCAATACACCATGAGATTTATGATAACTTGAGTAAAACTAAGCATAATTTATTTTACCACAAATACAATTCTCACAAAAATCAAAATCAAGATTATAATTAGTCAAATATTCAACAAGTTATTTTATTTTCAAGGTCCTTGGAATTTTTTCTCCAATGAGGCCAAGTCTCTAATACCATAACATATTATTCTCAGTAGGTAATTTTGATTCAAAAGAAAGAACACCCTTGTGTACCTAGAAACCATGAACTTTCATTGAAGATGAAACCCTCACCTTTTCTAATGAAGTAACCATGGAATTATTTTTCATATAACTACTATTAAACTCAACAATGTACTAGAATCACCATAGTACCTCTAACCATATTGCATCTTGCATTAGAAAAGACTACTTGCACACCTATATTTATTAGTTTTTCATAGATAATAATGTTCTTACTAATCCAAAGATATGAAAATCTCCATTAATCCTTTTTATTCTACCAGTAGAAAAAATTATTCTAACTTTACTAAAATAAAAAATATTTAAATAAGAATCATCACCCAAGTAGGGAGGTGTCTAGGCTTACCACAATTCCAACAAATAGCTTTGGAATTTGTAGGATATTTTGATCTCCCCTTGGAATTGGATATATCACACTTCTCACTCATCTCTTCAAAAATAAAAGAACCTGCAACATCAACTTTGAAGACAACAAAAGTACTCCTAATAGTGATAAAAAGAAAATCTCATGAATCAAGTAAACAATAAATCAAGATTGGACATCTCTCCTTCTCATCCATTTCTACACCAACTAATACCAATTGATCCACCAACATATTGAATGCTTCCATTTGGTTTGAAATTCATCCACCCTCTTTAATTCTCAAGGAATTTAATTTTTTCCTCAAGAAAATCTTGTTTACTAAATATGTGGCTTGATATATTTCACCAAGTTTCTTCCATAGTTTTTTATAGAGGATTGTTTATGGATATTGATTAAAATAGAGTATGTCAAGAAAATTTTGATTAGACCATTAGATTTATGATCTATAACATGATATTGAGCAGCCAAAGTAACATCTTAGGCCTTGAAAATTTATCATCAACAACATCCCATAGATCTTTATCAATAAAAAAACATTCATCTTTAACTTCAACATTTCAAAATTATTACCAAAAAACTTCTCTACCTTTATTATCTCTCATGTGCTTGTCATTTGAAAAATCCTACAAAAAGATCACAAAGTATCTTTTGCATAAGCTCCCACTCAAAATTGGATTAGTTCAAAAAACATAACAAATCACAACTGAAACTAAAGATAATCAAGTTTTATACCACTTATAAAGAAGCTAAGGTAGTGGAACAACTTCTTATACTAATCTTGAGAGTAGGATTATGCATTTTTTTTATTTTTTCCAAAAATTATAGAAACTAAACATAAATATCATTCATGTACCATAACATAGTGATTTATATGGAAAAAAACTTTTTTAAGAGAAAAACTCCGCTCTAAAAGTTTTCCAATATATTATTCAAAAATCAACAAGAGTACAATATACTTGTAGAACAAGATTTCACATGAGTATCACTAAACAAAGATTCAAAAACAGCCCAAAATCTATAAGACTCTCACACACAACCTCCATTTAAAGAACACAATATATATGAGATATGATATATGAAACCATTGAATGGTATTTAAAAAGTCATGAGCTAAAAATGCCCAAAAAAGTGGCACCTAACTTATCTCAAAGCAAAGATGCCATAAAATGTGTCAAAACACACACCAACACATGTAATTCACTCTTACAATTATTTTCTATGTGCAACACATTTTTACATTTTCCAATTCAAGAGACCTAATTTTTGGAGGCCATAACTAAGAGACCAATTGATGAACCATTTGAACTTTTGGAAGACTCTTCAAATCAAGCAACATAACTATTTGGGACATATTAATAAATAGAGAAAATCTGCAAGTGTGAACTATATCCAAATATATTAAGGTGACTCAACATAAAACATAAGAATATTTAAATTTTTATCCACACACAACTATATTTATGCAATATTCAAATTTTGAGGAAAGTATATTTCAATTTCTTTATCAATTTGTACATAATGTTTGGTAATGAACTTAATTATTCTCTCTCTTCATTAAATACTATTTATGACATGATCATACTTACTATCTAATATTAATTGATCCAATCTAATTATATTTCAACAAATATCAATTTAATTTAGATTGATTATTGTATAATTATTTGATTAATTGATTGTCCCAAATTACGGTCCATAAAAATATAAGAACACTTATTTTTCCTTTTCAATGATATTATATAAATTATATTTGACAGAACATAATTTTATAAATTAAAGATTATAAACCTAACTAATTATTTCACGATATAATAAATATTAATATATTTTAAATATATAGTTTATTTTTTAATAATTATTAAGACATTTGATATTGCATATTTTAAAAATTAAATCTTTTTAAATAAAGGCCATGTGATGTAAGAGTAAATAATGAAAAAAACACTCACAATATCATAGCCTCCATTTATAAAAAAGGAGGTGAACAGTAGTCAAGGTGAAATAAATTCATAATTAATTAAATAAGGATATAATTGTAGTTGTAACTCAAGATTAAATCTGTGGTTCGATCTACAACTAGAAATAACAATATTAATCCTAATCTAAAATCAAAACTAATCTAAAATCAAACAATAAAGAACGAAATTTGAAAACATAAATGAAAACTAACAAATTGAATTGATCTCACCGAATAATGTATTCACCCTTTCGAATTAACTCCATTGCTCTTCTCCATTTTTCCTTTTAAGTATTCTTGCCCTCAGATTTCTGTGTTTGAATGCAAGTATAGCTGTGTTGAATGTCTAAGCAAAATATTGAAGAATAGTCTCTTCTCAAAAGTGTATAATTTCGGGGAGGAGGAATAATGATCATGACGGGCCATTTTATAGATTTTGTGTTTTCGAACGATCGGCTCAGATTGAACAATGCCATGCAATGAGTTATGTGACAAATAGAACGCGAGTTAGAACGTGAGTTCAACTACAGGTAAAGACTAATTTTAGAACATGAGTTCCAATCTTCATCTTCAAAAAATAAAAGAAATAGAATTTGTATGCAAAAGCCAAAGTTAGAAGTTGGAGAATAAATACATGATAAGTGCATGTGAATGCAAACTTGAGTTAGTTAATTAAATAAAGATATTTAATTAATAAATATAGATCATGCATATGAGTTGGAACTAGTTAATCGACTAGTTGTGACGGAGAGTTCTCTCATAGAGATAACTCGAGTCAGACGATAAGTGCATGTAAGAGATAACTGAATGTTAGAGGAATGTGACATAATTAATTAAATAATGAATTAAATGTTAATTTAATTCAACATTCGAAATATGAGATTTTTAATTAAATAAATAAAGTAATTTATTTAATTTGACTATTGAAAAGGATAAATGAATAATTAAATAATAAATATTTAACTATAGATGAAAAGGGGTTAAATGAATAATTAAATAAAGATATTTAATTATAGTTGGAAAAGTATGATAAAGGGGAATTAAATAATAAATTATTTAATTGATAGATAAAGGGGAAAGAATTAATTAGTTCGCAACATAATTAAATAAATATGATTTATTTAATTAATTAAGTTGAATAAAGGATGATTATGAATTAATGAATTAATTAAAAAGGGTATTTAATTAATAGAGGAAATATGTGTTAGAAAGGCAATTAAATAAGTAACATTATTTAATCAAGACGACGGACTATAGAAAATTATGTTGAAATGTGTACTCGCAGGCCTACACCAATTTTCGGTATCTATAGTAGTATGTGTGATTCAATTCTAGTTTATAAAGATATTCTAAATAATAAAATTTATTTTGATTCAATTCACTTTGTAAGTATGTGTAGAGGCATATATGATTGATGTTAATGCATATCATTTTCACATATTAGATAAGGATAATGTTGGTAGAGTGTATAAAGATGTTATAAAAGGATTAAATGTGTTTTGATTCAATTCTCTTCTATAAAGATAATGATGGTAGTGTGTGCGATTAGATTCTCTTGTATAAAGATATTCTCAAAGGATTAAATTCGTTGGAATTCAATTCTCTTTTTTAAAGATACCCTACAATAATAAAAATTCTTTTGATTCAAATTCTTTTGTTTTTTTCAATTCAATTTTATTTATAAAGACATAAAGATATGGATACTTTATTCCATTCCATTCTAAAATTCTTTTGATTCAATTGTTTTTATGAAATATTTTGAAATTATTTTGATTCAATTCTCTTTTTTAAAGATATTCTAACATTATTTTGATTCAATTCTTTTTATAAGGATATTCCAACATCATGCTTAACTAAGGTTGATATATGTGTGGTCTTTGTAACACAAAAATGACTCTTTAATATAGATATTTCCAAGACTTTGAAACAAAATACATTACCTATATAATAATTTATAAGTTAAATATCAACCTATACAATTCTATCCTTGATTCAAAAGATTAAATTTTTGTTGACTTTTAATTATTTCTTCTAAATACATTATAATAACTTTTTTAATTTTTATTATAAATTAATAAATAATTAACAAAATATTATTTTATATTAAATTACTAATATAATATTTTATATATTAATAATTTAACAAATTAATTTTTAACTTATTATACAATATTAAATATAATTCAAATCATATTAATCATTGACTAAATAATTAAATATAATAATTTAAAACTACTTAAACATTCGATATTCCATAGCTTCAAGCTAATATAATACTTCATCTAAACTAATACTATACATATAATAATTAATACACTATTAAATGATTCACATAAATCAATATTAAAATCTATTAATAAACTCCCTCGATTGAATTTGCACAAACTTTAGTGAATACGTATGGTGGAAGTGGAAGTGGATAAGGCTTGCAGTTTGGAGAAGAATAATTAAGGGTTTTGGAGGCCACTCTAGGCAAACACTTTATAATTTTTTGGATTTTACAAAATTGACAGTCAATTTATTATAATAAATAATATTGTTTATTTATATTTATAAAATAGATGAGAAATTAAAAATTTTAAAAAAGTCAAAAATAATATGAGTGAAAATAGAGGTTATGGCTGTAATTCTTACATAGAGTTAGGTAAAAAATATCCCAAAAAAAATTAATTTCAATGAAGTTCTGAAAAATGTCAAAATAAAATATTTATTTATATTGTAGAAATGTTGGTTTATCATTAGAATAAAATTAATAGTTCTAAAGTAAAAATTACTCCTAAGAGCACAAATTGAATATATGTTGATATTAGATAATTAAGTGCACGAAGGAAAATATTAATAAAGGCTAATAAAATAAAACTTGTTATGATGTAGTTTTAAAGTTGATGCAAGTTGCAATCAGTTGAAGTATTTGACTTAGGTAGTTACCTACCAATAGCTTTATGTTGTGCTTTTTAAAAATAATTTATTGAATCTTAGGTTACAGGTCTATGGAGATATAATACTAGTATAGATATTTTAAATACAATTATCTAAAAAAAATTGAGAGATATCAATCTTGAACTATTTTATTTACTTCAAAATTGTCTTATTTTACTTTTAAACTATTTAGAGAATGATCCATAACCCTTAACATGTTTCTCCTATCCAAAACAATCATTCCATTCCTTGCAATTTACTTGTTTCCTGGAATGTGGCATGTTGAAGTGGTTTTCTTTATTCCACAAATTCCTAGTAGTTGAATTCCTTTAAAACTTGTAACCCTTAATCTTCTCTTCATGTTGCACTTAGTGAACCAAGTCCTTGACTTCCAATTCTAAAATTTCTAGGAGCTCTTTTTCCCTACCTAAAATCACACAAATCATGAAGAGGATAAAGGTTAAACTTGAAGAGAGTGGTAAAGTGGTCATGACATAAATTGAAAAGGAATCCTATGAGTACAAAAAATGTGAAATGAATTAATCCATTACTCTTGTTGATTTGACCTATTTAGATCTAGAAAGTGATAAAGGGAAAGGGGTTGCAAACATTTTTTTTAAAGTGTTTTGGCTTATTTTAATCTTGTTTCTAAGAATTGAAACTTGAAAAATCTAACTTTTATGGCAAATTGTGATGGCTTAAATTTTGATTTTGATAGCATTATTGTTAATACATTTGAATATTTTGATGATTTTGATGAGGCTGATAATGATAAGTTGATTATAACTTTTCTACTAAGGTGATTGTATTTTATCTAGATATGATTTTTTGAATGATGTATGGAATGCTATAAAATTATTTGTCATTATGATAATTTTTTATTTCAATATATGGTTGGTGTAGATTGGGGTAGAATTTAGGGAATAAGCATGAACCAGTAATAGAAACCACAAAACTATCTAATCTAAGCTATGAAGACCCTAATCCAACAATGAAGCACAAGTGACAATGGAAATCAAATAATAAAGCAATAACACTCTTGAAATCTCTATGCTAAAGTTGAATCATCTCCATTTTTCTTTGTTTGTTCTCATATTTGTAGTATGCAACTTGTATGATAAGCTTGATGTTGATGCAAGATAACTAGATCTCAAAATAACAAAACTTCAAAGATTGTGATTAGGTTTGAAATGAAGGTGATGGCTTGCTTTTATAGAAATCTCAATTTAAATGAAGGGTGGGGATTGAAAGATGAGGTATGATGATCAATGGATGAGGTTAATTGAGAGGAAAAGGGATACAGATGGGAAGGATGGACCAAAACTCAAGAAATTAGTTGAGATTTAGGGCTTGGCTAAGAAGAAATTCAAATTAAATAATGATAGTAATTATTTAATTTAAAGGAGGGAAATGAATAATCAAATAATTAAAATAATTATTTAATTATAGAAGAAGGATGGAGTGGGAAATATTAAATAATTGAAAATAATTATTTAAATAAAAGATGGAGGGAAATGATAAATAATTAAATAATTAGAAATAATTATTTAATTATGGGAAGAAAAAGATAAATTAGTGACGTAATTTAAATAAAATTGACATTTATTTAAATTAATCAAAAGAGGAATAAGGTAATGTGAATTAATTAAATAATTAAGAATTATTTAATTAAAAGGAGAAAATGACATTAGAGAATAATTAAATAAATAAAATTATTTAATTATGTATGGAAGATGGAAATTAGTATGAAAAATGCTATTTGTAGGTTTGAGACATTTTTCAGTGTCTACATTTTGCCCCTCTTTGATACAATGTGATTTTGAATGTTGTGTCAAAGAATAATTAGAAAAAATAGGCTCGGGACCTATTGTGGTATGCTCCAGCAAATGTAGGATAGGATGATGCCCCCTTGGGAAAATTGATAATTTCTTGAAAAATTCCAAAAAAATGTTTATTGATAAGCTAATTTGATAGGCCCCCAAATGCATTGGCAATGAAAAACTAGGCTCAAAAATTGATCTAGGGCTTGATATTTGGGTTGAAAGGTAAAAATTTATGTGGTCAATTATGTAGGTAGGGGCCCTCTTAGTTCAAATTAAGTTATAAATCTACCTTAGGGGGTGAAAATAGGTCATTTGTGCACTTTTGCTTTAGGAGTTCAGGAGCTTTGGTTTGAGATTTGTTGTGAAGCCGCTATCAAAATGTTGCATGTACAAATATTTGTACATCACAAGTATTAAGTTCAATCATTTGGACATGAGGAGGGATCGGGCACTGCATTATGTATCTAAACCTTGCTTTGTGATTTTGTCAAATTTTGGTAGATTTTAGGGCTCAATACTATAGGGATCTCTATGAGCATGTACTGCTAGAGGATGCTAAGGCACCAAATTTTCAAAGCCAAAGTCAGAGTAGTACACATTCACATAGGTCTCAAAGTAGTGTTGGGGTTTTGCAGAGATGATCCTCTCCCTATGATAGACCTTCAAGATCACAGTAGATTGAGGAGAGACCATCAAGATCAGGAGATGAGGGAAGCATAGGCTAGGCTTGTTTTCATATGTTTTAGATACAAACATTTTTTATCGATTGCGAGCTCCATTTTTGACATACATCATGATATTGTACTGTGACACTATTTTTTGATATATATATATATATATATATGTGAGATACATGATTTTGGCGGTGACTATATGATGTGTTTGATTCTATATGCATGCTCCAAGTTATGTTTTTCTATGTGGGATTTATGTGATGGATTTATGTGATGTAATGTTATGTGATGTATTTTATGGATGTATGATGCTTCCTATATGATATGATGTTATGGATGTATAATTTATGGTTTATTCTAATACATGTTTATGATATATGGATGGATGTACATGGTTTTATTATATGCTTATGTATGCTATGATGTATGGATATATGCACATGATGATATGGAATCATGGATATTTAGGATGATATTATATGTTTATGACATGATTTTATATGATGCTTATATGGATGATTGATATTACATGATGGGATGATATGCATATTTTATTTTCTAATGCCATGTGGATGACCTAATATGCATATGATGATACCTATGATGTCCTAACATGATTTTGGATGCAAGATGATACTACTAATGCATTTATTTATGTGTGGCATACCATGCTATCAAGATGAATGTGAGGATGAGCGGATGGTCCAATCTTAGTGTAGAAAGAAGCTAGTGAGGATGGAAAATGAAATGGATGAATTGGGATTTCTATCTTGATATCTTGCTAATAGATGATCAAGATTTTATTTTATTGCATAATTATCATCATAGAACTTATTATGTAAATGGATATAGAACACCAAGATATGACATAAACCAAGGTGTAATATGTTATCCCTTGCAAAAATAGACACACGACAGATAAGGAGTGTCATGACGTAGAATAGTAACCACTGAACCTTGTTGGAATATGTGAGTAATTAACCATGAAGCATGTCGGTCCTGATGCAAGAAACCATTAGATTAAGCTTTAGCCTGCATAGGATTTTTTAATCATTCCAAATGGAACCCCAATCACACATAAGAAGCCTAGTTACCCCAATCATATTTCCAAGACAAACTACAAACATGAATCAAAGAGAAAAAGGTCATGATCCATCATCGCTCCTCTAAATCTTTTTAAGACATCCTTGAGGGGCATTGTAACATGACCGAAGATAAATCAAATAAAAATATAGTAAAAATTGGACCAATGAGTCAACAACCATTTAGATCTTTTGCCAAATTGTATGACCACATTCTGAATAATGATAGTGTCTAGTTTCAAGAAAGGAAGCATATCATATAAGCCCAGGGAGCCCAACAATGCAAAGTCCTGTATAAGACTTTTTGATAGGATTGTGTTTGGTTTCAGACATGAAGCATGTCGTATAAGCCCAAGGAACCTGATGATGCTACATACTATATAATACAAGGTGATAGGATCGATGGATAAATTCTGGTTTCAAAAATGAGTCATGTCGTATAAGCCAAGGGAGCCCGACAATGCAACATTTTTTCTAATACTGTTTGATAGCTAATAAGGATTGTTTGATGTTTTTTATTTGATGTTTGTGTAGTATAGGAAAAAGTATCCATTTTTCACACTTAATTTGAGAATGAATAATTAATAATAAAATGAGCTTAACGATGCCTTAATTTAGTGTTGTAATATGTATTTTACATATTCACATTAAGTTTAGGGCCTTGTTTAATAAAATAGACTTAATTGTACCTTATTTTTGGTGTTGTAAGGTGTACCTTTGCACTTTCACACTAATATAGGGATTTATTAATTGATTGAGGTTAATTTTCCTTAATTACCCCCTTTAATTCAAATCCAAGCCTAATTAATTGCATTTTCTGAGGGATAAAACCCAACATTCATAAATGCCTTAACATAAAGTTTAACATTGAGCAATTTGTGTCCTAGGTAAGTTACCTAGGATCCATTCACCATAGGGTGAATGGGTACTCACTTGCACACCTAGGACCTAAATTCAAATTATGTTTTTGGTGGTATTTTAATGATTTCAAATGTGTATTCAGATGGCGGCTTGTGATATTTGAATTTTCAGAATTAATCTTAAGATGTGTATAAATAAGAGGTTGTTTCACTATGTTTCACCTAGCAATTTTGAAGAGAGTATTCCTAATAGAAAATTTATGAGATCAAGAGCATTTCAATGCATTCAAGAGAAAATTTGAAGAAGATTATTGCAACAATCAAGATTCCATTATCATGTCAAAGATTTATTGCATCACACATGTTGTTTGAGCTAATATGGTGATGTAGAGTTCAAGATCTATTCAAGTATTCAAAGACATTGCTTTTTATCAATTTTTGTGATCAAGATCCACATCCATTGAAGCTAATTCATGCTAATTTCAAATCTAGACAATCCAAGGTTCAAACAAAGGTTTGGTGAGTTGTTACTATAGACACCTAAATTTTGACACTTAATTTGTCCAAATTTATCCCTTTTTGTCTAAATATCCTCTCATTTGCATTAATTAAGTAATATCACTATTATTTAATTAATACCTCTAAAGTTCTTCTAAATCCCTAAGGTATTTAATTAATAATTAAATACCTTACCCTTTATTCTCCTTTTCACCAAATGAATTAAATAAATATGAAATTTATTTAATTCTTTACATGTCACATCATTTTCTTAATCTTAATCAACCTCTTAATTTCTTCATTAGAGATGTGCACATGCCTAATCCTTGATTAGGATGTGTCACATCCTCCAACTTTTTCAAGTTGGCCTCTAATCCTCCTTAACCGTTAATCATCTTTTAATCACTAATCAATTAAGCCTAATCAATACCTTGGTCAACTCTCCCCATCTCCCAAGGAATTTTTAATTCTTTTTTATTCATCCAAAGCTCCTCTCTTCCTTGTGTGAATTTTTAATTCACTTGTATTCCTCCAAGGAATCTTCTCTTCCCCATGCAAATTCTAGAACCTTTGACTTGTCACATCACATGTGCTAAAGTCTTCTAGAATCTTTGACTTGTCACATCAAGTCACATGTGGGTAGGTACTTTCCTTTTTAAGGACCTTGTTTTATCCAAGGTACTTTCCATCTCTCCTTTTGGAACCTTGTGTTGTCCACAATATTCCCCAATCATGTGAATTTTTAATTCACTTTTATTCACCCAAGATTCTCCTCTTCCCTATGTGATCATTGAGAGGTCACATCATCTATTTTCCAAGGTACTTGTTCTTCCTCCACATCATGTAACTTCCTTCCACCTCACTTCCACATCATCTCATCCTAGGCCATCTCACATTCCACATGTCAAGATATGAGGGCTTGTGAGTCCTCAACTCACCATAGCCCTCCATCTTGGCCTTGTTGGCTTAATCTCAACCGTTGAATTCTCTAGAGAATTCAAATTGCTCTATAAATACCCCCTCCTTCCTCTCATTTAGAAACATTAGGCATTTGATACCAAACTCTTGCTACTTTTTTATTTGAACATTTTTCCTTCATCATAGCACTTGAATCCACCATTATCACACTTCCAATAATCTTGCATCCCATCTTGCATCTTTAATCTCATTTGCCATCCAAGGAGCATACAAAACATACAATATCAAGGGCCAACCAAGGAATTTTCAGCAAAGAAGGTATAATCACTTGTCTTTCTTTTATTATCTTATTTCATTGCATTATCATTCCTTAGGCTAATCTTGAGGTGTATCTTTTGTGTTCTTCCATTAGTGCATGATAGTAGTTTTGCATCTTTAGAATAGGGTAGACATTTAAGGCATCACAGTTACATAGAGTTGTTCATTCATCATTATTTAATGTTTTTCTATTTCATTTCAAGGTTTCATTACCAAAATAGGTTTTGACCAAGGCAAACCCCCATTCACCTAACAAGCAACATTTTTCTCTCTTTGATGTGTGATTGCAGATTTTAGGTGGAAGATCCTTTAAAGAGAAAATTTGAAAAAAATTGCAAAGTTGTCAAAGTTGCAAGAAAGGTTGTTATTTCATGGAAACTCCTATACAAAATTTATTTTCGGTTGTTTTATAGTAAAAATCAAGAATCTAAGAGTGTAGACATAGCAGAAGAGAACACAAAAAAGATTTTTACGAAGCCCTAGCCAGGACCCATTCGCCATAGGGAAAATGAGTCCTTAGTGAGCTTCAAAAAGTGACTTTTTGTGATTTGTATGCATTGTTCTCCCCTTTCCAAATCTTCCTTTTAATTGTTGTTTCTGTTAGTTTTGAATACTATCCTTCATTTGCATTTTATAGCTTGCATTTTGGAGTTTGTTTGATTGTTTTGATCTTTCTCTCCAACGTGCTATTTGAATTTTACCCTCGTCCTTGCATAGAGAGTAAATTTGTTGATTCATACCTTGATTTGACTCACTTTTTTGGTTTTTAGTCACTTCATTGTTTGGATCTCATTTCCTTGAATGAAATTAGAGAAATGGGTGCTTTGTTCATCAATCCATCATCTTGATGCATACCCTATTTTTCTTTGTTTCATTTTGGTGAACCTAAGTTTGATCATTGCATTTTCTGATTTTGGAAGTCCTCTTTCACCTTAGATTTATATTTGACATTCATTTTAATCTCTTTGTATTGAATCAAGAGTCTCATTTAGGGTGTTTAGCAAGTGCATTTAACTTTTCATTTCATCTTTGCATTCTTTAAATCTGAATTTTTTTTTTAAAAAAATCAGTCATCTTGCATATCATTTACATAGCATTACATCATATTCGTCTGAATTTGGAAATTGAAACAAAATTGCATATCAAATTAGGTTTTCTAACTTGTCATTTTGTCACATTTTGCATTTTCATTCAATCCTCATTTCACATAAAATTAAAATTATAACTTGCTATTTCAAATCAAAATTTGGAAAGCACTGAAATTCACTAAAAATTTTGTAAAAACTTGTTTCAAAACCCTCACCTAGGACCCATTCACCCTAGGGCAAATGAGTCCCTGATCAAGGTCATATTTTGATTTTCTAGGCATTAAAACATTCATTTCTTCATTCTTGTTTGTTGTTCTTAGAGTTTTGTTCCTATTTGCAAAATTTATATTTCTTCAATTTGGTCATATTTAGCTTCATTTGATAAAGTTATTGCATTGTGTGATTTTAAAATTGCATTTACAAGACATTATTTTTAGGTTTTTGCATAGTGTAATCAGAAAATTACCTTGTTTAGAATCTAAAAATTGCATTTACATATTACATTCTAGGTCATTGCATTGCATTTTACCCTCTTTCCATTTTGGGTTGACATTGAGTTTGTGAAACTTGTATGAGCTTTACAACTTGGTTTCCTATTAGCAATACTATTGTGAGACATAGTTTGAGACTCATGTCATCCCACGATACATCATTCACCATGGATCTTGGGTTTTCTAACTCTCTGTATAATAGTGTTGATAATCAACCCCCTATGGATCATAGCCTACATACCTCATTTCCAATGACTTCCATACCCACAACCAATGTGCATGATGTTGTTCATATCCTGCAAGAAAGCATAAGATGAATAAATGAAGGCTTTTTAAAAATGCAAAATCTCTTGACCCCTGATGCGGCTCCTACGCTAGCTAACCTAAGAAAGATGCTTAAGAGTGAGCATATAATACAAATTTTATGTAGCCTCATTGACCTCCTTAATGAGACCTTCAAATATTAAGAGAATGATAATATGCATACCTTGGTTAACTTTATTGAAGCTAAACCTCATAAGGGTCAAACCAAAATTCCCCTTCATATTGCTTTCTCACAAAATGACATAATCAAACATGCACCTGATGGTCCGCTTTACATAGTTGAAAGAATCAATGACAAGCCTACCAATGGGATATTAATTGATCTCGTTTGTGTAGAGAACGTGATCATTGAAGAATTCCTATTTGTGCATGAATTCTATCAAGATACATATGAAAGACCAAAAGCATGGGTCAAAATGCATAATTATTTTTCTTTCCCTATGATTGGCTTGATAAATATCCCTCTAAAAGTTGGTCCGAAAACATTAAATGTCTCATTCACCATCATCTTGATGTCGGATCATTTTCATTTGAAGTTAGGCTATCCATGGCTTCGCTCCATGAATGTTGTCCTGTTGACTGTGTACAAATTTTTGAAGTTTCCCTTTGGCAATGAAATATTTACTATGCATCATAGTGGCTTTAATCTTGTGTCTTCCCATGGGAAGTTTTCACTGGATTTCTTTTGGCTTGAGCCTATTGAACCTATTAGACCCCACAGAAACTTGTTTTTCAAATCATATTAAAATTTTAAGACAGTGCATAGCAGAATTATCCCTTAGAAATCTGCCTCAACCCGTGATTGAGCTAACCATCCTTTATGAAACCATGATTGAACCAAAAACCCTTCCAAATATCCAAGATCAACCTATTACAAATCCTCCTACCATTTCCAATAAGAAACCATGAGATAATAAAAAAATCTTGTTGTCCCTCCTAAAATCAAACAATTTTACAAAGCCAAAGAGAAAGTGGTTGAAAAACCTTCTATGGTTCCTTTTGTTCCTCCCCTAAGGGAAGAAAAGAAACCTATGGTTGACAAACCCACTCCTACACAATCACAAATTAAAAATAGAATGAAAAGAAATTGAAATGCTAGAGAGTGTAGGCATAGACGTTGTGCTATTGCCTGTATGCTACAAACTAAAGAAGAAAAGAGCAACATAGAAAATCAAAATCCTAACTTTCCTATTCAGCAATGCATGATGATTCTATACCTTTGTCGCAACGTAAACAAGAATCTTCTAGGGATATTATCATTTGACCTCCTGTTGTGATTAATTTAGATGATGATATTGACATTACAAAGATCGATGAACAAGTGCATAATGAGTTGAATTCATTGTTCTCCTCTTCCATGAGCTTAAATGATAATTCTACTAATAAGAGTGTTGAACTTGGTGTGTGTCCTAGTTCGACACTTGATGTTGTCTCCTTGACTAGATGTCTGTCTTTCGTATATAGTGATCAAGATTGGGATGCAGACGACCTACTATAGGTTGACTCACATGTGCCTTACTACTATTTTGCTTTAATTTTTCATGTTTCTGTATGTGATTGCATGTGCATAATGTGATTCCATGTACTATTTTTTTTGATGTATCTCTCTCTATTTATGCATTCCTCTATTTGTATCTACTTTCTTCTTTATGTCATAAAATTTTTATCTTTTCTTTGTCTTGTGTTTTCCTTTTGGGGATGACGTAAGGCATCAAGACATTTAGGTCTCTTCCATGTTGACCCAAAAGGTTTTTTTATTTTTTTCACTCTCTTTATGTCGTTCTTCGAGTTCTATGAGTATTTGTGGAATATGATGTTTCTAAGCTATATAAAAACATTGTAGGAAAGATATACTAGCCCTGAATCCATAGATCCCTTATGTGTTTTTGGGGGGAACCCCTCCTTCCTTTTTCATGGTGTAGCTTCATTTCAGAAACATAGGCATAGGGCTTTCCAAGTAAGCTCCCATTTTTTAGGATTGAACATTGGCTACTTTAAATCAATTACTCACAACAATGGTGTTAGCAACCGCTTTAAAGTGGGGGCATACATCGATAATATCTTTCAATATTTCTCATGTTCCATGGTGTGATTTTATTTATTCTTATGATGTGCCCTTTTCTTGTTGGTTTCATTGGGTTTGATGTCCTCCAAGATTTTGATATTACTTAGCATATGACTTTCATCTTAGTGGTAATGAAATGCACTGCATTCCCTAAGTTGTAAATTTTTTACTCTTGACTTGTCCTCTGTTGGAGACATTAGGCACGATGGTCCCTAAGAAGAAGACCTTACATGAACTAAGAAAAATCCATTTGAACAAAAAAATTTACTAGTGTTATTACTCATAAGTGTTAGCATAATGCAACTTATTAACCTTATGAAGCTCGAACCCTAAATTCAAGGCCACCTAGCACAACACACCTTGCTTGCCTGTGGAGCCTTGCCTTGTTCATAGTTCCTTAGGATAATGCAACTTGTTAATCCCTATGAAGCTCAAACTCTAAAATCAAGCCCACCTGATGAAGAGAGGGAAGCCACCACTCAAATATTTAACCTCTTCAAACAAAAAACATACTCACAAGAAACAAAAGCATGTGAACCCAAATGATATGAAATTCAAATTATTTATACTATTGCAAATATGCACAAAAAATTCTTAACAAACCATATTTTGGAAATTATTTTGAATATGCAAAACTCTTTCATTTATCTTGAAAACTTTTACAATAGAAGCTCCCACATTCATCTACAACAATACATGCTCACTATATTTTTTCTACCAACGATACCATACTAATTTTTTGAGCCAAAACATGAAAAAAACCCATTTATGAACATTGGTTCAAGCTCTTCTTGCAACTCCTTTTTCATTTTCCTTTCTTCTATAACTGGGCATTACAACTTCTCATTTCTACCGCTACCAATTAAGAAATGAAATCACTCCAATATATTTTCAAAACCCACTGTAAACCACTACCTCTATTCAAGAAAAAGATGCATGCATGAATGTAACTTCTTGTTGCATGTAACCTCCGTTCTAACATGTCTAGTGCCCAACTAATTTTCCAGCTACACATGGGCATTAAAATCATCTTCCAATCCATTATTTAATATTCCAAATTTTAATTTTCCCAACTTGGGCATTGGGTTTTCTTTTAATTTACATATTTTAGCAATTTAAGCACATTAAATGTGCAACCAACAATTCACCCAAATAATAAAATAATGGTTACAATATTTTGGCTCCAATTTTCACCCAAGTATAATATTTAAACATTAATCTACCCAACCAATTTAATAAATAATATTTTTTATGCCCAAAGTGTCCCCAAAATGCCACTTGTAGGTCAAGTCTCCAAGCTTCTCCAAGGCTTGATGACAACTTTGACAACTTTAGGGATTTGACAACTTTTCTCCAACTTTGCTTCTTGAAAAAACTGCAACCTACCCCTACAAATCACACACAAGAAGAGGGAAAAATTTTGTGGGGTTAGAGAATAGGGGTTTGCCTTGGTCAAACCCCTTGTTGGTAATTAAACCTTGAAATGAAAGCAAATATGAATGGAGAATGGTGAATGAACAAATAACAATGTTGCAACTCACCAAACCCTAGCAATAAGGTGTTGCAAACATGTGTGTAATGGCTCCAATGGATGTAGACTTGGAATCTTTTTGATGTTGATAGACCTTTGAATGAAACACTTCTTTGAGTCACAAACCCTACATCATAATTGTTAGCTCTAAAACAACATAATGCAAGCAATCTTTGACATGATGATTGAAACTTGAAGAATGGTCTATAATTCTTGATAATCTGCCCTTGAAATTCCTTGAATACTCTTGTGAATGCTTGAATTATTGTAAACTTGTTAAGTGATCTCTTGAATTCTTGTTAGGATTCGCTAGGTATGAAAATGAGAGAAAGAACCTTGTATTTATACTCAATTATGTAAGGATTCTTGAAATTGCAACACTACAAGCTAACATTAGATCTAGGAGATTAAAATCCCATCAAAAATTTGAATTAAATTGATTTTTTTTCACATGGGACTCATTCTCCCAAGGTGGCGAATGAGTCCACCCAAGCCAAATGTATGGGACCAAAACTGAAAAGTGCTTAGAAATGTGTGAAACCTACATCAGGGCCAAATAGACCTAGGTGGGACTCATTCTCCCAAGGTGAAGAATGAGTCCCCAACACTAAATCTGGGCCACACAAGACAAGAACACCTAAATTATGATTGGTCAATGATTCGTGTCAGGATTATCCTCGAAAAGATGTAATAAATGAGGCTTATGGATGCAAAATAGGGCCAATTAAAGCATAAGAAAAACCAATTATTAATGACAAGCCTAGAGGAATTTGAAAGTTTGTTACAACACTTTACAACACTCCAAATAAGGCAAGATTAATATTAATTATTTTTTAAGATTATGCTTAGCTATTTGATAACCCTAGAAAAGTGTGAAAGTGTGTTACAATACTTCACAACACTTTTGCAAGGCACCATTAAAATCCATTAGTTCACAAGGGCCCAAGACCTAATGTGAATGTGTTATCCACATTACAACACTAAATCAAGGCAACATTAAGCCAAAATCACAAGGAGGGCCCGAACAAGATAGAAAAAATAGAAGGGTTACTTTTTCAGTGGTTCCATTTAGCCCCCACTTTAGTGAGAGGATGAACTTGCTTCAAACTCACACTAAAGTAAACATTCAAGAGGGGTCCAATCATACCAATGCAGATGGTCTAGGATAACAAAGATTGAGGAAGCGGTCAAGCCCCCGAGATCCAAGATCAAGTCAAACTGACATAAACACACAAGGACACACACAAGGTGAATGATATGCAGTAAAACAAGATTTAAAAATATGCAATGTCAATAACTAGAAGAAAGAAAAGTAAAAATAAAAAATGAGGTGGATCAAGCTTCGACCGTTTGTCTAACACGATGTGGATCAAATCTAAGTTGTTTGTCCAAAAATGCATACTCACTCTGAGGCAACAAAACTCCTAGCTATCCATTGGGTGAGAATTCCTAAAAGGTGAGACACATACACTCATGGTTGGTATGCACTCACACGCATGCAAGTGGATATGGGGAAATTCACGCCTCAGATTGGGCTTCCCGCTCAAACCATACAAAAGTTATACATCTTGATAACTTTCATAAGGCACACACAAAAATGATCTTCGAGCTTCATGAGACAAGCAAAATTTTATATGCTTGGATCTCATGAACAAATCAATGTTGTAAATGCAAAATAGTGTAAGGTATGTTCAAAGGGATTTTGCTTAGTTCATGCAAAGTCTCTTCTTAGGGAACATCGTGCTTAATTTTTTGAAGAGAGAATAAGTCAAAGAAATATAACACTCTTGGAGGAAATCAAACCCAATGACACCACCAAGAAAAGGACACATTGCAAGAATAAAGAAAATCACAAAGTGAAACATGAGTGTCAATGTATGCCTCCACTTTAAAGAAGTTTCTAACACCATTACTATGAACAATTTCTTTAAAGTAGAAGAAGATATGAGAGCTTACACAAAAATTGCTATGCCAAGTTTTAGCAAATAGATTGGTCACCACGATTTGATGTGATAAATGACTCTCTATTGCCCAATTGAGCAGTGACACAATGAAACTAAAATCTTAGTAGATCGCTATTGAATTAGCGATCTTCCTCTAGATTTTAGAGGTGCATCTCTCTCTTATGATCTTCAATGAATTGGAGAAACTAAAGACAAAACTAAGGTGTGCTTTTAACCAGAAAGCAGTAAAGGCAAACAAACATCTCGCATAAAATTGACACAAATGCGAGAGTGATTTGGAATAAAAGATCAAAGCAAATGACACAAAGATCATTCACTTAAAACTTTAAATGATAAGGAGGAGGAAAGAAAATGATTCCCAAGAAACACATGAACAAAGCAAGACTCAAAGATCCTGCAATGAACACATTATTAATCAGATTTAATAGAGAAAATACGAATGAATAATTGTGGATTCGCAAAGGAAATAAATAATTAAAAAGAAGAAAATCAAACACAAAGATTAGAAATGTCTCCTTTATTCTAAAATATAAAACAAATCTCAAAGACTCTATCTCCTTGTACAAAGATTAAGTTCAGAAAATAATCTCTTTCCCCGAATGAATAAAACAATGAGCAGTCACTATAATTCCCCAAACTTCAAAGAGGATCTCATTTCACAACCAAAAGATCCCCTCTTTTGAAAATATTTTACAAAAAATAAACCCAAAGGGGGAGGCCTTTTGGTTCCTGTAACTGCTTCCTAAAATCCTTTGTTTTCCAATCTTGACCTTTTGAATTCCCCCTTCTATGTTTCTTTTTACAAAGAATTAATATCTTCTTTCCACCAAATGACTCTTTGAGTTCTTCCATACAAGCATTTGGTCCTTAAATTACAGAATCATTCGCATATTCTTTCCTTTCTATTTTCATAGAAAGATAAAAAGGTAAGAATCTGAATGACTTGGTGTAAGGTGGAAAAGTAGCTAGCGGGAGAAATAATTAGAATAAATTTCACAACATATTCACTTTTCCCTAATTTTCTCCTCTTCACATAAATAACTGCTTCTTGGATTTGATTTTTCTAATTCCACCTTCTAGTTGTAACTACCTTTCAAATCTCTATTGTCAAATGCCACTTTTAGATATCAGAATGCCTTTTTAAATCTATACATACTTCCATTTATAGAGCTTGGCATAATTCATCATGCAACATTACGCATTGTCATTAACTTTGGCCATGTTCACCTTTGCAATCATTGTCTTTGTTGTCGATAAGAAAGAGCAGTTTCAAAACCATGGAGTAAATATTTTGGGCATCGAAACTTGTTTAGCAACTTATTAGAACGATTGATGACCTGTTAAAAGCATGACCCCCTTCTCTACTTTGTGGATTCAAATGAATGTCAATTCATATTACTGGGTATTTTCTGTAACAACACCTCCTAAGGCAATGGCATTTTCATGGAGATGAATATATATTGTTTGGACTATGTGGTTATGTTTACCAATCAAACTCAATATGTCCAATCATTTTTAATGAAATATTTTCCATGTATTCTTGTGATTTAAAAATCTCTTTCAACTTCACATATCTCCACGAGCTTGATACATCCAAACGACCTTCATTATTTGTTTCACCTTAAGATCTTATAAACATGGTCGCATATCATATGCAACACTCAATGGTTGTCCAAGTTTTAAAAGGCTTCGTGGAAAAATGTACTCTTTTGGGCTTGGCTGTTGGGTGTTTGTGTTATTTTTTGTCCATATTTTCTAACCCATGTGAATGTGATGAGGATGCAACTGTAGAGCGAACATCCCATTCTCCTATAAAAGTTTTCTCTTCTTTCATGAATTTTCACCATATGGCGAGCACACTTTTAGGTGAATCTTATAACTAAGTAGGCACACTTTTATATAGTTCATCTAACCAACTCAAAGGCCGCTGAAAAAAAAAATCACTTTTCTTTTTAGTTTCGAAAGCATAGGAAAAAATTTGGTATATTTCGATAACTTCTCGTCTGGGTTTCAAGGACCTCTAAAATCCTCGCCAGAGAGCCCTTTACTAGCCGATTCTTCAACAGTCGAGTTCTCAAAGGGATTGAAATGCAATGATGATAAAATTTAGAGTTAAGAGCTTCTGCTATGCAAGTTGAGTAGATTGATAGAAAATCTGATAGGTCACACACATATTATTCCTCTCATATCTCTGCTGAATTTGATGCTCCAATATGAGTTTAGTGCTCTTTCACTGCTTTGTGCATAGTGATTCAACTTCATTCAGTGAAGAAATGATTCAATTATATGCTCGACCTTATGCCGCTAAAACTCAACACATTTATAATGTTGATTTAATGTCATTCAAAGATCAAAATGGATCAAATCTTTTGCATTGCCCTCAAGATTGTAGTTTTCATCTTGGTATCACACATTTTGTGGATTCAAAGGCTTGGCTTGTAATGGAAAAGTTTGGAACTCTTCTAATGATTTTTCCATGTGTTCAAGTTCTCCAAGGGATTGGGTGGAATGGAAGACTTAAAGAGTGGTTAGATTCCATTCATCGCATGGAGTATACCCTTCAAGATAATTAGTCACCATCTGAAACTCGATTGAATTCGCCAAGTAGATATTGTCTACAACCACTGTTTGATGAAGCGTATCATTTGCCTATTCTTGTCAAAAGGCGTAGCATAACCATCAACAAGAATAATTCTTGGAGTAGCCATCGTCAATTCTCCACCCTATGTTTATTTTTTCCGATGCCCTATTCCATCCAAATATGTGTTTGTCAAACATGCTCCCCAAAATGAGCTACATAAATGTGAGGTTTTTGAGTGTCATCGATGGTCCCAATTGTGAGCAGATCTTCCTTTGCTTTGTCTCTGAAATTTTATATGTCATGTGCATATGTATACATATTTTGACAACACCAAATAAATGTCTTGAATTCAAAGACACCCTGCTATCTTCATCTACCAAGTCAGTTAGTTCAAAATGGATAAAGCATAGTTTCTTTAGAGGGGGACATAAGTTACAACCTTTGAAGATACAATTGTAAATGTAATTTTATTGGAACTATACGGCTTATGATCATAATAACCCATAAGCAACGAGGAAATCCTATTTACACAACCACCACAAGCTGGATTGACATCACGATAGAGTAAAAATTTAAATTTTGCAATGGCCAAAAATGGGGATAACACCAAATCATATGTTTTTGAATCTAACTAAATCATGAATAAGTATGTCACATGTGAGCCAATCTAAGGAATTTCATCCACATCCCAAGCTTGCTCTTATATGTACATGAAAGGTGATTAACTAGCCAAAAGAGACAATGACAAGTGACATATGAGGACAAGGCTATCTAACCCCTTGCCCCCACTTAGTGCAGGACAAGGATGAGCCAAATAGGATGAAAATAAGTGTCAATTAGAGGAGTTAGGTGCTTTAACACAAGGAAGATCACCGCACTCTTTGAGATGTTGAATTTGATTACTCAAAGCCTTACATTCATTAGTGGCGTGACCATGAACTCTATGATACGCACAAAAAGAATTCTTGTAGTAGAATTTATTTCATGTTCTTGGAGGGAGAGAACAAAAGATCTTGGATTAGTCTTGCCAAGATACTCTCTTGATCAAAAGTAGAGGATGTTTCGTTATTTTGCGACAAGATATCTCTTGCTTAGTATTAACTGTCATACCTACACAAGATTCTTTAGATTGCGATATTTTGTTCTCTCCTTGAAATGATGTACAATCTAATGAATTCAAATCATTATCATTTTGCGAGATGAAATTGATATTAAGTGAAGATTTCTTTGTTTCTTGCAAATGATAACAATCAAGACCACTGGTGTTTATCAATTCAGGATGCACTACTATTAAGGTTGGCCTAGAAGAATCTTTTCTTAGAGTGTTGATATTAAGTGAAGGTTTGTTTGATGGGTTGATTTCTATGAAAGGACAATAACCAATACCATGAGTTGTTTCTTGTGTGTTAGGCTCTATAGGGTTGCGGGTACCTTTTTCTATAGCACCACATCCTTTTCCATTATATCCAAGTTGTTTCATAAGCTCATAACCTTTTCCATAAAGCTTTTTCATTTCTTTTGGATGTAGTTGTTGGTCATTATTGAGTTCATCAAAGTTTTTTGTGTAATATGTTGTCTTTTGTTCTAAAGTGGTTGAGTTGGATGCTTTCAAAGGATCTTATGAATTTTGTGTTGACATTACCACTTTTTATTTTCCCTTTTCATAGTCCTTGTGTATGATCTTGTATTCTCCCATGAATGTTGGTGTGAAGTCTAAGGAACCCCAATAATCTTCTAATAGCTTCATGACTTCCTCAATGTGTTCTTCTTTGTCTTTTTGGTGTGTTGGTTCCACTTGTGTGGTTGGTGTTAATGTTGCCAAAGGATTTTCCTTGCCTTTTTCAATGTTTAAACAACTATTTGGGTTAGGTTTTGCTTCGAGTGTGTACACTTTGTTTTTGTATACATACTTCATTCTACGATGAAGAATAGAATGCACTCCATTCATTGCATGAATTTATGGTCTTCCTAAAAGAAGATTATATGAAAGATCATGAGGCATAACATGGATCGGTGTTTCTAATGTGGCCTTTCTAGCTGTAATAGTTAAAGTATCACACCAAGCGGTTTTTTGCTTATATTGTCAAATCTCATAATAGATAAAGAATCAAGTTGAATGTTTGATTTATCGATGCCAAGCCTATCCAAAAGGGTTACACTACACACATTAAGGGCAGAGAAGTTATCCATAAGGGTTCTCTTTATCCCTTTTCTTTTGTATTGAGATATTATTATGAAAGCTTCATTTTATTTTTGCACTTCCAAAGGGGGGAGTTCACTTTGGTGGAAAACAATGCCATCATTTATTCCTTGAATCATGGATTTTATGTCATTTGTTTGCACATTAAAAGGGATAGGAACCTGTTGTAAAGTTGTTTGGAGCATAGTGTGATAATTAGGTGAATTCTGAATTAGGTCCCATAGGGATATCTTTTTAGGAGTATTCTTAAGTTGTTCAACAAGATCATACTCCTTCCCACTATGTGAAGGCAAACAAGGAGGACCAGGTAAGATAGGATTAGGCAAAGGTAAGGTTTTTAGGGTTGGTTGTTGTGGTTGTGGATTGTTTCTATTTTTATATGTATGAGCAATAGTATTATGACTCGGCTGCTACGACACATTATTCTTAGGTGGGTAGAGGATGAATTCGGGTTTGTTTTGAGTTTGTGTGATGGTGGGTAAAGAATTAGAGGATTCTTAGGATGTCCCATAGGGTATGTAGGAGGTCCATTGATTGGAGGGGATCTAATGGAAACTTGTGCATTCATAAACTCAGTGGTCTTGGTTTGATTTATTTCTAATAAAGGGAAATCTAGAATCACCTTTTTACCATCTTGTAAGGAAGCCACACTACTATTGTCATTTTCTTGCACCATGATATTCTCCCTAGGAGGAGATTTTTTAGGAGAACTAAAAACCAAATGTTATTGATATTCAAGGATTGGTTCTTCTAAAATAACTTCATCACAAGTAGGGGGATGATCAATGGTTGGATTTTCTTGATTATCAATAGTGGGGATATTAGGAGAAGGCTCTATTTTATTGTCCTTTTTCTCTAAGGTCGCATTCTCTTGTGTCATATTATCTACCTTAGTAGGAGAGATGTTAGGGGAGTAATAAACAAGATTTTCATCACATTTTGTGGTTAGGTTTTGTAATGTAGCTTTATCACAACTAGGGGAGACATCAAGAGAAGGAGAATCATGCTTTCCAATGATTGGATGTTTTTGTTTAAATAGATCTTTCCAAATGGTAGGAGCATTAGGAAATAGAGAAATGAGATTGTCATGACTTTCAAGTATATCTTATAACACAAAACTATCATCTTCATTACTATGAAGGATATTAGGAGAAGATTCAATGTGATTATCACGGTTATTTACAATTACACCCTTACGCCCTATAATGTCTTCCCAAGTGGGAGAATTAGGATTTTCAAATCTCTCAATTATTAGATCTCCTAACACCAACATGTCTTCCTCACAAATGTCATTTTCATGGTCGTTCATCATTGTAGCATTGTCACAAGTAGGGGAGATGTTAGGAGAGGAATGTAAACTAAGTAATGTGGTGGAAATAATTTCATATTCTATTGTTATACTATCTTGCCAAGGGGAATGGGGAGAAGAGAAAACAAGCCCTTCATGATTCTCAATGATTGCATCTTCTTTCACCGAGATACCATCGTCTCTAAAAGAAGAGGTATCAGGAGAAGAACAATTATGATCATCATGAATTTCCATGCTTATATCTTCTCATATCACATTATTCCCACAAATAGGATAGATAAGAGGGGGTGTAGGTTTAAGGAAAGTGTGAACATGTCCACTCTTTCTCATTAAGAGACTCTCATAACTAGGGAATGCATTGAATGAATAACATGTTTATTGACTAGCTTTTTCTTTGCAAACTTGGAAAAGACCAAAGCTAACGTTTTTGAACAATAATCTATGCAAACTCAAGATGCAATGTACAATCTTAAAATGAAATGTATTTTTTAGTTTTCAAACAAGGTAATTTACTAATTACATTATGCAATAATCTGAAAATGAAATGTTGCAAATGTGAATTTGGAATTAAGAAATGCATGAAATGGACTAATTTAAGCTAGATTTAATGAAATGCCTGTAATAGAAATTCAACCCAATGAAACAGATAGTTAATGGAAGCAAATAGAAGTGTAAAAACAAGGTTTTTAGTGTTGTAAAAGGTTGTTTCAGGGGTGCACTGGGACTGATTCACCCAAGGTGGTGAATGAGTCCCAGTAGGGATTTTTTTCAAAAAAATTAGAAGTTTTCAATTGATTTTTATGCTTTTTAGTTTGTATGATATGTATCCTAAATGAAAATACGGTTTTCAAATGATTTTCAATCATTTGAGATGCAAAAATGCAACATATATGCACTTTCACTAATGCAAAAATTTGAAACCCTAGAATGCCAATTAACTAATGCAAACCCTAATGCAAGCTAGATCTAGGATGATGATGGATTCCAAATTAGAAGAGAAGGTATTCTAAATGCAGGTTCACCAAAATGGAACCTCTTAAAAAGTTTGTGGGATGGTTTATGTGTTCATGCCCACTTTTCAAGGAGATTCTGCTCAAGGACAACCCTAGAGATCTCAATGCAAAGGAGACTGAAATATTGTAATAAGGTTGTCCTAGGGGTTGAATGATATGTAATGAGGTTTTCACCACCAATTTTAGACTTGGAAAAGACAATGCAATGTAAGTTATAAGACAAAACCCTAATTGCCTGCAAACTAGCACTAAATGGCTTAAAAAGATAAACAAAATGCAATAGAAAGCTATGAAACTGGAAGTGTGCACCTAGGAGACTGAAGAAGGAAGAATGGAGGTCTGGATCACTGAAAAATATATTGTTGATATTGACTAGGACTCATTCTCCAAGCTAGGTGAATCAGTCCAGTTTTTGAGAAAATGTGCAGATACAGGTTTCAGCCAAAAGGGCATACAGATCTATAAAAATCTCTATTAGGCCTGTATAGTGGCACTCATTCGCCAATAGTGGCGAATCAATCCACTTTTTATTTTCTTGAAATTTTGAGCTATATTTTGTGCCTATTGGTCTACTCTGCTCTTTTTGATTGGTTTCCAGATCTGAATATGCAAAATGCCACCTGTAGGTCTTCTCCAAGCTTCTCCAAGGCTTGATTGCAACTTTGACAAATTTTATCCAACTTTACTTCTTGATAAATCTGCAACCTATCCCTACAAATCACACACAAGAAGAGGGGAAAATGTTGTGGGGTTAGAGAATAGGGGTTTTCCTTGGTCAAACCCTTTGTTGGTGATTAAACCTTGAAATGAAAGTAAATGTGAATGGAGAATGATGAATGAACAAATAACAATGTTGCAACTCACCAAACCCTAGCAATAAGGTGTTGCAAGCATGTGAGTACTGGCTCCAATTGATGTAGACTTGGAATCTTGTTTTATGTTGATAAATCTTTGAATAAAGAAATTTCTTGAGTCACAAACCCTACATCACAATTGTTAACTCTAAAACAACATGATGCAAGCAATCTTTGACATGATGATTGACACTTGAAGAATGCTCTAGAATGCTTGATAATCTACCCTTGAAATTCCTTGAATACTCTTGTGAATTCTTGAATTCTTGTAAACTTGCTAAGTGATCTCTTAAGTGCTTGTTAGGATTCGCTAGGTATGAAAATGAGAGAAATAACCTTGTATTTATACTCAATTATGTAATAATTCCTAAAATTGCAACACTACAAGCCGACATTAGATCTAGGAGAATAAAATCCCATCAAAAATTTGAATTAAATTTGAATTTTGATCACATAGGACTCATTTTCCCAAGGTGGCGAATGAGTCCACCCAAGCCAAATGTATGGGACCAAATATGAAAAGTGCTTAGAAATGTGTGAAACCTGCATTGGGGCCAAAAAGACCTAGGTGGGACTCATTCGCTTAAGGTGGTGAATGAGTCCCACACACTAAATCTGGGCCACACAAGTCAAGAACACCTGAATTATGATTGGTCAATGATTGGTGTCAGGATTATCCTCGAAAAGATGCAATAAATGAGGCTTATGGATGCAAAATAGGGCCAATTAAAGCATAAGAAAGCCCAATTATTAATGAAAATCCTAGAGGAATGTGAAAGTGTGTTACAATACTTTACAACATTCCAAATAAGGCAAGATTAAGATTAATTATGTTTAAGATTATGCTTAGCTATTTGATAAAACCCTAGAAAAGTGTGAAAGTGTGTTACAATACTTCATAACAATTTTGCAAGGCACCATTAAAATCCATTAGTTTGCAAGGGCCCAAGACCTAATGTAAATGTGTTATCCACATTATAATAGTAAATCAAGGTAACATTACGCCAAAATCACAAGGAGGGCCCGAATAAGCCAGAAAAAGTAGAAGTGTTACTTTTTGGGTGGTTCCAGATACCTCTTGAAATTGTCTACTTTCTTGTTGGACCACCTCTTCTTCCTTAGTTGCTTCCTAAAAGACTTTCCCATTTGAAGGCCTGGGTTGAAATTTAAGATAACGTTATAAAAAGAGAGCCATGGGAACCGCACAAATGATATGGCATCCAAATCCACATAGGTGTCTTGGTTTTCCAAGGGTGGATTTCATTTTCCCTCCTAGTATGGTCATGACTCATGTTAGAAGCTCAAGTGCTTATCCGGATTGTACCTCCATTTATCGCAGATGAACCTAAGGCCAAGATAGGCCAACTTGCTCATCAATGCCTACTGTTCTTTCGTCTTTACGAGAGTCACTTTTCTATCACTAATAGTAAGGGGAATTGCATGAAGGAACTTCTTCTTTCCACCACCGTAGTTAAGATCTACAATTGGCAGTTACCTATAGATCTCCAAAGCAAGTGTCCTAGTCATTACATACCTAGGCAGCCAAAAAGGATCGCTTATAAATCCATGAAATTTTATAAAATTGAAATCAAGCCCCATGAACTAGTCCAGTGGGTTCATATGCTTCTACATCCAATCTAGACACCTAGGAGGAAACCTTTGCAAAGGCTGCTGGGATAAATATTGAAGCACGGGATTCATAAATATTCAATGAACAAATAATAATAATATGTGCGCGAAAGCACATGGGTTCATACAGATACTGGTTTTAACAACCTTGAACTGCTAAACCTATCGAGCAGTAATCCCAAATGGCTAAAATAATTAGGGTTCCAATATAGAATCAAATGAACCAAGAAGGATGAATACCCGAACTTAGCATAATGGTGGTACTTGCTCAACTATTCGAGCATCCTTTTCACAATTGTTGTGGCGAAGTTGTACAAGCATTTCCCCTTTTCTTTCTTGAGCTTAAAAGCTAAACCCATTTGGTACTCATGGAAATTATCATCATGGTCTAGGCCATACAGAAAATCCAACATCAAAAACACATCCTTTAAGTCTGATTTGAACAGACTAAATAACAGAGGGAATTTGGGCCCTTCATCATCAACAAGTCCCTCACTAGTTCCATCCTTGTAAAATGACATATCTCTTCATATTGTCCTGTGAGAAAACGTTAGCCTCCATATGAGTAGGGAATAGGGATGCATAACATATCCTTGATTTCCATAGCACTGATGGTAACTTTGAGCTCCCCACCTTTGATAGTTTTTCTCACCTTGTCTAGTTTTTCAACACAAATATCCACCAATTTTGGGCACATATGTGTGTAGGGCAGCATGCACTATGGTAAACCACAATTGCAGAGCCTTTCTCCCAGACCTATGAATTTTCCTGTCGGTGGCTTGGAAATCATCCTCTGCAAAGCCCCTTCTCAAAAACTCTTGGGGTTGGTATGCAATTTTGGATCAAAGATATCGTCTGCAAAATCTTTGACCACCTTTGGGTCGATGTGGTCTCTAGGAATTACACTTCCGGTATGGGGGAAGTATCATTCTTGCAGCATTGGTGCATTGGCAAAGGATACATCCCTGAATACGTCAACACATACTGGATGGGAGGAAACACCCATATCGAAGGATGAAGCTTTGGCTGCCATTATCATAATTCTTGAAAAAAAATTGCAGCACTTGCCTCTAGACTTAGAGAATTTCACTTTTGCGAAGAGCCCACACTTAGAAACTTTTTTCTTTAGCAACCAATTTACTCATGCGTTTAAAGAATAAATGCATGGTCATTAATGCTATCCTTTTGAGTACTACCAACGAAGGGTAATAGATGTGGTATAGATGCTTGCATTCTTGGAAAATATGACCTTTGCTTTGGGAAGGGAATTTCAGTACATTCCCAACTATAATTTTGGCAAAGGACAACCTTGAAAAGTGGGAGATGTAATTAGAAAAGATATTTGTATTAATTAAGCAAGAAGCAGCTTTTAATGATGATCTTTTCAAGTGACAGATTTGGCTAATGATCTCAAAGGTGATGAACACATGGTGATATGTCGTATATCCATTTATTTATAACATCACTTGCATTTAATTTCAAAACCCTATGAAATTCTTGTCATACAATTTTCCTTGAGCTCTTGCTGCCAACTTGCATTTCTCGTTGTCATTTTGATAGGGAAATGGTTTTATGTTTATTATCTTATTGGTTCACATTTTTCTATAAATAGAGTGTCACCTTCGCCAAAAATATTCATTAAGTCTATAAGTATTTTTTGTTCTTTCTTTTGTTTTTAGAGAAAAATGGGTACTCTAATTAGACTTTTGAGTCAAAAGTTGCAAGCCCCTTTTGTTGGAGAAATCTTTGATCATAGAATCAAATGCCTCTTGTGGACCAAAGACCATTTGTCCACTATCACATTCAAGTGGGTATTGGGGAAAGACTGTGTCACAAACCTGAACCAACACCGTTGCAATACGAACATCATCTCCTAGTTTGTTGCATCCTTGTTAGACATGGACATCGCAAAACCATGGATAGTGGAACTTTTTCAGACTATTTTTTTTTGGCGTACCTAGAAGGACTGGAGGAGATCGTCAATGTCGCCATTTCTAGCATCGACATCCCTTCTGCAATGGATTTGTGTTAGCATGTTGATAACGTTGTGCTGGTTTTGTGGCTGCCTCTCTTATCAAACTTTTGAATAATGAGTCTTTTCCAGCACTGCCAATGAGTGAGGCCTTCCAGCTCCTACCTCCTTCTTGTTAACAATATTGAGTTGATTGATGGTGTGGGGTGGATTAGTGCTTTTGAGAAGTTGGTCTACAACTCGAGCAGAGCAGTGGTAAATATTGATGGCTGATGTCTGGAAAGTTTTTCATGGACTAATGTGATGAAGATTTTGTTGTCGTAAAGTCTTGAAAAACTATTTTTTTTCTTGCTATGGACTGGAGATTAGGAATTCATGCTTTCTTGTACTACTACCTCCAAAAATTTTAACCTAATTAATGAATGTTGATTTTGGCCACTTCTGAAAAAGAACAATTTGTACTCTTCCCCTTGAGCTCATGAGCTCCAATAAATATAGGCCTTTGTGCCCTGAACTATATGTAATCTTTTGGCATTATGAATACAATATAGCTTTTCTTTTTTTTAGCACTTTTCTTATTTGCAAAAAGCATTTTTATAGAATTTTCTTACATATGGTACATAAAGTGATTTTTTTAAAGAACTACAAGCTTTTAATTGAATAGTTTTAAGTGAATACCATTCACTAGTATCCCCAAAACATTTTCGTCTAAGTCTTCAAGCTCATATGCATTGTTTTCCTTGCATTTAGCAATTTGAAAGGGTTCCTTCCATAGGGAATCAAACCTTGCATGTTGGCCTAGTTTCATAGCCTACTTGTCAAACTTTAGCACAAGACTCCCCTCCCTAAAACCTAGGTCAGAGACCTTCTTGTCAAACCACTATTTGACTATCTACTATCACTTTATCATAGTGTCAAATTCCTTTTCTCTTTTCTCTTCAAGGCTTAGTAACTTAGTAAGCCTTACTTCCATCCCGTTGCTTTCTTTGACCTCTAAAGACTTTATAAATTATAGATTTGGTGTCTCCATCGAAATAGGTAGGACTACTTCCTTCCAATATACCAATTCATAGGGAGAGGCCTTTAGGATTTTCTTAAGAGTAACATGGTCTACCCATGAGGCTTCTCATAGATGCATGTTCCATTCCTTTTGATGTTCTGACCCAGTGTGTTTGATTAGCTTGATCAGGTTCTTGTTGGTGGATTCTGCCAGCCCATTCCCTTGCGGGTAATAGTTTGATGAATTCTTTAGGTAGACCCCATGTTTGAGAGAGATTTTGGATATCCTAAACCCCAAAAAGACTCATGCATTATCTTAAATTATGGTCTTAGGGGACCCAAACCTTGCCACCAACTCTTCTAGGAAGTTAACAATCTCGAATTTCATGTGGATTTTTTCAAGGGGTTGCCCCTCTCCACCTAGTGAAATAATCTGTGGTTGTCAAGATCCACTTGTGACCCAAGCTGGATATGGGATTGATCATTCCAATGAAATCTAGTCCTCACTTTGTAAAGGGCTCTTCGATCATGATTAGGTTCACGGGCATCACATATTTCTTCTTCTTGTCGATGAAAAATTGGCACTAAGTGCACTTCCTTACTAGATTGTAGGCATCAAAGAATAACGTGGGCTAGTAGTATCCCACTCGCATGATTTTTAAGGCAGTGGTCTTGGCGGAGAATTTTCCACCTTTTGGGCTACAATGTAATCCGCCCAAGATTCTTTTCATTTGTACTTTATCTACACAACAAAGGAGAACTCTATCACAATTTCTTTTAAATAGAATGCCTTTGATAAGCAAGTATCTAACGCATTGGATCTTGTAGTATCTTCTCTTATGTGTCAGGATGTTGGGTGGGTATCAGTCAGTTTGCATGAATCTTGTTCGATCAGCCACCCAAGGCTCATCTAACTCAAACTGATTTGCAAAGACCTGTTTGGCCTCCTCTTCTACTTTGGGGTTGAATTCTTGAGTGAGATACTTGCATAGGCCTCTTCCTCTAACTAATTTCATCGGTCGTATGTCAAAAATCATACTCTAAGATCTTAGTGATCCACTCTTCCCTTTATTTGATGATTTCACTTTCTATGATGTACTCCCTCACACTAGGATGGGAGACAAGGACTGTAATTTTACTAGCCAAAACCAAATGTCATAAATTTTTAAGAATTTTGACAATGGAAAAGGCCTACTTTTCAAAAAAATTATACCTAGTTTCATACCCCTTTAGGGTCCTTGAGTGGAAAGAGATGGGATGTTCCCCACTTCCCTCCTCATCCTTTTGTGTGAGCATAGAGGCTATTCTATGTTGGCCATTGTAAACATATTGCAGGAAGTCTTTTGAAAAGTTTGAGTTGGCTAACACCGAAGTTGTGGAGATGACTAACTTGATCTTCTTGAAGGAAATTTTTCCTGCCTGAGTCCATTTGAATGCTAAGCCTTTCTTTAACATTAGCGTGATAGGTCTTGCAATGCCTAAAACATCTAAGATGAATTGGCTAATGAAGTTAATCTTTCCCAAGAAATATTGTAATCCATTTTGATTAATAGGTAGTGGTAGTTTTGTTATAGCCTTCACCCTTTTGGGATCGATGGATATTCCTTCTTTGGATACCACAAAGCCAAGAATTTTCCTTGTGATACTCTAAATACACATTTTGTGGGATTTAAAGAAATCTCGAACTGTTGGGACTTTTGGAAAACCATTTCTAGGTGATCAAAATGATCACCCGTGAATTTCAAAAATATTGTTAGGTCATCTAGATATATAAGGATGATATTGTTGATCAAGCCCTTAAATGTGATGTCCATCACACATTGAAAAGTGCTACCCAAATTAGAGAAGTTGAATGATGTTTTCACATATGCAAGTGTTCCCCGCTTGGTGGTGAACATGGTTTTGTGTTTATCCTCCTCCACATAGACTTGATTGTAGCCTGAAATCCACCAAGTAATGAGAACATTCATAATCTTGTTATGGTTTGTAAGATCTATATTGTTAGGTCATCTAGATATATAAGGATGATATTGTTGATCAAACCCTTAAATGTGATGTCCATCACACATTGAAAAGTGGCACCCAAATTAGAAAATTCGAACGATGTTTTCACATATGCAAATGTTCCCCACTTGGTGGTGAACATGGTTTTGTGTTGATCCTCCTCCATGTAGACTTGATTGTAGCCTGAAATCCATCGATTAATGATAACATTCCTAATCTTGCTATGGTTTGTAAGATCTACTCCATCAAAGGAAAAGGGTAGTGATCTTTTAATGAGGCTTTGTTCAAGTCCCGAAAATCTACACAAAGACAAATGTTGTCATTCTTCTTTCAGACCAGGACCAGATTGGACACCCAAGTGGAGTGCTTAATCGGGTATATAATCTTTGACTTGATCAACTTTGTAATCTCTTACACCATTAGGGATTCCACCTTCAGGTCGACCGGCCTTTGCTTCTATCAAATGGGCTTGGATCCTTCGACCAAGTAAATAGTGTTTTGGATTATACTAGGATTATATCCTTTGAGATCATTGTAGATCTAAGCCATGACTCTGTTGTACTCGGTGCATAAGTATCTCAACTTCTCTTTATCATTCTACGACATGTTCCTCTCGACTTTGAGCTTCCTACCACCTCTAATGTTGAGGTTCTCATATTCCTCCTCGTCGGTCATGAATCTTCACTTGTTATTTATCACAACTTCACAATCAAAGAGGTTCTCGAGAGTGATTAAGACTCATTGGAGCTTATTGCTTTTGAGTTGGATCACTTGCTCCTCACCAACCCCTTCATACCTAAGTTGTGCTTGATCAGAAAACTCTCATGATTATCGTAAGAAAGTAGACATCTAAGCATCGTCTTTGAAGACCTACTAGTTCTTATCAATATCAAGGATAGATGGTTAGACAATGGTGTGCATTGTGTGTTGGTCCTTAGCTAATCTAGAGGTTGGCTTAGATTGCAAGTCGATCGAAGCCATTCTATCCATAGTAGGGTTTTGAGATCTTGAGATGACATGCATATTAAAATCCTCAAATATTTTGATCACATCCCATACTCTATGTTGGTAGGACGACATTATCACATTCTTCACGACTTCTTGTCCTTCGATCTAACTTACCAACAACTTGGAGTCTCCAAACACTTGTATCATTTTTACACCCATCCGCTTCACTAGATTCAGACTGTGGACTAGTCCTTCATATTCTACATCATTGTTTGAACATAGAAACTAAAAGTAAAAATCTCTAAGGGTCTCTAACCTAGTTGGAGATACATGGCGGATGCCAGCTCCAAAGCCAGCCTTACACTTGGTGCCATCAAAATGCAATGTCCATTAGCTATTTTCATCTAGTTCACTTGGTTTCTCTTTCTCTTTGATTAATTTCAAGAGGGCCTGGTCCTCATCAAAGATTACATAAGTGCCCAAACTAGTAGCATGGAAATTCCCAAAAGGGTCAAAATCAATAAATTTATTGAGTAGGACCTCTTCTTCAAGGGTCCAGTCACTCATGACCTCTTCTTCTTCTAACAACACCACAAAATACATCCCCTTCTTATAAATGGGGGTATGTGTCACTTTGAAACTCAATACCACATCCTCTGTGATGTGTTCGAGATGCAAAGGCTCGGATAGGATCTCCATCTTTGCTCCATGCTTGGTCTATAATATTAACTGAGACTAGTCAAGCACTAGTTATCCACTTCTTTCGCAGGTGTTTTGTTCATTGTATTCACATATGTTGCAACCCCCGAGGATTGGAGGTCTATCACGGGCCTCTTTCCCTTATCTTGATTGTGTGATGGGACTAGATCTGCTAGCGAAGTTTGTTCCTCTCTATTCAACGCACCTCGAAGAAAATTATTTTACTCCATAATGGAGAGGATGTCCCACAAGGATACATTGGTGGGTGCCTTCTTCAATTGCTCCACCACATTAATCATTTTGATTGGTTAGACATTTGGTTTGAATAGGGGTGCTTCTTTTGCCTTAGGAAAATATTGTCTACCATAGGAAGACCGAGAAATTTATCCATGGATTTTGGTTGTGTTTGTGGTGCTTACGATTGGTGCCACTGTGGTTTCCATACTAGTGGTGTTGATGGTACATGTGGCACATATTCTTTGGTGAACCTTCTCTTTGATCTGGTATTATAGTCTGATTATACTTGCAATATTCTCATGGTTGGGAATTCATTTGTGAACACTGAGTATTCTCCCTCCATCCAAGAAAAGAGTGCTTGGTTGGGAGAGATATCCAATTCTTGCTTTAGGTACATTCCCTGCATCTGAGCACTAAATCTAGCATTCTCAATCCCAAGGGACTGATAACTTTTAGTATCAAAGGGAGTTCCTTGACTTCTTTGTTACGCCATCTTGTACTGAATATTTCCTCGTTGACAATTTTGGGTCTTATGAGCATCATTGCATGGGAATCACCATGCATTTGCATCTTCCATGAGGTTTTTTTGTCCCAAAATCAAGTCCTTGGTCATGTTGTTTTTGATCGTCTACAATAGGGAGGTCATCAGGACCATCTGTTTCGATGCTTGTGGTTAATATGCTCCTCTCAAATCTCCTTGGTGTGTATTCTTCTGGAAAGGTGGCCTCCCTCCTTGATAATTCTACGTGAGGGGCTTTGTGTTGGGGATACAGATTTGGTTATGTCATCATAGAACATGTTTAAGATAGCAGTGCCTTAGTGATTTTCATTTTATCACTTCAAAGACACAAACAACTATGCCATAAAGCGGAAGCAGGCACAGTTGATCCCCCATTGATCCTCTGAGAGAAGTAAATGCTTAACAAGATAGCAGATTCAACACAAGCACAGATTCAAAAAACTGAGTCAGACAACCATGAAAGACAAAATAATGAACACATAGATATACATGGGGAAAACCTTTCTAGGTAAAAAAACCCCACCTCCAAAACATTCAGCTCACCTATATTATTTAATAACTAAAACGGTTACAATACAAACACAAAGCTATGCTCTTTAGGATATTACATCTTGTTCATCTGGAGAAAGATAACAAGCAACACAAAATAGAATCTCCACATAGTTACAATGTCCTCATGACATACTATGTAGATTCCCTTCAACTCCTCACCAAAGACTATCACAGCCAGCCTCACGGCCAGCCCAGCCTCATGGCATATCAGGTTCACATCTTAACAGATCCGAGAGTCTAGGTGTTCATGGTTAAATTTCTCGAACACTCTCAGCCTCTCTTTGTTATCGCTCTTCTACTTTTTCGAACTGCACACAAGATTACTTATAATCTTAGACCATGTGCATACCTATCCTCCCAGTCCAGCATTCAACGGACATCCTAATAATCAATATCCCACCTGCAAGCTCTAACCATCTCTGATAACATGCGTCGACCTTACAAAAGCATCGAGCCACACACAACATTAAATCGGCTCCAGACGCTTCCGTCAAACTTACTATAATAATGAAGCCCAATCGCAATCAGAAAATAAAGCTTCGATCAATCAGATCATAAAGAAATTGCCACGTGTCATCATCTCATTCATCTATCGCTTCTGACAGTTGGTCAAACCAGTCCAACTTAGTCAACCAAGTTTCGAGCTCATCCAAGCTCTTACCGCGTTACCGCCGAGCTCAACATTACTTACCGCGATATGGCGGTGAGCTCACCCGAGCTCACCCTGCCATCTACCACACTATCGCTGCTCCATCTGAATCGTTCCATGGTATAGCGGTGAGCTCATCCGAGCTCATTGACGACTTCATCGAGCCCTGTCTCTCCTTCCCACCGCACTACCGTAGCCCTGTTGGCTTTGCCTCGTAGTATGGCGGTGAGCTCAACCGAGCTCACCTCGCCACCTTCGCCTTGCTCTGACTTCATCCCTTTGCTACCACCATCCCCATAAAACTAACTGCAGTAAGGCAGTGACCTTTCTATGGGACCACTGATGGTCAAACCGTGCTACCGTGGGGGCCAACAGGCCACCCCGCGGTAGAGTGGTAACCGTCAGCTAAACCGTTGATGGTCTTATCGTAGCCACCGCGACGAGCAAGCTCACCATCTACAGTGTTGCAGTAACCGCCAGAGCCACCGTTGGTGGTCTCATCGCGGACACTGCGGTGAGAGGACCCACCGCACATGGTGCGGTGGTAACCACCAACCAAGCCACTAGCGGCCTTACCACATCACTGCGGTGAGAAATCTCACCATGCACAGTAAGGCGGTAACCTCCAGAGTAGGCCGCGGGCGGCCTTACTGCGCCACCGCGGTGAGCAAGCTCACCAAGCGCAGTAAGGCAGTTACCGCCAAGGTCTTCCACCGCGGTACTGCCAGGGTCAAGCCAGACCGCCATGGTAAAGCGGTAAAGGGCATAAACAACAGAGAGGTCCAAGCTGGAAAATGAGGCACCATTCTCAACAATCTCTCGTTTGACCAAGATTTCCAGCTTCCTCCAAACAACCCGATCAAGAACTAGCACCATGCTCTCTTACGATCCATCCAAGACACCTGCAAAGGAATTCAAAGAATGTCCACCATCTCAGGAAATAGCTCCAACCACAGGAACAAGCCAAGGCGTAAAAGCACCAATCTCAGGCATGCAAACATCTGATTCTTCAGGTGAAAAAGGCACCACAACAGCAACAACAACAAATGAAGCACAACGCATACACATAAAACTATTCTCCAGAACAAGAAACCAACCAACTAGAACAACAACCATAAAATTGACTGCCCTCTATCCAACTGATCAAACCCACACGATTGAAAACCAGCACCCACAACTCGTGTTGAATCATCCAACCACCCATACCTCAAAGGTATGAACATCAGTGAGCTCATGCCATCACACAGCCAACCCAACAACAGAAAACACAAGCACCATGTGTCAACTAGTCAAAAGACCACACACGTCCAGGTACTCCCACTGCAAAGGTATTGTCCAGATGAATGCAAACAAAGCACCATCACACATGATCCAGGCATACTAAGTCCACCAATCCCTACATATAGAAGAAGTAACCATGCAGTTACAAGGGAAACCCACTTTGATCTGCACAACCTGCAACCACCTCCTGCAAGAAATGATTCTCTCAACATCCTTCCACCATTCTTCCAAGGTCCTCCAAATCTAACTAAAGAAATAGGTCACAGGAACCTACGCATCATCACTGAAGTGACAGCACATGACCACAAAAGATCACCATGGCTCCACAAAGACATCTTACATCTTAAGTCAAGAACATTCAGGAATAAAAGACTAGATTAGAGAGAAACAGCAAATCAAAATATGCCCTTCTACAAACACTTCTATATGCTAGTTGTGACAAGAATGATCTTCTTCACATCCCAAAGGGAAAAACCATAACAACACCCAACTACTCCAAGGATGTAAGCACCTCAAAAGAAGATCAGACTAACCCAAAATACCATCTCCTACCAGTCCTCAAAAGCACAAGGAGATCAACTATGTTGTCTACCTTTCATTATGAATCCTCTAGAATTTTAAAAACAACAACTCAAGATTCATACCATGAAAGACAGCATAACACACATCTGAAAGATATAATGGGTGAATACCTTTCAAATGAACCTCATTGCCGAGCAGACCAAGAAGGAAAGAAAAGATGCTCCTCCAAGATATACAAGTCATCGTGACTTACCCAAGAGCAATCTCATTCAAGGTCTTTGATGAACTCACATCAACCAAGGTGTAGGCTACTTGGACTTTCAGCTGTAACAACAATATTCTCAAAAGAATTCCAGCCTCACCTTATTCTCCATGCATCCATGAGTATCAACAATCTATCATCTCAAGCTGACTCCAATCTGCACTACTACAGCAAACATGAAGTCCACCAGCATATGACCAATACACTCAAAACATAGAGAAACCCCATACCATTTTCAAAGCTCCAAACCATGGAACAGGAACTTATCATGACACCATGATCTACACATCCCCCTTAGGAGATACCATGCTTCAAGTGAATAAGAAATGGTCTCAAGATCCAATGCAGCATGCCAAAACTCTAATGCACAAGCAAGAGTATATCATGACATAAAGCAACAAAAATCTTAACCAACATCACCTATCAAGCACTATCAACACCTCAACCAAAGACTAGCAAAGGCTTCCATGGCTCCAAGATGCTGCATATCTTCAAATAGTGGCCATGCAGATACGAGAAAGCTCTTCTACAACAACAGGATCTAAGAGTCCTCAAGAAGCATCTGCAGCACCAAAGAAGATCATTCACCACCAAGTGATGAATCCACATTCACTGCTAAAGCTCCCATTGAATTGTGACATCGAGCTTTCCAAGAATCATGACCAAACATCTGTTGATCTAAGAACCTCTAGGTACAAATGACAACATGTCCATCGGACACCAATGTCAAACAACACCAAGATTACTAGATCATGCAGATCACACCATCACTGCCAAAAGCTTACACAATCCAATGTATCCAGCTCTCCATGACATCGTGATTCTCATGCTTCAGGTCCCCATCATTGAATATTCAAGTACTCCATCGCCATTCCTCCTCTCATCTCAAAACAACCATGCCAATGCACAAGTGACCACAGACAAGGTTAGCTAATAGATCTGCACCACATAGTTACAACCTCGTGGATATAGACAGTCCACTTCCGAGTTATCTCACAGCAAACATGTAGGTAAGGACAGCCTACAAAATTGCACAACTCATGGATGCAACCAAATGAAACCCTACAAATCTATCATCGCACTGGAAACTGCAAAACTGATATCATCAAAGAGAACAACCAAAGCAGACAAGCATGACTCAAACACTAGATTAGCAATAGATCCGATTTTCTAGTCACGTCCACAACTCAAGCACCATAGTCTAGGAAACCAAAAAACATACCACAAGAATGTTGAAAGAGTAACTCATACCAACACTCCCATGTAGAGAAGACATCACACCTCCTCTAAGACATGTCGAATTGCAACTATCTCATCTAGTCACACCCCAAAAGCCAGGGTCTAGAAAATAGCAGACAACAACTCCACACAAAACACAAGTTTTCCTTGACCGTGCAAAACCTACAAAACCATAGTGTTTCTAAAAAACCTATGCATCTCCATATTCACTTCTCATCTAGACGACTCAGGAGTCTGCACACAACCATCATGGTTAACCAGAATAATGAAAAGAAACATGAAAATGCATGATAGACTTTTTAGGAAAATCTATAGAAAACCTCCAGAGCCAAAGAAATGAATCTAACCATGCGAGTGCAACAAACAAGTAAGCAGGAATAGCAGGTCCATTTTAGACCAGTTCCAAAAACCATAGTCATGTACCAGCATACGAGAGAACCAGGCTATCTAGAAGTTGCAGACCACCAGGATCAACTTCATAGCCTACATGCAATCAGAGCAGCAGAGAAACTGCCTTCAGTGCTAAGTCAGAACACCTAGCACAAGCACAATACTCCATGGTTGAACAGAAACACAAGCAACTCCATACCACCAGGGAGCCTCTCACACAGACACCTAGTATGAAATGACGTTTCACTGCAACACAACCACAAGCACATCTCACGCCCTTTGCATCAGGAAAATTTGTTGCGAGCCAGGAGCCTCAGACCACATCACCACAATATGATTAGCTCCAGTAAACCCCAATGTCTTTTGAAACTGTGTGTTGAATCAAAGAAGCAACAACTTCCACTCATCGAAGGATCAATCACCAATCGATTTCTCCATATTTCCTCAAACTTGCCAAGATAACAAATACCCAAAAACTTCAGTAACCAGGAGAAGGTTTTGAAACCACTTGTTGGTATCACCAAGCCTCGACCTCCTTCAACCATCTCTGATACCACTTGTTGGGGATACGGATTTGGTTATGTCATCATAGAACACATTTAAGACAGCAGTGCCTTAGTGATTTTCATTTTTATCACTTCAAAGACACAAACAACTATGCCATAAAGCGGAAGCAGGCACAGTTGATCCCCCATTGATCCTCTGAGAGAAGTAAAAGGTTAACAAGATAGCAGATTCAACACAAGCATAGATTCAAGAAACTGAATCAGACAACCATGAAAGACAAAATAATGAACACACAGATATACGTGGGGAAAACCTTTCCCGGTAAAAAAACTCCACCTCCAAAACATTCATCTCACTTGTATTATTCAGTAACTAAAATGGTTACAATACAAACACAAAGCTATGCTCTTCAGGATATTACATATTGTTCATCTGGAGAAAGATAACAGGCAACACAAAATAGAATCTTCACACAATTACAATGTCCTCATGACATACTATGTAGATTCCCTTCAGCTCCTCACAAAAGACTGTCACAGCCAACCTCACGGCCAGCCCAACCTCATGGCATATCAGGCTCACATCTTAATAGATCTGAGAGTCTAAGTGCTCATGGTTGAACCACTCGAACACTCTTAGCCTCTCTTTGTTATCGCTCTTCTACTTTTTTGAACTGCACACAAGATTACTTATAATCTTACACTGTGTGCATGCCTGTCATGACAGTCCAGCATTCAACGGTCATCCTAATAATCAATATCCCACCTGCAAGCTTTAACCATCTCTGATAACGTGCGCCAACCTTACAAAAGCATCGAGTCACACACAACATTAAATCGGCTTCAAGCACGTCTGTCAACCTTACTATAATAATGTAGCCCAATCGCAATCAGAAAATAAAGCTTCGGCCAATCAAAATCATAAAGAACTTGCCACATTTCATCATCTCATTCATCTATCACTTTTGGCATTCAGTCAAATCGGTCCAACTCGGTCAACCGAGTTTCGAGCTCAGCTGAGCTCTTATCACGTTACCGTCGAGCTCAATATTACCTATCGCGGTATGGCGGTGAGCTCACCTAAGCTCACCCTGCCATCTACCGCACTATTGCTGCTCCATCCGAGTTGTTATGCAGTATAGCGGTGAGCTCACCGGCGACTTCATCGAGCCCTGTCTCTCCTTCCCACCGCGCTATCGCAGCCCTATTGGCTTTGCCTCATAGTATGGCAGTGAGCTCAACTGAGCTCACCTCGCCACCTTCGCCTAGCTCTACCTTCATCCCTGCTCTACCGTCATCCCCATAAAACTAACCGCGGTAAGGCAGTGGCCTTTCTGTGGGACCATTGATGGTCAAACCGTGCTACCGCGGGGGCCGACAGGCCACCCCGTGGTAGAGCGGTAACCGTCAGCCAGACCGCTGACAGTCTTACCATAGCCACTGCAGTGAGCAAGCTCACCATCTGCGATGCTGCAGTAACCACTAGAGCCACTATTGGTGGTCTCACCACGGTGAGAGGACCCACCGCCCACGGTGCGGCAGTAACCGCCAACCAAGCCGCTAGCGGCCTTACTGCGTCACTGTGGTGAGCAAGCTCACCACACACGGTAAGGCGGTAACCGCCAGAGCAGGCCGCAAGCAGCCTTACCACACATGGTAAGGTGGTAACCACCAAGGTCTTCCATTGTAGTACCGCCAGGGTCAAGCCAAACTGCCGTGGTAAAGCGGTAAAGGGCATAAACAGCAGAGAGGTCCAAGCTGGAAAATGAGGCACCATTCTCAACACTTTGGAGGTGTTACCTGCTAATGTTGAATAATGACAAGCTCATTTGTGAAATTCCTCATTGGAATATTCATGTTGTCGACATCCGTAGCCAATAAAGAAGAGCCCGACATACTTGGTTGTATGTTTGGCTACACATACACCAAAGGTGGTGGTGCATCCAATGTGCTAGGAAGTGAAGCAAAGGTGTTGGGGGTTACCTCCTCTTGGGCTTCGCCAAATATTTTTGCAAACATCGGCATTGGCAGTCATGGTGGAAGCTTCCCGACATCTATTAAATTGTTCTCCACTCGCACAGCCAGATCATATGTGTCGGGCAAGGTATCACCTCTAAGCAATTGTACCATGACCATGATATCCAAATTGAAAGACTTCAGATAGAACATGAATTCCATGGCCACTGGAAGCCTAGATATCATTGGAATCCTATGCTAGGCCTTATAGAACCTGGTGTTGAAGTTGGTCATGGCCTCCTACAAGGCTCTCTTGATTGTGATCAATTGCTGCAATAAGGATGAGTAATCTCCCTTCTTCAAAAAACGATGAAAAATCTTGTCTCTAAGGTCATCCCAGGAGTGAATGGTATTGGGAGTCAAGGATATATACCAATCTTGAGCCTTTCCTTTAAAATATGTGGCTAATAGTCTGAGAGTGATATTTTCTCTATGATGTTGTGAACCCTACAAACCTCTATTATGTCCTAGGGGTGCTCAAAAGGTGTTTTAAAGTCCTCCCTAGTGAACTTCAGAATTGATTTGAGGGCATTGTTGAGGATGGTGGGCCACACATCTGGACATGTAGGTGGAACTAGTGGACTGCCACTATCCCAGATTACAAAATTTCTAGAAGCTCCTTAGAGAGCCATAAAAAAAAAAACCCTATGGATCAGGTAAACATGTATTCTGATTTGAAAAATTTAGCTGCTTGGAGGGGTAGATAAAGCTCTAGACTCTGGGCTAACACTTCTAACCCTATTGCTCTTGATAGGTGATACAAAACCTGTGACTCAACTTCTCCTATGGGGTGAAGAGGGAAACTGAGAATACTTAAAATTACCTCTAGAACATGCCCTAGTCTAGAATCTGGGAATGAGTTTACCAGTCTCTCCTATTAGTCTGATTCAAAAAATGCCTCATTAAGGATAAGTATCAGACACTATAAAATAACTTGGTCCCACTGGGCGTGCCAAAAAAATAATTGTTGATCTTAAATGCTTGCGCTTCTCCCAAATAGTCTTATGGGAAATTCAGTGAGTGGGAGACCTGCTTGTGCCTCACTGAATAACCTCCAGGATTGTTAAAGAAGTTGACTCTTCTCTGGATATGAGAAAAGGGAGAAGGAAATGAATAAAGGGAAACTAAAGGTGGTAATGCACCAAAGGTTTTATAACATTTCAAAGCTCCTTCACAGCTCAATGTTTTTGATAAAGTGAACAAAAAATGCCAAAGAACCTTCATTGTTGGAAGGAGAACTAATAACTAAGGCTGAAGTAGGCATAGAGTAGAGAAGCACCCATTAAGGTTCAAGCAGAAAAAGGGAAACCCATATTCAAATAGGATACTTTATATTCTTGCAAAACTATCCCCTTAACAGCATAATATGAAACCACCAAAAACTTTAACAAGAGATTAAAAGAGTATTAAAAACATGGTTCAACTTCTTGAAAGCTAAAGTTCAAAGATCATAGAAGCTAAGCAATTGAGAATTAATGATCAAGACTTATTCACAGAAATAACTAGAACATAAAGCATTCAATATATATAACTGAGAATAAAGCATAAAATAAAGGCCACATGAGCGAGAAATGTGATACAACTTTGTTCTTGATATTTCTGAAAATGCTAAGGTCAAACAACTGAATAAGTGTCTTGAAATCCATTACAAAAGAGTGATTAAGGATTTGCAAGAAATCTATTATATCCTATATGTAGTGTCGAACAATGTCGTTAGGGACATTTTCACACTTGTTTGGGCCCTCCTTGCAAAATTGAGCTTAATAGTGCCTTGATTTAGTGTTGTAATGTGGTTGACACATTCACATTAGGTCTTGGGCCCTTGTGAACTAATGAATTTAAATGGTACCTTGCTAAAGTGTTGTGAAGTGTTGTAACACACTTTCACAGTTTTCTAAGGTTTTATTGATTAACTAAACCTAATAAACCTCTTTTTAACTAAAATAAACCTTAATCTTGCCTTATTTTAAAGTGTTGTAACACACTTTCACATTTTTCTAGGGTTTTCATTAATAATTGGGCTTCTTTATGCTTTAATTGGTCTTATTTTACATCCACAAGCCTCATTTAATGCATATTTTTGAGGATAATCCCAACACAAATCAATAACAAATCATAATTCAGGTGTTTCAACTTGAATGACCCTAAATTTAGTGATTTGGGACTCATTCACCACCTTGGACGAATGAGTCCCACTTAGGTTTTTGGGTCCCAAACCTGGTTTCACCCCTTTCTAAGCATTTTTAAAAATGGTCCCATAAATTATTCCTAATGGGACTCATTCACCACCTTGGGCGAATGAGTCCCATTTGGCCCAAAATCAAAATTAATTCAAATTTTTGGTAGGATTTTATCCTCCTAGATCTGATTTCCACTTCTAGTGTTGTAATTTTAGGAATTCTTGCATAATTAAGAATAAATACAAGTTTATTTCCCTCATTTTGTACCTAGCAAGTTGAATGAGAATTCTTATAGCAAGTTGAGTTTGCAAGAGCATTCAAGATTCTCCAAAGGCATATTATCAAGTATTCTAGAGCATCATTCAAGCATCAATCATCATGTCAAAGTCATCATGCATCATGTTTCTTTTTAGCTAACAATTGTGATGTAGGGTTTTATGATTCAAGCTAGCACTTCATTCAAGATCTATGACCTTCAAGAAAGATTCAAGATCTATCACCTTCAAGCAAGATTCAAGATCTACATCCATTGGAGCCACTTCATACATGTTTGCAGCACTTCATTGCTAGGGTTTGGTGATTTTCAACATCATATCTTGTTCATTTATCATTCTCCATTCCTATTTCATTCTATTTCAAGGTTTGATTACCAAAAATGAGTTTGACCAAGGGAAACCCCTATCCACCAACAAAACAACATTTTTCCCTCTCTTTAGTGTGTTATTTACAAGTTTAGATTGAAGACACATTGAGGAGCAAGTTGGAGAAAGTTTTCAAAGTGCCTCGAAGTTGTCATCAATCATTGGAGAACATTGGAGAGTACCTATAGGTTGATTTTTAGAGATTCGGATCCAAAAACCTGAAGAAGCAGGTTAAGTAGGCTAAGAATAGTAGATTCAGACTTTGAAATTCTAAAAAAACCCTAACTGGACTGATTCGTCACTTTTGGTGAATGAGTCCCAATTTTGGTCAAAAATCAGATTTTTGCATATTCGGATACCCATTTGCTAGATTCATGTTCCCACACAGAAACCCAAATTTTGGACTGATTCGCCCAGCTTGGTGAATGAGTCCCAATTAGCACTAAAGTTAAATTTTCCAGCATTTTAGAGCTCCTTCCAGTCATCTCTAGATTTCCAAGTGCACATTATTCATCTCATAGCTTTTTGTTTTGTTTCATTCACATTTCTAGGTCATTTTATAGGTCATTGCATTGAATTATGGTTTAGCATTGCATCTTGCAATTCATTTATCTTTCCAAGTCTAAACTTAGTGGTGAACCCCTTATTAGTTTCTATTCAACCTCTAGGACAACCCTATTGCAAGATCTCTTTCTCCTTTGCATTGAGATCTCAAGGGTTTGTTCTTGAGTGAAAGTGAGTGAAGATTATCAGTCTAGGTCCTAAACCCTAGAAAAGCAAATAATTTTCCACCTTTCATTTTGGTGAACCTGCATTTAGAACATCATAATTCTGATTTGGAGTGCATTGTCATCTTAGATCTTGCTTGCATTAAAATTGCATTAGGGTTTGCATTAGTTAATTGGCATTCTAGGGTTTCTAATATTTCATTAGTGAAAGCTCATATAGCTTGCATTTTTGCATCTCATTTCATTGAAATTCGTATAAAATCTGCATTTTCACTTAGAATATAGATCATAAAACATAAAAATCATAAAAATAAACTAAAAAATTCTGAATTTTGAGAAAAAATCTCATTCGGACTCATTTGCCACCTTGGCCGAATCAATCCCAATGTAGATTCTGCACTACATTTTATGGAATTTAAAGCACTATTTTTTGTGCTCCTATTTGTTATTGTTACCTTTATGTTCTATTTTACAGACTTTATGTCTCATCTAATTCATTGCATCTAGTTTAATTAGTCCAATTTGTGCATTGCTTACATTCAAAATTGCATCTACAACATTTCATTTCACATTGTTGCATATTTTAGAATCTGAAATTGGCATCACGGATATGTGCTTTGGAAAACTATGGTTGTCCTTGAAATCCCTAGTGGATGTGTCAAGTTGTGCCTTTGGAAATGACCCTAATGAAATTGAACTTACTCATGCTCACTCAAATCCTAATGCATGTCCTCCTCATGATGTTAACATCATTGGAGAAGATGATGACAACATGAATACATTCCTAAAGGATTGTCTTAACAACCTTGAAGCTAATGCATCTTTTTATCCATCAATGGAACATCCAACACCCCCTACGATACCATCTATTGAGATGTTTGGTTACTTACATCTTGAAACTGAAACAAAAGTTGAACCTAAGTTCCCTACAATAGGTGAACCTATTTCCTCTAACCAAGCAAATATTCAACCATTTTATGGTAACAAAGTAATAGACAATCCCATCAATCTAGAAGAAACATATCGAAAAGGATTCACAATCTTGAGTAAACAAGGATGTGATACAACAAGTGAACACAAAATTCATAAAATCTTAGAGCAAATACTAACTAAAGAAAACAAAGGGGTAGGATATCAAGATCCCCTTCTCAACATAAGTTCTCCTAAAGAATACCTAAGGCTTCATAGTGACGGTACGGTAGTCTTATATTCTCCTCTTGATATAAATGTCCTCCTTCCTAAAGAGCAACCCATACCTCCTAAGGATAAGGACAAAAATACAAGATCATCTCAAGACCTCTTGCCCTAATCCCATCTAGAGAATTTGGTGAATCAAGCAAGCATAAGAGGCCCTACAAGCTACATAAACTAAAGTTCCCTTATCCACCACCTAAAATTGAAAGGAAACTACAAGTACTTCTAAACAAAGAACTAATAACATTACCACCAATGAAAGATAGGCTAATACTATATCCTAAAGATGAAAATGTTCCACATTGTTGATACCACATAACTCTTGGACATAGTACTGATGAGTGTCATGCATTCAAATTAGTATTAAACAACTTTCACTTCAATGGCAATGATTGCCATAAAGTGATTTCATAACATACCCTTTTCACCCCTTGTCATGTAGTAGTTGTAGAATCTTGTATTCTAACTATTACATGATCTCCCCCATCACCTACCTTGGCTCATTGTTGTCCTACACATAGTGGGAGAAAGAGGTAGATAGCCTTGTCCTATTAGTGCATTTGTCATTGTCCCTTTGGCTATTTGTCCACCTTTGGTATACAATGAACATGATAGGGATGTGGATGACCTGATTTAGGTTGACTCGCATGTGCCTTACTAGTATTTTACATTATTTATTTTTCATCTTCTTGTGTGTGATTACATGTGCTTAATGTGATCCCCTGTGACGTTTTGTTTGATGTTCTCTCTTTGTGACATTCCTCTATTTGTAGCTTCATTCTTCCCTATGTCATGCATCTTTTCGCTTTTCCTTTTTTTTATCTTTTTCATTTGTCTTGTGTTTTCCTTTTTGGGATGACACAAGGCATCAAGACATTCATGTCTCTTCCATGTTTACCCAAAAGGTTTTCCTTTACTTTTTCTTAATCTTTTTCATTTGTCTTGTGTTTTCATTTTGGGGATGACGCAAGGCATCAAGACATTCATGTCTCTTCCATGTTGACTCGAATTTTTTTTCTTTGTTTTCGCTCTCTTTGTGTCATTCTTCTAGTTCTATATGTATTTGGGGAATGGTGACAGTTCCAAGCTCTCTAAAACATTGCAGCAAGAACATACTAACCCCAAATCCATAGATCCCTTGTGTGTTTGGATTTTAATTTTTGGGGCAACCCCTCTCTTTTCTTTTTCTCTTACATGACGCAGCTTCATTTGGAAACATATGACTTGGCATAGGGTTTTCCAAGTTAGCTCTCATGTCTTCTTTTTGTAACAATTTGTCATTTGCTACTTTGAAGTAATTTCTCACAGAAGGGTGTTTAGCAATTTCTTTAAAGTGGGGGAATACATTGGCATTATTCTTTTGCATTCTTTTCTTTCCATGGTTCATGGTGCAGCCTTCTTAATTTATATGATGCATTTTTCACTTTGTGGATGACATTGGGTATGATGTCCTTAAGAGAATGATCTCTCTCAGCATATTGCATTCCTCTTATTGGCTTGATGTGACACACTACATTCCCTAAGTTGTGAATCTTTTATTTTTTGATTGGTCCTCTCTTAGAGACATTAGGCACAATGTTCCCTAACGTAAGACCTTGCATGAACTAAGCAAGACTCCTTTGAACGTTCCTTATTGTTGCATTTCCTGTTATATGGCCACCCTGCATAACACAACTTGCATGCCTATAGAGACACCTTGTTTTTTCATGAGTTCCAAGCATACAAAGTTTTGCTTGCCTCATGAAGCTCGAAAATCATTTTTGTGTGGTGTCTTATCAAAGTTATCAGGGGGTATAACTTTGGTATGGTTTGACAAGAAGCTCGATTGAGGCATGACTTTCCCTTAGCCACTCATGTGTGAGTGTGAGTGCATATCAGTCTTGTGTATATGTGTCTCGCCTCTTTTAGATCCTCACCCAGTGGACAACTGAAGTTTCGTTGCCTCAAAGTGAGCTTGCATTTTTTTTGGACAGACAACCTAGATATGATCCACATCATGATGGACAAACGATCAAGGCTTGATTTGACTCTTTTATTTTACCTTTTCTTTTTCGTCTTTGGCAATGTATGCTTATGTCTTTATGATGCTCTTTACATCATTTTCATGTGTGTTCCTTTGCACATATGTTGGTTTGTCATGGGACCATGATCCTGGGGGCTTGATCACCCCTCTTGATCATTATTGTCTCATCTTACCAACATCGGTACATTTGGACCCCTCTTGAAGTGAGTTTGTCTACTTTAGTGTGAGTTTGAAGAAAGTTCATCCTCTCACTAAAGTGGGGGCTAAATGCAGTATTGAAATTTTTTGTAAGGGACATTTTCACACTTGTTTGGGCCCTCCTTGCAAAATTGAGCTTAATAGTGCCTTGATTTCGTGTTGTAATACGGTTGACACATTCACATTAGGTCTTGGGCCCTTGTGAACTAATGAATTTAAATGGTACCTTGCTAAAGTGTTGTGAAGTGTTGTAACACACTTTCACAAGTTTCTAAGGTTTTATTGATTAACTAAACCTAATAAACCTCTTTTTAACTAAAATAAACCTTAATCTTGCCTTATTTTAAAGTGTTGTAACACATTTTCTCATTTTTCTAGGGTTGTCATTAATAATTGGGCTTCTTTATGCTTTAATTGGTCTTATTTTACATCCACGAGCCTCATTTAGTGCATCTTTTCGAGGATAATCCCAACACAAATCAATACAAAATCATAATTCAAGTGTTTCAAGTTGAATGGCCCTATATTTAGTGATCTAGGACTCATTCGCCACCTTGGGCAAATGAGTCCCTCCTAGGTTTTTGGGTCCCAAACCTAGTTTTACCCCTTTCAAAGCATTTTTTAAAATGGTCCCGTAAATTATGCCTAATGGAACTCATTCACCACCTTGGGCGAATGAGTCCCGTTTGGCCCAAAATCAAAATTAATTCAAATTTTTGGTAGGATTTTATCCTCCTAGATCTGATGTCAACTTGTAGTTTTCTAATTTCAGGAATTATTGCATAATTAAGTATAAATACAAGTTTCTTTCCTCATTTTACACCTAGCAAGTTGAATGAGCATTCTTATAGAAAGTTGAGTTCACAAGAGCATTCAAGATTCTTCAAGGGCAGATTATCAAGCATTCTAGAGAATCATTCAAGCATCAATCATCATCTCAAAGTCATCATGCATCATGTTTGTTATTGAGCTAACAATTGTGATGTAGGGTTTTATGATTCAAGCTAGCACTTCATTAAAGATCTATCACCTTCAACCAAGAGTCAAGATCTACATCCATTGGAGCCACATCATACATGTTTGCAACACTTCATTACTAGGGTTTGGTGAGTTGCAACATCATATCTTGTTCATTCATCATTCTCCATTCCTATTTCATTCTATTTCAAGGTTTGATTACCAAAAAGGGGTTTGACCAAGGCAAACCCCTATCCACTAAGAAAACAACATTTTTCCCTCTCTTTAGTGTGTGTTTTGTAGGTTTAGATTGAAGACACATTGAGGAGCAAGTTGGAGAAAGTTTTCAAAGTTCCTAGAAGTTGTCATCAAGCATTAGAAATCATTGGAGAGCACCTACAGGTTGATTTTCAGATATTCGAATCTAGAAACCTGAAGAAGCAGGTTAAGCAGACTGAGAATAGTAGATTCGGAATTTGAAATTCTAGAAAACCCTAACTGGACTGATTTGCCACTTTTGGTGAATGAGTCCCAGTTTTGGTCAAAAATCATATTTTTGCGTATTCGGATACCCATTTGCCAGATTCTTGTTCCTGCACAGAAACCTAGATTTTGGACTGATTTTCCTAGCTTGGTGAATGAGCCCCAATTAGCACTAAAGTCAAATTTTCTAGCATTTCAGAGCCCTTTCCAGTCATCTCCAGATTTCTAGGTGCACACAATTCATTTCACAACTTTATGTTTTGTTTCATTCACATTTCTAGGTCATTTTACAGGATCATTGCATTGAATTAGGGTTTAGCATTGCATCTTGCAATTCATTTATCTTTCCAAGTCTAAACTTGGAGGTGAACCCCTTATTAGTTTCTATTCAACCCCTAGGACAACCCTATTGCAAGATCTCTTTCTCCTTTGCATTGAGATCTTGAGGGTTTGTTCTTGAGTGAAAGTGAGTGAAGATTGTCATTCTAGGTCCTAAACCCTAGAAAAGAAAACAATTTTCAACCTTTCACTATCCTACTACTATTGATAATCTATCTACCTCTTAATCAAGCATATTCTTTAATCATCTGATGATATCTACCCTCTAGGAAAACTTCCCTTTTATAGGAAAAGGGAAGCACATAGGTACCAAACACTCTTTGTCGCCAAAGTTGAAAACCCTAACAGGTGTCGCCACTAGATAACCTCAAATTTGATAAAAAAAATCACATCTGATCCGATAATAAAAATTGAGTTGCTTTCATAATGGCAACAAGTGGTGGCAACTCGATAACCCAAATCTCTAGCAAGCTTCATGCAGGTCTTCTTGTTATAAAGAAGATACAACTTTAAATGTTTGCCTCTATCTGATTCAATTCAATGCTGGAAAAAATGGCGATGTCAAAAAGAGGCCGACTCTAAGAGTAGCGGATGAAACAAAGCATTGCCACCTAACAATATTCATAAAAGCCTCACCCCGATGGTGAAGAGAACTCCCCGACAAAAGATGGGGCTACGTGGTGAGCGGGTGGGCTTTCTTCAAAAAATAAGAGAGCAGCTTGGAGGAAAACACCTACAGGGGTGTCACGTGTATATTGTCGGGCCCAAAGAGAAAAAAAAGCTCAAAAAGGTAGCACAACCACTACATGGAACCATTGCACACCTTTTCACCAAAATCCCCCTCGCGGCTTCCAAAAACATGTGCTGACATGACAAGTGGCAGGACAAAAATTTGAACCGAAAGAGAAAAGGGCCTTGAGGCCAAAAGAGATATGTAGGCCTTGGGGCCGAGAGATTAAAGCAAAATAAATAAACACTTAGAGAAAAAATGCTCCACAAAAATAACACTTCTATTACTAGAAACACAACAAGAAAGTGGTGTTTCGTGTTTCAATGACCCAAACGTGTTTCATGTTGTCAATGGTTATTTCCAAGCCATATGAGCCATTGTGAAGGAGTTCAAAAAATAAAAATTGTTGCTTTTTAGGTTTCCCTATCTACCAAATTAATAAAGAATATACGATGGGTTAACTTGTAGAATAAAGAGTATACAGTGAGTATACAAAATTAATAAAGAGTATAGATTTAATGATTGACTTGTAGATCAAGACAACTCTCCAATTCATCATATAGGTACACTTAAGCATTAGTTTTTTAACCATTGCTTATGACATGCATGAATATTTTTAAAAATAATTTTGTTATTTAACATGAAAAAATTTAAGAATAGTTTTTATTTTTGTTGTCAAAAATATAAATTATTTAATTATGTTATAATGAAAAATATAATATGTTATTAAATAATTTATAATATATAGATTATTTTATAAACCAAAAAAAGAAATGATTTTATTTAAAAAGTTTAAGCTTTTAAATTATTATTTTAGTTCTTTTTATATTTTTATTTTTAAATTTTTTATTATAAATTATAATTAAAGTTAAACTATAGAAATATGTTTTTTATTTCTTATTTATATATATAAATATAACTATATCTATATATAGTTTTTAAATTTTGGTGTAAAAAAATTGAAAGGAAGATTAGAATTTACTAGACAAATTCCCATTGCAAGATCAAGTATGTTTATTTCTTCCATCAATTAATTTATTAATCATTATTTTTATTACTATTAAAAAATAGAATACGAATTGATTCTTTATACAAATGTATGTTTTTTACATAACAAAATTTATATTTAAATTTTTTGAAACATATATATTAGTTGTATATATTTTTATTTTGAAAATACTTTTATTTTTAAACAATATTTAAAGAAACATGGATGGTGTTTGTCAAATTCTTCTATGTTAGAACTACAAATAATTCAATCCACAAACCCTATAGATTATAACAAAATGAAGAAGGAATTTGAGCAGAGGTTGTGGAAGATTGTCACAATAACTAAAATTTATTCAACAACAAATTATGGTAGTTCTAGAAGTAGGCAATGGACTTGCCAACATTGCCAAACCAACAAGGTTAGCTCAATTGCACAAGTTTGGTATAATTTGTTGGTGGTTGGAAAGAAAGAACAAATAGTTTTTTGCAGTAAATTTCCAAAAGGAGAAAAAGTGATTTGATCAAAGAGTACTTTTGTTATCTTTAAAATCTACTGAATCAATACAAGGACTATCAAAAATTCTCACTAGAGAGGCCACATTTTTCAAGTTCTTCTAACTTTATTTATGAACCTCAAATTGAGAAAATGTTTGACGCTTTTGACAAAAAGAATGTAGATGTTGCTATTGGGAGACTTTTCTTTTGTTGTGGAATGCCATTCAACATAGTTAGGTCTCCTTTGTGGAAAGAGGCTATAAGGATGGTCAATAATGCACCTAAAGGATATGTTCCTCCAAGTTTTGAAAAACTTCGCATTATTGTTTTAGATTATGAAAATAAGCATATTGAAGAAAGACTATAAGACGTTAAAAATATCTGGTCATATATAAGTTCTTCATAATTTTAGATGGTTGGACTGATATTGCACATAGGCCACTAATTAATATTCATTTTCTTCACCTAAAGGTACAGTGTTTATCAAATCACATATGATCTTCAAGTCATTTGAAAGATACACCATATTTGAAAAGTCTTTTCCAAGAAGCAATTGAACAAGGAGAGAGAAATAATGGTGTGCAAATAATAGCTGATAATGCTTCAAGTAATGTTTTCACATGAGGGAATAAATATCCAAATATATTTTGGACACCATGTATAGTTCATTGCATGAACTTACTTTTTAAATATTTGCATAATAAGCTTCCTTGGATTAGTGAGGTAGTTGCACATGTAAAAAGAATATAACATTTTATTGCAAATCACTATGTCACATGCTATATATAGAAAATATGCTTCTTTGCAACTACTTAGATGTGCAAAGACACAATTTGCTTCCAATTTTATCATGGTTGATTGAATTATGAAAGTAAAATAATCATTAAGGAAAATAGTGGTGTCTACTGAATGGGAGAGATGAAGAGATAGAACAAGTAGTAATAGCCAAGCATGTGATGAAATTTTTAATCTCATAATTGGTAGTGGATCATTTTTATTTTGGCAACACGTAGATGATCTTTTGACACTTTCTTGGCCTACTCTTAAAGTCCTTATTCTTTTTAGAATGATAAACTATGCATAGGAGATGTGTTTGAGAAGCTAAATTAGATGAGGGAGAAGCTACAAGATATATTTATTGTTGGGGACCATCATTTGATCAAGAGACACGTGATATTGTTTGGGAATATAGTTTAAAAATATCGAAGATGTTTCACAATCCTTTTCATTTTGTTGGATTTCTGCTTAATCCAAAATGGTTTCACAAAAATCCATGGTTGGATAATGAGATTTCCATGAGATGGAAAACTTAAATGGATGAAGTTTATCCAAATAGAATCGTACTAAAATCAAGGAGGAAATGTCAAAATATATCAATGGAGTAGATAATTTTTCCCATAGAGATGTTTCATTTGATCAATTGAATTTCAAACTCAAAGTATTTTAGGAGAATCATGGAACAAAAACACCATTACTAAGAGATACTACAATCCATGTGTTATCTCAGGTAAAATTTTGTATATTTAGTCATATGATAGTTGAATTACAAATTTATTTTACTACTTTATTTTAAAATGTGAATATTATTTATTTTCATTTTACATAAATAGGTTTCTAGTGCTTCTGCATGTGAAAAAAATTGGAGTGAGTATGTCTTCATCCATTTTATGAAGCATAACCGTCTAGATACCAAAAAGATAAAAGATCTTGTGTATATACATTCAAATCTTCATCTTTTATCTCAAGCTTCCACTAATTATAAATCGAGGTCTCATAAGATGTGGGACTACGGTGGCTCAATGGATGATTGAAGTGATGAATTTTTAATAGAGGTATTTGAAGATAATGTAGAGGAAAGTTTACTTGAAGTTGGAATGAAGAAAGGTCAAGCAAACAAAAGCACTCCTTCAAAATCAAACATAGAGATTAAAGAATTTAACTAAAATTTGATGATATCTTTCAATATTATGTATAAATATTATAGCAAACATTTATGACAATTATATTTTCATTTTTGAGCTGAAAATTATTTTAAATTATTTAAAAGATTTTTTTTTTTTTGGTTTATATTTTATTATGTTTTGTATTTCACAAAATTTTAACTTGCATGCATTTTATTTATGTGGGATAAGAATTATAATGAATTTGAATTTTTGAATATTGTATATAAAATCCGTTTCTTATACACAACCTCTAAATATCTCATTTCTCGTCACGTTGTCATTGTCGTCCTGATTTTTATTTTTGCTTTATGATAACATAGAATAACACTACACGTACAATCTTTGTAATTGAAAAAAAACGTGAAAGATTAGACAAATGATTTAAAATGGGTGCATTGGATACCCTTTATATTATGCAAACAACCTCATTATATAGTGCCACCTGGGCAAAGACCTATGAGGCACAACACATGATTTGTGGAATTGTTTGAATCATGTAAAATTGACAACATTTTTTATTTTTACTACTCGCCTTTATGTAATACATTACATAACAAGCAACTAACCCAATTGTTAATTCATAAAATGAAGGCATCTGATGACTAATTAGAGACATCTCCTCAAGATATATGGAAATGATGATTCTAACAGAATGCTCTTTTCTGTCAGATAGTTTGTGAACCCAAGAGAATATGATACATATAAGAAGTTCTAGTTTGTGATCCAAATACACATTTTTTTCTCTTTTGATGGACTATGATCTAAAATGTTGATTTCTGAATATGTACAGTATTTACTCTTTTCTAGAATCTTGTCTTCTAATGTTGATAGACTATGAAAATCTGTCTTTAAATCATCTATATTATTTTCTAAACTAATCATCTTTGCAATCTCCAACAATATTAATTATAACCTCCATGGTAAATAGCTTTATACCATACATATGTTGCAAAAATGATGCAAAAGAGAAATTATACACAAGCTTCTAATAATTTTCCCCAAATTTAATGGTTGGCATTCTTCTCAAGACCTGGCCTCCATAATCCTCCCTCCCTTCTGCAATTTCAGCCCAAGGTGAACAATTCGGTGGTCACTATTGCTCACATAATACATGGAAATTTATTAGAGTGTTTGATTTGTATGAGGTAATAGTAATCCAATGGGATCAAATCCACTCCCTGACTTCTAAGCTCGCCATGGATGTCAAATCTGGCTAGAAGAGGTGTGCTGGATAAGGAATTTGGAGATTCAAGCAAGCTTCTATTGCAGTTTTAGCCATAGAGTTTGGAGATTTAAAGGACACTCTGACCATGTCTGGCTCATTTTTCAGGAGTTTTATGACATCTATTGTAGGGATGGAGATTTAAGAAAGCTTCTACTTCAATTTGAGCCGCAAAATTCGGATATTTCAAGGACATTATGCCTACGTATGGCTTGGATTTCAAGAGATTTTATGACATCTATAGCTGTTGTCTACAGGCTATGGAGAAAATCCATAATCTCAAGCACCAACTTTAACCCAACCTGTTTATGAAGGATCCGGTTTGTGACGAGGGGCCATGACTGGCACCTGAAGCCAACAATTGAAATGCATATGACGGAAGCGAAGTAGAAAGTTCTCTTCAATTGCGTGGTTTTTTGCTTATAAATGCATGAACGTCCTCACACTTTCTCACATAATAGTTGAGTAGCAAATTTGAACTGGAAAGATTCTAAGTGAATTTGAAGAGAAAATTTGAAAATTTTCAAGGGCATGTTAGTAAAAATAAAAATGTTTTATGTTTTTACAAGCATTTAAATTCATTTTAGCTACTAAAATCTAGTATGTAAGCTATGAAAAATTCATAGTCTTTTAAAACTTGGTAGTAATTAGAATTTTACTTCTAAAAAATTGAATTCTATCATATCTTTTGTTAATGCATTCATTATTTTTTGTATAGATAAATTATTTTTCTAATTCTTATCATATTTTAGAATAAAAGGATTACGTTATATTGAATTTATGCTGATTTTAATTAATTTATATTGATTTATATTAATTTTAGGTTAAGTTTATGTTTAGTAATTTATATTGAATTTAGGTTATTTTTTTTGTATTTAATAATTTAATTGTTGTACTTTTACTTTGTAGTTGTAGGTTAGATACAATAGCAAATAGAGAACTGTTTGGATCAAGCTTAGCTTTAGCCTCAACCTTAGGATTGGTGCTAGTTACAAACCATCATCCAACTGGAGTTAGAGACTCTACCTAAAAATATATCATACATGTGCCAACAACTAGGTAAATTATTTGCATCAGATGTTAAAAGTTATATCATGAAGGCATAAACCACATCAAATATCATCTTGTAGACATTGATCATCATAATGCCAAGCCTTGTCCTAACACCACGGAAGAAATAAAATGAGATGAATATCCACTTTGCATTGGCAAAAGAGAAAAATTGCTAAGGAAGAAAGCAAAGGCAACCATAGCAACATCCATAGCTAGTTGTCATGGTTCTCAAATGCGAGTATAAATAGATGAAGATACATGTGGAGGCATAGTGAGATCCCTTCATGGTTCATACATATGAAGCACATCGACATCCACTTCATCTAATTTCAAGTAGAGTGTCAATGTCTACAAGCACACCACAACTCTTTTGTGCCCAAAACCATACCTGGAGCACAACTCTATCATTGGAAACTATAGGATGGAACAAGGAGGTACATCAACAAGAAGATAAGGCATGTGCCAATTTTTGGTACAACTTTCCCTTCAATGTGGCAAGCAATCCTTTTTGGAAAATTTTGTAACTACATTGATAATGGCAGAAAAAGACTACAAGGCACATCTAAAAGACTTAAGTGGGAGGTTGCTCATGAATGCAACTGAAGAGGAAAAGTTAGTATTGGAAAACCAAAAGAAGCAATTACCCAAGTATGGCTACACTATTCTTTTAGATGGGTAAACAAACGAAAAGAACTACACCATTATCAATTTTTTGGTAGCTTTAAATGATGAGGTATTTTAAAAAAAATTAATAGATGCCTCTAACAAAATAAAAAAATGCATAAACATGGAGTTCAATGTTGGAGGAAGTTGTAATGGAAGTGGACATACAAAATGTAGTTCAAATCATAATTGACAATGCAACAACATATGTGGCGACTAGGAGATTGCTTGAACAGATACATAAGTCACTCTTTTGGACCTTTTACATAGCACATTGTCTTGATCTTCTTTTGGAGGACATAGACAATCTTGATTGGGTGAAAAATATTGTGGATGATGCAAGAAGCATAACAAAATTTATTTATAATCACACTTGGGTTTTTAATTTGATGATAAATCACACCAAAAAGAAAGAGAGTGCAATTAGATGCCCCAAGGTTTGCAACGATTTTCCTAACGTTTTAAGGAATTATTGGTTTGTTGACTTCTTTGAAGTAGATATTTGTGAGCCAAACATGGCTAGACTCATCATATTCAAAGAAACTTGAAAGAGAGAGGGTTGCAAAGATAGTCTTTGATAATCTTTTTGCACAAATAATTATGGAGATTGTGAAGATAACCTCAAAACTTTGATTTTTAATTCAAATTGAATATTTTAATTTTTAATTTTAATGTCATTATAAATTTGTAACCTTAATCTTTTTGTATTTGTAAATTGTAGGTTTCAATGTCATTGATTAGATTTTTTCGTTTGGTAGATGGGGATAAAAACCCAATATGGTACCTTTACGAGGTCATGGATAGAGCCAACAGGTCCATCCAAAACTATACCAAGGGGGACAGCCTTAAGTTTGATCCCATTTGGAAGATCATTGATCGAAGGTGGAACAATCAACTCCACCAACCCATCCATGTAGTAAAATACTTACTCAACCCTAGATTTTACCATTCAAATAGTTCTCAAATCTTAATGGAGAGGTTACTGAGAGTCTCATGACATGCAATTTGAAGATGATACCCCTAATTGAGGTGAGAGACCTCATTATTCAAGAATTGCACAATTACATAACTAGTAGGGGTAAGCTCTTTTCTTTGAAACTAACTATCTGAGGAAGAACCACTTAGTCACTAGGCAACAAAAATTGAAATATTTACATCATATGCATTTTACAAGTTACAAATCTCAAATTTACAACTATTGATAATTTGATAAAATATGGATCAAGTATACTAACTCTTTAATATTTTATTTGTAGTCTTAGTAGATAAATTGAGGTGCAAATACCCTAAATCTTCAAAGGTTAGCCCTCCACATTTTGTGACAACTTTGTAATGTATCCAACTACAAGCACAATTGGAGTCTGTTTAGGACCATCCACACAAAGAAGATGAACAAATTAACTCAAAAATGTCCCAATGACTTTGTCTTTGTGCAATACAATCTTTGTTTTCACACAAAAAAGGTAAGACAAGTTGAAGCAACTCATTGATTTGGGTGGCATTGATTCTTGTAGCGATTGGACAGGACATGATGAACAACCACCATTGTTATTCTTGATTTTGAGAGGTAGGCAATGGAAGATGTAGGTGCAACAAGAGCTATAAGATTAGATGGCATTGATGAGACAAAGAAGTCATTACCATCTACTAATAGTATGGAGGTCAGGGCAAAGTCACAAGCACATCCTTTTATGTCAAACGAGAAGCCACAACTAACTCCAAAGATTAGAACCTCAACCTCTCCCCAAATTTTCACTAGATTAGACAAAAAAGATGTGAAATGTTATATTTTGTAATATATAATTTATGAATTATGATGATGATTTTCAAAGGCAATCCTCATAAATTCATAATAGTTGTCAACTATTTATTATATCAACTATCAAAATTCTGCATCATGATGCGATTTGTACTCAATTTTTATTCAAATCAATCAAATTTAATAGAAAACATTTTTGTATCCTTTATGAACTAGTATATACATTTTATCATTGAATTTTGCATATATATATATAGCAACTTTTTAAGTTGCGGAGTTTTTTTGCAGTCGCTAAGTTTTGGATCTGCTGAGTTTTTTACGAGTCAGAATCTGTTAACTATGCTATCTGTTATAAGCCTTGCATAGTTTCCACAGGGCAGATAGTGTCCCGCTCTGGTCTAAATAGGCAATCCTGGTTATTCAACTGTTTTTCTTGACTGTCTACTGAAGACTGCTAAAATTGCTGTTTTAGTTTTATATCATAAAGTAATATAGCCTGTTAGCCTGTTTAAAAAAAATGTTTTTTCATAATTTGAAGTTGAACTGTTATAAATATTAAACATGCACAATACATATACCTTTCTCTTCAACAGGACATTTAAAATGGAGATAATATGAATATTGTAGATGTCAATCAGGTTATTGGCAAGTCTAAATTAGTCTTACTGTGAAAGTTTGTCAAGGGGACCAATATTATAATATCTCTACACAATGCATAATCTGTATACATGCAAGTCACCACGTAGGCAGTTTTTCATAGCTAAATGCCAAGTATTATGCAGCAATAGTTTTATGCAGAAATACAAATCTTAGAAGCTTCTCCATCACCTAATGCTCAAGAAAACCAGTTAGACTAAAACCTTACAAGAATTACCAGCTCAAATTCGCTAGTTGTTCCATTTAGCTTTGGCTAATTGATAATCAGAGCAACAGCCATCTAAAGAGACTTGAAAAGTTCATCCTGATGCAACAGAAATTTTTAAAATGTCCTTTCTGACCATTAGATGTATCCCTTTCAAAGAATTCGCTGCTTTAGAAACGATTTAAAGCAACTGAGCTTGCAGGTAGAACCCTCCTCGAAAAAAGCACGTGCCATTTAGAAAGATGGAGAAGACAAGAGAATAACTGTAGGAACCACCCAAGATTTCGTGAGTATCTGCTTGAACCCTGACCGGCACAAAAGGACTAAACAAAGAGCTGGAAGGATCAGCCAAACTTACAATTTAATCCAGATCTATACTTCATCAAGAGATGTGATTCTCAGTTGCAGGATAATTACCAAAGATATTCACATTTTTATCAAAATATGAACTCTTAGTTTCAACACCAAAGCTTATTCCCAAAATACAAGGAGAGCATGATAGGATATTTTATCAAGAAAAATCCATAGCTTTCTCTGTCATGCCAATTCACAGAGAATTTTTCTATGTAGCGTTTTTGTCCGAAGACAATATCATTTTATTTAAGAGAACAACCGAGAATATATCTTCTTTTTTAATGCACGAGGACAAGATTTCTAAAATGTGCCACAGAACTTCCAACAATATCAACTGCAAAGAAGAATTACAATTTCAGAGCAGCAATTGCTTCAGGTTTGAAATCCACTCTTAAGCTCAAAATTCTTCGAACTTCAGCAGGTGTTAATCTCCATGTCATGGGCCCAGAGTTCTCTCCCCAGTAATCCAAAATCTCTGAGACCTTTTCTAGGTTCAATATAGTTGCCATTTGTGTAAGTCGTGCAAACTTATCCCTAACAGTTCTTTGTGTCATACTAGAGAAGTGGCCCACCAGGGTTCGTGCATCTCGATCAAGCTGTAAGCCACCCAACTGATTGAATCTCTTCTGAGTCATTATCACCTCCAATCTTTTGACAATAAAGTCAATGATCAGATGCACTAGAGAATCATAATTATTTGTTGTCATGACCGGTTGCAGCCAAGTAACATTTGTCTCTACTGCATGTAGTATTTTTTGTACCCAGGGATCATTAATTTCATTTTCGGCATACTGCAGTTCGGATAACTCATAGCTTATTGTGGCAACAGTATCCAAAATCGGTCGGAGACGGGGTGTTATGCTGCTAGCTAACTGCTCCAGGCCTGCATTTAGTACTTGTTTGAAGGCATTGTTTGTTTCTGCTAGCTCAGACAAGCATGACTTGACCTTTTCTCTATCAGCTGGTGCAGGAAACGCCTGTGACAGGTATAATTACCAATTATATATTATATATATAAAGTACAAATTTAAAAATCAAGCATAAAACGTCAACAACAATATTTTGAACTTTCGAAGGGAAATGGTAATTTTCGTGTATTTATTTTCTTTAATTTGTATCTTCAATGTAGGTAAAATAACTGGTTAAGACAATGGGAACTTGCATTTTGTCTTCTCTTGGTTAAAATTGAAAACATCACTTTAGGATACAATATGTTGGTATCCACCCAAAGGGAGCTCACGCATCACTCACCTCTGCACAATGCTCCTCAATTTCATGTCTGAGCTTCAGAACATACTCACTGCTAACATCCAGATTATTTAAAGCGGTTGCAATTTCTGTGCCTATTTTGGATACCCCTACACCCCCTAAAAACAGTTTGCTACCCAGGTTTGGTTCTCTTGTCTTCCTCTGTAAAGCCTCTGTGAATTCGTTGTTCAGCAAATTAATAGCACCATTCAAAACTGCAAGTACAGACTGCACACTAGAAGTAGACATAGCCCTTCTGCAGCAACACTGCAGGACATAAAATACATCATCCACCATTGAAGTAGTGAGACCATCAGGAATAAATTCATCAATTTTGATAGCCTTCCTCACATTCTCTACCATGAAAAACTCTTCAAGGATGATATAATACCCTGTCAATTCCTTTGCGGTTCGACTGAATGCCCCACTTCTAAATGCATTGGTAGCTCGAGGACTCAGCTGGGCATCAACAGATCCAACTTCCCTCAACTTGGTCATCATAAATTGGGTATAGTCCTCACTTAACTGGGTTAATGACAGTATTTCCTCCAGGTAAATTTCAATCTCTCTGGGATCTGGCCCTTCTTGGGCTCCGACTACTGATATCAAACTGTTATTCTGTGAATTGATCTCTGATGCTAACCTTGCTAGTTTTCTATAATCCATGTACTTCTTCAAAATTACAGAGCCTCTTGAATTACATTCTTCCTGTAGTTCCCAGATTGCATGTACAATTCCATCTTCACCACAAAGACTACTCAAAATTTCATCATTCCCTTCAATTGCCAACACAATATCCTTGAAAAGATTTGTCAAACAGCCAACAAAGTCAGCCTGGGTCTGCACCCCTGCTTGCCCCATGGATTGCTCTGATATTTCCATTAAACCTTCAAACTCTAATCTGGACCTTAAAGCAACATCTTTTCTTAAATATGAAACATATAACTGCAACCCTTCTTCATGGAGACCCAAAGCCGGGAAAAGCTTGATAAATCTCAGAATGGAAGGGTGATCCCTCTCTTCAATAGCAGAGGAGATTCTTTTCTTGACTATACCCTCAAGTTTTTGCTTAGACTCCAGAAGCTGGTTAGTCTGCTCTGTTGCAGTCTCCCTGCCTCCTGAACCCATGACATTAGAATCACCATACTTGTCATCAAGTTTCATGAATGTCTCCACATATTTGGCAGCACCCTCGTAATCCTCAGATTCAAGTGCCTGTTTAGCACCGTCAATACAATTTCCCCTTTCCACAAAGTCATCAATTCTTGTTAAAGTGGACTGAACTCGTGATTGTGCAAGATCTAGCTCTCTCACCTTGCCACTGACATGATCAGCAAGATCACAAGTAGAACATACACTTAGTAGCATTTGGTCTGAATCAGCCTTCACAATCTCCAGTACCTCAGAAGATTTCTGAAGTCCACTTAGCTTCTTCTCCAGCTCATGGCGCTGTGATAGTAGAGTTTCCAACTCTGCATCAATGTCCCTTTGATATGCAATGCATTCGTGTAGGAAACGTGTCATAGCACCCACATCTGTGAGGTTTTTGATTTGCTCTACTGTGTCTGGTGCTCCAAAGTCAATTAAAGTAGCCCCTCCTTTTTCCTGATCATTATCTAATCCTGCAAATGACATCCCCATCCCTGTTACTTCTTTCTATATATCCACAACCATAAATTGTTCAGTCCGCTTTTAAACAGCTACATGCAATTCCTGCAAAAGAAATTTGAAGGAGCGTCCAATCCATAGTGTGCACAAATCAGTAAGGTACAGCAATGCCCAAATCCAAACCTACAAAAATCAAAATCTATGAAAATCAAACTTAAACAAGGTGTGAACATGTCAAATATTGATAGATCAATTTCAAATGAGGACATATAAAGGCCTTTTTCAACAATTTCACTTTTTGCATAAAACACGTACTAATTTTTTCAATAAAAGGTGCATGAATTTATTAAATTTTCAAAATATAAATATACTAAGTTAGTAACAATTAATCCTATGTACTTTTCCAGGCCGACAATATGCAAAACACAACTATAACAATAACTGGCAAGACCCAGCTACATTTTTTGTACGTTTGAATACACATTTTATTGCAGTATTGTTATGGCCAGCAGGAAAGTTCAAATCCCAAATAAAAAATACTTACGTTTGACTTGGAAGATTTCGTTAAGAGGAAAAATTGCTCTGAATTTTGATTTATAAATTCATAAAAGTTTCTTTGCCCTTTGCATTCTTTTAGTGAGCTCTACAAAATATTGAGTTTAACAACTCCCTTCAAAAGTATACAGAATAAGTTAAGTTGAATTGCAAATATAAATTCATGATTTGTAGAGATCTAACTATTTTATATGTATAGAATGGGTTACGCTTTTGTTTCCTGGATGATATCAGCACATTTTTTATTGTCAATAAAACTGTTCAATGATTATATCTAGTGATCAATGTATCTTCACACGGTGTATAGCAACACCTATTCATGAACTAGAGGAACTTAAATTATTTTCATTGAAATGAAGAAATACTGCAAGGATGCATGACAACATACAAATGCAGAGTCGTCAACTTCTAATGGCCTCATTTGTACACGGAGTGCAGGAATATCCAAATCCAATTCAAGTATCCATGTCAAATGGCAACTGAGTCAAATATTTTTGACTTCGCTGTTACCAGTAGTGGAATTGCTGGTCTTAGGTATGTTCTTGAAGTTGCAAAACATGGATCTGTGGCAGTCATCACAAAAGCTTTACTCCATGAAAGCAATACCAATAACATAAAAGGCAGTGTCAGTGCAGTTCTGTTGAGAATCCTGTAAGCGATACTATTGTTGCTGGTGTATACTTATGTGATGAAGATAATGTTTAGATGAGGTGAATGAATCTTTCTGTAGTTATCTTGACTTCTTAGATACAATAAACTTTAGTTTGATCTGAAAATATCAATCATAAATAGTATATATATAGCTAATCGAACATTTTTGTGGGGACATAAAGCAAGCTTAGGTTATATGCACAAACCTTTATGTTATATTGTTTCCCATTTATGTTGAATTTATTTTTATTTTTATTTATTTAATATTTTTTACTTCCTTTAATTCCATTATTATGGGTATTCCTTCAAATGTGAATATATAACCAATGAGATTAAATTCTGGAGATAGATGGAAAAACATTTCTTAGTTTGACTTAGATTTCCGTTCGGATTTAGCCTGGAACTAACATGACTACTTTTGGGTGGGAGAGGATCATACTGAGTATGAAAAGGAGGCTAGAATTGTAATTTAATTTATTGCAGGCCATTCTGTCATAATAATAATTTCTCAAAAAATATCATTTCTACGACAGACACGCTCAACCATGAAGATGATGTTGCATTAAGTGAATTTTACGCTTTTGAACATATGAATAAAATCTTGAATTGCACGGAACATAGTCACAAGTCAGCTTTGACATACATTTGAAATTCCAAGGATTCAATTATTTAAGCAAAAGTGATCTTAATGGGGTCCTTATTAGGATACATTTGAAAAAATTATATTCTTCCTACTTGTATCTTCTCCCTTAAGAAAAGTCCATATCTTTCACACGTACAGATACTCCTAATACTGTTAAGGTGGAAAAAGGAAACACTGGGCACCCTGTTTTGCCAGATGCAGGTATGCTGCAAGCTTAATCTTGTAAATAGTTAAATATTTGCAACCTTGCCATATTCCAGATTCCTCTCATATGCTTTTGTGTGTGTTCCTAAGGGAAAAAGGACCAAACTCGCATCAGAATCTATTCTACATAATTTTGTTGGGTATGATAAATATTCTAATGCATATAGAGTATGATATCCTCAAACTAACAGTTAGTAACTTAGTATTAAACGGGATGTATGCATTGTTTACATTGGAATCCATTATTCTGAGAATCTCAAGGTAAAAATTCTAACAAGGTTTGTTGGAAGCAATAATAAGATCATCTACATAAAGAATAATAATAATGTTATTGAAAGCATTTTTGAAATATAAATTTGGATCATTTCTACTTCTTCCAGTTCATACCATTCTCGAGGAGATTGTTTTAATCTGTAGATGAACTTTTTAAAACTTGCAAACTAAATGCTCTTTTCCTTTCATAACAAAGCCTTGGGTTTGAGATATATAAATTTCTTCATATCAGTCATCATTCAAAAATACACTTTTAACATCTAGTTAATGGATAGGCCAATTCATTTTTGAGCTAAGGCTAAGACAACCTTAATGGTAGGCATTTAGCAACTAGAACAAAAAGTTTCATTATAATCTATGCCTTCTACTTGAGAAAAACCTCTAGCAACTAATCTTGCTTTATGTTTACCTATTTCATTATTAGTATTGAACTTAGTTATAAACAACCATTTGCAAGAAACTATTTTTTTACCTTTACCTAATTCAATTAGATTGCAAGTTTGATTAGACATAAGTGACTCATCTTTCTCTAGCCTGGCCATTTTGCAATGAGACTGGCCTTTTTCTTGGTAGGAATTAGAATCACTGATCTCAAGGATTTTAGCTAGTAAGACATATTGAAATAATTGGCTCTTCTAGTTCTAATTGAAGCACTGTTATTAAAATATTCAACTCCTATAATCAAATTTTATGTCCCAAGTTTGGTTAGATACAAGTGCATTAATTTAGATTATCCTACACCTTATTAGTTATTTATCTTTTAGCTTATATTCCTTGAACCGTAACTCCTTTCTTAGGTATCACTCCATTCTTTGTAAGGAATATTGGAGTATAATTCCATTTCTTTGGAAACATGTGCTCACCTCTCATCATGTGGAAGAGGACACATAGGCACACACTATTGCAATGTGGAAAATTTAAAGGCTTGGAGTAACAATTATAACTCCTCTTTTCAACTCTATAAAATAGTGGTTCTCCTTCCCTTAATGTGGTACTGAGTTATTTTGTTATTTTGAAACTCTTTTCTTTTGTAGTGGAGAGATTGTAAGTATTATTAGATATCAAGCTGTCATCTTCATTAATACACGTGTATTTTCTTCCATCAAAAAATTTCTCCACTTCAAAAATCTTGTCTCAACTTTATTTGTGATATGATTCTTTCATTCTCTTAACTTATTTTGTGTTGTTTACGATTCATTGTTATTTTGTTGATCTTTGCATAACATTTTTCTAACTCTTTGTTTCCATTGTGGCATAAGTGGTCCACTTCATTTCAAAAAACCTCTGCTTGCATCTGATGCAGCAGGACATATTTACCCAAGTACATTAAAAACATTTGTAAGTGATTTTTTTTAAGGAAACCCATTGTTTGTTCCTACTCCTAGGAAAATGAACTGTGTCCATTGATAAAGGTCTGGCGCAACTTACTGATTCTTACACCTGCACATGAACAAGCATTATATCTTGTGTTTCATTTAAATAAAAATTCAATTATTTTGATGTCAATTGTACTAAAGTTGCTCTCTAGGTATAATTTTAGAGTATATAAATGGAAGAACCTACAAAGGGGTTGGAAGGAAAGCACAGAATAATTTTTTTTATTTGAAACATGCTTTTGAGGTTTGTTAAGAATCTACCTTTTCCAAAATTTCTTGTTTCCACAACTTATTCTTAGCAAAGCTTAGTTAGCTAAGAATAGCAACCATAAACTTATCATTATGCTATATTAGTTTAATATCTTTCTATTTGTGTTGTTAATTGTCATCCAGCAGTTTCTAACTTCGTCTTTTGTTAATGATTGTTTCTTTTAGAAACATCATCTTTGTAATTCTATTTATTGAAGCTTTCGCTTCTTGTGTAAATGGACAACATTTATTCTTTGAACATGGTATCAGAGCCATAAAATTAAACAAAAAAAATCGTTTTTTTTTAATTTCGTAAGAAATTTTTTAAGTTTTTGAAGAACGTTTCTTTTTGGAAAGAATTTCATGGGCTTTCTTAAAAACTATAATTCAAAGTTTTTTTTGGGTGGCGTCTATTCTTTTCCCGCGCTGCATTCTGCTCTTTCTGAGTCATGTCTGGCGCAACTTCCTGTGAGACGAGTTTTTCGTGCTTCCTTCTTTGTTTTTTTTGGTGTGATTAAATCCCTCTTCTGTATTACACAGGTAATTGGTAAAAAATTGATATATTAACAATGAGCGAGACGCTCAATAAATAGTTTACAAGATTTACAAAACTGGAAAGTTTCTAAAAAGAAACTCCAGATAAGATCGGAGACGATCTTATCTCTATCTTACAATATCTTACAATATTGAGCATTAATAAATAAACATTATTTTAATACCCTCCCTTAATGCTCAATTTATCAACTACACCAAGATGCCCCCTGAATTTTACAAACTTATCTGTACTGAGCGACTTGGTGAGAATGTCTGCTGTCTGATCCTCTGTCGGAACATACAGCAACTGAACTGATCCGTCTTCAACCAGCTTCCGAATGAAATGACAATGAGTTTCCACATGCTTGGTTCGCTCATGGAAGACCGGATTCTTGGCAAGTTTGAGAACTCCCTGATTATCACAGAACAAGGGAGTCGGACCTGCTTGAGATATTTGCATATCTGCAAGCATCCGGCGAAGCCAAACTGCCTCACATGCTGCTTTTACTGCTCCCCGATACTCTGCTTCTGTTGAGGAGAGAGCCACTGCTTGCTGCTTCTTACTCGTCCATGTGACTGCACCGGATCCCAAACTGAACACATACCCAGATGTTGATTTCCTGTCATCAACTGAACCTGCCCAATCTGAATCTGTGAACCCACTGAGTTTAGGATCGTGACTCCGAGTGTACAAGAGTCCAAAATCAGGAGTGCCCTTCACATAACGCAGCACACGCTTCGCTGCTACCCAATGATCAGCCTTGGGGGCTGTCATGAAGCGTGATATGTAGCTCACTGCAAAACTCAAATCAGGTCTAGTAGCAGCAAGATAGATGAGGCTGCCTACTAGTTGCCTGAACAATGTTTCATCTACCACGGGTGAATTGGACTTAGCTGACAACTTAAGCCCTTTTTCCATGGGTGTAGAGGCAGGTTTGCAATCCTGCATTCGGAACTTATCCAGAAGACTTCGAGCATACTTGGACTGGGAGATGAAAATGCTGCTCTCTGTCTGCCAAACCTCAACACCTAAACAATAATGCAGGAGGCCCAAGTCTGTCATGTCAAAAGTATTGCACAAGTCCTGTTTGATCTCAGTGATCAAAAGTGCTGAACTGCCAGTAATGATCAAGTCATCCACGTAGACAACAAAAAGCAGAATCTCATTACCAGTATTCATGACATACAGATTCGAGTCAGATGGACTCCTCTGAAAGCCATGATCTGTGAGGTACGTGTCAATTTTTATGTACCAAGCCCGAGGAGCTTGTTTCAAGCCATAGAGTGCCTTGACCAATCTGCACACCTTCTGTTCTTGACAAAGTAATTTTGAAACCTGGAGGCTGCGTCATGTATACTTCCTCCTTCAACTCACCGTTGAGGAAAGCACTCTTCACATCCATCTGATGGACCTTCCAACCAAATTGAGCTGCTAAGGCAAGGACGAGCCGTATGGTACTCATTTTGGCTGTAGGAGCAAAGGTCTCCTCATAGTCAATGCCTTCTTTCTGTGAGAACCCCCGTGCAACCAGACGAGCTTTGTACTTGTCAAGGGTTCCGTCAGCTTTGTACTTCACCTTGTACACCCATTTGCAGCTAATGGGCTTCTTCCCTGAAGGAAGATTGGAAAGGACCCAAGTGTGATTCTTCTGAAGACTCTGGTATTCTGATTCCATTGCCTTTTCCCACTCAGGTATCCCTTTTGCCTCTGAATAATGTCTGAGGCTCATAAACACTGTGAATGTTGGCCATGAGAGCAAAATTCACTGTAGACTGCTGTTTGCTCTTGTTTCTGGATGATCTACCCTCAATGAGCTCATCAGCACGAAGATCACTGATAGTCTTAGCCCACCATTTCGGTCGGAGAGTAGATGTGCCAACATCAGATGCAACAGGAGGAGCTGGATCTGGTTGTGGATCTGGAACAGGTTCAACAGGGGGATGTTCATTATCATCTGGAGGAAACTCAGGTTGAGCATCATCAAAGACTAGGTCTTCGTCATCCCTCCCATCAAGTGGACCTAATGGAAGTCGAACACTCATATCAGAACCCTGTAGAGGCTGATCCTCTGAATGCTGAACAGGTGAGGAAGAGAGAAATGGACCTTGTTCCTCATCAAAGACAACATCTCGACTGAAGATAAGATGATCAGTGTCTATATCAATCAGCCTATATGCCTTGTGATTGTCACTGTACCCTGTGAACATGAGTTTCTGGCTCTTGGAGTCCAGCTTAGTGCGCTTGGCCTCGGGAATCCAAACATACACAAGAGAGCCAAAAACTTTCAAATGACTGATCTTAGGTTTGCGACCAGACCAAACTTCCTCAGGAGTCTTTCCCTTAACAGCATGAGTGGGTGACCTATTAAGGAGATAGACTGATGTATTGACTGCTTCTGCCCAAAACTTGGTAGGAACACTCCTGTGTTGCAACATGGAGCGAGCCATCTCAACAATCGTACGATTGCGTCGCTCTACAACACCGTTTTGCTGAGGAGTGTAGGGTGTGGTTAACTGACGTTTTATCCCATGAGTATCACAGAAGTTGGAGAATGCACTAGAACAGAATTCCCCCCCATTATCTGACCTAAGAGTTATAATACTAGAACTGGACTCTTTTTCAACTAAGGCCTTAAACTTCTGAAATACATTAAAAACCTCTGATTTCTGTTTAAGAAAGTACACCCACATTTTCCTACTATAGTCATCAACAACAGGAGAAAGTACTTGCAACCAGTTACAGAAGAAACAGACATAGGACCACAAATATCAGCATGAACTAATTGAAGTACCTTACAAGCCCGCCAAGAGTCGCCATCCTTGAACGGTGTGCGATGCTGCTTCCCAGCCTGACAAGCACCACAAACGCCCTGATGCTGATAATGAATGTCAGGTAAGCCATCTACAAGTCCCTCTCGAGCAAGCTGAGAGAGATGGTGCACGTTCAAGTGCCCATACCACTGGTGCCAAAGACTGGTGACAGCTGAATTTCTAGCTGCCAAGGCTAACTCCGGAGAATCACCAGTGTCCACAAGCCTGTAAAGGCCATGATCCTCTATCCCAACGGCCACCGTTGTGCGAGTTTCTCAATCAACAATCGAACATCTATGCGAGCTGAATACCACATCCATCTGGGGAGAATGCCGCATGATCTGACTGACTGAGAGAAGATTGAGCTCGATATCAGGTACATAATATACGTTGAGGAATATGAGATCCCTCCCGCCAGATTGAACCTGAACAGTGCCTGTGCCGACAACTGTGTATTCCTCACCTCCTCCAAAGATTACTGAGTCAGTGCAAGGGGAAAAGTTTGTGAACCAATCACGCCTATGTGAGAAATGACGCGAAGCACCAGAATCTATGTACCAAGCAGAGGACTTGACATGGTCTGCGGGCCTTTTTGCCATCAGTGCATAAAAGGCAGATTCCTTCTGCTCAGAATGCTCGGCGACATTCGCTTTCTGAAACCCTCCCTGCTTCTTTTGCTCAGAAGCCAAACGAGCACGGCAATCTTTCTTGATGTGGCCAAATTTATGACAGTAATTGCACTGTATATTTTTCTTTTTCGGACTGGTGGAGCGCTGACTTGAGCCTTTCTGCTGTGAAGGCTGACCTTTCCCATGATGCTTCGACTGAGTTTTTGCTGCAAAGGCCTGCTCCGTGGAGGATGATGAGTCACTGCTACCGAACTGTTGTCTCCAGTGATCCTGCTGCAACAGGATAGTGCACAAATTCGGAAACTTGAGATCAACATTAGCAGACGTAATGTTGAGGGTCTCTATGAAATGTTCATAGGACTTCGGTAAACTTTTCAGAGTGATCACAACCATGTCTTCCTCCTCCATTTTCCGACCAATCGCCTCCAACTGATCTCTGATCTCCTGGATTTTATTCAAGTGCGCTTGCAGAGTTGTCTTCTCATCCATCATGATAGAAAACAGCATATTCTTCAAGAAAAACGCACGGCTTTTGTCGGAAGTTTCATGCATATCCTTCAAGTGATCCCAGATCTCCTTAGCTGATTTTCGCAGTGGAATCTGAGGAAGCTGATCATCAGTAACCGAAAGCTTAATAAGCATGACGGCTTCACGATTCTGCTCATCAAATTTATCCTGATCCTTACCCGCCGCTCCAGGACGAGTAGCGTTGCCGAGGATCATCTGATCAAGGCAGCGGTATTCAAAAATTGTTAACATCCGCTGCTTCCAGGTGTTGTAATTTTTGCCATTAAATCTTTGGTTGCCCTCCAGCATTAAATTGCTTAAACTGGCCATCTTCACGCTTTTCGAGGCACGAAAAACGAGGTACTGAGAAGAGGCTGATGCACGAAACTCGAAGCACGAATTCCAATGCAGAAAACATGGACAGATTCAAGTACAGACTGCAAAAAGTACAGTGTACGGATGGCACAAAATTCGAGGCATGGAAAATGATGCACCCAGAAAATTCGGAGACCAACCCAGTTGAGCTCTCGAAAAACCCACCAGGAATCTGTGATCGAAAAAATTTTCTGACTTCGAAAAACGTGTCAAAACCTTGGACGAACTTTCAGACTGCCCTAGCCGCCATTGACAGAACCAGAAAACTCACGATTTTAGAAAAAAAATTGCAGAGAACACCTCAAGACGGATCCAGGTTTTAGCAGCTCGAAATTCCACAGAGACGTGGCAAAGAGAGGCTGATATTCACGTATTTAAAGTGCAGAGAGAACACTTCAAAACGTAGAAGAAAATCGCGAGCTTGAGAGTCTCAAAGTCGCAATCCGAAACTTCAAAAAACGGGCTCAAAAGACAAGGTCCTGTTGGCGCGACCAGAAAAGAAACACGTTTCCAGAAAATGCGTGCATGAAACAAACACGAACACAAGCCAGAGGACAGGAGGTCACGAAAAAGACCAGAAGAAGTTCGCGCGGCCAGAGAAAATGAAGATCGCTGCCAGAAAAAAACGTGCTCCAGAAAAAAAACGCGTGCCACAAGAAAACCTTTGCTTAAAACGCGATCTTCCAGAAAAACTGCCCACGAAAATTTTCAGACAGAAAAAATTCGAATTTCAAAACAAGCCACGAAGAAATTTCGAAAAAAAATTTCCGAAATTAAGCTCACAAAAAATCTTCGAAAATTCAAGGAAGATTTTATTAAATTTTTAATTCAAGAGTTTAAAAAATCTTGAAAAGATTTTTCATGAATTAAAAATTCAATTTTGAGCGTATTGGCTCTGATACCATATTACACAGGTAATTGGTAAAAAATTGATATATTAACAATGAGCGAGACGCTCAATAAATAGTTTACAAGATTTACAAAACTGGAAAGTTTCTAAAAAGAAACTCCAGATAAGATCGGAGACGATCTTATCTCTATCTTACAATATCTTACAATATTGAGCATTAATAAATAAACATTATTTTAATATTCTGGGCGTCTCTTTTACTTGTGTTGGCCGCACGATTAGGGCATCAAATAAAAATCTCGACCTGGAGGTTTTGTTGCGCAATTTGGAGGTGGCATTTTTCTGCTTCAGAAATGTTTTTTTTGAAGTAATTTCTGGGCTCGATTTTGTTTTTTCTTTGGCCGCGATTTCTTATTGTGTTTGGTCGTAGATTTTCCTGTTCTGAGATGGATTTATTCCTGCAATTTTATTCAACCCGTGTTAGGGTTTTGTGGGCACCTTTGTTTTTTTTCTGGGCATTGATGTTTTGAGGGTTTTTTAATATTTTTTTCCCTTGAAAAAAATAAGCTTTGTGGGTTTTAACATTTTTTTTCCTCAATAAAAATCAACTTTTTGGTTTTTAAATATTTTTGTCCCCGAGAAAAAAATAAATCTAGCTTGGAGGTTTTAAAGATTTTTTGTCCCTACAAAAAAATTAAAATCTGGCTTTTGGGTTTTTTAAATATTTTTTTATCCTTGAAAAAAAATCTGTCTTGTTCATGGGGGGTTTATAGTTTTTTCCAAAAAAAATTAAGTGTTTGCTCCTGTATGCCCTAGTTAGGGTTTCCACAATTTGGGAGGGCTCTCAGATTTCTAAAAAGAATTTACAGTTTTTCCTTAAAAACGATGTTTCGTATGTTGATCCGTGTTTCGGATTTTGTACTAACTACCTGTTTGGGTTCTTACTGTTTTTTTCGAAAAAAACGATGCTTTGTAAACTTCAGTTTCAAGGTTTTGCAATTTTTTCCTCAAAAATCGTACTTTGCTACAGTCTATTTTTAGACGCACTTGGAGTTCTTGTGCGAACATTGGCACCAATGGTTTTTTGCAGTCTGTTTTCAAGCATCTTGCTCATCTGCAACAGTTTGGAGGGTTTGCCGATTTTTTCTCAAAATCGTGGCAACTGTTCTCGATGTGTCTCTAGTTACAGGAAGGGGCAGTTCTTTTTTCCAACATTAGGTTGGACGCTTGGTGTTGTTATTGTTGATGTTATAGCAGCTTCGGGCTCATATTTCCAACCACGAGTGAAGACATAAATTCATATAGCCTCTCTTGGCCATTCATTTATTTGTGATAATTTAATGTAAAGGGGTGCTTCACATGGCATCAATGTAATTTCAGTTTGGGCCGACCTTCCTTGTATTTGCATTTATTGTAATTATATTGTCTTCTAATGGGCTGACTTCTTTCTTGAAGAGGTGCAACCCTTATTGTGGCTGTGTATATATACAACTCACAATCATTCATTTGATAATCAAGCAAGTTATGGAGTTCGCATTCTGTAGAAGGGGTTAGATGCAAGCAGCAGATCATCTTCCTGTAGTAGCAGAACATTACTCTGAGTAGCAGTTCGATTCCAAGGAGATTCATATCATCTGTGTCTTCACATCTAGGAGGGATGCTATTATTCATTATATGAAATTCGGCATTGTGTTATGCCTGTGTTGTAAAACAGACTTCTGCTCTTATTCCTTCATTATATGAGAGAGATATTTGCTGGGTTTTTCCCCTCATGTTGGAGGGTTTTCCCAGGGTATTTGGTTGTGTTCATTGTCTCATGTGTTGCATTTTATGATTGCTTTCATTTCTGTATATCTGATCTTTAAACTTCTACAGTTATTTCCAAAAGTTCTGCAGTTTTTGGGAGGGTTGGTGGCAGACTCATCTCAAGTGGCAGAGTCAATGGCAGGCTCTTGTCTTTTGTTGCAGAAACGTTTTGAGAAGAAGGGGGCAGCCTTCTCTGTTATTTTTTTGGGTAGTTAGAATGATGACCATTAAGGAAGGGTATTAGTTTAATATCTTTCCATTTGTGTTGTTAATGGTCATCCAGCAGTTTCTAACTTCGTCTTTTGTTAACAATTGTTTCTTTTAGAAACATCATCTTTGTAATTCTATTTATTGAAGCTTTCGCTTCTTGTGTAAATGAACAACATCGATTCTTTGAACATGCTAAAGCTAGAATGAAAGTCTTGGTTTCAAGTCATTTGAGAAGACATTATTTTATTTGTTGAGTAAGGCTTTGATCTCGATTTCTCACTGCACTGTAAGATTTAAATGAAAACCCTGAATTTACCTACTAGAGCACCTGAAACCTGTTTAATGATTTTGGGTTGTCAGCAAAAAAGAAAAAAAGCGTTTTGAGGGGTTATGGAATATCATGAACTTTTGGTTTCAAATTTCTGATTTGTCTTTGGCAGAAATGCATGGAGAAAATAATTAGCCATTTGTAAATATCATGAATTTTTGGTTTCAAATTTCTGGTTTGTCTTTGGCAGAAATGCATGGAGAAAATAATTAGCCATTTGTAAATATCCAGATATGATCATGGAAAACTTAAACACCATAAAAGTAAAAACAAATGTATCAGTTGAAATGCTATCAATTTCATAAATGGATATTGATGGCAAATATGTATTTTAAATAGCACGTATTTTCTGGAACAAAACAGAATAACCAATTTAGCTTTTGTATTGCTTTGATATCAGTGCATCAGTTGTTCTATCATTATGATATTTCAGTGCTATTGGAAGATCTCATACGTATTTCACATGGATCTAACAATAGGATCAAATATATCTAGCAGTTATACTTATGTTTAAACATTGACCTTAAAACAGGTTGCTACTGGTGATATTACTGTAATGGCAAACATAGTTCATGAAGTGATTTCAAATAAGGAGCGAGATTAGGCTGCTGCTTAGTTATTGAATCTGAAGTAATGAATTGTTACTTCATTCAAATGGAATTATCGTTGCTACTCTTCTATTCTGCTAGCAAATAATTTTGTTTATACTTCCAATTTCAGATCTGTACAGTTCCCAAGCATTAGCTGATGAGGGTCTACCCATCAAACCTTGTAAATGCAAAAATACATTTTTAAAATCCAGAGCTGTTCGTGGATCTGGCGGCATTTTTTATGATCAAGCTCTGAAAAGATTCCATGCCAGAGTATGATAATAGAGCGTAACTTGCACCCAGCATGTGGGGCACACATTATTGATGACCAGTTAAACATACGAAATGAGAGATTTGTTTTATTGGATATAAGCCACAAGCCTCAGGAGAAAATTATGTCTTCTTTTCCAAACATTGTTGCAGACTGTATGAGGCATGTCCTTGACATAGCAAGAGTTCTTATACTAGTAGTGTCAACTTCACATTACATCTGCGGTGGAGTGCAAGCTGGACTTCATCGAGAGATATGCATAGTTGGTCTGTATGTAGCAGGTGAAGTTGCCTGTACAGGACTTCATGGTGCAAAAAGGATTGCAAGCAATACATCCTCAAAGCACTTGTGTTTACACAAAGAGATATTGAACCATCACTGCATCAGTTCAGTAGCTCAAAATAATCAATTAATGGCCTTTGTCCATTGCACCTCTCACATTAGGAATTCACAACTTAGAGCTAAGTTACCGGATTCGTACCCGGAGGCCCCGAACCCGGTTCGGGTGCGAACCCGGTACGGGTTCGCCTGCGGGTACGCCCTGGGCACGCACTAGCGCGGACCCGGGAGAACCCACAGGCCTGTGCGTACCCAGGGCGCACCCGGGTGTTTGGTGCGTGGACTCGAAGGTACTAGGCCCGAACCCGGGCGAACCTTCAAGAACCCACGGCCCAGCATCAATAAAGTTCGCCTAAATAGAGATTAAAAGCATTTTTTTTAATTTTATTTTATTTCCTAACCCTAATCCGGCCCAATATGAGGCTTTTCAACACAAAAACATTTCATTTCTACTTCTCATTTTGCTCTCACCATATTTTCTCTACATCTTGGCATTTTGAAAGGAGGTGTTGTATTCGAAGGAGATCGATTGTGGAGTGCCAAATAGCTTCTACAAAGGAGATTTAAGTGTTTAAGGTATGCATTTAAACCCTATTCTTTGATCTTTTGAACTATTTTTTCAAGTTTCTTAGTTTTTGATGAATTTTTTCAAGTTTGTGAAGAATTTTTTCAAATTTTTTCAAATTTATTTATTTATTTTTCATATTTTTTATAGATTGCAACAATGGCCAGTAGTCAAAGTTCAGTGGGTGGGGAGGGAAGTCAAAAGTTCAAAATTGAGAAAGGATCTCCTTTATGGGCACATACCACAAGAATTTCACAAATTCCTGGAGGTGGGGGTTTTGTTTGGAAGTGTAATTTATGCAATGTACAATATAATAGCTCCTATTACCGAGTGAAAATAGCTCCTATTACCGAGTGAAACTTCATTTTATGGGCCCTAGTGGCAAAGGGATTAATATGTGTGTGGGCCCAAATAAGAAGGGGTTGTCTTCTGTACAAATAGCAGAATTTATAAAAGAACAAGAAAATGCTGATGGCATCAAAGTATACTGTATCTCAGAAAGGAAAATTCAACCATTCAAAATAAAATAAAGAACTTAAAACATCAAATCCTTCACAGTAGAGACCCAGGTTCCAGCCCCCAAGGGAGATAAACTATTTTTTTTTTAAAATTGAGGCACCCAAATCAATATCCTGGTTAGGGCATACCCAGTGGAGCACACCATATCTAGGCCTGCAAATTGGGTAAATCGGAGGGTTGTTTATTATAGCACAGCATACCTTGATAGTCAACCCTCGATCACGACATCCGAACCAGAGAGCTACTCCTAAAGAAACGTTCCCCAAATCAAAACAAACAAATAAGTACTAAAAGAAAAAGGGCCTAGGCCATCAATGTGCTTAACCGATCATCAATAATGTGAGCTTCTGGGCCTAGCATTTTGTTTGTTGGCAGCAAAATTTGGTAGCAATAGAGAACAAACAAAATGCTGTCAAGCGAAAAGATCAATGCAGCCAAAAGGCAAAGCACAACAGAAATTCCAAGCCAACAGAAAATTCCCTGACCCTAACCCCCGATTATAACAGCAATCAAGATAATATGATATAGATCTTGCTTCTTCAACAAAGCCCTTCCAGCAAATCAAAGATCCATAAGAAAGAGACTAAGAAGAATCAAATTATAAATCCTTTAGATACTGAATGGGGTAGAAGAAATTCGACATACCTGGAGAGAATACTATTAAAACCGCTACACCAAACTTTCCCCATCGAGAAACCGGCTGGACGAGAAACACTGTTGCAGCAAAACGACTATTTATACTGGATAGTAAATTAAGCAGGGATCTAATGGAGCGCAAAAGTTATTATTTATTTTGAAGTTTATGCTACTGAGCAATCGTACATTTTTATTTTGTAATTAATCTGTGCACACCAATAAAAAACATTTTTCTGAAAAAAAGCTCCATGCAATGTTTAATGTGCTATTTTTCTGTATGAAAACTGCGTGCAATGTTCAATTTGTGAAGGCGATAACTTTTTAACAAATAATATTTGGAATACTATAGATATCTTAAATATAGGAGCAAGGAGCAAGTCACTTATGTATATAATATAGGATATGCCTCCCATATCAAATGGAGAAAAGAGTCGTGACGGAAAAGGTGGGACCCACGACGGAAAAGGTTGTCAGACGGAAGGAAAGACTTGACGGTCGGACGTCTCATTCCGTCTGTTGTTTCTTGTTTTGTCATCAGGAAAACGTGTCAGAACCGGCAGGTTTTCAAAATAATTGTTCACTGTGGATGGACAAAAAACCCAAAAACGTGGCATTCGAAACCATTATTAGCAAATATCAAAAAGCCTAGACGAGGTCCCATTTTCTCCATTTTTGGACAATGACGTTTAGTTGGATAGCAAGGGGAAGAGTTGCAGGCGTTCGAAGCTCCTTAAGGTATGTATATCCACTCTATGTATGTGCCATTTTGCCATTATGCCATGAACACTGAAGAAACGAACGGTTATTCGTTGCGAGGTTTTCATTTTCTGATTTTCTGTTGAGGGTTTTTTGATTTCGTTTCCTCCTGTCTACTCGTTTTGAAAATTTACGATTGCCGAATGAAATAGATGACAACCCATCGTGGAAATATGAGTGAAATAGTTGAATAAGGTTTACAGAGACCACAAAACATTGTGAAAATCAAAATAAGTGAATAAGGTTTACAGAAACCACAAACTATTGTGAAAATCACATAAACCCCAAAATGTCGCCATTGTTCACATTCTTATTTTGAATATTGCAGGGTTTTCATTGGGAAAAGGGCTATTTAGTTGAAATGCAGGTCTAATAATGTTTTTTCGTGTCGATGGTTTTTAAATTTTTGTTTTGTTTCCTCCCCATATGTTGGTTTTTGAATTTTGCCATTTTTGAATGAAATAAGTGACAACCCATTGTGGAAATATGAATGAAATTACTGAATAACGTTTATAAAAAGCAAAATTTGTGGGTTCTACAATGAAATGCTATATTTTGAAAACCACATAAAACCCAGAATGTCGCTATTGTTCACATTGTTATTCAGAATGGATAAAAAAGTGCAAAACGTGGCATTCAAAATCATAATTCGCAAATAGCAAAAAGCCCACGTGACATCCCATTTTTGCTGCCATTTTATACACTGGCGTTTTGGAAAACACATTGTCTCCTAAAACTTGGACTATTGTAAAACCCTTTAGAACTAACTACCCAATTGGTTACTCACCCCTGACCTCAATTTGGTATGTTTTGTGATTGTGTGGAGAACCGTTTGTGATTTTGATAGTAGGAATGTAATGAAATTGGAAAACAACAAGTATGATGAAACCTGCAAGGCACAGTGTTATAGATTGTTTGTTGTGTTGGAAAACACACTGTCCTATGTTCGCCATAGTTCACATTGTTATTTGGAATGGAGAAAAAAGCGCAAAACGTGGCGTTCGAAATAATAATTTGCAAATAGAAAAAAACCCAGATGAAATCCCATCTTTGTCGCCATTTTATACACCGTCGTTTTGGAAAACACGGTGTTTCGTATAACTGTGAGTGTTGTAAGGTCTTTTAGAAGTAACAACCCAATTGGTTACTCACCCCTGAACTCAATTTGGTATGTTTTGTGATTGTGTGGAGAACCTTTTGGGATTTTGATAGTAGGAATGTAATGATACTCTTTGCATTTCATTTGAACCTGCGGAGAAAGCAAACTCTTGGACAAAATTTACCAATGTATATAACATATTATATATGTTATATCGCCCCCTATACCAAATGGACAAAAGACCCACGACGGAAAAGGTGGTCAGATAGAAGGAACCCGTGATGGAAAAGGTGGTCGGACGGAAAGAAAGACTTGATAGTTGAACGTCTCATCCCATCTATTGTTTCCTGCCCCATCGTCGAGAAAACGTGTCAACGCCGACGGGTTTTCAAAATAATTGTTCGATGTGGATGGACAAAAAGCCCAAAACATGTCATTGAAAACCATTATTTGCAAATAGCAAAACGAGGTGCCAAGAATGTAATTAAATTGGAAAACATTAGATATTATGATACTTGCAAGACATGGTGTTGTTATAGATGGTTCGCAGTGTTGGAAAACACATTGTCTCATTTTAGTTAGTTCATTATGAAGAGTTTTATTTTGTTACTTCAAGAATGTAATGCAATCCACTTTCAAATTGTGGAACAACTTTTTGATATAGTCAAATATCATTTCGGTTTCTATATCCGATTGGAACAAATAAAATGCTTGCATTATTTGCAGTGTTGGAAAACAAATTGTCTCTTCTCACTTGCAGAGGGTTTTAGAATAGTATATGCATTGTTTGTTTCTTAACACCTAGGGTTTTCCAACATGCATTTTTACTAAATAGAAACAATGTCTTCAAGAGCTTTTGTAATATAGACAGTCTCAATGTATTCAAAAGCCCTTTCAAAATTTATAAGGACTTTTAATTTGGGCAAAAATTGCATTTAAATTTCGCATGACTAAAAAAAAAAGTGCACAAAATAATTGCAAATTGGAAAACCTAATGTTGGGTTTTAGTTATTTGAATGTCCTTGTTTAAATGTAAAGGGTTGTCTCATGGTGGGTTGCTTGATTCTTTACATCCACGGTTTTGCAACATGGAATGTTACAAGACAGTACAAATGTCTTTGAAATCACACATTCGATTGTTGTGTTTAAATTTCGCACCATTGAAAAAAAAAAGTGCACAAAATAATTCTAAATGGAAAACACAGTGTTGGGTTTCAGTTATTTCAATCTCCCTATTTAAATGTAAAGGGTTGTCTCATGCTAGATTGTTTGCTTCTTAACACCCATGGTTTTGCAACATGGAATGTTACAAAACAGTGTGAAAGTCTTCCAAATCACACATTCCATTGTTGTGTTTAAATTTCAGTTGATTGAAAAAAAAAGTGCACAAAATAATTGTGAATGGGAAACACAATGTTGGGTTTCAGTTATTTAAATCTCCTTATTTAAATATAAATGGTTGTCTCATGTTGGGTTGCTTGGTTCTTAACACCCACACGATTTTGCAACATGGAATGTTACAAAACAGTATGAATGTCTTCCAAATCACACCTTCCATTGTTGTGTTTAAATTTCAGTGGATTGAAAAAACAACTGCACAAAATAATTGTGAATGGGAAACATAGTTTTGGGTTTCAGTTATTTGAATCTCCTTGTTTAAATGTAAAGGGTTGTCTCATGGTGGGTCACTTGCTTCTTAACGCCCATAGTATTGCAACATAGAATGTTACAAAATAGTATGAATGTCTTCCAAATCACACATTCCATTGTTGTGTTTAAATTTTAGTCGATTAAAAAAAACTGCACAAAATAATTGTGAATAGGAAACACAGTGTTGTGTTTCAATTATTTGCATCTCCTTGTTCAAATGTAAAGGGTTGTCTCATGGTGGGTTGCTTGCTTCTTAACACCCATGGTTTTGCAACATGGAATGTTACAAAACAGTATGAATGTCTTCCAAATCACACCTTACATTGTTGTGTTTAAGTTTCAAGTATATAACAAATTGCATGTTTCATAACACACTGTATTTTTCAACCTCCACATCACAACATACCCAAGCCCTTTCTGGTTTTAACCAGTATATCTTGGTGTGCACATTGTGTAGTGCATGTTGGAAAACACAATGTGTTTTGAAGCCTTCCTTTACTTATACCCAACCTTTGTCTTGTAATGCAAATATACAAACGTATAGATGGTGTTGTATTTTATCAAATATCACATCTCTCATTTAAGGGGGACTCTATTAATCCTCAACACATAGTGCGATTCATAGTACACACTTCATTCTATTTTGCAATATTTCGTGTTGGAAAACCCTAGGTGTTAAGAAACAAGCAACCCAAATAGTGTTTTAAAACCCTCTGCAACACTATTGGATAGTACTTGTCACCTCAATTTGGTCGGTTTTCTTCTCCAACTTGTCCACATGCACTGAAACCTTCAACTTTCCCTTTCAACGTGCAGACTGTAAACAAAACAAATAGTATTTTCACCTTTCTTTCTTAATATAGAAAAGGCCCAATACCTGCAACCGTCATCGAGAAAACGTGTCAACACTAGCGAGTTTTCAAAATAATTTTTTGGCATGGACAAAAAGCCAAAAATGTGGCATTCGAAACCATTATTTGCAAATATCAAAAAGCCCAGACAAGCTCCCATTTTCTCCATTTTTGGACAACGACGTTTTGGTGGATAGAAATGGGAAGAGTTGCAGGTGTTTAGAGCTCCCTAAGGTATGTATATTAGCTCTATGTATGTGCCATTTTTTCATTCTATCATGAACACTGAAGAAACGAATGACTATTTGTTGCTAGAAAATAGTATTTTCACCTTTCTTTCTTGAAATAAAAAAGGCCCAATAGTAGGAAACAAATAGTATTTTCACCTTTCTTTCTCAAAACAGAAAAGGAACACATCATTCCCTTCCACTTTTCCTGCACTAGACAAAAGAAACTTATAGACAAAGCTAAGCCGCTTGCCTTTTTTGCTCGGCAACAAGTGAGAAAACCCACCTGATGGTGTCGTTAACTCCTACCTAACCATCACCAGACGTTTTCTCTCATCTGTTGCTTTACTCAGTGATCACCCGTCTGGTAGGCCCCACACTATGATGTCTCGTCATGTTATGTATGTTTCCATGTATGTCGTTATGTATGTTTTTCATGCGTTTTTGTATGTACATAGGTGCTTTTTGTCTAGTAGTTAGCTAGCTCCTGTACTCCAAGAATGTAATTAAGTTTAGTTTCAAATTTTTGAACAACTCTTTGCTACAGTCCAAATTTCATTTCGCTTTCTTTATTTGATTGGAAGAAATAAATTGTTTGCATTATTTGTGGAGTTGGAAAACACACTGTCTCCTCTCAATTGCAGAGGGTTTTAGAACACTATATGGGTTGCTTGTTTCTTAACACCTTATATCAACACAATGTGTTTTCCAATACTGCAAATAATGTGAGCACTTATTTGATCGAATCAGACGAGGAAAATGAAAATGCCATTTTGATGTCGTGTTAAACATACATAGGTGCTTTTTGTTTACAAGTTAGCTTTGTCCTGATTGGAACAAATAAATTGCTTGCATTATTTGCATAGTTGGAAAACACACTGTCTCCTCTTAGTTGTAGAGGGTTTTACAACAATATATATGGAGACAGTGTGTTTTCCAACTCTGCAAATAATGTGACCATTTATTTGGTCAAATTAAATGAGGAAAGTGAAATGCCATTTTGATGTCATGTTACATACGCAGGTTCTTTTTTGTCTAAAGTCTTAAAGCTAGACAAAATGCACCTAACATTGCCATTTTCCACATTTTTCATTTCTTCAGTTTGGTGGGTGGGGGGGATGCTTCGGTGAGGAAAATGGAGTTGTAGGTGGCTGAACCACTAAAAACCCCTCAATTGCATTGCTCGCTGCGGTGCATAGGCATTTTCCACTTTTCGATATTTCAATTTGCTAGCTAGGGAGGGACTTGCGGTCAAGGATGGAGACAGTGTGTTTTTCAACACTGCAAATAATGTGAGCATTTATTTGGTCAAATCAAATGATTGCACAGTTGGAAAACACACTGTCTCATCTAAGTTGCAGAGGATTTTACAACACTATATGGGTTACTTGTTTCTTAACACCTTAAATGGAGATAGTGTGTCTTCCAACACTACAAATAATGCGAGCATTTATTTGGTCGAATCAGATGAGGAAAATGAAATGCCATTTTTATCTCATGTTACATACTTAAGGTGCTTTTTGTTTACGGAGTCGCTTTCTCTTGATTGGAACAAATGAATTGCTCACATTATTTGCACAGTTGGAAAACAAATTGTCTCCTCTCTATTGCAGAGGGTTTTACAACACTATATGGGTTGCTTGTTTCTTAACACCTTATATGGAGACAATATGTTTTCCAACTATGCAAATAATGTGAGCATTTATTTGGTCGAATCAGATGAGGAAATTGAAATGCCATTTTGATCTCATGTTACATAATTAGGTGCTTTTTGTTTATGAGTTAGCTTTCTCTTGATTGGAACAAATGAATTGCTCGGATTATTTGCATAGTTGGAAAACATGCTATCTCTTCTTTGTTGCAGAGGGTTTTACAACACAATACGGGTTGCTTGTTTCTTAACACCTTATATCGCGATAGTGTGTTTTTCAACACTGCAAATAATGTGAGCATTTATTTGGTTGAATCAGATGAGGAAAATGAAATGTCATTTTTATCTCATGTTACATACTTAGGTGCTTTTTGTTTACAGGTTAGCTTTCTCTTGATTGGAACAAATGAATTGCTCGCATTATTTGCACAATTGGAAAACACACTATCTCCTCTCTGTTGCAGAGGGTTTTACAACACTATATGGGTTGCTTGTTTCTTAACACCTTATATCGAGACAATGTGTTTTCCAACTATGCAGATAATGTGAGCATTTATTTGGTCAAATCAAATGAGGAAAATGAAAAGCCATTTTGATCTCATGTTACATAAATAGGTGCTTTTTGTTTATGAGTTAGCTTTCTCCTAATTGGAACAAATGAATTGCTCTCATTATTTGCACAGTTAGTAAAAATAGGTGATTTTGGCTTCCATAGCTTGAATTGAAAGTGTAGTGGATAGTTAAATTTCCAAAATTTATTATGCATTTAGAAGTGTCGATTTGTTTGAAATTGTGAAATGTTGGGGTTTTCAATCAGTTTTCATTTTCATGTGATTCTTAAGTGTTTTGCGCTAATTTAAAATCTTTCACCAAAAGAGTTTATATGTGGACAAGTAAGTATGTGAAATTACTTACAAACAACATTCAAAGTGAAGAACCTAGTTGAAGGAAGAACCCAGTTCAAGAGAAATGCATGTACAAATTTTGAGTTTGGACCATATTTGTGGTTACCTGAAATTGTATCACTATCTAGACAAGGTGTAACAACTGGGTTCTTCACTTGAAGTACATTCTTCACTTGAACTGTATTCTTCACTTGAACTACGTTCTTCACTTTGAAATGTGAGCAGCAACAAAGGCTTTTGTGAGTATTTCCTATTTTACGAAATGGTCAAAATACGTCCTCTTGAGAGTCCATCCTATGATCCTATCCTAATTTAAATCTCCTTTTTGTCTCTCGATTTGAATATTTCTCCATATCTAAAAGTTCTATTTAATGTTAGTTTTCCATCATCTCTCATTTTTTTGTGGTTCGTAAGTGTTTTTGTAATAGTTCTTTTTACAATTTCGCTATTTGTCTAGAATATTTAGTAGGTTATAAATGGTTTGTTTTTAACAACATTTGATGGAAATTTTGTAGAATTCTATTTCTATATCCTATTTCTTCTCTTTTTGAGTATGTTTTGATCTAACCACCACACCGCAAAAAGATGTGCAGATATAACAAGTCATTACTTGAAATAGTTTTATGCATTGTATTAAATAGAACTTGTAAAGCCAATGGGTAGCAATAATTTAATTGAAAATTTGGCCTACATTACTTGGCTCTAAATATTATAGACAAATAGACAAATTGTAAAAGATCTATTAGAATAGCAACATACATGGAAAGAAAAAGTGACGAAACTGGCAAACAGGACCAAACGTCCGGGTGATGGTTAGGTAGGAGTTAACGACGCCGTTAGGTGGGTTTTCCCCCCTGTTACCAGGTGAAAAAGCAGGTGGGTTAGCTTTGTCGACAAGTTTCTTTTGTCTGGCATGGGAAAAGTGGAAGGGAAAGACGTGGGCCTTTTCTGTTTTGAGAAAGAAAGGTGAAAATACTATTTGTTTTGTTTACAGTTTGCACGTTGAAAGGGAAAGCTGAAAGTCTGAGTGCACGTAGATGACTTGGAGTAGAATACCGACCAAATTGAGGTGATGGGTACTATCCAATAGTGTTGCAGAGGGTTTTAAAACACTATTTGGGTTGCTTGTTTCTTAATACCTAGGGTTTTCCAACATGAATTGTTGCAAAATAGAATGAAGTGCGTACTATGAATCACACTATGTGTTGAGGGTTAATAGATTCCCCCTTAAATGAGAGATGTGCTATTTGATAAAATACAACACCATCTATACATTTGTATATTTGCATTACAAGACAAAGGTTGGGTATAAGTAAAGGTAGACTTCAAAACACATTGTGTTTTCCAACATGCACTACACAATGTGCACACCTAGATATACTAGTTTAAAAACTAGAAAGGGCTTGGGTATGTTGTGATGTGGAGGTTGAAAAATGCAGTGTGTTATGAAGCATGCAATTTGTTATATACTTGAAACTTAAACACAACAATGGAAAGTGTGATTTGGAAGATCATACTGTTTTGTAACATTCCATGTTGTAAAACTGTGGGTGTTAAGAAGCAAGCAACTCAACATGAGATGACCCTTTAGATTTAAATAGGGAGATTGAAATAACTGAAACCCAACACTGTGTTTCCCATTCACAATTATTTTGTGCAATTTTTTTTCAATCGACTAAAATTTAAACACAACAATGGAATGTGTGATTTGGAAGACATTCATATTGTTTTGTAACATTCCATGTTGCAATACCGTGGGTGTTAAGAAGCAAGCAACCCACCATGAGACAACCCTTTACATTTAAACAAGGACATTCAAATAACTGAAATCCAACATTGGGTTTTCCAAATTGTAATTATTTTGTGCACTTTTTTTTTCAGTCATGCGAAATTTAAATAATTTTTTTGCCCAAATTAAAAGTCCTTATAAATTTTGAAAGGGCTTTTAAATACATTGAGACTATCTATATTACAAAAGCTCTTGAAGACATTGTTTATGTTTAGTAAGAATGCATGTTGGAAAACCCTAGGTGTTAAGAAATAAGCAATGCATATACTGTTCTAAAACCCTCTGCAAGTGAGAAGAGACAGTGTGTTTTCCAACACTGCAAATAATCCAAGCATTTTATTTGTTTCAATCAGATAGAGAAACCAAAATGGCATTTGGACTGTATCAAAGAGTTGTTCCAAAATTTGAAAGTGGATTGCATTACATTCTTGGCACCTCTTTTTGCTATTTGCAAATAATGGTTTCAAATGCCATGTTTTTTGGGTTTTTCTCCATTCCAAAATATGATTTGGAAAACCTGCTAGTGCTGACATGTTTTCCTGGCTACAGGACAAGCCACGAAGTTAACGTCTGACCGTCAAGTCTTTTCGTCAGTGGAATTTATTCGTCCAACCACCTTTTCTATCAGGGTGTTTTATTCCAATCAGATGAAGAAAGTGAAATGAGATTTCGACTGTAGCAAACTGAAATTTGAAAGTGGACTTCATTATATTCTTGGAGCATACCAAAACAAAACTCTTACATATTGTGCATGGTTTTTGATTTCTCTAAATATTATTTGATAATTTCAGTCATATTTCCATAATGGTTTGTCAGTTATTTCATTAGGCAATTGCAAAATTTCATAGTTCCTGTTGCTCTCTACCAACCTACAAAACATAGCTGTGGAAAATGGCAGCAAAAATGGGACCTCGTCTGGGCTTGTTGCTATTTGCAAATAATGGTTTTCAATGACATGTTTTGGGCTTTTTGTCCATCCACACCGAACAATTATTTTGAAAACAAGATGACTATTATGATGCATGTGACATGCATTTTTTTAGGGAGAATAGCCTACTCCCAATTGTAGAAGGTGATCTCCTTGCGACATGGCTTACACATGATAATGTATTTCCCTTCTTTAGGGATAAGACATATCTTCTTATCATTGCTAGTTGATTTGTTGATTCAATTGTGTAAGAATTTTTGTATGAACGTTACAGATCAAACTTTGTGATCCAACATCATGATGATTGATGATGTCTTCTTCATCCTGATGTTGGATCATAGAGTGTGATCTGAAATGTTGATGCAAAAATTCTTACACAATCGAATCCATAAATCAACTAGCAATAATCAATATGGATTGTGGAAAATTGATATCATTTATGTCTGATTATGTTATCATTTCAAACACATGTTTTTTCAAGGATAATAGATTGGTTTTACTATATTTTGTAGGGAGATTAGATTTTTCCTTGCAATTGGGCGTCGCTATTATCCCTAGAAGAATGCATGTCAGAGGCATCATAACATGCAAAAACCCTATGATGGGATAGTGTAATGTGGAAAATAATTGGCGGCTGGAAAACACCGTGTGTTGTGAGTTCTTTCATTCTGCAAGTTGAAATATGAAGGTTTGAGAGCACGAGGTGGACTTGCAGGTGCGGGATATATAAAAGCATCCAAATTCAATTGAGGGGTGATTAACGAATTGGGATGTTACTATTGAAGGGTTTGTAAATGGTATTTGGTTTGCAGGTATAATAACACCCAGTGTTTTCCAACTTGCAATTACACATTGTTCGCCTTGGAATTCTATGAAAACATCAACCTCTACATGCCCCATACAAGCGTTAGATAAAACACATGTCAGCATTTCATGACAACTAGGCATCTTTTGAGCTACTTTGCAATATTTTTAAAACAAGCTCTTCTCTCCAGCACACATCACCACCTCTTCCACAATATCATCCACTCAGCTCTGTGTTGTTGGAAGGTGTCATCCATGTATGATGGAGTGAAGTGCATGCTTTGGAAATGAGAAAGGTATGCTAGAATGTTTCCCATTTGTCATGAAATTTTATTGTGCTTGGGGGGGGGTGAGGGGACAACCTTGTGTGTTTTCCATCCTGCAATTTTTTTTGTGCATCTTGTGTTCGAAATGTATAATGGTATTGAGATGGAATGTTTGGTGCAAGTAAGGATTGTTATAAAATATGAAGGTGAACTTTAATACACTATGTTCTTACAATGTGCATGACAAAAAGTGTTGTCTTTCGAGAAGAATTGAGAAGCAAGGGACAACCCTCTGGGTTTTCCATCCTACAACTTCTTCTTTTTTTGTGTGCAAATTTTGCTGCAAGCAAGGGTAGTTATAAAATATCAATGTGACCTTCAATACATTATCTTCTTATGGTGTGCATAACACTAACTATTTTCATTGAACAAGATTTGAAAAGTGTGGGACAACCCAATGTGTTTTCCATCTTGCAAATTTTTTGTGCATCTTCTCTTCAAAATGTATTATGATATTCAAATGGAATGCTTGTTGCATGTAATGGGTTGTTATAAAATATGAATGTGAACTTCAATAAAGTGTTTTGTTGCAGTTTGCATAGCCAAAAGTGTTGTCTTTGAAGAAAGTGAAATGAGATTTTGACTGTAGCAAAGTGAAATTTAAAAGTGGACTTCATTACATTCTTGGAGCATACTGAAACAAAACTCTTACATATTGCGAATGGTTTATGATTTCTCTAGACATTATTCGGTAATTTCAGTCATATTTCTACAATGGCTTGTCAGTTGTTTCATTAGGCAATTGCAAAATTTCATATTTCTTGTTGCTCTCTACCAACCTGCAAAACATAGCTGTGGAAAATGGCGGTGAAAATGGGACCTCATCTGGGCTTTTTTCTATTTGCAAATAATGGTTTTCAATGACATGTTTTGGGATTTTTGTCCATCCACGCCGAACAATTATTTTGAAAACCCGTTGGTGCTAACACGTTTTCCTGGCGACGCGACAAGAAATGACAGACGGGATGAGATGTTCGGCTGTCAAGTCTTTCCTTCCATCCAACAACCTTTTCCATCACGGGTTCCTGTAAACCTTATTTAGTTATTTCACTCATATTTCCACAATGGCTTGTCATCTATTTCATTCGGCAACCACAAATTTTCAAAACCAGCAGATGAGAGGAATCAAAATTGAAAAACCCTCTACAGAAAATCACAAAATGAAAACCCCACAATGAATAGCTATTTGTTTCTCTAGTGTTCATGGAAGAATGGAAAAATGGCACATACGGGCATGTGCAAGATCATGATGGGCCAAAAAGTGGCAATATGAAAAAAGTAGCATTTTTCACTCGCCAAAAAATGCGAAAATCTCGAGTTGACTTTTTTTGGGTTGGGTGTCAGTACATTGCTCCATAGAAATGCCCAAGCCTAAATTTTACAAATTGGATATCTGATTTGAATCAAATATCCGATTTTTAAAAGTAAAAAAAATCGGATATCCGATTTAGGGTCGGGCAATATTTGAAAAATATTTAAAAATGTATTGTGGCAGTAAGATTTTGGTGCCACAAATCGGATGTCCGATTTGTGGCACACATAGATCCAAGAGTAATTAGGAGGTGGAGGGTGGACAAGAGAGAGAGAGAGAGAGAGAGAGGGGAAGGGAGAGGGGAAGAAGGAGAGAGAGATAATCAAGAGGGGGAAGGGAGAGGGGAAGAGGGAAAGAAGGGGAGAAAGAGGGAGAGAGAATTAGGAGGGGGAAGGGAGAGTGGAAGAGGGGAAGAAGGGGAGAGAGAGGGAGAGAGAATTAGGAGAGGGGGATAAGGAGAGAGAGAGGGGAGGGGGAGCGGAAGGGGGAAGGGAGAGTGGAAAAAGGGGAGAGAGGGAAAGAGAGAGAATTAGGAGGGGGAAGAGGGGAAGGGGAGAGAGTGAGAGAGAATTAGGAGGGAGAGAGGGAGAGAGAGAGAGAGAGAGAGAGAGAGAGAGGGAAGGGAGAGGGGAAGAAGGGGAGAGAGAGGGAGAGACAAAGACAAATACAAAGATAGAGAAAGGGAGAGAGGGGGAGAGAGTGTGGGACAAAGAGAGATGCAAAGTGGGAGAGACAAAGAGATAGAGAGTGGGAGAGAGAGGGGGACAAAGGGAGACTAGGAGAGAGGGAGAGATAGAGTGGGAGAGTGGGAGAGAGAGTGAGAGAGAGAGAGAGGGAGATAGGGAAAGAAAGAGAGGGAAAGACTTGAGAGGGAGAGAGAGAGGGGGAGAGTTGGAGAGAGGAGAGAGGGAGAGAGTGAGAGAGGGGGGAGAAAGAGGGAAAGGGAGAGGGAGAGAGAGAGAGAGAGGAATGTTAGAGTAAAGGTCTTAACTTAATTATGTTGATTAAGTTACCTTTATTCCTTTCTTAAGATTTCACATTAGTTTGCATAAAGTGACATTTAATAATAATATTAATTATTAAATGTTATCCTATTAGGGCTTCTATTAGGGTTTTTCTTATTAGGGTTTTATTAGGGTTTGCATGATCTCCTTTTTATAAGGATTGATCCCATTGTATTTCATATCAATTCATTCTCTCATGCTCTCTGATATATACATTTTCAGTTTTCAGAGAACCCTTGTTTGTTTGTCTCCATCTCTTCTTTTGTGACAGGTTATTTGCATGCAGGTGATCTTCGAGGTTTGTGAAGTTGTATTTTCTCAACTCCTACATGGTATCAGAGCTCCACACCTGTTGCTTCATGTTCTTGTTTTGAAGATATTTGGAGCTTTAAGGGTTTGGGGCTTGTTTTCTTGATCTAGGCAATACCTGCAATTTTGAAGCATTTTTAGCTCAAACGGACCTTGCCATTGCGTCCGCAGCGGTCCAAAACCCTAAATCGACTGTTCATTCGTCTATTTTGGACAAAGTCGAAATTTGAGGCAAATTATTTTTTACAATACGGCTGTACCGTCCCTTGCCTGGTAAAAAAAATTTCGGAAATTTTTTTATTTGCAAAAAAAAGAAATTGTTATTTGATTTTTTATTTAAAAAAAAATCGAGAAAAAAATTAATTTTGCAGTTTAAAGGCTTGCAGGCTTGTATGAGGGTACCCACAGGTACCTACGTACCTGCAGGCCCTTAGTACACTGCCGACGGGTTTACCGCCAACTGGTGGATTGATAGTACCGCCGATGGCGGTACTCTGCCAGCCGCAGGCGGCGGCGGCCCTCGCCTGCCCAAATTTTTTTTTTAACAAAAAAAATTAATTTTTGTAAAAAAAGGTTTTTTTTGTTGTTTTTTATTTTAAAAAAAAAATAATTTTTTTCGAAAATAAGTCCACTTATGCATTTACGGTGATGGCCGTTTGGCCATCAAATTTAACCTAGTGTTTTTGCTACGACGGCCGTATGACCGTCAAATTTAACCAAGCATTGGTTTTTTCCCTCTTTGGAGCTGATTTATTGCGGAGGCCGTAACTTGGGCATACAATATCATTTTTTGGAAAACAAGATATCGTCGGAAAACAAGTTTTCTCATCTTTCCAGTGGTGTGGGTCTCATCACTTCTTTTTTCTGTTGGTGCATTCTACAACTAGTTGAAGACAAAGGGGCTATTTTCAGTCTCAAGCTCACAACTTTTGATCAGTTTCTCCGTTTTTCGCCATCTCAGCGGCATTGGAACCGTATTTCAGAGCTCTTCAATTTCATCCATGCCATTTTTCCAGATTTCACTCTAGGTACATTTTATTCAGTTATTTGTGTTTTCACACTCTGGTGGATTACCTAGACATATTTGCTCTTGGAAATTTTTTTTGCATGGGATGCTTTGTTCTTGGCTATTCTTAATGTATTTCCAACATTTCGTCCTTTGAGGACATTTTGAGCATCATTTGTAAGCTATCTTTTATGTAAACGCACTGAGATAAAGTGCCACACTATTGTACATGCATCTTTTGGGGATTTTGCACATAAGGTTGTGCCATATTTTGTACTCGCACTGATATTATAAAGTGCCATGAAGGGTTGTGCAGTTTGCCTTTGTTTTGCCATCACATCTTTTTCCGGTGAGTATCCCTCCACGACGACACTGAATCCATACCATGGGGGGGTTGTGTAGTTTTCCTTTGTTCATCATCACACCTTTGTCCGGTGAGTGTCCCTCCACGATGACCATGGATCCATATGATTCCAGCCTCATGCATGTGTGCTTTGTTTTGCACACCATTTTTTTAGTTGCAGGTGCTATCTTGTGCACTTTCAGATGTTTCTTCTCCTTCATGCACTACAGGGTGTTTCACATCATTTCAGTGGATCTGTCAGGCTCTTCCAGTTCAGCCTTATGGGGGGGTTATTATATTGTTCATGCTCATTCTTCCTTGGTTTCACCTTGGAAGGAATCTTTCATTCTCAGTTGATTAGTGTTTCAGACTATTGGTTCTTGTGCCATCTGTATCTTCGTTCTAGGTGTTTGTCTTTGTTTGCCATCTGATTCGAGTGGTGTCGTATGGGCACTTATGCAGATTGTTGTCTTCTTATTCCTGATCATCCTATCTTCAACGGAGGTTCTTCAGCAACATAGCAGTCATCTTTCGACAGTTGTTTGCAACTTCTTCTGCTTCAGTGATGTTCTTCTTTTTGGCCTTCTGCATCTCTTTTTGGAGTAGAGCTTTTTCCCATGAGGTTTTCTCTATTTCTCCTTTTTACAGAGATTTGGTTGTATTTGGGTACCTGATCTGGCCTAGTTGCCGGGACCCATGTTTGCCTTCTTGCATTGTAGTTACCTTTGCTTTTCTGCATTTGTTTGTAGCTGCACTGTTGCTCATCTTAAGGGGGGTGTTAGAGTAAAGGTCTTAACTTAATTATGTTGATTAAGTTAACTTTATTCCCTTCTTAAGATTTCACATTAGTTTGCATAAAGTGACATTTAATAATTATATTAATTATTAAATTTTATCCTATTAGGGTTTTATTAGGGTTTGCATGATCTCCTTTTGATAAGGATTGATCCCATTGTATTTCATATCAATTCATTCTCTCATTCTCTCTGATATATACATTTTTAGTTTTCAGAGAACCCTTACTTGTTTGTCTCCATCTCTTCTTTTGTGACAGGTTATTTGCATGCAGGTGATCTTCGGGGTTTGTGAAGTTGTATTTTCTCAACTCTTACAAGGGAGAGAGTGAGAGAGGGAAAGACCTAAGAGGAAGAGAGAGAGAGGGGGGAGAGATAGAGGGAAAGGGAAAGGGAGAGGGAGAGGGAGAGGGAGAGAGGGAGAGGGAGAGAGTGAGAGGGAAAGACCTAAGAGAGAGAGAGAGAGGGAGAGAGTGGGGAAAGGGAGAGGAAGAGAGATAATATTTAAATATTTTATATATTAGTAATATTAATTACTTATATAATATTTTATATATTAACTTAAAGTAAAATAAATTGGATATCTAATTCAAATCGGATATTCGATTTGGGTCAGCTAATATAAAGCCAAAAAAGGTCATTCAAATCGGATAGGGGAAGAAGGGGAGAGAGAGAGAGAATTAGGAGGGAGGGTGAGGGGAAGAAGGGGAGAGAGAGGGAGAGAGAGGAATGAGGAATAAGGGGAGAGAGGAGAAAAAGAACTAGGAGGGAAGAAGGAGTAGAGAGAGAGAGAATTAGGAGGGGGAAGGGAGAGGGAAAGAGGGGAAGAAGGGGAGAGAGAGGAGAGAGAATTATGAGGGAAGGGAGAGGGGGAAAAGGGGAGAGAGAGGAGGGAGAGAGAGGGAGAGAGAGAGAAGAGAGAGAGAGAGAATTAGAGGGGAGGGAGGGGAAGAGGGGAAGAAGGGGAGATATGGAGAGAGGGAGAATAGAGGAAAGGGAGAGAGAGAGATGGGGGGAGGGAAGGGGGAAGAGGCAAGGGAAGAAGAGGGAGGGGGGGAAGATAGAGGGAAAGGGAGAGAGAGAGAATTAGGAGGGAAGGGAGAGGGAAGAGGGGTAGAAGGAGAGGGAGAGAGAGAGAGAGAGAGAGATTAGGAGGGGGCAGGAGAGGAGAGGGAAGAAGGGGAGAGAGAGGGAGAGATATATATAGAGAGAGAGGGGAAGAGGGGAAGAAGGGGAGAGAGATGGAGAGAGAATTAAGAGGGGGATGGGAGAGGGGAAGAAGGGGGGGAGAGAGAGAGAGAAGGGAGAGGAGAAGACATGAATAAGGGGATAGAGAGAGAATTAGGAGGGAGAAGGGAGAGTAGAAGAAGGGGAGAGAGACATAGAGAGGGAGAGATAGAGAGAGGGAAAGATAGAGGGAAGGGGAGAGAGAGAGATAATTAGGAGGGGGAAGGTAGAGGGGAAGAGGGGAAGAAGGAGAGAGAGAGAGAGAGAGGGGGGGGGAAAGAGATAATATTTAAATATTTTATATATTAGTGATATTAATTAGTTATATAATTTTTTATATATTAACTTAATATATATATATATATATAAATATTTATACATTAACTAAAATATATAAATAATATTTAAATATTATACATAATAATATATTATATTATATATTATACATAATTTCGTAAGAGATTATCATAAATTATATATTATATATTGAATTATAAACTATATTGTATATTCTCAACTAGATATATTAAAATAAACTATAAACTATTTATTGCAATTTTTTAAATCATATATTAAAAACTATATTAGATTTTTTAAAATTATATATAAAAAAAATCAAATATCTGATTTGGATATTGCAATTTTTTAAATCATATATTAAAAACTATATTAGATTTTTTAAAATTATATATAAAAAAATCAGATATCCGATATGTCTGACACAAAACCTACAACCTAGGGATTAGCCTCAAGTTTGCTTCGGAATTTGGCTAGGACATGTCAATCCTAAGAAGTCAACACAAAAAATGTGTTTAACAACTTACCTTCTTTTTCTAGACTTCGTCCATGTGGCTGACGACTTTTTTTTAACCCTAAATTGATGAAACGAAAAGGGTTTTTAAAGGAGATTCTTAGATTTTCACCAATATAAATTATGCTATACTTTGAATTTAATAAATAATTATTATTCATTTTCTATTTGAATTACAACTAAAGTCTTGACTGATAGGCTGATTGAAAAACATCTATATCTTTCAAACCGTATTACATTTTTTGAATCCAAAACATGCGTCACATTCTATGCTTCAGATACTATAGGATTAAAAAAATAAAATTAATTTCATAAAGTTTTGACCAAGTTAAGGTGGTCAGACATACGAGTTTTTATATTTTTTAAAATTTGTAATAAAAAAATCATAATTAATTATTTACTTGGAAAAAAAATACAAAACATATGCATCACATCAGGACTTGATTCCTCTACTTATATCTAAAATCTTATAAAAAAATATTACCATTTTATTATGGTGAGGGTGGTCAGATAGACACCTACTTCTTATTTTTTCCCGGAAATTTAAGTACTATTGCATTGAAATTTCAAATTTTCACCAAATAGATTCTTTAAAAAAAAAAAATATCTAGTAGTTTAGAAACTACATTCAATTTTCTACAGATTCAATTTTTACATATTTTTTAAATAATATAGATAACTTTTTCAAATTTTTACGTCAAGTTACCTAACTCTGATTTTTTTGAATTTTCATTGCCACTTAAGGGCCTATTTTTTCCATGATGATCCTCCACATACCATACAAAGAGCGGATATACATACCTTAAGGAGCTCTGAATGCCTGCAACTCGTCCCCTTGCTATCCACCAAAATGTCGTTGTCCAAAAATAGAGAAAATGGGACCTCGTCTGGGCTTTTTGATATTTGCTAATAATTGTTTTGAATGCCATGTTTTTGGGATTTTTGTCCATCCATGCCGAACAATTATTTTGAAAACCCGCTAGCACTGACACGTTTTCCTGGGGATGAGACGTCCGATCATCAAGTCTTTCCTTCCGTTCGACAACATTTTCTGTTGCGGGTCCCACATTTTCTGTCGCGACTCTTTTCTCCATGCGGTATGGGGGGCATATCCTATGTTATATACATCGGTGAATTTTGTCCAGGAGTTAGCTTGCTCCCACAAGCATATCTTTTTTAGGAATTAGTAATCAAATAGTATTTGAAATTTATAATAATTGATAATTAATAAATCAACATTCACTATTAACTTTATAAAATTGTTTATTGGTGGTAGTTTACATCAAATTTAGTTTATCGTATAGTTCTCTCAGTTATATCTCAATCAAGAGGATATGGGATAGTAGTTGTGTGAGCTAACTTTGCAACCATATAGTGGTTACATAGAATCTCATATGACCTTCGTTTTTATTTTTTATTATAGAATTTTTATATAGAATTTTATCTATCTACAACTAAGGTTTGGAGGTGGGACTCATCACACAACTCACCACATTAGCATGTCTAGTGACAAGTGTCATTAAAATGAATTTTTAAAGATTCAACCAAAACTAATTCATGGAATTTCTACTAATCAAATATTAAAATACTATTTGCTATTAAAAGTATATCATATTTTTCATCCAAATATACATTATATATAATCTAAATGATCCTAAAGCTTTTTAATAACCATAATTATTTAAGCTTTTGAGAAGCGAGGGACAACCCTCTAGGTTTTCCATCCTGCAACTTCTTTTTTTTGTGTGCAGCTTTTGCTACAAGAAAGGGTAGTTTTAAAATATGAAAGTGATCTTCAATACATTCTCTTCTTACGGTGTGCATAACACTAACTTCTGTCATTGAACAAGATTTGAAAAGTGTGGGACAACCCAGTGTGTTTTCCATCCTGCAAATTTTTTTGTGCATCTTCTCTTCGAAACGTATTACGATATTCAAATGGAATATTTGTTGCATGGAATGGGTTGTTATAAAATATGAATGTGAACTTCAATACAGTGTTTTGTTACAATTTGCATAATAGAAAGTGTTGTCTTTGAAGAAGAATAGAGAAGCGAGGGAAAACCATGTTAACCAAATTGAGGTGGGGGAGTAACCAATAGGGTTGTTTCTTGTAAAGGGTTTTAGAACAGTTTGTGGGTTGCATGGTTTATAACACCCTGTGTTTTCCAACCTAAAAATTCAGATAATAGTTTGAGTGTCTTGAAAATCTTTTCTTATTTACACTGTATGAATGTAAAAAAGGCACCTCCAAAAATTACAACTATTAGTTATGGTATAAATTGCAATTCAGTATCTTCATGTGATTGCCAATAATAAATGGACAAAATAATTACATGTTGTAAAACACAGTGGGTTACTTGTATAGCATTTTACAACAGTGTGGGTTGTGCGTTTCAAATTCTTCTTTTCATTGAAAAAAGATATGCTTGATTACTGCAAAATGGTGCAATAAATTTTGGAACTTTAACTGTCCATAACACTTGCAACAATTTTACAGTTTACAAGAAACCAAGGAAGCATGCTATAAAAGGGAAATTGCTTCCTACACTAAAGAATGTCATTAACGTGGACAACACACTTGAAAGGGTGTGTAGTAGCGCATCTTCTTCGGGGTGGTCGCATTCACGAAATGTGCAGGTAGGATCTGGTAATTACAAGATGTAATCAAATGTATAATTTTAATCTCTCATAAGTGGTTATGATGTTGAATGGAAAGTGGAAATGTTTTAATTAGGAGGCAACAACCGTGATACGGAGGAAGTCCCCTCAATTTAGGAAAATGGTGAACCCTAAGGCAATGATGTGTTCAATAATTGATTGTGAACTTCCAATTGCCCTTCCCTTTCTATGCGTCAATCAGAATGATTTTTAATTTCAATTAAAAAATATCATGTCTGTTACAAATATGTTGATTTTGGCAGTATATCGTTCCTTTGATTCAAGAAAATAATTAGGGAGATCATCTCACTCTTGCCATAGTCCATGATCAGAAGGAAAAGTGTATAAAGGGAGACCCTAAGGATGGAGAGGGATCCAATGAAGCATGGGGTGATGTGGTGGACGATAAGGTAGATATAATAACTGAATTATTGCATCGTTTGGTTGTGTGTATATGTTGTGCATTCAATTTGTTTGAATATCAAATATATTAAGCGATTTTCGTTTCCAAATTTGTTCTGCAGGTTGTTGTTGAATACAGAAGAGAAGCAGTGAATGGTAGATATATATATTATTGTATTGTAGAAGAATGTATGAGAAAGTATTATGATTGGAGAGTGTTCAACATGCATAGGTTTTAGCATCACCACCTTCCTATTCTCGAGGCACCAAAGCATGGCTGAGCTGTGTTGGGGGGAACCAAAACAACCCGCTCCTCCCCCTGATAAATTGAAAGAGTACCTTCTAAAGAAGGTGGAAAATACAGAGTACCAAATGAATCTATGAAAGAAGCTACAATAGAAGCGTGTTATTAGACGTGTGTCAAAATTATGGGAAACAGAGCTTCCTTCAACTTCCCCAAGAAGGAAAGGATGAGGTGAAGAAGCTAATGGCGTTATACAACAGTCAAGAAATGAAGGAACAAAGAAGGCAAAGAATATTACAATTGTAGGAGAGAAAGAGATGGGAAGGAATGGTAATGTTGAACTAAACTGTTAAATGTGAATTTTCCTTGCTTCATATTTTCTTTTCTGATGCATACAAGGTTCACTTAACGTTAACTTACATGACATGATAGGGTGATGGTTGAGAAGTGGTTTCTTCCCCCCAGCAGAGTAGTGCTCATTCGCTAGAGGAAGTTGTGCCCATGAAAGGTGAAGACAATGTTGTTCCTCCCAACCCTGCATCTAACATTTAGAATAAGCATCGTACATAGTTGAAAGTTTCAAGGCACCCTCTGAAGAAGAAACGAAAACAAATGGTGATCTCGAAATCTTTTGTTTAATCTAATTTTTGTTTTGATTATTTGAATGAATTGTTTGAATGCATCTGAGTTTGGTGCAACGTTTCAATTCCTCCTATTACACAACAACGATGAACAATGAACTGCTACCCTCAAGCAGGTTTTTGTGATATTGGAAGGTGAACCATTGCCCATGGAAGCACAAGATGATGTTGTTCCTCCCAACCCGTCATCTAACAATGTTGAGAAGAAGAAGAAGAAGAAGAAGGAGCATATACAGTCAAAAGTGTCAAGGTGCCTTGACATGGAGGAACTAGAAGAAATGGTGAATTTCAATTCTTTTATTTAATGTTTTTTTTAATTATTTCAATGAATTGGTTGCATGTAGCTGAATTTGAAATGACCTTTGAATTCCCGCTATTATAGGGCAAGGATGAATGAAGTGTTGGCCTTGACCTAATTGGTCATGTCATTGCAATTGAAATGGGAGAGCTTAATAGAGATGGACATGTGGATGGGGAGAGCACTAGCCTGCAAGTGGGGCAGGGAAATAAAGATGGACATGGGGATGAGGAGAGCACTGGCCTCGAAGTGGGATAGGGTAACACAGATGGAAATCAGGATGGGGAGAACACTAGATTGCATGTGGAACTAGGTAACAGAGATGGACATGGGGATGGGGAGAGCACTACTTGCAAGTGGGAGAGGGTGACAAAGATGGACATGGGGATGAGGAGAGCGTTGGCCTGCAAGGGGGAGATGGCAAAAAAGACAGACATGGGGATGAGGAGAGCACTGAATTGCAAGTGGGAGAGGTTAATAAAGATGGACACGGGGATGGGGAGAGCATTGGCTTGCAAGTGGGAGAGGGTAATAAGGATGGACACAAGAATGAGGAGAGCATTGGCCTGCAAGGGGGAGATGACAATAAAGATGGAAATGGGGATGGGGAGAGTTGTGACATGCCATCTATATCGGTATGAGACCCAACACATTTCCATGATTCTATTCTTATTTCTGTATGAATCTTTTAATGTGCCTTCAATTATGCTTCACGTCAATGACGTTTCCATTGTAGGCAAATCCGGTGGATGAATAGATGATAGAGTTCAAGAGCATAACTTTTAAGGTTGGTGATCACGTCAACCTTTGGAGGTTACATAAATGGGTTGCCAAAGGCATTGTACATGTTGTCGACAAAAACTCTCACACCCACTGCTTGAAGCACCCAAAAAATTGTGCGAGAGTCAGCATTGTTGAGGCCATTACTGGCCAATGCTACATGCCTTTTCCATGTCTTGGCACAGAGACTGTCGGAGAGGGCATGGGAAACTTTGTCATATGGAAGCTCGCCAAGATGAAGCATTTTTTTCCAGAGGTACACATAAACGATACGTTGTTGTATATATATCATACTAAGTATATTGTTTCCATGCATACATTAATTCTCATTAATTATTTGCTATAGGGTGAAGGTGTTAAACTTGACACGGACAAAGCATAAACTACAAAGAAATTTGTTGTTTCAGGTTCATCATCTACGAGGGTTCATGGATCTGGAATCACCCCTCCCAAAATACACAAGGACCCTAAGAAACGTGACATATATTACGTAGACATGAACTCAATTGCAAAGAATAGGTAGCGTAGGAATTGATGAGATAGGCTCCAATTACTGATTTTGCTTGTGGGTTTCATTATTTCAATATTGAACAATTGTGGTGTAGAGATACACCATTTTCATATGTTTCAACACTATGGTGTTATACATTTGATACAAGAATTTTCATGGGCCTCTCTAATTATTTTATTATTGAACAATTATGCTGAACATATATACTAATTTCATGTCATAGGAACACATAATTGTTATCCATTTCATATCAGACTTTTCATAGCCCTGTAATTGTTTCCTTATGATCAGTAATTATTTTTGATGCTCCATAAATGCATTTAAGTCCACTTTCATACTTCATGAAATGTTTTATATTTTATATGGTCCAAAAATGTTATCAAGTCCACTTTCAATTTTGATAACTAGCTAGTTGAGTAAAAATGGCATTTCCTTTTTCCATGTGATGGGAACAAATAAAATGCTTCGATTGCTTGCAGTGTTGGAAAATGCGCTATCCTATGTCATTTTGTTATGAACACTTACTTATTTATGTCATCTTACTTACAAATGTAAGCACATTTTGAAATAAAATACAAGACTATGTTCTTGCAGATTTCATGACACTTTTTGTTGCCATGTAAAATTTCATTACAGACTGTCAAATGCCATCAAATAATGGTAGGCAATGCCACCTCAAGTCTTATTATTTTTTTCAAAATTACTTACAAATTTAACCACATGCAACTACCACTTTCTATTATGCACACTATAAGAAAACAATGTATTGAAGTTTGAGCTTCATAATTTTTAACAACCCTTACTTTGAGCAAAACACTCTTCTTCAATATATGCCCATATGTTTCCAAAAAATTATTTACATAACAGTTGCATCATGGAAAACACAGTGGGTTGTGGTTCACTTCTTATTTTATGTAGGCTGTAAGAAATGAATGTTTTTAAGTTCACCTTGTTATTTGTTCACAACCCTTACTTTGAGCAAAACACTCTTTTTCAATATCTGCTCATATTTTTCCAACACAAAATTTACGTAACAGTTGCATCATGGAAAACATAGTGGGTTGTGATTCACTTCTTATTTTTTTCCAGATTGTAACAAAAGAATGTTTTCAACTTCACTTTCTTGTTTTATGACACCCCTTACTTTAAGAAAAACAGTCTTGTTCACTATTTGTTCATATGTTTCGAACACAAATTTTACATAACTGTTATAGGATGGAAAACACACTGGGTTGTCCCAGACTTTGCAAATCTTGTTCAAAGACAATAGTTAGTGTTATGCACACCATAAGAAGACAATGTATTGAAGTTCACCTTCTAATCAGACCACTTATCAATATTGTATTTCAATATTTTTATGTTTCTTATATTTATTATGAAATATTTTAGGGTTTCTTATCTTTTGGATGCTTTATAGTGGTAGATAAATATTTTCTTTTGGTTTTTAATGCTAAAGTGGTTGGTATGGGAACAATTGATGTCACCATTTATCAAGAAATTTGAGAAATTATTTTAAAAAATAATCCATGAGGTATGGGATTTGAAACCCATCAAGTGTCGCTAATCTAGTTTTGGATTGTGATAATCCATACAAGTGGATAGAATAATTCTCTTATAGACTAGTTTGTAGGAAGGATTCTATCTAAAATTATGTAGGAAGTTAGGTGAATTCCTCCTGGGTCCCTCATGGTGTTAAAATATATGCTATCTATAACTTAACCAAGGGCATTTCTCTTCTAATTTATCAAAGCTAATCATGTGGACATTTTCCTTCAACATATTCATTGTTATGTCCATAATTTTTTTTTCTCCCCTTAGACTAGAGATTTTTTTGAGTTCAACTACTAGGTATTTAAAGTTTTAATGTGGGTTGAATTTCTTAGTTTACCTTTTCTTTGCTAGCCATTTCTAAATTGTATTCTTTGGACTCTCTATGGATGGTGATGTGTGTTGAAATAGACAATATCTATTTGGCTTGATCAAAATACATGGTCAATAAGAAATAGACATATCTTAGTATCCTAAGGAAACCAATGATATACTAATTTTTGAAATGCACCATTTGTAATGCATATTATATATAAAACTACCTAAAAAATATGTTGGGTCTTAGTCATCTAAACATAAAAATAAGGACTATCCATGAGTCGCTCACACAATCAAATCAACTTCTGAATGAACGAGTGAAATGCCTCAAGAAAAGAATGATGAAAATTAGACTAATGTCAACAATTACAAAGGTGATTACAATAGGCCCATCAAAATATCTCAATCTAGTAATGCACCCTTGATTCTCATTATGTACCTTCAACCATATGCTAATGACAACAATGTGATTGGTAAAGTATTAATTTTCATGGTGTGCCCTTACCCAAATGCCAATGACAAAGAAAAGCATATATTGGTGGATTAGAAAACCCTATTCATCCTTCTAGAAAAACTTTAAAGTAAGGTTTTAAGTCTCAATATTCTAAAACACCACTCTCTATGAGTGGTTTATCCTATACAAAATTAGTTGTTCAAACCTCTTCTCCATTTAAGGAGGGTAATTTACTTCTAAAAAAATATTTATCTTGGAGTATTTTCTCCATATAACTTGAATTGGTTCGTGTATAATAGTTTTTCTACTCTACAAGGGTTGGACTCTAATAAAATATCTTTTACTTATGAATCATGAGCCACATCTTATAAAATGTTAGGTGTTTTATGGATCAACACTACAACTTCATTGCATGGGATTTTCTTGATGTGAATTTACTTCTATACACACCTAAAATTGGTCTGGAGCATCCGATTAATTAAATACGAATTATTTGATTAATTATCCTAGTTTTCCTCTACTTTTGAATAAACAAAATTATTTATATATATAGTTCACATTTATATTCATCTTAATTAAATGAACAAGATTAAATACTTTGTTTGATTTAATTATCAAATCCCTATTTTATTCTATCGCATTGATTCTAAATTAATTAAATAAAGATCAAAACACTTTATTGATTAATTGTCATTTTTCCTCTGTCTAATTCAATAAACAACTATTCTATAGTTTGTTTTATTAAATTATTTATCCCTCTTTTGCTAATTTAAATAAATCAAAAACATTTGAATTAAAGCACAAAGAATATTCCATCTATATTCTCTCAAAAATGAATTAGATATCCTATGTCTAAATCATGTCTAAAATATGTCAAAATTAATTGATTGAAACTTCACAGGAAGTTTTGGAGACAAATTGGAGACAAATTTGGAATTTGATCTCTCAATCCTCCTCCATCAATCCTTCCTCTTCTCTTTCCTGGTGTTTTCATGGGTAGAGACAATCACCAAAATTCTCTCAATCTCCTCCATCTCTCACCATTCTCCAGATTGAATCCAAGCCTCTCAAAGCTTTCCCTATGCATTTCTACAGCCAGGAATTCTATAAATACAACCTCATTGAACCAAGAAAAGGATCCAGATAATCAAGTTTATGCACTCTTACTTTGCAGGAATTCAAGCACTAAGCATCAAGCATTCAAGCATCCAATATCCAGCAATCAAGTTTCAATATCATGGCTGCAATTATTTGTTTCATGTCAATCCATGCTTAGTTTAATTCATTTATCTTCTAGTATTGTCATATTCAATTCCATATCATTGCTTTAGTATCCATCTAGTTCTTTCAATTGTCATTTTAACAATCATAGTGCACTCACGATCTGAGAGCCATTTTGATTTAATAAATCTTGAGGATAGAGAACAATATGACACTATCAATTGATTATTGCTTTGAATTGATTCAATTTGATTAATCTTTGATATAATGTCTTATTAAGAAGTGTTTTGTGCTTTACCCCTAATTCCACACTTACAATTTGGCGTCCACCATGGGGCATTAACCCCAATTTTACTAATTTTTTGGAAAGTGTTACGCAAGTTCACGACATGTTTTCTTTTAGCGCTTTCGTAAAAAAATATAGCGCTTCCGTGGAAAACTACAACACTTCCGTGTTCTGTTTCGATGCTTCCATGTTATTATAGCACTTCTGTCAAAAAAATTAGCGCTTTCAACATTAGCACTTCCATCGATTGTTTCAGCGCATTCGTGATTTAGCGCTTCCATGACAAACTTCAGCGCTTCGATGTCTTGTTTCGGCGCTTTCGTGTTTTAGCGCTTTAAGTAAAAGTTTAAGCGCTTTTGTGGACTGTTCCAGTGCTTTTGTAAAATCAGTCTAGATCTGACGCATCCGCGGCCAGATTTTATTTTTATTCACAGTTGGATTAAAATTGATCAATCTAGGATAGTCACTTCAAAGTTTTCTAAAATTGATCAATCGAGGATAGTCACTTCAAAGTTCCTAAAATATATCAATCCTAGGATAGTCACTTTCTTGTTTTTATTAAAGCAAATCTATCAATCCTAGGATAGTCATCGCATTCTTATAGTAGAATTTAAAAATAACATCATGATTTCTATGAAGCAACACCTTCACATAGATTAGAAAATTTCTTTTTGGGATTTTAAAATAGAACAAACTTATATGTTGTGCTTGTGGTGATTAGGCTTATGCTCTCCCCTTAACTGGGTGACCAAAGTGCTAGATTCACTTTTAATTCATGTCATTTACGCTTTATTAAATCCTTTAGCAGGCCTGTCATAGTGGGAAAAAGTACTCACCCTATGGGAACAACCTAAGTGGGAACAACCAAAGCCAGGTTTTGCAACCCACTCTAATAAAAATGCAAGTTGTTGATGAAAGTCCAACTTGACGGTAGTGAGCAAGATAACCATCCCCAAAATCTTTGTTCTAAAGATTGGGAGGTCTCTTGAGGGAGTTTATCAATTGCCGCACCGAACGGAAGCCCTTTCTAAAAACCATAGAGTAGTATCTCGTCGAGTCAGTATCCATACATTGTCATACTCGCAGTGCAAGGGGAGGGAAGAATCTGCCCCCAAGACACTCACCATATAATTACCAAGGACCACTTTCTCAAGGGATTCAGTATCCACTTCTGTCACTTTGAGTACATGCCTGGAAATGACAAAAACACGGGCGCCCTCTAGGGGGTGACACGGTTGTGTGAGTCAACGTAATTCAAGATGTGGGTTGTGAGTATAATGATGACCTACTTGTCCTTAAGTGTGAGTCTATTTGATTTTTTTACAATTGTCAAAACAACCCATCAAAATCAATAAGAATCATTCGTGATTCTTGAACATACATGATCTATTCAATTAAAAATATTCACAATTGCTTGTTGTGTTTTCACAAATTCGTTAAAATCAGATTTAAGATCATCTTAAAAACAACAAAGTCAAGTTAGATCAGAAAACCCCATGCTTCGAAAGTGGAAGTCCACCACGTTTCTCAAGAGAAAAATCAAAATCACAAAACCCAAGAAACCTTTCGGTTATAGAAATAAATTGAGAAAACAACGTTTCCTATATCAAAATCGAAAACTCTTTTTACAACATAGAACATTCATCCACATATATCATGATTTTGCTAGGGGTCACACATTAGATTACGTGGTAGAACCACTCTATTCACGAGCCTTCTTTCAAAGAAGAGCTCTCACTCAGTATCACAACCGTAGTCAGGGCATACATCCTTCTTATCTTCCACAATCCCCGATACAGTATGCCACAAGGCCAGATCATATTTTACAATAGAGAGTCTTAAAATCCTATTTTTAAGTGTTCTGGAAACCTGTTTTAGCGCTTCTGGTCGCTGTTTTAGCACTTCTAGGAAATAGCACTTTCGGGTATTGTTTCAACGCATACAATCTATATTTTAGTGCTTTCATTAAAACAACGCTTTTATGCACTGTTTCAGCACTTTTGTTACAATAGCGCTTCCATCAATTTCTGCAGCGCTTTCATGCACTACTTTAGCACTTCTATCACCTATTCCAGCACTTCAGAACTCTATTCTAGCGCTTCTGTCTTCTATTTTATTGCTTTCAAAATAGAGAGTTCAAAATTTTTACTAGTCAATCAATCTGTCATTTTATCCATAGTCTTCATCAGAACCAAGTTTCTTTTCATCATAATCACTGTCTAGAGACCGAAAATAGATAGGTTTATACAAACTTCCAATCTTATCAACTGAAACAAGATCTTGCAAATCAGAAGTGTCAAAATCAAATACACAATCGATTACTACACTGAAGTTTCATCATCAGGATACTATCATCCTTCATCACGAAACTAAGTATAGTAATCAAATTTTTAACATAGCCAAATCAATAAGATCATTCATCTTATTCGACTTTGTTAAAAGTTCAAATTGACATTTTCCAGTAAATAAGATCAACATTTCGGAAGAAAGGGTAAAATTTTGTATGCCAATCTTCACTAGGTCCCAAAAATAGAGACTCTTAGAGTAGGAAATTTTAAAATCACAAGCAATGGTAGAGGAAAATCCTTGGAACAATCTGAACCGAAATGATAAGAACGAAATAACTCTAGAGGATATCCAAGCAGCTCAACAAGATCCCAAGCTCCATATATTTATGGAAAAGATTCTAGAATAAGATATGGAGAAGTATCTTTTGATGTTGGCTGAATCAAGTGCCGAAATTCCCAAGAACTTCAACGTAAACCGTTTGAAGGAAGCACCTAGCACAAGTGAGACTAAAATTTTTCAACCCACACAAATGATAGATCCAGTTGCCACTTTAACATCTCAAATGCAACTGTTACAACAACAAATACAAGATATGATGAAAGGAACTACCAAAAGATATGCGATACAGGACATTTGTCCTTATCCTTTCAACGCAACGGGCGACTTGATACCTTTTCCTAGACACTGTGAGATCCCAAAATACGATAAGTATAATGGAAGAACGGATCCAATTGATCACATCAGAGAATTCAAAACAATGAGTCTTGAGTTTGCGCAAGAGGAAACTTACTTAATGAGACTATTCCCAAGGAGTTTGGGAGGATCATGCATGGAGTGGTTTTCGAAGTTAAAACCCGGTGTCAAAACTTTTGAGGAACTCGTCAACAGATTTATTTCCCAATACTCCTTTAACATCCAACACGATGTTACAATAAAGGATCTTTATAACCTAAAGCAAAGTAAAGGGGAAAGGTTCTTGTCTTTTCTCCAACGATGGTGATGCCTGTTTGCTAGATATCCTAGATCAATTGTTGAGGAAGAAAAGATGGAGTTGTTTATCGACAACTTAATGGAGGAAATGAGTTATAGACTAGAATTACAATGTCCTCCCATGTTCGAGAAAGTCATCGAAAATGGTCTTAAAATTGAGGAAGCATTAGTCAAAAGAGGAGTTATCAAACATTTCAACGATAAAACAAACAACACAAATAACTCCTCCAATCAATACTCAAGTAGTGATAAGCCAAAGTTTTGGCAAAATAATCGCAACACAACTATCAACGAAACAACAAATGATTCCCCAAATGTCAAACCTATTTTTAACTTGACAGCATCTACATCAAAGAATCAAAACAATGATCAACTTGTCAAGTCAAATATCATACATAACAACGAGATCGTCAAGACGCAACCATATCAGAAACCATCAAATCGGTGAAGGTTCACACCTTTAGGCCAAATGATAGAATCAATAATGAAAGAACTAATCGTTAGTGGCCTTATCACTGCATGGGAAGCCCAATTCTAGGATCCTAAGGTCAAACCACCATGGTGGAATGATGCTGATTATTGCAACTTCCATAACAACAAAGGTCACAAAACTAAAGATTGTATGGAGTTGAAACATGCGATACAACAATAAAGCATATGTGGAAACACCACAAAACAACAACGATCACTCGACTTTCAAAGACCCTTTGCCAAACTATGACAAAGGAGCATCATCATCTTCAAACAACAAAGGGAAGAATGTCAACCATATATTTGACACCAACATCCTTTGCCTATCTAGAATAGAGAGTGATTACATAGTTGGTCACAACATTGATGGACCCAAAATCAACAACACTACTCCATTGGACTTGCTCCCAAACGTATCAAACTTTGATAATCAAATCAATGTCTTAAAAATCAGAGACCATCAAGAGCATCAACCGGTAAATGTAATGACTAGGGGGCAAGCCAAGGTCATGTTAAAAGGAATTGGGTCTACACACGCAGTTCCACATCCATCTCACTATAACTTCATTGATCAACTACAAAACATTCCTACTCAGATATCGATACTAGAACTCCTTAAAATATCACCATCACATAAGGAGGTTCTTGAACAAGATTTAGTTGCCACTACGGTACCAAAGAATCTAGATGTGTGTCAATTTCAAGCTATGGTGGGACATTTGACTACCCCACATTGTCTATAATTCTCCGAACAGGATGATATCTCGCTGAACCATCCCCATAATACTACACTCCATATTGAAGTCTTAATCCACAATCACTGCGTCAAGAGAGTCTTAATACATGGGGGAGCTGGTCTGAATATTTTCACTCTCAAGTTAATCCGTGCACTAGGATATTCAGATGATGCTATTGATTCTTGTAGAAAAAATGACTATCAAAGCATATGATGAAGAAGAGAGATTGTCTAAAGGCTTGATTGTGCTACCCATCCAAGTGGGGTCCATGATGAAACATATCACATATCAAGTGTTGGAGAAAGAATTAACATACAACATTCTCTTAGGCCGACCATGGATCCATGAAATGCAAGCTGTATCTTCGACATATCATCAATGTTTGAAGTTCCCAGTAAATGGACGAGAGGTGACTATATCTGTTGATTACAATCATCCTCAACATTGTGACACCTTTAGGATCTCTCAAGATACCTTCATACCACACAACAGGGAAGCATCATCATCCAAAGAAGAACAACATTCGAGTATCACTACTAAGTGGGTAGAAAAGAAGGGTAAAGAAAAAGAGATAAGTCCTGTTGAAACTCAATCAATAGATAAATCAGATCAACAAACTTCTTTATCACACAAGTTCCAAGAGCAAGTCCAACTGAAGGACAAAGTAATGGGAACATATTCTATGGAGCAATCACTTAACCTATCATAGTTAATGCCATCTCCTAGAACATATGGTTAACCATCTATGATCAAGTCTCAAACATCATTACTAGTTACAGCTCTAGACGAAAGATTTGTCAAAAAGGGTACAATAGAGGATGAAACAAGCAAAAAAGCAATCCTGGATTGGCTATAGAAAGATGAGGAACCCTCTACATCAGATATCAGTATCAAAAATGTCACCATCAACACTGATAAATATGGAAAAGGAAAAGCTATTTTAGAAAAAATGGGGTATGAAGGACAAGGACCTATTGGATTCAGAAAGGATGGAATCACAGAGCCTATTACACCCCTCACTCTCCACACAAAAGAGAAGCCAGGACTAGGATACTCTAAAGAAGAAAAGCAGGAGCTAACAAAGACAACTGTAGAAAATATCCTTTAGTTTAGGGATGGCTCCGAAACAGACTCGGATGAATATGAGTGGGCATTATATTTCGATCTATTTTTCATTGATATTCAAGTTGATGTAATTCAAAAATATGCACCTATGCGTGAGGAGGGCCAAGGTTCTGGGTCTAGAACACTCGTGGAAGGGTCACTAAATATCAATGATTCTAGTGGGGACGAGTAGGCTTTGAGTGGACTAGACGATCTTGAAGAAAGTACCATCACGGACCTCGAATTTCCAATAACCGACAATGATGAAATGGCTATCCAAACCCTTACATCCATCACCTTGAATGAATCTAATAACCTCATGCCATTAATCCATCCTGAACTCATTGACTGGGAACCTATCAAACCTTTGAATATACCAATATTTACAAATGATGATGCCATCATAAACTTCCTATGTCATGCTGAACGTGGTACAAATTTTGTTTGTAATACTCATAACAACACAACTCGGTAGGAGGGTGTCAAATCTTCCAGTTGCAAAAATAACAACAAGAAAAATAGATCTAATGGTGAAAACCATTCTATGGCAGTATTAGATCTGGAAAAAGTAAAAATAAAGAACGCATCTAACAGTGAAAACCTTTCTGAGGCACTGAAGGATGGAAGATTTGACACTCTTCCGAAAAACTATCATGAAAGATCATCAGTCCTAGTGGAACCAACACAGTCTGTGAATATTGGCACTGAAGATAAGGAAAAAATCCTACATCTGGCAGAATCCACGACAGAACAAGAAAGACCAGAATTCATCCAATTCTTTAAAGAAAGAAGCATCAACTTCGCTTGGTCATATTCTGATATGCTAGGCTTAAACTCAAATATGCTTATGCATCACTTGTCTTTTCCCATAAGAATCAAGCTTTTCAAGCAAAAATTAAGAAACATGCATCCTCACATCGCATTGATGGTAAAAACGGAGCTAAAGAAATTATTGGATGCTGGATTCATACGGTCTATAGACTATGCCGAATGGATATCAAACCTTGTACCTATTTCAAACCGAACAATAGTATCAGAATATGTACAAATTTTAGGGACCTAAGTAAAGCATGCTCGAAGAATGATTTTCCACTACCAAATATCGACATCATTATGGACTTAACGGCTGGGCATGCCATGTTGTCAATCATGGACGGTTTCTTAGGATACAATCAAATAAAAATAGCTCCCGAAGATCAGGAAAAGACAACTTTCACATGCCCATGGGGAACCTTCTATTGGAACATCATGCCATTTGGTCTAAAGAACGCAGGAGCTACTTATCAAAGAGCAATGACAACAATCTTCCATGATATGATGCACACCTTCATGGAAAATTACGTGGATGACATCTTGGAAAAATCTACTACTAGGGAAGGACATTTGCATATCCTAGACAAAATCTTCACACGGATGGAGAAATTCAATGTCAGGTTAAACCCCAAGAAGTGTGTCTTCGGGGTCACATCAACAAAACTACTAGGGTACATTGTCTTAGAAAAAGGCATAGAAGTGGATCCAACAAAATTCAAAGAAATTATGGAGATGCCACCTCCTAAGAATATAAGTCAACTTAGATCACTATAGGGAAGGCTCCAATTGATTAGAAGATTCATCTCCCAGCTGGCAAACAAAAGTCATCCTTTTAATCATCTCTTGCATAAAAACATTGTTTTCAAGTGGGATGAAGGGTGTGAAATAAAATTCAATCAAATCAAGCAGTATCTAATGTCACCACCCATTTTCATGCCACCAACAAAAGGGAGGCCACTCATATTGTACATTGCTATGACATATATCTCATTGGGGGCACTTTTAGCGCAAGAGGATAATGAAGGAAAAGAACATGCTATCTACTATATCAGCCAAACATTGAATGGATATGAAATCAATTACACTTTCATAGAGAAATATTTCTTGACAGTGTTATTCGCTACTCAACAGTTTAGACACTACATGTCAACTCATACAATCAAGTTAATAGCAAAGATTGATCCTTTAAAGTATCTACTCAGTAAAGCTGTCCTAATAGGTAGATTGGCAAAGTGGGTCATGCTATTAAGTGAATTTGATATTCAGTATGTAGAGAGAAAGGAAATCAAGGGACAGCCAATTGCTGAACAATTAGCAGAGGCTCCTCTACCAAATGATTGACCAATGACAATGGAGTTTCCAGATGCAGATATTCTGATAGTAATGCCCCAACAATGGGTATTATATTTTGATGGATCATATACACAATGAGGATCAGGAGCAGGAATCTTGTTCATCTCTCCACAAGGACACACCATTCCAAAATCATATCGATTAATGTTCCAGTGTACAAATAATGTGGAAGAATATGAAGCATTAATCATTGGGGTCAAAACAACAATTCAGTGGAAAATCACAGACTTACAAGTATATGGGGATTCTCAACTAGTTATTTATCAAGTAAATGACAAATATCAAACAAAAGATGAAAATTTGATGCCCTACAAGCAACAAATAGATAATCTAAAACAGTCCTTTGTCAGCATCAAGTTTGATCAAATTCCAAGAGCTGAGAACAAAGCTGTGGACACTATGGCTACAATTGCTTCATTACTACAATTGCCTGAGAAACGTGTTTGTTATGAGTTTATGGTAGAACAAGTATCATGTCCTTCCCATAATAATCCAAAATCTGCTACTATCTTCCATTTAGAAACTACTGAAACCTCCATCTACGAAACAATCTATGCTTACCTGAAAAACAATGTCCTTCCTCTTGATCTATCCAGGAACCAAAAATGAAACTTCATCTGCCAATCTGCACGACATACTTTATCGTCGAGGTCTTGATGGTACTTTACTCCAATGTCTAGAACACAACAAATCCGAAACAACCCTACGAGAGGTTCACGAGGGTATTTGTGGCACTCACTCGAGTGGGATAACTCTAGCTAAGAAACTCCTTTGTTTGGGATATTATTGGCCATGCATGGAGAAAGAATCCTATCAGTTTGTTAAGAAATGTCACAAGTGTCAGATCCACAACAATCTGATTCATGCACCAGCACAAGAACTGCATCCCTTCACATCAACATGGCATTTTTGCCAATGGGGCCTTGATCTGGTAGGAAAAATAAATCCATCTTCATCTAATGGACACAAGTTCATTATAACGGCTACAAAATATTTCACAAAATAGATTGAAGCAGTCCCTCTTACTACCATCACTGGGAAGTAGATTTCCTCTTTCATTTTGAACTACATAATATGTCGGTATGGAATACCTCAACCCATTATCACTGATAATGGACGACCTTTCAAGAATCAAGATGTCCAAGAACTATGTGATAAGTTCCATATCCAACATCGGTTTTCAACACCGTACTATCCTCAAGGGAATGGCCAAGCAGAGGCCTCGAACAAAGCAATACTCAAAATTCTCAAAAAGACAGTTAACGATGTTGGACGTGATTGGCATGTTCAACTCAACCCTGCACTATGGGCCTACAGAAAAAGCATTAGAACACCAATGAGAGCTACACCATATGCCTTGGTATATGGGTCAGAAGCTATATTGCCCATTGAAGTTGAGATTCCATCCCTACGTATATCACTTAGAGGTATTATTTCAGATGAAGACTATAGGGTCTCTAGATTGCATGAATTGGAGTTGTTGGATGAGCATCGTCAACAAGTTGTTAATCATCTAATGACTTATCAACAAAGGATGTAAAGAAGTTACAACCACAGGGTAAAACCAAGGGTCTTTCAGGTTGGTGATTGGGTACTAAAAGAAAACCCTAAGAATCGGTAGGACAAAGAGAAGAAAGGGAAATTTGAGCCTAACTGGCTTGGTCCCTTTGTCGTCATATCAGTGTATGGATCAAGAGCATATCAACTATCAACGTCAGAAGGGGATTTGTTTGATGAACCTATCAATAGTATTCATCTCCGAAAATTCTATGCTTGAATCTCCTAGTGCACGGGTCAAACTTCTGAAAAATGTTTCCTTGATGAAAACTTGGCAAACAAGCATCTCGGCAACACAAAATACCAAAAAGATAGAAAATTGCAAAAAGAAATAAAAAGAGAGAAATGAGAAAAATACAAAAACAACACGAAGAGTGTAATCAAAGCATATGGTGAAAACCTAGAAACAGGCGTCGTATGTGATTCTAAGATCAACTTTCCCATCTATTTTTGATATATATCAGGATCATTAGTCTGGCAATCAGTACCATTTCATATCATGTCAATAGTTTGGCCATCTTTTACATCCACATCAAAATCATTTTCAAATAGTCAAGTATCACTCCAAAGCTTGGGGGAAACATCTGGATATCACTAGGGGCAACAACAACATCGATTTTACCAAAAGGGAGAACAACAGTATCGCAGAAAAGAAAAAAAACAATCAATGCGTAACATCAACCATTGTCAGAGGCATCAACCATCCGTATCCTTATCAAAAATCCAAAAACATGTCGAAAGGTTAAGTCTAAAAAAGAAAAATCCAAAAACATAGGTTCGTGTCAGTCGAACTATGTGGTCTCTGCGTGTGTAACGTAGGCAAGGCTAATCTTTGATAAGCCCCCGAGACCCCTAGGACAAGTTAGTAGGTTAGGTCTTTGGTCCAAAATCTTGAAAATCCAAAAACATCACAAAATCAGGATGGATGATCTAAAACTGAATAATGAATGAAACACTTTAAAGTCAACAATGAATACATTATACTTTTGATTATCATTTCTTTGGAGTTACTCAATGATGTATTGAACTAGAGGAACAAGGAAGAAGAATGATGTTTTTATTATCTGCTGTCTGTATGTTATTCATATAAATGTATGAATTGTCAGGGGATGTGCTATGAAAATATATCACCGATGACAATTAGAATTCACACATTGAAATGATTAATCATTGCCTGTTTATGCAATGAATGCTTAGGTCATCTCGGTTAAATCATACCTAGATGCTTGTGTTTGCTTGCAATATCAAAAATCATGAAAGAGGTACTCAGGTCGTCATTGGTCTAACACATACCATTGATGCTTGTATTCACTTTCAACATCCAATAAATCTCTATGATGACAAAAAGGCACAAGGTATTGTTAAAATGACAATGGTTTTGCATATAGTTGCATGTTAAAATTAGATTGCATTCATCATTTTCATTATTTTCAGAGTACTTATTGCATAAAGGGTTCCAATCAATGATTATCTTATCTACACATAAGATTGAGTATACTTGACATAAATTCAAAATTCATGATCAAAGACATGTAGGAATCATCATCTCATCATTTAGTTTCATCATACATCAAATAAATTATGGATTAAATCGTACCATGAGTACATCATGTTCATTTTTACCATACCAACATTCATTTTCATTATCATTACATAAAATAAACATCATATGCATATATATTTTTTATCCTTACATACAAGTCATGTCATTATTATCATTACATCCATCAATTATCATTCATCATAAGATCATCATTTTTTTATCATCATTACATAAAATAAAAAGCATCTATCCATCCATCCATACATTTACATCACATAATATATCCATATATCATGTATTCTACAAATATATCATCACATATCAAAATAAAATCATTCATATAGATCATCACATATTGCATAAATCACATAAATCATAAACGATAATCATATCACATCAACTGCATCTCGTATATATATATATATATATATATACATATATATATATATATATCAAAGTGTCAAGTATACAATGAAGTCTGGTCTAAAAATACATCATTAAACAATGAGCTACATCGTAATATACATCATGGAGGATCACAATAGCATCTACGATATGCTATTGCTAGAATGTGCGGGCCCAATAGGACCAGTACCACCACCACCCTCGGAAGCACTAGGATCTCTGGGATCTCTACGTGGAGGCTGTGTCACCCCCTCGCTCACTGTTCGTGTGTGTGTCCGCCCAGATTTTGATGGGGCATAACTGACTCTATGCTCAGGAGGCACTGCATCATGATATTTGCCTTCGTAGAACTTTGCCTCTCGGCCGGCCTGCAAAACCTCTCTCATATAATCTCCTATGGAGGTGCCATCGACCACTCTCTGGAGAGTCTCCGCTGTCTCCTATGTCCTCTCGGTAATCTGCCGAGCATTGTCTCTCTCGACTGTCAAGGTGGCCACCTATGTCTGTACAGCGACCAACTATCCCTGCACCTACGATAAAACCTAAGCATGAGCCTGTGCTTGGGCCTATATATGAGTCTAGGTATGAACAAGCAAACCCCAAGCCTATACCAACTGCCCCTGTAGTGTCTGCACCTGTGTCTGCAACACTGCAATCTGTCTTTGCTACTCCACAAGTGGCACTATCATTGCTCGCCTCTTGTGAGGCCTACTAGATGATGGCGCACTGCTAATGGCTGGCCCTGCCCCTCTATCTCCTCCACTGCCACCATCACTATCATCATTGCTGTTGTTATCACTACTACTCTCCATGCTACTGCTTGCCAGAGTATCACCCTCACTCTCTACGGAGCCCTCTGCCACATCATCCTCTACTGGCAATGGTGTTGGCTCATCTGGGATAGTGATGTGAGGATGTGGAACCAAGGCCAGGAATTCCACATACTCCTCAATGATTGGTGCCTCTGCAATATCTCAGCGCATGTCCCAGGGTGATGGCTACAATGCCCTGTATCCCTCCACTAACGCATCATATGAAAAATAGGGCCCCCAATCAGGAATATCCATCCATCGCCTAGCATAGTAGGCAACCCCCTATGGCATACACTGCACAATATTGTACTGTCGGTACACTCGAGGCAACAAGAATCGCTTTAGAACAAATGGTGTCCGGTCGATGAGATACATGGAATCATAGAGAAATCCCAATATTGCATCATCCTCATCCCACTGCTCACAGTTGAGGTACGGACGCTAGGTAACTGTCTCTGTATCATCGAAGACCCGCCTCCAGTGCTCTAACTTGCCCATCCGGGCCTGTGTGAACTGACCTCTATATCTAAACACGTAAGGTCTATCAGCTGGTCTATTTGCCACTGGAAATGGCTGAGCAATAGTAAAATGCTCCCATGCCCACACTTGTAACAAGGTCATCCCTGTTGATAAACTTCGCGCTCTGAGGTACACAAATGAGTGCAGATCATGATAGAGATGTGCCAACATGCACATCCCCCACTCATATCTGGTACCGTGTACCATCATGCTCTCAAGATTCCTGCCCCAGCCAATGAGGAATCCCTTTGACCTGCGATCAGGGCAAAGGAAAACTCCAATAAAACTAGCAAGCACTGTTGGAAGTGTCGCATAGGAATCAATGATCCTCCTCCACCGAACGCTCAGACCTACAATATCCTAATCCCGAAATACTCTGTGAAGAGCATCTCTACCGTCGGTCCCATGGTAGTCGTATACTACAATCTCCCCCATAAATGGAATACGTAGAATACACCACACGTCCTCTAGTGTGACCATCATCTCGCCAGTGGGTAGGTGAAAGGTATTGTGGTCACTATGCCACCTCTCAGCCAACACAGTCAACAGACCCCGATTAATCCTAATCTGGGGCATATCGAGCAAACTAGTCAAGCCGCATCGGCCTATCACTTGAAGCTCATCTGGTGTCAGATGAGGTATCAAGTATGTCATCCATGGAAACCTCTCTCGCATCTGGAGAGTACCCAAATCCTCCTATCATCATAACAAAAATCCACAATTAGTGAACTATGTCAAGAAATCAAAAAGTCATCCTACTATTAAGTCTATTCCAGCATTTTGGTATGATTTTTCAATCAAAATGCATGGGTGAACATCAACAAACCTCACCTATCATGAGGTTCATCAAACAGTATCTAATCTTTCCTATCATGAGATTTATCGGATATTGAATCATTTCCTCACCTATCATGAGGATCATCACAAATAAGATTTTTTTTCTTTCTCGCCTATCATGAAAAGTTAGTCTTATTTAAATCATTAATCCAACACATCAAGACTTTGGATTATCAATCATACCACTCCAAAGAATGGACATGATCAGAATTGACAAAATCAGGGTTCACTAAGTCAAAATCTTCAATGCTAACATGGAAGCGCTAAAACAGGCTTCCAAAACGCTAAAATCCAGAAGCGCTACTTTATCAGTTAAAAGCGCTAAATCAAGCACCCAAAGCGCTAAATCTCAAAAGCGCTATTTCAGCACTCTGATGTGCTAAAACAGGCATCCGAAGCACTAAAAGTCCCAAAGTGCTACTTTTCCGCATCTAAGCGCTATAATAGTCCGTCGAACCGCCGCTTTACCAATAGCGCTAGAACAGACCATGAAAGCGTTAATCCACCGAATCAAAGCGTTAGAAGTCTCAAAGCGCTAAAATCTAGCATCAAAGCGCTAAAATTCAACCCCTAAGCGCTATATCAATGAAAGCGCTACATTACCCTATGGAAGCGCTAGAGTTTTTAATGCAAGCGCTAAAACTCAAAGTGCTAAACTACCTATTGGAAGCGCTATAACGTAGCTTGAAAGTGCTAAAACAGACTAAAAAATGTGGAAATCAATAAATGCATAAAAAAACAAAAATTCAGGAATTACGAGGAGGTCAAGGGGTACATACTGGAGGTCCATACGCGGCCGACTGTCGGTGACGTCGAACGCACTCAAAATGGTGAGTGTGGTAGGGGATAGGCATCTTGCTCCAGTTGGCAGAAAAGTCTTTATCACAAAGGTTTTTAAAATCAAATAGTGAAAATGAATTGGAAAATGACCTTTTTGGACTATATATAATTTTTGGAAAGGTATTTTTGGTGGGTTTTATTATCTTTTGATTGCTTTTATCCAGAAAATTAATTAAAACTCATCTGCGTGCTAGATTTCTTCATCATTTGTTAGGAGATAAATTATTTCATCATTCAATCATCATCAAATCATCAGAAAATCATAAAAATTTGAAAACTTCTGCAAATCATCAAATCATTAATTTATCTCCCGAGGGGGCATATTATCATCCATCATTTGAAAATCAATGTCTCAGGCATACACAATTATTTTTTTATTATCATCGATCCTAACAGTAGCAGCAAAATTTTCTTTGAAGCAACGCATAAACACATCACTTCGAAGAGGGGCAAAATGTATACACCTAAAATTGGTCTGGAGCATCCGATTAATTAAATACGAATTATTTGATTAATTATCCTAAATTTCCTCTACTTTTGAATAAATAGAAATATTTATTTATATAGTTCACATTTAAATTCATCTTAATTAAATAAACAAGATTAAATACTTTGTTTGATTTAATTATCAAATCCCTATTTTATTCTATCACATCGATTCTAAATTAGTTAAATAAAAATAAAAACACTTTATTGATTAATTGCCATTTTTCCTCTGTCCAATTTAATAAACAACTATTCTATAGTTTGTTTTATTAAATTATTTATCCCTCTTTTGCTAATTTAAATAAATCAAAAATATTTGAATTAAAGCACAAAGAATATTCCATCTATATTCTCTCAAAAATGAATTAGATATCCTATGTCTAAATCATGTCTAAAATATGTCAAAATTAATTGATTGAAACTTCACGGGAAGTTTTGGAGACAAATTGGAGACAAATTTGGAATTTGATCTCTCAATCCTCCTCCATCAATCCTTCCTCTTCTCTTTCCTGGGGTTTTCATGGGTAGAGACAATCATAAAAATTCTCCCAATCTCCTCCATCTCTCACCATTCAATTCTCTAGATTGAATCCAAGCCTCTCAAAGCTTTCCCTGTGCATTTCTACAACCAGGAATTCTATAAATACAACCTCATTGAACCAAGAAAAGGATCCAGATAATCAAGTTTATGCACTCTTACTCTGCAAGAATTCAAGCACTAAGCATCAAGCATTCAAGCATCCAATATCCAGTAATCAAGTTTCAATATCATGGTTGCAATTATCTGTTTCATGTCAATCCATGATTAGTTAATTCATTTATCTTCTAGTATTGTCATATTCAATTCCATATCATTGCTTTAGTATCTATCTAGTTCTTTCAATTGTCATTTTAACAATCATAGTGCACTCACGATCTGAGAGCCATTTTGATTTAATAAATCTTGAGGATAGAGAACAATATGATACTTTCAATTGATTATTGCTTTGAATTGATTCAATTTGATTAATCTTTGATATAATGTCTTATTAAGAAGTGTTTTGTGCTTTACACCTAATTCCACACTTACAACTTCTCTAAACATTTTTTAATCATTATAAGAAGTTACAGGATGGAAAACACAGAGGGCTTCCCAATTCTTCTTGAAAGACAAAACTTTTTGTTATGCAGACTGTAACAAAATAGTGTATTGAATTTCACCTTCATAGTTTATAACAACCCTTACTTGCAAAAAACATTCCCTTTCAATATCGTTATACATTTGGAAGAGAAGATGCACAAAAAAAAGTTGCAGGATGGAAAACACATAGGGTTGTCCCACAATTTTCATATCTTGTTCAAAGACAATAGTTAGTGTTATGCACACTATAAGAAGACAATGTATTGAAGTTCATGTTCATATTTTATAACTTCCCTTTCTTCTAGGAAATGTTTGATGACAATGCAAGGGTCAAACAACTCAACTTGCTATGCTATTGCAAACAACTCAGATGCCTAAACTGGAAAACTCCACCTTTCAGGCAACTTTCCTTCAGAAAACCCTTGTTTGAAAATACCCAAACTGAAAACCAGGCCCAAAAACCTCTGGAAAATTCTTCAAAACACTTTAACCAACAACAAACGACTGACAAAAAGTAATCCCCGACTTAAACATCTCGATATGTGAACTTTCAAAATAGACTGTCTGTAACCGACCTAATTAGGCTTCCTTTAATAATTCAATTTGACAAACAAAAACAAAAGACTCTCTTACACTCTTAACTTAGTTCCATGGCATGTAAAATACTGTATTTGAATGACTCTTCAATGTATTTTCAGCTTTTCAAGGACGGAAATACCAAACACTCCAAATATTGTTTAATCTATGCCTTTTGACAATTTTGTCCTGACATAACAGTCAATAAATGGTATCCAAATACTCATAAATTCACCAATCCCTATCTTGGAATGGAGTCACCTATGCCCAAAAACCTCTGCAAAACAAAATTACACAACAAGGACTCATATTCCACAAACAAAACTCATCAAGTCACTAATGTACAAAGACATTTACAGATTTTGAATTTCCATTTCAGCATTCCATTTTAATTTCAACATTCCATTTCCATTTCAATTTCAACATTCCATTTCAATTTCCTTAAATGTTTGCAACACACTATGCTGAAAAAATGTTGTAGAATGGAAAACACGTAGTGTTGTCCCTCACCTTTGAAATCTTGGTCTAAGAGAACAATTTATGTTATGCAGACTGTAACAAAATAGTGTATTAAATTCCACCTTCATATTTTCTAACAACCCATTACTTGAAGCAAACATTCCATTTGAATATCCTTATATGTTTCCAAGAGAAGATGCACAAGAAAAGTTGTAGAATGGAAAACACAGAGGGTTCTCCCTCGCTTCTCAATTCTTCTTGAAAGACAACAGTGTCTGTTATGCAAACTGTAACAAAACAGTGTATTCAAGTTCACCATCAAATTTTATAAGAACAATGTGCATCACACAATGAAATGTAAAAACATTTCGAGTCAATATCATACAATCTGAAGAAAATTACAATCCACATTTATTACTGGTAACACTGAGGACTATGCCAACCATTTACGAACGTGTAGAATCTCTATGTTCTCAGCATCTGGAAGCATTTTCTGCACTCTAATTGTCACGGTGGAATTGATAGCATACAATGTTGGCACCCCATAATTCTCATGTAGAAACCTAAAGGAGGGCCTGACACAGTGGATCTCAAACCTGACAATGTGGTTGAATTTGAACACGACCAACAACCATTCCTCCACAGGACCTATGTGGTTACTAATTAGATATTCCCCCTTGAGGAATCTCATAAACCTCATGCTCAGCTAGTTCGTAAGATTGTGCTTGTGTATGATAAATGTTGGTCTAATGCACACCTTCCAAATGCATCCAACTAGGAAAAGGACTCGAATTTCTCGGTAAAGAGACATTGGCCAATCACATAAATTGAAAATCTCTATTTGTAGATTGTAATATTGAACATCCATGCCCATATGTGCCCATACACCAAATATGTTGTTGAAGAAGTGAGAATATTATCATAGTGTAAATTTGTGTGGTTTGGACCATTTCTATTAATTCTCCTTAACCATCTTATCCCACAACCTGTATGAGAGGCCCAATTCCTCAATTTGAGCAAGAATATTGCATGGAAAATATGGGTGGTAGTTGGTCAACCAACTAGCCACCCATTCTTGAGAACTGTGGGACATCTTCTATAGAACTGCAACAGCAGGTACTAAAATTCCTACAATGAAAGAGAAAACAACCTTTTCAGAAGGTACACCTGCATTCTCTAATTAGAAATACATTTTCAATGCAATGAAAATAGTGAAAAAATAAGCGAGCAAAGTGGAAGATATAGATAATGTTAGAACTAAAGATATTGCATCTATTGTTTGGAACTGAACGAGGTAGCACGTGCAGTATCTCCAATGGGCATATGGCTATGCATGATTCAAACAACAGGAAGAACAATGCCTGAAAGGAAAGAGAATGAAATATTCAGCACATACAACAGTATTCTCTAATTAGAAACACATGAAATAGTTGCTAAAAAAATTGAAAGTGAAAGAAAAAATTTCATAACTAACTAACTGTGTAGGAACATGTGTCTTTTTCAACATGGAAAATAATGTGAGCATTCTATTTGTTGCAATCAGATGAGTTGAACTAATGAATTGTAGAAAATATATTTTTGTAGTTTATATTCATATCACCGATTATATTCATTGCACTTAAAAACCCTCTCTAACTCAAAGCATTGCTTCCCATTGCATAACTAAAAAGAAAATGTTGATACATGACAACCCTTACTTTCACCAAACATTCCATTTCCCTATCTATTCATATGTTTCCAACAGAAAATGCACATAACAATTGCATAATGGAAAATATAGTGGGTTATGACTCACTTCCAATTATATGCAGACCGTAACAAAACAATTTTTTCAAGTTCACCTTCTTCTTTTATGGAAACCCTTACTTTCACCACACATTCCATTTGAATATCTGTTCATATGTTTCGAACAAAAAATGCACATAACAGTTTCATGGTGGAAAACACACTGGGTTGTGAGTCACTTCTAATTTTATGCAGACTATAACATAACAATGTTTTGAAGTTCACATTCTTGTTTCATGACAACCCTTACTTTTAGGAAAACACTCCATTTCAATATCTTTTCATATGTTACGAACACAAAATGCACATCATAGTTGCAGGATGGAAAACACAATGGGTTGTGCCTGACATTTTTATTTTCTGCAGATTGTAACAAAACAAGGTCTCGAAGTTCACCTTCTTGTTTTTTGGGAACCCTTTCTTTCATAAAACATTTCATTTCAATATGTCTTCATATGTTCCAAACATAAAATGCACATAACAGTTGCACGATGGAAAACACACTGGGTTGTGACTCACTTTTTATTTTAAGCACTGTAACAAAATAATGTTTTGAAGTTCACGTTCTTGTTTTATGACAACCCTTACCTTCACCAAAACACTCCATTTCAATATCTGTTCATATGTTACGAACACAAAATGCACATCACAGTTGCAGGATGGAAAACAAAGTGGGTTGTGACTCACTTCTTATTTTATGCAGGTTGTAAGAAAGGAATGTTTTTCGTTGAAGGTCAACAGACTCAAATTTTTCAACTTAACTATCTCAAACTCTTAACAACCCCTGCAAACAATCATCATTGTAGGGACCCATTTCAGTCCCCCTCAACATACTTGAAACCCACATATGACTCTTTTGGAACAACTTGCACAAAAACAAGAAATAACGTTGTCCAAAAGGCCAATTATGCCAAATTTCAGCAGACACACCACTCTAATCATACAAACAGCCCATGAAACCAATGGGGTAGGTCTCACCAGCCCTCAAAACCACCAAATCCACCCTTGGTTTGCAAAGACTGTCTTTCCCAAATGCCTATTCATGAAACCATTGATTCAAGCCATTGACATGAGGGTAACTTGGAAAACTATATTCCACTCTTTCTAAAACCTTTAAACCAACTCAAACACCTTTATTCAGGCTTGTACATGCTTAAAAGAATAAGGGATATCACTACCCTCACCTTTTTGATGAAACCCTAACCTTAAACCTCACTTGTCATGCTCTTTTCCACTCACAATCTACAGGGACAACAACTCAAATCGCCTAATTCCTTTCTCCCTTCAGAAAACCATCATCCCAACAGTAAAACCTAACCTATTAGAATCATTCCCCAAGCAACAGAGATGACATCGTTGATTACATCCATTGCATCACACATCTTTCATAAGGCAACTTTTAGGTGAAATATGGTGGGTTTAGTAAGTGAATGTCTATCAAACTTGGGGGCATAAAAGTTTAAGGTAAGATTAAGTTTTTTCAGGCTTAATTAGTCATGTTTGAAGAATGTTTTAGGCTTAATTAGTCTCTTTGTAAAATAGGCCTATTTTGGGGTCCACGACAACAAAGAAGAGCTTGTTTGAAGTGTTTGTTCCAAAAGAACCTGTTGAAGTTTTGTAGTATGTTTGAGTTGGGCATAAAGGGTGTTTCAAAGTGTGAAGATTTGGGTGATTGAGTAAGTTATTGGTGTGTAAATTTGAGCAAATAGGTTTGCAAACCCAAACAACAACTGAGAAGATAAACCAACTAACTTACCAATCACTAATTCTTACTTGGAAACCCTTATGAAGCCTTGAAATAGGTTCAACCAAGCTTATAGTGACAGAAACAATCCAAATATTCTGCCTCCCAAGTTTATTTTACATATTCATAATTTCATGCATCGAAGACTCCAACCCTAGTACCATTGCAACTTGGAAAAAGCGGGCATTCCATCAAAACTACATTGAAACCCCATAAGGTATTTGTTGTTCCAGAAACCCATTTGTGCCAATTTTTACATATCATAAATTCAAATGCTATTTTTTTGAAAAGAAGGCTTGAAAACATGACTGTACTGCTGGAAATGCACTCAATTAGCCCAAATTTACAAAGGAGGAGGTTTTAAATCATCATCAAAACACTTAACAAATTCAAGCAGTCCTTTGACAACTCTCATAACTTAGGAATAATCTACTTTTACGAATACAAAGGCTCAAGAAAACGTTGATCTACTAAGCCCTTACTTTATGCACAAAAAAAGCTCTAACAAATGAGGGTTTAATAGAATATTGTATTCCAAAACTTCCCATGCTCTACCACCATATGAAACATGTTTAGAAATGTCTATCCATGCTTTAGAAACAAAATTTCAGTCCCATTGAATGCACTTTCCTCAATTACCAACTTGTACGCATCCTTTTTCATTGGAAAACTTATGTATTTTCTAAAGATCAGCAACCAAACATTGAATGGTTCGCTTCCCCTACATGATTTGACATATACAATTCTTAAATTGCATCCATTACAATCCATCCTGCCATTCCTCTAAACCCGCATCGGTGGGAGGGAGGTCTAAAACCTCACAAGACTCTCAAAACCCCTTGTTAAGGGTTCACAAGTAGATTTTGAATTTCTTGCTCTTCACACTTGTAAATTTCATTCAACCTCTTCTAAATAGCTTGAATGGATTTCCCACCCACTGAACTAAGTAAACAAAAAAAATATGCTTACCTATAGATGAAGGTTCATTGAACTATGCTTGTGCAATCCTTGGTAAGACTTGAAGAAGCAGCAAAGTGAAGGCACGTTGACCGACATCAACCTGTCACTGTAGCCAAATTTTTATAAGCATGGTATTGCATAACATCATACCAAAAATTGGACTTATGTAAGAAAATTTATTAAATTCGAACCATACCTTCAATTGGGTTCACACTCATGAAAGATAGTCATCGATGAGGACTCCTTTCCCGATATTGGAATGCTGAAGTGAACAAAAAAATCCATAAAATAAATCATAAATTTTATGACGTGGTACAAGCACATACTGGAGAAAAGAAATCTACAATACCATTTCCTATTACAATATATAAATTGAAATGGGTTTTCTCATACTTACCCATATTAGATGTTGTATCCTCTGCCACATCCATAACAGTTGCGCTTGAAGTCTCATATTGCATATTGACATTTAGATTCAAACTATTGTTCGCGGACAAGGGAAAGGAGTCATCCAAAGGGGTTCAGTGATCTGACTATAGTGTGGGATGCTTCGTATGCTGGGTTGGATGTCGATGACGATCCCTACTTGCACTTAACCATGGACGCATGTAAATGGTGGTAGTTGCAGCTTGATCAAGATCCAGAATGAATTCAAATGGAAATGCATTTCATTGTCGTAGGTCCTCTAGAAACTTTTCCACACATTCTGCATATGGTTGCACCTGTTGTAGAGATTGTGGCGGTGTACACATCACTTTCTTCAAGAGTCTGTTAGTGTCATTCCAAAGATACATTGTCACCACATGTTCATCATATACATGAGTCATAGAAGGAGCTTGCATAGGGGTCAAAACATTAGGATTGTTTTCTTCTATGACCCCCTCTGACAATGTCTCGTTCAAAGCTATGCCTGTATCAATTGGTTGACCTCCCTCGTCTAAATGAGAACATAGAAGAAATTTGTATTAGGCTATAGAAAATGCAAAACACAATTGACTCCAATAAACTAACGTAATTTGAATTGAAAATCACTTACCATGGACCACCCCTTCAATGACAGATGATCTTTTAATCAAGTTAGGAACCTTGACAACATGTTTGCAAGTGTTCCCCTGCAAACTCCAAGGGAAATCACAAACAAAAAGGTGCTCCCCAAAATTTCTGAATAAGGTAGTGCATTGAACTACTTTGACTTTTCACCCAGTATTGTCCAGGATCTATTTCATCAGGAATATAGTCATCATCCAAAATTTCCTTGGCCTGCTCCACACTAGATCGCATATTTAAACACTTTTTGTTTGTCAAAAAACCATAATGCTGCAAATTTTCCTTTTGCCTATAGAATGGTTGCATTTTATACACAAGTGTGTAATACAAATAGTCCATTCTCCTATTGCATTTTTTTGAACAATCACACAAGTATCAAGTTTTTGGTGTGCAATGGTACGACTCAATGGCTGCATTTGTATCCTGGTTGGCATGTGGGAATAGTCTGCAATTTTTCACCCACATGGCTGCAAAAAAAAACATCCAATATTCAAGTAAGCCACAATGTATTAGAGGTGAAATTGAAGAATTTGAATGGTGCAAATCCTGCAAGGTGACAAAAATTGTCAACTCACCAATTCAACCTTCTCCTTTGCACTAGGTCTTGTTGAAGTACTCTAAGAATCGGGGTTGATCATTGAACTCCTGAAAGAAAGAGTTCAATAGTTGAGTGACACAATCTTCAATGTCACCGATTGCCATCATGATTGCACCAAGACTGTGGAAGATGTCCATTGCCCTTTCCTTGGCTGCATACTTATATACATTCTTTAACCAAGCCCTTTTGACATGCCAAAGGCATAGAAGCACACGACATTGAAAGACAACCCTAATAGACAATACAAACAATATTGTTTACTGCTCGATGCATGAGAAAGTGGCATTGAAAATGAATAGCAAATGAGAAAGGTACACAAATGAATAAAGGGATGCACATACTATATGGCTTGGATTTCTACAGTTGCATCATCGGTCAAAAATGCATTGATTATCTAGTCAGGCCTAGCTCTTCTTCCATAGTCGAGCAATACGTGTAGCCACACAGAGATGTCCTCAATCTTGTTTTGTGAGGAGACTACCCACGCAACTGGCACACCACTTTGTTGCTCGTCGAAAACGAGGAGAGTATACAATGGATATTGTAGATAGAATAACTCAATGTGAGCATTGTGAAGTTTATAGCCAGGAAGATCATTGAAAACACAAAGAACTATTTGTCAATGTTTGTAAGGCCTCACCTCATATTTTTTAGTTGAAAACGTGGGATCCATCGAGATGACTGAATTATGCGAGTAGGTAACCATCCTATCTAGCTTCCATGGAGTCTAAACTCTGATAAAAAAAGGTGTATTGTTCCCATCGGGTTGTTGAAAGTAGAAGAAGTTGTCAAAGTCCTGTCCACTCCACAGTAGGATACTTGTCAAATTAACTTTGTGTTTTTGTGTGTGAGTAGAACGCACCTTTCACCAAGCATTCATTACATCCTTTTTTGTAAGGAATTGATCTCTCTTGTACATCATGCCACATAACATAGGATCACTGATGTGTCTATCCACTATTGCATTGACACTGATCTCCATGAGCAAAAGGCTTTCAATATAGCTTTTGCACTCCATGGATAGATTAGCGGAAAACATAGAACGCTTCTCTCCACTTGTGTCATGAATGCCATGGAAAAATTCACCATTTTTATCAATGTGAAACATTTCTTTATAGATAATATAGGCAACATTGGGTTTGCCTTCCATAACCTTTACCATGAAGTGGTATTGACAACCTCGCATTTGTATAAACATCTTATGTGGTTTCTTCTTTGGTGGAGGCTGGTCTCTCTTGTCTTCAGGATCGTATTGACACCAGTAGCTACGAGAAAGGCATCATATCATCATGTTCAACTAAGAGAGTAAAATATCATTTGACCATAGAAATGAATGTCAAAATATACAAACCTCTAATACAAAATTGTTTTGCTATAATTTTTGTCATAGACAGGACACGAGGTGGTAGGTTCTTTTGTTTTCTTCTCCACAAATTTGGTTTCTACACCTTCAACAGACATTTCACCACGAATGAAATGATCAAGTCTCGTAAGAGGAATTGATGAAACAAGGTTAGGGACCTTATCCTTGTTGACACAAAAATAGCAACCCATTCCAAATCAGAAGATGAAAAAGGAGAGCCTCTGTTTTGTACATCTTGCACCTGCAATTCGTCTTGCTTCTTCCATTTCAAACCTCTCCCCATTCTAGGAAATGACAGAATTGGATGAATATTTAAAATTAGTGTGGATTGTGTCAAGAAAAAGAAAAAAATCATTCATTAAACATAGATAAAATGTGCTTGCATTGCTCTCACCCATGTTAAACCAATAGGACGTTCCAGCTTCAACCGAGGAAAATTAAAGGTGATAAATTCAATCAAGCTACGCATAAAATATAACACAAATGCAGGCTAGAAATCAGACAGTCCAACAACCTAACACTGTGTTTTTTGAATCATAATTATTTTCTGCACTTTTCTTTCAATCATGTGAAATTCAAACACAAAAATGGAATGTGTGGTTTCGAAGACATTCATACTCTCTTGTAACATTCCATGTTGAAAAACCATAGGTGTTAAGAATCAAGCAACCTACCATGAGACAACCCTTGACATTTAAACAGGGAGATTCAAATAACTAAAACCCAACACTGTGTTTTCTGAATCACAATAATTTTCTGCACTTTTTTTTCAATCATGCGAAATTCAATCACAACAATGGAATGTGTGATTTTCTCACACAATCTAAGCCAGAAATCATACAAAGTACATTCATACGATTTTGTAACATTCCATGTTTCAAAACCGTAGGTGTTAAGAAGAAAACAACCCACCATGAGATAGCCCTTCACATTTAAACAAGGACATTGAAATAGCTGAAACCCAACACTATGTTTTCCAAATCACATTTCTTTTTTCCAATTGATTTTTTCAATCATGCGAAAGTTAAACACACAATGGAATGTGTTATTTGGAAGATATTCATACTATTTTGTAACATTCCATGTTGCAAAACCATGGGTGTTAAGAAGCAAGCAACCCACCATGAGACAACCATTTACATTTAAACAAGGAGTTTCAAATAACTGAAACCCAACATTGTGTTTTCCAAATCACAATTATTTTTTGCACTTGATTTTTTCAATCATGCGAAAGTTGAACACAACAACAAAATGTGTGATTTTGAAGACATTCATACTATCTTGTAACATTCCATGTTTCAAAACCGTAGGTGTTAAGAATCAAACAACCTACCATGACACAACCCTTTACATTTGAACAGGGAGATTCAAATAATTGAAACCCAATAGTATGTTTTCCCAATTGCAATTATTTTGTACATTTTTTTTTTCAATTGTCTAAAATTTAAACACAACAATGGAAGGTGTGATATGACAGACATTCATACTGTTTTGTAACATTCCATGTTGCAAAATTATGGGTGTTAAGAACCAAGCAACCCAGCATGAGACAACCCTTTACATTTAAACAAGGAGATTCAACTAACTGAAATCCAACACTGTGTTTCTCATTCATAATTATTTTGTGTAGTTTTTTTTCAATCGATTGAAATTTAAACATAACAATGGAATGTGTGATTTGGAAGACATTCATACTATTTTGTAACATTCCATGTTGCAAAACCATGGGTGTTAAGAAGCAAGCAACCCACCATGAGACAACCATTTACATTTAAACAAGGAGATTCAAATAATTGAAACCCAACATTGTGTTTCCCATTCACAATTATTTTATGCAGATTTTTTTCAATCAACTAAAATTTAAACACAACAATGGAATATGTGATTTGGAAGACATTCATACTGTTCTGTAACATTCCATGTTGCAAAACCGTGGGTGTTAAGAAGCAAGCAACCCACCATGAGACAACCATTTAAATTTAAACAAGGAGATTCAAATAACTAAAACCCAACACTGTGTTTTCCAAATCACAATTATTTTTTGCACTTGATTTTTTCAATCATGCGAAAGTTGAACACAACAACCAAATGTGTGATTTCAAAGACATTCATACTGTCTTGTAATATTCCATGTTACAAAACCATAGGTGTTAAGAATAATCAACCTACCATGACACAACCCTTTACATTTGAATAGGGAGATTCAAATAACTGAAACCCAACACTATGTTTTCCCAATTGCAATTATTTTGTGCACTTTTTTTTTCAATGGTCCAAAATTTAAATACAACAATGGAAGGTGTGATTTGAAAGACATTCATACTATTTTGTAACATTTCATGTTGAAAAACTATGGGTGTTAAGAAGCAAGCAACCTAGCATGAGACAACCCTTTACATTTAAACAAGGAGATTCAACTAACTGAAACCCAACACTATGTTTCTCATTCACAATTATTTTGTGTAGTTTTTTCTTCAATCGACTATAATTTAAACACAACAAAATGTGTGATTTGGAAGACATTCATACTATTTTGTAACACTCCATGTTGCAAAACCATGGGTGTTAAGAAGCAAGAAACCCACCATGGGACAACCATTTACATTTAAACAAGGAGATTCAAATAGCTGAAACCCAACACTGTGTTTCTCATTCACAATTATTTTGTGCATTTTTTTTTCAAATCAACTGAAATTTAAACACAACAATGGAACGTGTGATGTGGAAGACATTCATACTATTTTGTAACATTCCATGTTGCAAAATCATGGGTGTTAAGAAGCAAGCAACCCATCATGAGACAACCCTTTACATTTAAACAAGGAGATTCAAATAACTGAAAGCTAGCACTAGGTTTCCCATTCACAATTATTTTGTGCACTTTTTTTTTCAATCAATAAAAATTTAAACACAACAATGGAATGTGTGATTTTGAAGACATTTAAGAAACTGAAATACTCCACATTGTGTTTCCCAAGTTTCAAATTTAAAAGATCTTGTAAGACCCTCTGCTTGCAACAAAATTACCCCTCACCTTGATTTGGTCGGTATTCTCCTCCAAGTCATCCACATGTACTCCACACTTCATCTTACAACCTCGATTTGGTCGATATTCTCCTCCAAGTCATCCACATGCACTCAAACCTTCAACTTTTCCTTTCAACGTGCAAACTGTAAACAAAACAAATAGTATTTTCACCTTTCTTTCTCGAAACAAAAAAGGCTCACGTCATTCTCTTCCACTTTTCCCGTGCCAAAAAAAAGAAACTTGTTGACAAAGCTAACCCGCCCACTTTTTCACCCGACAACAGGCGGGAAAACCCACTTGACGACACCATTAATTCCTACCTGTTATGCCTTGACGACACCATTTTTGTACTTAGTTGTTTTTGGAACAAAGTTTGGAGTCTAGTTTTGCCAATACTTTGTTTTTCTTTGATTTCTCTGTCGGAGTCGGGACCGGAGCTGAATCGGGTTTTGAAAGATCTTTTGAGGTGTATTTTGGTTCTATTCCAATAGTCTTTTCTTTGCCTTTGTTTTTGCTCTTTGGCGGAAGCGGAGCAGGAGTGGGAATTGGGATGGTACTTTTCAAATTTTGTAAGATCAAATTCAATTCCGATCCCGCCTCCGCTCCCTTTTTAATGTTTGTTTGTCTCGGTTTTTGTGTTTTGTTTTATTAGGTTGGTCTTTTACTTAACTTTTTGTTTTGTTTTTAGTTGTCGGACACGGAGTCGGAATGGGGATAAGGTTTGGAAAGTTTATGATTTTAAGATCCTATTTCCATTTTAGTTCTGACCCCGCCAATTTTTGTCGTTGACTTTTTGACTGAAGTTGCACTGCAGACTAGTGTTCGTTCTCTTATAGTTCCGACTCTGCCTTTACTGCGTTTTAATGCATTAATGGTGGTTGCCGATGTAGGTAGAAATTCACATATTTTTCTTTATTAAGGGTTAAAGCCGATTATTATTGTTATTATTACAAGTCTGAGAGCGCGAAGAGCAATAGCAGAGTTCGTTTGAGCAAATTGATCAAGATAGAGAAGGGATATTGTGTGCAAATTGATTCAGAAAGTTAGTGTGGATTTGTTTGAATTTGAGGTAGGTCTTTTATCTTTGTTGTTCGTTGTTTATTTCCTTGTTGTGTTTTGCTTTGTATCTGTTTGCGTGTTCAATCTTTGTGTTTTAAAGCAGTTTTATGATCATCGATGTGATTAAGCGAGCAGGTTCTTGTTTTGGCTTGTTTTGTTTTGTTTTAATCTTTGTTGTTTTATTTTGTCATGTTGTTTCTTTCTATTTTTGGGCATTGTCGCTTTCACGTCTTAATCGTGATCGCGTCGTGTCGTTTTCAATTTGCAGTAGATTTAGATTAGATTAAAGGTTTTTTATGGCATGAGTTAGATTAAGAATTCCTGATGAATTACAGGTTAAATTTCTGATTCCATTCCATTCCATTCCATCCATTCCATTCCATCCTTCCATTCCATTCCATTCCATTCCATTCCATTCCTTCCTTCCATTCCATCCATCCATTCCATTCCTTCCATCCATTCCATCCTTCCATCCACCTTCCATTCCTTCATTCCATCCATTCCATTCCTTCCTCCTTCCATCCATCCATCCGGGCCTTTCCATTCCATCCGGTCCTCCATTTGTCCATGTCCATTCCATCCATCCATCCTTCCTCTTCCATTCCATCCTTCCATCCGTCCATTCCTTCCTTCCCTTCCATTCCTTCCTTCCATTCCTTCCATCCATCCATTCCTCCATCCACTCGATCCATTCCTCTTTCCTTCCTTTCCTTTTCCGTCCATCCTCCATCCATCCTTTCCGTCCATCCTCCATCCATCTCAAATCAACAAATGAATCTGATTGATGTGGTGGCTTCAAAGACAAAATCAAGGATGATCAAGGACAAACAAAAGAAAGATGAGCTTAAGGCTTAGTTAGATCAGTTACATTCATTTTTGAAGAGTGTCTCCTCTCCAAGGTCACAACAGGTTGCATCAATTAAGACTCCTGTTTTGCTAAGCAAAAAGGAGGTTGATGATTTGGTGCAGGTTAGAGGTAAGGCGGAGATGGTTGACAAATGGATAGACAAAGTGAACCGTGAGGTAGGTGAGGTTTTGGAAAAAGGATTTGAAACCTATAAGGAGGCAGAAGGAGTAATAAAAGAGATGCATCAATATATTGAGGCATTCGAGAAGTTAGAAGAAGAGTACAAAGAGTATAGTGAAAAGTTAGAGAAGATAAATACATTGCCTCTAACTACTCTTCTAGAAGAATCTATACTCGAAGATGATAATAAAGATTTTGTAGGAAAGACTTCTAGTATCCTTAAGTTTAGGACTGGCTTTTTGAGCAAGCATAAGGATGAAATTCAGGAAGCAGTTAATAATTTAACTAAGCACTTGGAGGAGTTGAAAGCGGTTATGGCTATAATAGTAGATGTGAATGTAATGACTAAAGATGGCATGCCGTTAAGTCAAGTTAGAGAGAAATGGAATGAAAGATTCCAAGGAATCATGCAGGAGAAAGATGATGGAGAAGACTTAGTGATAGATCGGCTTGTAGAAGTCAAGGAAGAAATAAAAGCTGCAAGGAGAGAGTTGGTCAAGGTAAAAAGCATGAAAGAATTTGCTGCAGTTGAGTTGGATTGCATCAAATTTGAAGATGATTGGATTGATGGGCCAGATACGGATATGCTACAACAAGTCTTCACCAGTTATGATGAGTTCATAGCGGATCCAGCTTCACATGCATAAAATCTTGCATGCATGATGTTCTTCTTCCATGCATCATGCATGATGATCTTCTTCCTTGCATGTTGCATGCATGCAACACTGACAGTCTTAAGGACGCATGATCTTTTTTCTTCTAGTTCTATTTTCTATTGTTAGATCAAACTGAATGTATAATGTAAGAACTCAAGATCAAAATTGATCTGAGTTTCCAAGACAGTTGATTGTTCCTAAAAAGGTGGGAAGCCTAAGATAGAAGTAAAGTTCAAACTTCTTTTTGTATTCTATAAATACCAGATGGGTATTACATTGTAAGGGTCGGCTAATTGAGAATTGGATTGGCTTACCTAGTGCTAGGAGATAGAAGTTTTATAGAGCATTTTGCAGAGATACATTGTACCAGATCTTGTTTACAGTTAATAGAATTGCAGGTTTACGAAATATGGAGTTGGCATTGAATTGTGTTGTTGGATAAGGTTAATGAGTTATAATCCACTTGAATGCCAGTGATTGTGCTGAAGCATGATAGTTTCTTATGTGATGAAAGTCATTAGAAGAAACCAGGTTTAAAGATTATCTTGTTAAATTGTCATTGAATTAAGGTTATTAAAGTCTGTTGATCTATAGTTTTAATGATGAATGAATGTGTGTGGTTTTGAAATCTTGGAAATACTTGTGATAGGCGAATAGAGGAATTGAATTAAGCACCTAAAATGTATACGATGGTACAGTTATACTGTGGGTTGTGTCATGCTATGGTTTTTGTGATTGATTAAGAAAACATTCATTGTTAAAAGTATATGTCTGGATATTAGATAAATTTAATTCATACTTACTAATTTACCCCTTGGATCTATCTTTTTCTTTTTTTTTAAACCCATTGATTTACAGGAACTATTTTGACAAAGAGAGTCATAGCTTGAATCCTTTGTTACCAGCACAGGCCCCTTGAATATTACAGTTGCATGAATCAATTGAGTGACATTAGACAGTTGAGAACCAACTACCAGGACCTTGGGAGTTAGGCCACTACATGTAGTCTTTCTTTTTCAGGAGAAATAGAGTAGAAATATTCTGTTTTAATGTTGTTTGTGTCATTTTAACCATCAACACTACTAACCATCACCCAGACGTTTTTTCCCATCTGTTGGTTTCACGTTGATCATCAGTCTAGCGGGCCCTGCAATACAATGTCTCGTCATGTTATGTATGTTTCCACGTATGTTGTTATGTATGTTTTTCATGCATTTTTGTATGTACATAGGTGAATTTTGTCTAGGAGTTAGCTGACTCCTTAAATATACTTCTATAAATAAAACAAAATAATACATAGATATTGTAGAATTATTATTTTAATGTTTCACCGTAATTTTTATTATTTGAAGATATTAAAAATAAATCTACATATAATGTTCTTTGTAATGCATAAGTCTTTAAATAATCTTTTTATTATTTCTTATTATTTTATAATATGTGAGCTCTTTATTTTATTTTGTTAGCATGCTTAAATTATTACACTCCACCCTTTGCTATCATTGTAGGTTACGATTCTCTACATAAAAATTACTTCTTTTTATGTTTATTGGTTTCTTACATTGGAGGGTTTTATTGACTTCATCATGTTTGAGAAACACCTCCAACTATGTCATGGTCAAGAATAAATATTCCTCCACCAAATGCTTTAAATGTATTTTGTTGATTTTCATATGGTCTTATATGTGACAGTTCTCCATTAATCTTCTAGATCAATTCTTATTAGTTCTTGTCATATGCAAGTATACGAATGCATTCATTAAGTTTTCTTGATTGGTAACAAATAAATTAATAATAGAAAAAAAAAATGAATTAATGAGATGGTAAAATTAAAACATTTGGACTAGATTCACTAATGTATATTTATTCTCAAATTTGTTTCAAAATATTAAAATCAAGTAGAAGTTAAATTTTTCATTATATTGGATGATAGATATGCACACTCTTATTGTTTTATGTAAGCTATCAGAGTGTCAATGTAATAGAACAAAAAATTCTTACATTGATGGCTCTAGCAATAGTAAAACATTTTCATCCACTTGTTCTTTAATGCACCCATTGGAGGCATTTTTCATAGGCCTCAATAAAAAATCTATTTATGTTTTGATTACTCATTTACCTATGTACTGTTGTGGTAGGAGCTTGCTAATAATGTGTAGTATTTAATAGTCTCTTGTTTGTCACAAGTATGCCAATTCTTCAATGCATCTATTCAATTTTAATGGGAGGTCTTGAGTGTGCAGTTCTTTTGGGTGATCCACCTTTAACATTATATACATTAATCAATATTTGGCCAACCCAAAATCAAATGAAATGAATATTTCCCATACTCTAAATAAAATCAAATATATTTTATTGTTTTAAAGGTCTAGGTTGTAATCAAATCTAATTGATACAACATATATCCAAAATAAAATGAAGGAATAAAATATGTTTCTTAGAAATAAATGACTATTTATGCAATCTATGATAGGTTTAACATTGTATGTCATAGATAGACATACTATGTGAAACATAAAAATGTGGGGCCCTATAATTAATATTCATATAACCTAAGGCCATTTCCATCATTTCTATAATTTTATTAGGATATAAATCAACAAGGTGTATGGATTGACTATCAACCTCAATGGCGAGTCAACTAGACCTAGATTTGTATCCTTTGAGAATAGGAATGATTTGGAAATGATTGTGATTGATTACCCTAATTAAACGAAATGATCTAGTGCAATAAATACAATTATACGATAATTTATAAATAGAAACAATCAAGTTTTGATAATTTTATTTTTCGCTTTTTCACCTAATATATTTGTCTGCAACTAACATGTTTGTGGTGAGATTATAGCTGCCTTTGCAGGATTGAAGACATGTGTCCTCTTCATAGTCTGGTGAAGCCCCTTTCATGTCAGGTATACTGAGTCAAAGGTGTGCTTCTTCTTCATTTTTGGTATAATCTCTTCAATCTCTTTCTACTTTAGCTCACACATCCTTAGATACATATGCTCGCTAAAGTGGGGGCAAAATGCTATGGCATAAAATTACGCCCTTATGCAATTTCCCATAACACCAACCTTACTTTAGCCTTATACGTTGATAATGCAATATTCCATTGTCCTAAGCTTTCATTCCCATCCATGCCTTGTCATTTTTTATCGATGAGGGAATTTTTGTTTAGGATGCTTTCACGTCATGTAGACGTCCTACCAAGATTCTTGATCTTGGGTCATTGGGATGTTACACTGTCACCTGCCTATGAAGTGTAATGCCTCTGCAATCATCATCACGCTTGGGAATGACTCTTTGGCATGAAATTTGACCAGTTTCTTCATTTTATTCCCCATTCTCATAAATTCTAGTCATTTAATCTCATTCTTGCTCATTCTCACTTATTATCATTTCATTCTCTTTGTTCTTGCTTTCTACACCATTATTCTTGTAGGTATCAAGCTCTACACTACACTCTAGCACAATCATTTCACATCTACAAAGCTCACTCTTCCTCTTAGCTTCTCCAAGATTGTAGTAGGGAGGGTAACTTTGTTATTTCATTGCATTATCTATCTGATAGTCAACACATTGTTGTCTTTGTATTCTCTATGTCTCATCTTACTACTTTATTTATCGCTATTTCTATATTATGGTCTATCTGCTATTCGTGGAGGTGGGAACACCAAAGTGGGGGTTTGACTAAGGCAAGCCCCGAAAAACAACCCCACAATTTTCTCTTTTCTATGTATGTATGTTTTCTATTCATGAGGAGCTTATAGTGGGCCTACCGTGAGTTGGATATCTTCTTCCCCTTACTCATCATTTTTATCATAGTTAGTTTTTTTACCATTTAAAGTATTTTTCTTGTTTTACTTTACTTTTTATGCATTTTTAGTATTTATTTCATTTCTATAAAATTGTTAGATTTCATCATTCAGGTTGCTAGCAGGTCCTGAGTGTTTCTGGTTATAGATTTTTCTGTTTGTTTGTATGAGACACCAATGTGCCACAGAGATGCCAAAATGCCACACTATCATCCTAGGTCCATGCTCTTGTCCTCTAGCCAAGAGTCTGTCAGTCTATTTCTTGAGACCTCTAAGGTTCGTTCACCTAATTTTTGAAGTCCTCCATCTAGAAAACCCAAAAACATAGTTTAATTTTTCCTTTATTTTCCACCCTATCATTTGAGCTTTTTCATTGAGGTAACCTAGGGCTATCCCCTATAGACTATTCCCTGTTGTAGAGACTCGGGCATGGAAGATCCCTTCATTATAATGGTGCATTCATGTCCTTAAAGTGTATGATATTTAGATTTTGGGAGAATTTGTATAATGGTTTATAGATACTTATTGTGCTTGTAGATATGGATTTTGGTGTTTTTGTGAGGATAACACTAGCATGAATCTATATTAATGAAAATTAAAATTATTGAGATTATTTAGGAGACTACCTTAGTTGGGCCCCTATTTGGTTTGTTTCAATCCTAGTATAGCTCACACAATCTATGATGTGGGTTATCTTAGTGTAGGGTACTATAGCACTAAATGTATCATGTCTCATGTTTCATGTTTCATGCATATTATTACTTATGTTTCCTTGTTAACTTTTATTATTTATCTCATGCATTGTTTGACTCTCATGGTTATGAATTTTCATAGATTCCTTGTTATGCACCCATGCTTCATGATTTTTTGAAGACACATGATTTATGAGATCCTTATTTTCCATGACTATGATAATTTTTATATGTGATGAGTTCCATTATCATGAACCTAATTGTTCTTATGTCTACTTATCATTTTTTATATTTATGATCCTTAGTATGTGTAGATCCTATGATTATATTTTATGATCCTAATCATGTCTACATATTATGATTCTGTGATTTATGTTTCTTATCATGCTTACATCCTATATATTCAATTTTTTACCCTTTTCATGCCCAATTTTTGTTTTATTATGATCAAGGTTATCATGTACCCATATCATTTTTGTTAAATGCATATTTACAAGATCCTTATATTACCTTTATGGTCATCAGTATCTCATAATTTACCTATATTGGTGGCAAGAACCTTTATACATACCTTTCTTCTTATATCCTACTTATGTTCTTACATGATCCTTACCTTTCCTTTATGGTCATTCTTCGCTTTTCATTTGTAATATATTGGGGGAAATCTTAGTACATGTTCCTTGAAGTTTATTTTGCACTTATGTGTTCACATGATTATGATATATGATGACATACTTAACCATGATTTAGCATGGATTTCTCCTCCCCTTAAATTATTTGCATGCTTTTTATGTAACCAATTAGAAGGGTCATGTGGAGCTTCTCTAATGTATATGTAAACTAGTGATACAAAGTATACACACATATCAAAGGACCTAAGGATCCCTAACTAAATAATCTATTATTCATGAGAGGGATGTATTTAACTATCAACTAAGGATTCATAAAAATTTAGATAGTGCTAGAAAAATATATACATTCACATATTCTAGACACATCCTACATCAATGAAGTATAGGCAAATACACATGCAGATACAATAAAAACTAGAAAATAGAATAAACTGCTAATTCACAAAATAGGGGGAAAGAATGTAAACAACTACCTTTTGTTGTGGTTACTTAATACTTAATACTGTAACTATTAACTATTGAAGACTACAGTGTCCTAACCTAGCTAATTCCTCTAAAGTATGAACCCAAATATTAAGCTAAAAAATTCAATTCATGAATTACAACACAAGCATTCATAGCATATAACTAAAAACTACCAACTAAATTCAACAATACATTATCTAACCTAATAATAGAAACTAGAGTGGATTAGTAGTGCCTCAAGTGGCCTTTTCTTGAGTTGCTACTTCCATGTAGGATTTTTCAAACACTCACTCAATAAATCATGATGTCAAACCAATTCCCTTTATTGCATTCTAACACTAAACTATTACACAAAATCCAATAGGAATCTGGTGAAGAAATTTTATTCAATAACACATTCTATTCTTAATACAGTTGTAACTATTGAGTAATAATGGTACAAATAGGTAACTAGCTTAAATAGGTAACTAGATCTCCTCTTGGATAGAAGATCCTACTATATAGGGCCTATGAAGAGTTTCATTATTCATGGACTAAAAATAGACTAATGGAATAACTGTCAACTCTACCTCAAAGATAGGAAGAGGACTAAGTTTGAAACAAAAAAAATAACTATATAAAGCAAGAGTAGAAAACTGAATTTAGATCCCATGCCCAACAATTTAACCACTCATAATAGAAACATGTTTGCAGAACAACCCTATCATAAATCAGTCTCACTACAAGTAGAATTATCCTTCTCCAAGCTATCTTATTTGGTGAGAAAGAGTGTTATATGATGATTCTAGATTATCAATAATTTATCACCTTCATTTCCTTTTGAAAGTGTTGCACTCTAGTTGTTTGACTCCTTTTCTACAACAATCTACAATCCTAATGTTATGGGCTGCAGAACCTATTGTTGCAGGTTGATAGTTCTTCTTGCTACAAGGTGTTAGTATTATTCCTAAGTCATCCACAATATTAACAATCATAAATTAAATATAAAATCCTATTAAATTTCATAAACATTCATGCATTCATACATACATATATCAACATAACATATTTCCATTTCCACATACTTAAGACTACTTAAAGTATATAAAAGTATAAAAGGTCTTAGTAATGTCTTGAAACTTAGTAGAAAGAGATAATGAAAAGTATGAAATAGTGAAAGGAAAATAGCTAATTATGGAGCCCATCATTTCCCCCCAACTAAACTATTGCTTATCCTCAAGCAATTCAAGGTTGAAATATTGTAGGGCCATCTCTCTAAAATCCAGGACATAGATCACTCCTTTACCTTGCTTTAGATATAATCCTTGTTGATCTAAAGAGCCTTGCTATTCTTTTGTTCTCTGTTGTAGTACATTCCTCTCAATTCCTCCCTTTCTAGTGTGGTATGGGAAACATGAGGAGAGGAGGATGGAAGGTAAGATGAAACCAAGTAATTTCATTTCTGAAGGAAATTGAAATGTACTTATGTGACCTTCCAATTGTTTCCACATAGTTGTAAATGGAATAAGGTTCCTTTTTTTAATTTTGGTGTGAGTTCCTTCCATATTTTTCGAGAAAGTCCAAGTGTCTCTATGATTATGCCTTCTATTGGTAGTCCCTTCATTCTTTTGTAATCTTTTTATCTGTAGTCCAAATTATCTTTTTGCAACTCACCTGTACTCTAAGAGATCCAACCAATAGTCTACTACTGCATTTAGGTCTACTCCCTCCTCTCTTAGCTATAGAGGGAGAGATTTATCCCTCTCTTGATATTCATGCATTAGTTTTCCCCTTTGATGTTCATTTCTGACATAGGAAGCTAGAGCCCTGATTTGAAGATCTCCCACAAATATTAGTGTGTTCCATGCAGTATCATATGAAAGAATCAAATTGTGCAAGTAGAATTCATACAATTGGTCTTGCATTTCTGGTGTAGACTTTAAGAAAGTGTCTAAGAAAAAAAAAATTGTATTCATAGCAACAAGGAGATCACTAATTATCTGACTGAACTGAAAACATAAAAAAATTCTTGCAAGAATAGGGTATATACCCTGGCAAGAGGTCTACACCACATCAGTTGAATTGTCTTGTCTGCTAGTTCCTCAATTTTCACCTTTAATCTTTTTACCTTTGTTTCCTAATTTTCAATTATCCTAGCATGTGCAGATATCATTTCTATTTTCTCCCTTTCCCAATATTTTTCTTTCTAGGAAAACTCTTGTGTTTTCTTCCACAACTCAATATCCAATGACATAATAATAGGAACAACGAGGCTCTTCACATAACCAGTTGATATTTCAAGGTCTTGATCTTTTTCATTATTTTCAATTATGGCAAGTTGTGCCAATAATTCTAACTTTGATCCCTTCTCAAATTTGTGGAGTTTTCCTTGCAACTCCTTAATCCCTGCATCCCTTTCACTGACCTTTTGCTAATATGCTTCCAATAGTTTTTCTAAATACATGATTTTATGCAAGGCCTTTTGCAATTCTTTATTTGTGTTTCTCCCTTCTAAAAATAATTATTTTTCAATTTCCAAAAAGATTTCTTCCTCAACCTCCTCTGCATGCATATAACCTTCCTTTGAAATAGGGATTTTGGAGATCTATTATTTTTTCTTGCCATAAAAATATCCGCCGACTCTAAGTCAGAAGTGCTAGTTAAATACATGAGTTGTATAGTTGGTGTTCTTGTATCATCACTAGGTACATTTCCCTCAAAATTTGTATCGCTTTTAATCATCACATCTTCCTTTTGATTTTTATATTTTCCTTTTATAGGACCCTTCTTCCTTAGGTGATGTGATCAACTTCTTGATTGTGTGGCTCTTTTTTGCTTCTTTGTAGGTGCAGAAGCAAAAGCCACACTTTTTTCTTTTCTTTTCATTTGGGAGGCTTTTAGTGGAAGTTGGGGTTTCTGAGTCTCCTTTAGCTACGGGCTACCCAACATAAGCTTTAGGTTGTGTTTCTTATAGTCCTTGGTCTTCAGGTTCCTTTATGTTGTGGGTAGGTGTTGTAGTAGGGGAACCGGAGGGAATTTCTCTCTTAGTTGCAACTATAGGAGGTTCTTTTGCTTGATGTTCTTGACCCCTTCATTCCTCATTATATAATGGAATAAAAGTTGTTGATTTTGATACAGTTTAAAAAATATTCCCAAGATACATTAGGAAATTGAACCCTAAGATTTCTCTTAACTAGTAAAGTAGCTAAACATAAATGTGACAAAGTCGACTTATTCCTTTTTCTCTTGTATTTTGATGGCATTATTTTCAACAAATTATCCAAAAAAATTGGAACGTTTACCAGCCTTTGATGGTGTAAATAACTAAGAAATTTAAAATGTATTGTGTACATTAATGATTGTCTCCCATCACAATTGAGATACCTAACAATGTGTGAAGCTATAGAGTCCCAAATCCAAGGAGGAGTCCAAATTCTGTCCAGGCAAGGAGAATTCATTTCTAGTTGTGATTGCATCTTCCCCAACTAGAAATTCTTCTCCAACCCTTGGAAGCCTTGATACTTCTGTTATAGTTGCCTTTGATGCAACAACCCTTAATCCCCCAAAAATTTCCTCATCATTTTGCAAGGTGCTAGAAAATTGTTGGGTCATAAGTTCATTGTATTATGTGAGCCTAAGGAAACAATCTAACCAGCCTTCCTACTGGAAGATAGGCACACATTGTCTATCCTCTAGCAATAAATTATGAGTTGTGGGATCTCTCCTTACTATGTCACCTCCCATTATAACTTCACTAGTTCTATTATGATTTTCTCTATATAATCACCCAATTCTGCTATCTCCTTGCTATGCTCTCTACTTGATCACCCAATTTTTCTCTAGATAATGCTTCTCTCTTTTGGACTCTCATAAATTTGGTAATGGTAGAAAATTGTATAGGTAGAAAATTAAAAGTAACTAAGAAAAAATAAGGCCTTTTATCTACCCTACCCCAAACTAAAGTTTCTTATTAACCTCAATTAGTAGGTACAAAAAGGGCTTGGCAATATAAGTATTAGGCAGTGGAATTCAAAACATGTTGTTTAAATGTTTTCATGAATGATAAATATTTACAAAATTAATAAGCTTGAATGTTAATTATGAGAGTTAAATATGAAGAGTACTTGTTGACATGATTTGAAGTGAAGTATGACAAATGTGAAATTTATTGAATATCACCATGCAACATGGGAAAATATTTGAAATGATTTGAGGTGATGGCTATGAACTATGGGTGGTCATGTTGAAGTGTAATTCAAGCTAAGCATAACATGTGGCAATGAAGTTAGAGTTATGAATAAAAAGCTACATAAAGTATGTGATATGGGGAAGTAGAACTTATGGAATGGTACAAGTGATGTGAAAAGGTGATTTGATTTCTACGTGTGATGGTTGAAAGAAGTTGCATATAATGGAAGTGAATGATGGATGCTACGAGAATGGGTGAAACGATGGTTGTGCAAGTGCTATGGGTTGTTGAAGAAAAATATCCCTTCTGAATGGATATCATAGGGGCATGATGTTGTAGGTCCCATGAGCTCTACTATAGGCTCAAAAAATGAATACATTCAAGTGTTGCTTGTGTATGTGTGTGCATTTGATATTTTTTTAGGATTATAGATGTGAAATATTAGGAGACAAACTATGTAGCTCATCTGCTAATGTTTTTGATGAAATTCTTGTTAATGTTGATGAAGTTTGTATCTTTGGTTTGAATTAATTTTGTAATGATAGATAGAAATCATCTTTCTACATTGGCCTCTTATAAAACTTCAACCAATGACTATTAACTAACAGTGAAAACCTTACATCATCAATAGTTTGTAACTAAATTGATCCATTAAAAAAAAAAATTGAATTTAATACTAGCCTAATCATCTTGTTTGAATTTCCCTTTGTAATCCTTATACCTTGAATCATAGAGTAGTGCCCAACCACTTGCATTAAACTATTTAGTCTTGATAAATTGATCATGCTAATGCATCCTCTATTTTTGGATGATCTCATTATGGTTTATTGCTTCCATGCATATCTCATCTAATGCATTGAGGTTATGCAACCTCTCCTTTTGTGCTTCAAATATATTCATGCTTAATTATACTAATGTCCTCAGAGTTTTGTATTCAAATTATATTGGAAGGACTGCCTTTTTCCATACACCAATCATATGGTGTGAAACCTGTTGTTGTTTTCTAGGTTGTCTTGTAAGCTTAAAGAGCTTTAGGTAACCTTGCTTTCCAATCCTTCATGTGTATTTGCACTATTTTTGTAAGAATGGTTTCTATTTCCCTATTAGTCACCTCCATTTGACCATTTTCTTGAGGGTGATGAGGTGTAGGATTTCTATGTCTGATCTCATATTCCTGCACTAACTTGGTGATTAGATCTGATGTTAATTGTGGCCCTTGGTCTGTCACTATTTCCCTAGGAACACCATATCTTGTAAAAATATCTTCATAGAGAAATTTGGCAACATTTTGATCCCTTACAAATTGCAAGGCTTTGACCTCCACCCATTTTGTAAGATAATTAGTACAAACTAGTATATATTCCTTTTTGTTGGATGTTGGAGATATAGGAACAATAAAATCTTTCCCCCGTTTATCAAATGGTGCTATGACTAGTTGTGGTTGTAGTGGCATTTCATCTATTTTTGTAGGTCATCCCATCCTCTGACATCTATCACATCTTATTTATTTAACTACATATTTATGAAGTGTTGGCCAATAATAACTAGTAGCCAAGGTTTTAAGATTTGTCCTCTTTGCTGCAACATTCCCTCCACAAGGTTCATCATGATAGGCCTTGATAATGTCATATAATCCATCCTCTCTAATTCACCTCCTCATTATATTATCAAGTCTTGTGTAAAATAAATATCCCGCTACCCATGAATAAGGAATTTTTTTTTGAAATAAATATCGTTTCTCCATTGGTGAGAGATGTGGTGGTGTTTTCCCTACAACTAGATAATTGGTTATGTCTACATACCAAGGTGTATGTAGAGAGAGGGAAAATAAGTGCTCATCTGGAAATGAATCATCTAAAAAATCCTCTTCTAATTTAGTTGTCAATTTGGAGAGAAAGTCTGCTACTACATTAGCCTTTCCTAATTTGTCTACAATGGTAATATCAAATTCTTGAAGTAGAAAAAACCATCTCACAAGTCTGCCTCCAACTACTGGTTTATTCAAGTACCTGATTGATGTATGGTTTGTGTGGATGAATACATAATACCTTGTGATGTAGTGCCTAATTTTTTTGATTACATAGACTAATTAACATCTCTTTTTTAGTGACTGTGTAGTTGAGCTTTGCCCCTTGAAGGTTCTCATTGATGTAATATATGACATACTCTAGATTCCCTTCTTTCTATCCTAACACAACTCCAATTGAAAAATCAGAAGGATCAGTTTGGGTATGAAAATTCAATGTCTAGTTTAATATTTTTAATACAAGGGTCTTTGTAAGTGCTGCTTTAAGTGCTTCAAAGGCATGTTGGCAATTTGATGCTTAGTCAAATTCTACATCTTTAGACAATACGACAAGCAATGGTGCTACAATTTTACTAAAATCTTGTATAAATATTTTGTAGTACCCAACATGGCTAAGAAAACTTCTACTATCTCTTTTGTTTCTGAGGTATAGGTAGTGTATATATTACCTCAATTTTATTTAGGTCTACTTGGATTCCCTTTTTGGACACAAAGTGTCCCAAGACTACTCCTTCAATGATCATCATGAAGCATTTCTCGTGAATTAGGGACAAGTGATGATCTTGATAGTTCTATAGTACCTTCTCCAAATTAGCAAGTACTTCGTCATTGGTATTCTCATGTTGTAAAGTAATCCATGGAATCATGAGAAAAATCTAAGAATATACTCAATACTGCCCTTTGGAATATTGCAATGTTAAGGCCTGCTAAGTTGGGACTACAATTTTGTGGAAATAGGTATGGAAAATTTGAGAGATGGACTCGAATGTATTGGTAGGGATTATTTTTTGTAGAGGGTCTTGTAAGCATGTTAAATAGTCATATTTTTGTAGGTCCCTACCATAATTATTTTCTAACATAGGACTACACTCAATAGTCATTAATTTTTGTAATGAGTATTGATCATCCTCTTCTAGGGAAGGCCATACAGTTCGCTCCAAGTCTGCATGTGGCTTGACAAGTGGATAAAGGACTAGCGTCTTGGTTACATTTCTATTGGAAATGATCATGTTATCAAACCTACAACCTATAAAGGCATTTACAGTAGCCAACCAAGGTATCCCTAGGATGAGGGGGTACCTTGCAAGATTTTCTTTAGGTTGTAACACCATAAAGTCTATAGGGTATTCCCATGAGTCTAATGTTATAACCAAGTCTTTTATAACTCCCTCAGATTTTACTATAGATCAATATACTAACTATAACACAATAGGTGTAGGTCAAAGCTACATTAATTGTAATTGCTTCATGGTTTCCTTTGTCATTATGTTAATGAATGCTTCTAGGTCAATTAAGGTATTCTTGATGATAGTGTAATTGATTTTGACATCCACAACAGGGCTAGGGTTTGCATACTTAGGGACAAATATGTTTCCTAACATGATTTCAACAAGTTTTCCCAATACATGCACAATCTGAGGGTCCTCACATTTCCTTCCTAGCTTCTTGAGGTATAACTCTCTTACTATCTTGGTGTAAATTGACACTTCCTTAATTTCCCATGTGAGGGGTATCTTTATACAAACATTTCTAAGTTGTCCTAATAGATCAAATTTAACTTCTAAAAGATGATTTTATATTGTTAGTCTCTTAGGGAATGGAGGTTCTAGACTCATGTAAACCCTGATTTGTTTCAAGTTCCCTAGGTTTCTTGTCCATAGTTTCTACTGGGAGTTCCTCATCAATAAACTATGATGTGAGGAGATGAAGGCCCAACTAGCATTTTCCCTGATCTGAGGTGGAAATCACTCACCTCAACCCCATAAGTAGGGTATTGGATGGTTTCATTAGCATAAGCCTATTGGACATGCTTATTGTTGGGGTTAGGTGCAGGTTGTGTTGGTGATTGAGACACTATTGGTGGTGTTGGTGCAACCATGGATAAATTTGACATTATGGTTGATTGTTGTTGTATTGTAAGGGTTGCTGATAATTTGGGTTTGGACTTTTCCAATGCTAGGACCTCTTTGCCATTGTGGTGACCATTGGTTTTGTTGGGGCGACCACTGGGAATTATAATTTAGTCCCTAGTAATTCTATGGTGGCCATATGTCTTATTGTCATTGAGTCCAATTATAGGCTTGGGCACTGACCATTGTGAGTTTTGTACATTGGTCCAAGGTTGAGGGTTCCAATTTGAGAAATGTGAATTATTATCTAGAAATCATATGTTATAGGTCAAGGGATCTTGGGGAATACCTTGTCTTTACTTCCATGGCTTACATTGAAAAATGTAAAACACTTGACCTTGTTCACCTTCTAGGGCATGAAATTATGGCTTCCCTTATTTGTCTTCAAAGATACTGACTAGTTTTTTGCACTTGCAATTGATCTTCTTCTAGTGGTAGTGTGGAAAAATTCTATGAGGGTTGTCTATGCTTCTTCTTGATATGGAGGGTAGCCAAGTGGCTAATGATGTCATCCTTCATGTTTGATAGAAGATTGCTTATCTCTACCCTTGAGACTCTAGTGGATGATTTGTTGAGAGAAGAGATCCTATCTCCCTTGGTCTTCTTGATCAATGACTTGGAGTAATTTCTACATACTTTAAAAATAGAATCAAAGCATAATTGTGATATTTCCCCTACTCCAATGAGATTAAGGGTGTCCATATAGTCTTCATGAACTCCCCTTAAAATACTAGTTTTAAGGATTCATCAAAAAGTCTATTTTGATGGGATTTCTTGAGACAGAACTGAAACCTCTCAATATAATCTCCCAATGGATCATCTTCTCTCTATGGCATCCTGAATATGTCATCCCTCTTTTTATCTATGCCTCTGTAGTAATCTTGTTATTTCTTAAGGAATTTTGTCTTCATTTTATTCTATTTGGGAACAACATCTCTTCCCAACCCCATGAACTAATACAAAGCAACACCTTTCAGTGTAGCTAGGAACAATTTGAGTCAGTGAGCATCTATGGTGTAGGCATGGCTTTGATATAGCACATACAACTAAAAAAGAAAGGTGTCCAAATCCTCTATGACCAGTCCATAGAAGATAGGGAGTGTTGAAGGAGGTAGGTTCTTCAGGACAACTGCCCTTTCTTTGTTGGTTATAGGGAATTCAAATGTTACATGCTCTAGTAGATTTTCTACTACCACATCACCCATGATGCCTAAATGTATGGAAATATCCCGTGTTTTGTGTAGCTACTAGTGTAAGGGATAATTTTTCCCTATTTTTCCCCTCAATTTCTTCAATTTTTTCACTAGTATCTTCTAATGCTTCATGTGTTGAGTAGAGACATCTTCCCAGAGCATTTCACTAGCTTCATATGCAATGGTTGTGACTCTTTAGATCAGTGATTCCTACATATTATTAGTGATTTTTATTGTTGTTGATGGCTAAAATACTTATTTATCCTAGTGTTGCAATAAAGTTTCTATACTATGAAATCTTTGAAAGGAATTTAAAAACACATAGAAGAATCTTGAACTTAGCACCATCCCTGACAACAACACTAAAAATATAGAGCATCTCTAATGTCTAACTAAACTAATCATAAAAAGTATACACACGACTTAGAGGACATGAGGATCCCTAACTAAACAATCCATTATTCATGAGAGGGATGCATTTAATCATCAACCAGAGAGTCACAAAACTTTAGATAGTGCTAGAAAAATATAAGCATTCATAGATTCTAGACACATCCTACATCAATGGAGTATAAGAAAATACACATACAAATATAGTAAAAGCTAAAAAAATAAAATAAATTGCAAATACATATGTTAGGGGAAAAGAATGTAAACAACTACCTTTTGTCATGGGTACTTAATACTTAATATTGTAACTGTTAACTATTGAAAATTATAGTGTCCTAACCTATCTAATTCCTCAAGAGTATGAAACTAAATATCAAGCTACAAAACTCAATTCCTGAATTACAACACATGCATTCATAACATATAATTGAAAACTACTAATTGAATTCAACAATGCATTATCTAATCTAACAACATAAACTAAAGTGGGTTAATAATACCTGGAGTGGCCCTTTCTTGAGTTACTACTTCCATAGGATTTATCAAACACTCACTTAGCAAATCATGATGTCAAACAAATTCTCTTTATTACATTCTAATACTAAACTATCACACAAATTCCAACAAGATTCCCTTGAAGGAATTTTATTCAATAACACACATTCTATTCTTAATACTACTACAACTACTAAGTAATAATAGTAAACAAATAAATAATTTAACTAGATAACTAAATCTCCTCCTCAACAAAAGATCCTACTATATAGGGTTTGTGAGGAGTTTCAATATTCATGGACTGAAAATAGACTCATAGAATAATTGTCAACTCTCCCTCAAAGATATGAAGATGACTAAATTTGAAACAAAGAATAATAACTATATGAAGTAGGAGTAGAAAAACCAAATTCAAATTCCATGCCCAACAATTTAACCACTCATAATAGAAACGTATTCATAGAGTAGTCCTATCATAAATCAATCCCACTACAAGTAGACTTCTCCTTCTCCTAGCTATCTTATTTGGTGAGCAAGAGTGTTATGCAATGATTCACAACTGATCACCTGAACATTTCCCTCTAAAATTTTCAAACTTTGGTCGTTTAACTCCTTTTTTGCAATAATTTGTAGTCCTTATGATGCAGGCTCAGGAATCCATTGCCGCGGGTTGACATTTCTTCTTATTGCAAGGTGTTAGTCTTATTCCTAAGGCATACACATTATTAACAATCATAAATTAAACATACAATCCTACTAAATTTCATAGACATTCATGCATTCATACATACATACATCAACATAACATATTTCCATTTCCACATACTTAAGATTTCTTAAAAGTATATAAAAGTATAAAAATTCTTAGTAATGTCTTGAAACTTAGTAGAAAGAGATAATGAAAAGTATGAAATAGTGAAAGGAAACTAGCTAATTGTGGAGCCCATCAAGGCACGCATGTCACAAATTTTCCTTTGTGTGTTATGTTGTGTAGTGATAGGTTTACACTCATTCCCAAGTCTAATGAAACTTTATTGATCTCATTTTTTCTTTTAGAGCCCATCTAAACCTTTCCATATATTTGAACCTTTTAAATCTCTTGCACCTTTCTCTCTAAATACTTTCACTACTTTGAAAGGGAGGTGGTTTCAAAGAAATCTATAATTTATGCTTATCTAAATGTATTTGAGAGATGCTATTGAGTTTATAATTTTCTTTATATTGTAGGTTTCAATAAAGATCTAGAAAAAATCAAGAGTGCTTTGTTACTTTATGCATATCAATATCTTTTAAAGTGTGAAAAAATTCTAATTTACATGTTGAATTCTTGTTTACTTTGATGTGCATCTACCTAGTAGTTTACATGCATGCCAAAGTGGGGGGGAGATTAATGTTATGTAATAAATTGCATATTCATGCCCTTTTCCCTTATATACTAGGCCCACTTTGATTGGAGTGTCATAAATGCAATAACTAGTTGATAAATTTATCACATTCTTGTGTGAATTTAGGTTATGACATCCCCATATCTTGATACCCTTTATCATTGATATCCAAAATAATATTTCTAACCCCTAGGCCTATGTGTCATCACTTTCAATTAGATTCATAGGTGCAAACTTGATTTAGAACACTTTTATAGTTATGAATCTAAACTGTACACTTTTTAATTTGAAAATTCAAATTTATTCCTCATTGACCTTTTCACTAGCTATTTTGAGGTAACCTAGAACATGTTTGTGCTAATTTAAATGATATTTTTTCATATATAAGAACATTAATTCCTTCATTTAGATATCATCTAAGAATCATCAAGGAGATCTTAGGACATTCTCATTGAGCACATCTAGAGTTTGAGAATTTAGAGGATAAAAATAATCTAGTAGCATTTACATCAAAGTACATCATCCTAGGATGATTGTATGCTTGATTGTTAATTCAGTAATTTCACTTAAAGCTCTAAATCTCTTCCATTATGGGTCTAAGGATAACTTGACCCTTGGGATTCAACATAGTCTCTAAAGATGTTTGTGAACATCGCATTTCCTTACCAATATTTAGAGATTGAAATCAAGACAAAAAAATCATGTCAGGCCACATCTTGCCAATTCAAGTCAATGAGTCTCATTCCAAATCCATGAAAAAGACCAAGTTTTCACTCATAATGATTATATTCACTTAGACATGAACTAGAATAAAGACCAATACATTTATAAAATAAATAATCTAATTAATTAACCCTAAAAATCTATAATATTAATGAATTTAACATATAACAATCTCTTCATCTTCAATTATAAAAATGATTATCATATTTAATATCTATAATATTAATTATAATCCCAAATTTCAATTTAATTTAAATTAATTAATATTATCAAATTACATTTATTTAATTAACCTAAATTATTCGATGAGGAGACAACTTTTCCTTCAAATGGATTGGCCTAAAGTTCTCTCGAGTGTATTCATAGGAATGTGATAAGTGTGTGATATCTTAAACCAATTAGTCATGATACTATGTCTTCTTATTATACTTTTAAACTTGAAATAAGACTATATTAAGTGGCTATAACATGGGTGTTGGTGTCAAGGAAAACCAACAAATAATTTGTTGTGGAAAAAATTGACACCTTTTGTCTTTTGTAGAATAGTTGTAGACCAATAAATGTAGAGAAAGGGCATAGAGAAATGAATAAATATTTTGAAGTATAAAAAGGGATGATAATAAATTCATTAATAAGAGATAATAGCATATGCAGTTAGTGTCTCTCGTTAATATCATTAAATATTATTACAAAAAATATAAGTGCCAAAATATGTACATTTATTAGATCTTGGAACTGTTTAAATGACAAGAATCACTAAATTCCTCTTACAAAATCTTGGCCCAACCTTGTCCCTTAGCCTTTTTTGTTTTGTTTCCTTTTTATTGAAATAGATTTTAATTAATGAAAAGAAATAAAGTAATAGATGTCATTTTAAGACAATATTAGAGTAGTATTAGTGTTTGGAGATAATAACATCAAATCAAAATTAAAATAAAGAGTTTGATAGAAATTAAATTTTAATAAGTAACAAGGTGTTCTATAGTCTTAGTGTAAATGCATTAATGAATTTGAAAATTGAAAATATAACATGTTCTTAAGTTTTTACATATACTTGCTTTCATAAGAGAGAAAAAAAAAGTCACAATAATATTTTAGTGTGCAATGGGTATGTTTAAGAAGTCTTAAAGGTGAATTATCGGGTCCTTAAGAAAATGAGGTGTTGCCTTGAGCATAGCTCCCACAGGCATGTGTCATCTTTAAATTTTTGGCAATTTTTGGCATGAGATAATTGATCAGAAGTTAATATCTTTTATTTATCTCTCTTTCCCTTTATCTCTTATCTCTCTCTATTCATTACACCATCATTGTATCAATGTCCACACAAGTTCCACAATTCACAAGAATAATCTTGAATTTTTCCTTAAATGACCCACCATGACGCAAAATTGCAAAGTGTAATGCCCAAAATTTTTACACTAAAATACAATTAAGGACAAAATACAAATTTCAAATTTTAATTACAACACATGAGTAACTCATACAATTTTTCTCCCAAAGCACACAATTCATAAAAATCATAACAAAATTTGACCAAACATAGATTGCAATATATAGTTAAGTAATTGAATTGCTAAGGCCTAGTAGGGTTTCAAGTGAAAGCATGGAGTTCACATCATCGAGATAGAATTAACTAGTCCTACAAACACATTCGTGATCAGAGGACACAACCGATGTCACAAGCTATATCAATACAAAATATCAATATTAACTCAAAGTAATGAAAAGAGAGCAAACCCTAGGGGCCAAACCTAATTCCCCAGGGGCTCATCTCTAGCGGTCTTGCCTAGTATATACTTCACAAAGGAATCATAGTTTGACGGCTTGAGTTTTCTCCAACTCATATTTGGTTGACCAACAACACATTTCATAAGGGTTTGACTCAACTAATTTTACAATTGAATAGTAAATACCTTTAAGTCAACAACGATAAATATTTAAGGGCTCCTTTTCTATAAAGTGAAAAGATAGATAGGAGGGATTTCATGTACTACAACACCTTTAATTTTTCCAAATAGAATAATTTAGATCCAAGAGTAAAATTTCCCCACCTTTAAGATACAAATGATACTTAGGATTTATATAGGGTAATTAACATTGTGAGAACAAGCACCCATTTGGCTTAAAATAGACATCAACTTATTTGTCAACAAAGGGGATATTTTCCATAAAACTTAACTACTAGTTTTAGTTAAATTTAAATACGAACATATTTGGGAAAACCTCTCATTAGTTCTATACTATAGTACTTATTAGGAAAAAAATCAAGTATCGTAAGTACAAATTGATAAGACCTATTGGGTCTCAAAAACGCTGGTTTGAATGAACCACAAGAGGTTGTCAAACTCTCACTACGTTATTGGTCAACTAACAAGGCCAACTAATATGGTTGAACCCTCTACTCTTAAGGCTCTGCTAAACTTGGGCGGGTGCACCTATATGAGCAACATAGATTTTGAATTATGTTTCCTACTTGACCTAATTATCCACAAATGGAAATTTGATAGTGGAAAGAAATGATCCTAATTTGGTATAAATTGTATATGCAATATCAAGGTGTGAATTAATATGTTCAATTAAGAGATGTCAAACAAAATGAATAAAACTAATGTAATGAAAATAAGGGAGACCAATGCCTTATTGGGTAAAATAGAGTCAAATGAAAGCCTTTGATGAATGGTTTCTATCTAGCAAGTTCTCTAATTGTTTGGCATCCAATTATGAGTTTATAATTGGTATAAACATGCAAGGATGTAATTGATAGACCCTACTTGAGGAAGAATATCAAATCTAATTATCTGATTCTTCTTACTGATCCAAATAACATTCCTAGATTATTGTAATTGATTGAAATGAATTTAATTCTTCATTAAAGAATCCAATAAATCAAATCACACAGAAACAACAAATGTGCACTGATAAATCGAATATATACTTGATACTTCAATTTAAACAATCAAGAAACATCATATTGGAGACAATCAAATAATCGTAGGAATCCAACAAACAATTGATACCAGAATGAAACCACTAAATCAACAGTCTTTCATTATCTTCTACAAAATTCATACATGCAACATAGTCCCCACGAATGCCATCATTCTGAAAATATAGTGCTTACAACAGTCTATCCTATTCTAATTCTACTTTTTTATTATCCAACAACGGATACTTATACATTTAGTTTGCAAAAAGACGTGCCTTTTTGAAAAGTCTTAAGCATAAAATGTTAAGAAGTTTATCATTAACTAATTTTGGTTAAGCCACAAATGAACTGCAAACATGTGCTCTGTATAATCCTAGCACTTATGTGTGTTTGCATCTCCTAACACATCACGGATCACGATCTCCATCATCATCATTCGTTCATTTTTCTCACATGCTTCATCCAATGTTATGTCCTTTGCAGTGGTTGTCTTCAATATCTCTTGGAGTATTGATTCACATTCACCTTTCCATGTAGTCACTTCTTTCAGTTTTTCTTCATCATCGCAAAACTTAGTCAATCTGTCATTAGCAGCTTCAATCAATCCCTGCACATCCCCTTGTAATTCCTCGAAGAATTCCCTGTGCTTATCCATGATACGATTGGCATTTTCAATTCCTGCAGCATTAGGAGTACCCCTTTTCATCTCCTCAATTCTCTCTTGGATTTTGTCATCCACTCTTCTATGTTCTTTTATAGCATCCATGTATTGTGAATGTTTTCCCCAAAGTTTATTTAACCAAGTGTTCAAAAAAACCTGCCTCTTTTTGATTATTGCAATGAGTGTGTCCACTTTCCCTTGTGAGTATGCACTTGACCCCTCCCAATGGTTCCTGTCATGTGAACTTTCACCTTGGGTGAGCATCTTCATTGGCCCTATTACAACACCTACCAAGTCCTCTAAACGTTCATTCTCTCTCAACATTCTCTCATTATTGGTTTTATACATTTCTCTCTCTCTGATCAATGCTTGGATATGGGCTTTATTCAAATTTTCTATATTGATCCCAATTTCTGCAGTTGCAATAGGATCAGCCTCTCCAGCCTTCAAAATCATGACATGTCTGAATTCCTTCTCAGTATCAATGAAAATTGACTTCTTGTGAGGGGGATACAAAGCCCAAATCATCAATGTTTCATCATCAGGATTGTATCTTGATCTTGTATACACTTTTGTCACCTTCTCTATGCTGAGCTTGTGGGTAGCATTGTTGTCCTTCAGGAAACTGTCAAAAAATAATGCAAAATTGAGATCCAAACTTGGGAAAATCATAACACCCACCTTTTCTAACTTCTCCCTTCCTTTCTCAGGGGTCATGTTTGTCATCTCTTTGTCCACCTCATCCCTTAAGCTTTTTAGCAACTGGTCCTCATTTCCTGGTGTGATATTGTCAACCGGTCCTCTTATTTCTTTCCCTTTTTGTTTGTATATATTTTTTTTAAACTTTGAGGTTTTCACAAATTCATCATCTGCTATAAAAGACCTATAATCTTCATGTCTTTTATCCACATCCATAGTTTCCTCAACATTTGTTTCTCTGGCAGCATAGGTATAATCCTAAGTCCTTATTCTCAATACCTTCGTGGATGGGCCTTGTGGCCTGTCAGCTTCCAATGCTGCTTTAGTGGAGGATAACAACTCAGCATCTACCAACTCTTGATCGTGCTTCTCAATCACCATTTCTGCTTCTTCTGCCTCCAAGTTTCTGATTATGTCATCAGATTGATAGGGCACATGCTGGTACCCTCCAAAATTTATTCTTTGTCTGGCAGAATGGATATATCCCTCTGGATCAAAGTTTTTTCTTGATGGTGCTCTTCTCATGTTGTAATGCAATAATTTATCTAGAATCAGATTGTAGCCCTCCTTTGCCAACATAGTAAAATCACCAAAACATAGTGTACTAGGCAGAAAAGCCTATTTCCCATATGAACTTAAGTTCATGACACTGGAGAAATCCATTTGCCTAACAATCTCTAAGTATGCAATTCTATCTGGGACTGTTCTAGAAAAAATGAATGGTGTATCCTCAAAACCATAAACCCTAATCATAGTGGCATTTTCTAAGCAATACCAATCCCCCCAATTGTGGTTGATTGGTCCATTATAATACTTAGGCCTAAGAAACCTCTTTACTTCCTCAGATAAAGAATAATCACAAGGATGATTAAAAAATCTATATAAAGGCTTCACAAAGTATTCTTCAAAATGCAAGAAATTGGAATTAGCAAACCTGTTGTCCCAAACAACAACCCATAACTGAATAGGCAATGACCTGCCTTCCTTATCAGATTGTGAAATCCTCAGCTCCTGGGGCCACAATCCTAACTCCTATCCAAAATATAACACCAAGTGCATCAACAGTGAATAATTCCTGAGATGCAAGACAAAGGCACCATTCTTTATTGCTATCAACCCTGCATCCAACTCCTTAAACACATGTGAAGCATAATCGAAAGATCTGGAATTATGATACTGAATATTCGCAACAATCACCTTGGGAACAACTACCATATGCTTTGGGACTTCCATCCCCAATACTTGTCCCATTGAAAAATAAGTGTACTTTAGGTAGGGTTTGAAGAGATCCACATGAAATGGTGGTCCCTCACTGTCTTCCATTGGAGTAGGTTTTCCATGAAACCTAATTCTATGCAGGGGTAATCTCCAACCTTTATAAATGGTGTCCATTCTTCTGAATTCACTATCGAGCTCCTCACTTATTATCTTCTCACTGCATATTTCTTCCAATTTGAAAACCTCAGCTATTGCATTCTCAGATATATGTATTAATGGATTCCCTGACAAATCACATATAGCTTTATTCTTCAGGTTATAATTACCATCCAACAATTTTACCAGTTCAACATCAACAAAGACATTAGGGAACACCATTTATCCCAAATTGAGCCTCCACAGATTGCAAACTGGCTCGAAGCGATTTCTCTTATGATAGTGGAAATTGAACAAATCGTACCCTCTAATTGGGGTCCAAACATCCCCTATGAATTTGTATTTGTCATCCAATTTATCAATTTCCGCTTTGAGCTATGCAAAACACCTAGCTTTAGGCCCTGAACCAGGTAACTAGTCTATGAGATCCTGATTTAACTTCCTCTCAGTGCCCTCTGGTTGCAGTTTAGTTTTTTGCTTTTTTGCCTTTGATTGACTACCCTCCCCATGTTTTCTTCCTTTCATCTTTTCTGAACTAGTGCCTTCCATTTTCAAAATTCATGAATTTTGAGGATGAGAAACTTGTTGTATTTTGCCTACAAATCCAAGTCAGACAAATGCCCTAATTGTTTTGCTGGTTCCCCTGCTCTCCTTCACTGCCAATTCCATGAAACAATGATTTCAATTGAGCACACCCTAATATGAAAAATATTTTATGCTTCGTGGCACCATTAATGTCTTTACTAAGAAATGAATGTTGCAAGTTTTTCAAAATTCTTGTTGTCACATCAGGGATCATATCGGCAAGAAATTTCAAATCTCTGGCCGATCTGTCTGTTCAACGTTCACCCATCCGCTAAGATGTCTTGTAGTTTCCCCGACATCACAAGTCCCCCCGATAGTTTTTTCCTTTTGCTTTTTATATCGCCATGACCTTCACCAAAGAAAACTATCGCCTAGACTTAACGAATCAGGCCAACGATTCTTCACCTCACTCTGAAAGCTCTTTGTCTCATCGAGATGTTCACTTTGTCAACTTAAGTCGCCAAGACCAAGTAATTGTTTTGCCGATAGAATGATACTCTCTGTGATGTCTCTTAGATCTCTCCGTTGAGACATATCTCACCGATACATTTTTCTTCGGCGAGACTGTGCTCATTGCCTTCTCGATAACCTTTATCTTTGCAAGCTTAGTTCTGTCGGTGTAACCCAAGGGGTCGGTAAGACTCCTCGAACTCTCCCTGACATCATTTGTCTTACCGAATGGGTCTTCCCTTTTCTTTATCGGCAAGACCAGCAATGCTTCGGGCAGTGCCTTGAAATCTCTCTTTGATGACCATAGTCTCTCCAATAGACTTTATTTTATTCCAATCAGTAAAAGGTAACTTAGCTCGATATGACCTTATATCATCATGCCGATACCTTTTGTCTTGCCAATAAGAAATGTAAACTCGCATTCTCTTGGTGTATAACTTTGTTGGTATGACACATTTGATGTCTTGCCGATATATTGAGGAAATGTATATTATCATCGGTGAGACCTGCATCAACTTATGCTGATATTTTCAAATGTTAAAGATTTAATGTTAGATGAAATTTATGGGGCTACATGACAAAATTTAACCTGGTTTTTGGTGAAAAATGATATGTGAGGAAATTTTATGTTTGTATTATGAACCTTTTTGGGAAACTAATGAGCATGAAGGGTAAATGAGGTTATCAAGATTTCACAGTTCCAACAAGACCATAGGTCCTTCATATGAGGACTATAGGTAGTTAACATATACTCATCAATGTAATACATATATATATACAAAATATTCACAAGAGATTAATGAAATTTTAATCAGTTTAATAACCCTGTTAATACTAGTGGAAATACAAAAATGACAAAACCATTTAATTTTTCAAAGTATTTGATGATGTTCATGAGTAAAATAAACATTAACATTATTGAATACAAATCTACTTCTATTAATTAACAATGTCATCCCTATCAAAGCTACGTAATATATAGTTAGTGGATAATAAATTGATTAAAATTATCCCACATAACACTAAAAAAAATGATTATAATTACATCATGTAATGCAAAATACCTACTAAAAATAATTATAGTAATATTTATTTATTTTGTTTCTATTTAATTGAAACACAATAATGTTATTTATTCATAGAGGAATTGATATTAATAAAATCATATTATCATTAACTTACCTTCATTTTATTCCACCATTTAATGTTAATCATTTACAAATTTATTACTATTGTTAGTATTAATGGTTGGGAAATTAATCTTGAATTATTGAGGTAATTCCACTTTAATACCATTGTTCATCCCTCTATCCCTTAACAACCTCAAGTCTAAACTACATTTATTTTAATATCGCTTAACCTCGTCCATTTAATTATTGTTATTAATTTACATTAAGAAGAATACTAAATGTCTAGATGTACTTAATATCCTCCTATCAAGGGGTTAGATTTATGTATACTTTTGACAATAAATACATGAGCATCTGCACTTATGTACATTGTTATTTTGAGATCCGAGTTTTCCAGGATGTACATGTTGGAAACACAAGGGCAAACAACTAAGAGGTGAATCAGTTGTCATCATTTATTAAACTTATTCTCAAATATGATAATTAAACATAAAATCATAAACCATCAACACATCGGAAACACACATAACGCCAAGATTTTTGCATGGAAAACCTTGTTAGGGGAAAAACCACAGTGGAGATTAATCCACAAGTTTATACTTTGTTAAAAGTATAGAAAATAGGGAATGCACATGCATTTAGGCACACTGCCTAGAGCTCACTGCTCAAATACAAAAGGGCTTACTACCCAAAGGAAGACACACTTTCTTACAGTCACATGCAGATTAAATCTATCTGAAGATCTTGAACTGAGAAAATAGTGTCTGCTAATGCCTGATTATAGTTTCGGTTAAGCACATGAACACTTTCACATTTTACTTCTGCCTTCGAATGATCTAAAATTTATTCGCACACATCACTCGCACTTCACACACTTCACATCACACACACATCTCGCACATTACAAATGGTATAAAAAATCGGTCTTATATATCCGCATCAAAGGATAACTTCATCTTCATGTCGACCTCAGTAAAATATAGAATGTGTACAAACTGTCAGCCCAAATCAATAAAAAATTATTAATGTGAATCAACCAAAGTCAGCCACAAAATAGTGCAGACCCAAAATAATATCCTTGAACATGAAACACCTTCAAAAATTATTCCTCGAAGATCCACAACAAGCTACAATCATCTTGTCGGCCATGAACATGAAAAACATGAACACGCAAGAGAAAATATTTGATCACAAGCACATCGATCAATGCAAACCAACAACACAAATAGAGCATGATCTAGAAACATCCACAAGAATAATGAATCACCACAAAAAACATTCACATCAACTCAGATTACCAGAATCAGATCATCATCATTCAAGAACACTAGCTACAGAAACAAAACAACTATTGGAACACATAAACTCATAACTCGATCAAATATTCATGTGAACCTCTGAAACTTTCGATGGATAAACTAGATAGACTTGTCAAAAAACCCTTTAATCCACAACTTCTCACGATCAATAAATTTAACTCTCCAACACAATGAACTTCACAACTTCATTGACAACCTGTAACTTATTTTATTATAATTTTCTCAATGTCCTCGACATATACAACCTTAAAGACATTAATGCTAATAGTGTTGACATAAATGACAACCACATATCGGAAAAATCCAACAATCTCCCCCTTTGGCATTGATGGAAACACATGATGTGAAAAACACCATTAATGCAACTTTCTCTTAGCACTTTCTCCCCATTAGATTTTGATTTTTCTCCCCAGATAATTCACATTTTTTCACATGACTCTTCTCCCCCTTTGACATCAATGAAAAAGATACACATTATCTTTCTCACACAAGCTTTGAACCACATTTCTAAACATCTGACTACTCCCCCTAAGTAGCAGCCACCACAACATCAATCCAGATCAAGATATGACTATGAAATGCATGGACTGATGCAAGTCATTGCATCTTAATTCTGATTAGGAGGGACAATCACCCCTAGCTTCCCTTTGAGATACTCAAAAGTATCCTTAGGCAAGGGCTCGGTAAATATATCTGCAATCTATTCCTTAGTAGGCACATACTCCAGTTTGACTTCCTTCTCACTCACCTTGTCTCTCAAAGAGTGAAACTTGATAGATATATGCTTGGTTTTTTAATGCAACACCAAATTCTTAAAAAATTTAATAACACTTGAATTATCACATAATATAATAGAAGGTTCATCATACACAACTCTGATATCTTTCAACATATGTTTCATCCATAATACTTGAGTACAATTGTTAGCAACAACAATGTATTATGCCTTTGTAGTAGATAAAGAAATGGCATTTTGCTTCTTAATTATCCATGAAATTATCTTTTTTCCCAAGAAAAATGCACCACCACTAGTACTCTTTGTGTCATTCACATCTCTCACCCAATCAGCATCAGTAAAATCACTCAGAGTAAGTTTGTCATCTTTAGGATACCATAGACCAAAATCAACTGTTCCCTTCAAGTATCTAAAAATCCTCTTCACAGCTATCACATGAGATTCTTTAGGATCAGCTTGAAATCTTGCAACAATGCATACAACATTCATGATATAAAGTCTAGTTTGAGTCAAATAAATCAATCCTCCAATCATGGATCTGTATCTAGTATGATTTTCCTTAGGAGAATCATCATCTATTGTCAACTTACATCCGGTCACTATAGGTGTACCAACTGGCTTTGAATCTTCCATACCAAACTTATTTAGCATTTCTTTCACATATTTGGATTGACATATAAAGATTCCTTTATCTAACTGAGTAATTTGCAATCCCAAAAATAATGTCATTTCTCCAATCATAGACATCTCAAACTCACTCTACATCTCATCAGCAAACTTCATGCACAAACTATCATCTCCTCCAAAAATGATATCATCAACAAAGACTTCAACAATAAAATCTTTATCATGATCAATCTTGAAATACAAGTAACTATCAGTAGTACCTTTATTAAATCCAATCTTCAAAAAATACTTGTCCAATCTGGCATACCATGCTCTTGGGGCTTGCTTAAGTCCATACAATATTTTCTTTAGTTGACAAACCATATCTCCCTAATCGGTCAATTGAAATCCATCAAGTTGCTCAATATACACCTCTTCATTTAGTTCATCATTAAGAAATGTTGAATTGACATCCATTTGATAAACTTTGAAGTTTTTGTAAGCATCATAGGCAAGAAATAGTCTCACATCTTCAATCCTAGCAACAAGAGAAAAAGTTTCTTCAAAGTCAATTCCTTCCATCTAAGAATATCCTTTACAAATCATTCTTGCTTTGTTTCTGATGACTTCACCTTGTTCATTCAGTTTATTCTAAAAAACCCATTTAGTTCCAATTACATTTTTGTCCTCAGGTCTAGGAATAAGAGTCCATGTATCATTCTTCTCAATTTGTTGTAACTCTTATTTCATTGCTTCCATCCAATGTTCATCTTTGCATGCTTCATTGGCATTATTAGGCTCAGTCTTTGAAATCAAACAGTACTCTTATGTAATTCTTCTCCTAGCTTGAACACCTTTATTCTTATCACCTATAATCTGATCTTCTGAATGATTTAGTCTTACATACCTTGGAGTCTTAAGCTCTTGTACTTCAGGTTCTTGTGATCTCACTTATGTACTTTTACTACTTCCTTCCTCTTGGCTTTCCTGATTCACCAAAATGATCTGCACTTGATTCTGAGTCTAAATTGAACTGACATTTTGATCATCTGAATCATATCCACAGGTTCTGGATGGTCTAACTGTGTCTTCATCAACCTTTACATTATCACTTTCAACTACTTTCCTCAATCTATTTTTATAGCACTGATAGGCTTTATTTTTAGTAGAATAACCAAGAAAGATTCTTTCATCACTCCTAGCATCAAACTTTCCTATATCACATTTCCATAATTCCCCAAGATTTTACACTTTCCATCCTTGAATTGAATATTATATCCCTTGTCAACCGTCTCTCCAACACTTAATAGATTATGCTTCAAACCTTCAACATATAGGACATCATCAATATTATGCTTACCATCAAAAGAAATGGTTCATCTACCATGGATTACACCAACTTTGTCATCACCAAATTGTACAATACCATCATCATACTTTTCCAAGCTCACAAATTTACTTTTTTCACCTGTCATGTGATGAGAGCATCCACTGTCGATCACCCATTCATTTTTTTTTCCAATTTTGGCTGCCAGAGCTTTCTCAACATTCATGCAACTAGTAGATTCAGTAGGTACATGATTACTTTCCTTGATAGCAATAAATACAAACTCATCCTCACTTACATTCCCTTTATCAGATTCATCATCTGTCACACCTTCGTCAGCAGCAAAATAACACTTTCTCTAGAATCTAGGCTTGTTAGATCTTGGCTTAGGAACTCTTTCAGGACACCTTGAGGAAAAATGACCTATCTTATTGCAAGAAAAACATTTAAGAGGCAATTTCCCTTTATACTTACCTTATCCTTTGGCTACTCTCTTGACAAGAAGTGCTTCAAGCTCATTTAGCTTTCTCTCTTCTTCTTCAATCTCTCTCATTTCTTCCTCATACTTGAACACCTTTCTAGAAGAAATTTCTCTCAGATCATATTTCTACTTATCTTTTCTGGAGGTAGTAGCTTTGAATGCAGATTCTATCTTAGGAAGAGAATCACCAAACTCACTTAACTCAAAAGCAACAAGCTTACCAATCAACATGTCTCTGGTTACATTTGTCACAGTCTTAATCTCCTCACTAGCAGCAACTTTGTGTTTGTATGCAGAAATCAAGGATCTGAGCACCTTAGCAACAATATATGATTCTTCCAATGTTCCACCAGCACATCTGATATTACACACAAGTTCATTCACTCTCCGCATAAAAGAAGTAATTTTCTCATCTTCACCAATTTTCAATGTTTCATATTTCCCTTTTAGGCTCTACAACTTAGCAATCTTCACATGTGTATCACCTTCATACAAAGTTTCCAACTTTTTCCAGATCTCATAAGCAGTCTTCAAATCCATTACATTTATCATCTCAGAATCAGTCAAAGCACTCAACAATGCTTCCTTAGCCCTGATATTGTACTCGACATCTTTAATCTTGATAGAAGTAGAAGGACCATTATGTGGGATGATATAGGTCTATTCTTTGTAATATTCCAATAAGATTCACCAATGCATCTCAGATGACACTCCATTTGAGTCTTCCACAAAGAATAATTTGTTCCATAAAATCTCAGACTATCCTTCTTGTATGTCACCATCCCAGATCACCTCAAGCTATTAAACTTCTTCCAAGGAACCTGCTCTGATACTAATTGTTGACAACACAAGAGTAGACAACTGAGATGGGGGGTGAATCAGTTTTCATAGAAATTAAACTTATTAAACTTATTCTCAGATCTGATCATTAAACATAAAAGCATGAACCAACAACACATCAGAAACACACATAACACAAAAAAATTTGCATGGAAAACCCTGTTAGGGGAAAAACAACGATGAAGATTAATCATTATGGTGTGGTAGTTTGACGGGTTGTTGAAATCACCACTCTTGTGGAGAGGGATAACAACACTCATCATCCAATTTTTTGGAAAACTATGTTGAATGACCCTGTTGAAAATATTCTTGATATGTGGTTCCAAGAGCTCTAAACCCCATTTCAAATATTCAGCCTGTAATCCATCGATGTCCTGAGCCTTCCCCACTGCCAAAGCTTTAATACCAACCTTGATATCCTTTGTGGTGAAAATTTTATCATTAGTGTTAATTGTTGGAGGTAAGGTTTTATCTTGGTCTCTTTCATACAATATTTTTGAATATTCTAACCATTGAATGTTCATGATGTTATTTTCATTGGTACCTCTAGCCTGTTGCAATTCTCTCCAAAAACCCTTTGGGTTGTGCCTTCCAAGATAAATTAGTTCTCTCCTTCTTACTATCATGAATTCCTCTTTTTTTCCTCTTACTAATTTCTCATACAGTTTTTTATTTGCATGTTCATTTCTAGAAATTTTCAGACCCTTTTTGGCTACCTTACACTCTTCGTCATACCATGGATTTGCTGGAAAATTGCTTTTGGAATCTCTTCTACCCTTAGCTCTTTTGCAAGCTATGAGAGCCTTGTGAATGATTGCCATCAGTTTGCTACTATTTATAATGTTTTGATTTATGTTGGGGCTGCCAGTGTTTTTTATTTCCTTTAATTGTTTTTCAAGCATTTTTCTAAATATGTCTTGATTCTCGCAGGTTAGGAGAATTTTATCTCGAAGGTCCCTTCTTTTGCATGGTTGCAGACTAGTTCTTTGCTAGGCATCTTTTTCCATTCCAATTTTTATGTAAATAGGGCTATGATCAGATTTCAATTCTATTGGACAACACCCTATTTCCACCTCAATTATCCTTGGCATAATACTTTGTGAACCAATGATATAGTCCACCATGCTTTGCCCATTATAAGTATGACATGTGAAGGCCCCTGACCTCAACAATGTATTTATGCCGTTACATATGATTAAATCATGAAGGCAACAAAACCCCAACAAATTTGCACTGAAAGATGAAACACCACCTTTTGAGTCTTGAGATACCCTTTTCCACCTTTGATTTTCTTCTCCCTCTAACCACAATGGATTACTATTATGCCCCTCTTCCTTACTAAAACATAAAGCTTGGTTATTTGTTGTTCTTGCATTAAAGTCCCCAAGTAAAATAATCTTTCCCATGGCACAATACTTTGTTATGTCTATTTTTAGCGCTTCATAAGGGTCTTCTCTGTCTAGGCTCCTTTTCTTGTATATTTTAGAGCCATAAGGGGTGAAATAACACGTTGCGATCTAAATTGTAGACTCCCCATCTACCACTTTCACCCATATGTATTGATTATTTGGGTCTTTTTTTTCTATTTTTATGATTCTTTCACATTCTTTCTAACCAAGATAGCCACTCCACCATGCCCCTTGCCACTTTTCGTTAACTCATTTCAAACTGATATCTTGTTATAACTTTCACATTCAGGTATCCTACAACCTTCATGCTCATGTGTTTCCATGAGAGCAATGATATCTTTTCCTTTTGCTATGGGCCCCAACCCAGGCCCCTCCTCCAAGAGTAGCCTCTACAGTTCCAGCTTACCATTGAGAGGTGATCCTGGGGGCCCCCACTTTCCTATTTATTCATGTTGTCCCTAAATTGTGCTTTCCCTCTATACAGCCAAGCATCATTCCCTTCCTTTCTTGCTGCTATAACTTTCTCCCACTCTTTCCTTCTTTCCTCTAGCTGCGATGGAATTAAATCCTCATCTATATAAAATGACGTGCCTTGGAGAAACCTTTTGCTTCTTAAAATTTTTCTCCTATCTTCTATAGACACACTTCAAGGCCGTTACCCTTATATTTCTACTCTTTTCTCCTCTATTTGCTTTTCCAATTCTGTTTGCAAAGAAAAGAATAGTCTTTTCTTGCGTTTGCTCTTCCTTGCAATTATGATTATTGTCAACCCCCGCTACATGCTCTCCCTGCCATTAAATGATGGATGGATTTTAATGCTTTTCATTGATGCCACAGCTCCATTGGGAAGAGAGATATCAATCAATGAATACAACTTCACAACTCCCTCTCGCAGCAGCTCCTATCAACGCCACCCCCGAAACATGTGAAACTTGCTAGGAATTAATGTAAAATCCTTCAATAGATCTTCTAAAAAAAACTCCCTTCAAGATTTTCCTTCAATGATGATATTGACTCAAACCCATTGTTGATACGAAGTACACTAAGATGACTGGTTCCGGCTTGGGAAGTAAATGAAGTAGATGGGATTATACTCTCACACAACGTACTCCATTTTCTTTGCGACTATTTTACTGCTACCAAAAATAATAATGGCATGTTGATATTGTTGTATGACTGTCAATAGACTACCTGTGAAATGATCAACAAGAAGATACTAGCCTCCATATCGATGCAATTATTAACTGCATTATTAAGTAGGTTATCAATTCCATTAACTCTACTCCCTTCAAAAGAATTTAAACCATCCAAAATACAGTGTGACATTAAATTAATTTTTCAAGACTTAAGGTTTGTCAGCCTAGGGAGCATTTCCAGACCAACTTCAATCACATCGATTCCTAGCTTTCCAACTCACAACCCCCGTACCGTGATGGTGGTGGCTGAACCGTTTAAGGCAAGATCGACTAACAAGATAGATCTGAATATTTTGAATAAGATATCATCAAATATGCACTCAACTAAAGGCACAATTTGCCAATGCTTCCTCCAAATGGCTTACTCTTTTTCGCTAACAATCCATGCACTCAACTTCCACTAAATGCTTATTTAAGAATGACAGAAGTGGGGTTATGAAACACTACCAATAAACTATTAGTGTTTATTTACATAACAATCAATAAATTGATTTACTTAGTGTTTATGAACTATTGATGTTTATGAATTAATTTACTTATTTCTAATTTTGATGTCTTGACTCAAGCTTCATAAATTGATATGTATTTTTTTAAATTATTTATTTATACCTATTATTTTAGAACAAAAAATACTATTTCACAATGTCAATCTTATTTAAAATTGGACTTTAAAGATAACTATATCACCATCCACCCTTACATATAATCAACAACTTAACTGACCCAATATTTCATTAGATAGTATTGTTAATAGCTTAGAAGACAGTCATAAGTTTGACTTAAATTTCATATGATACTACTTAAAATAAAGGATTGCTAAAATATAGAAAGGTTAAATTATAGAACCTCTACATCAAGGTCGGATGATTCTTAGCTATAAAATCAATTGAAACATTGTTATTGATTACAACCAATAAGAATATTCACTTATTTGCGTATTGGAGTTATATTTCGATAGAGTATCTCAAGGTATATAATTATTGTCCTCAATTATTAATATGTTTTAGTTTCTAGAAGTTATTATGCTCTCATTTGTTATTACTTGGAATCTTTAACCAAGATAATGTATTCATTTTTTTCTAATTGCGACATCACACTTTTCCTTTTAAAATTTAGAGCATAGAATTATGACCAAAATAATTGTCACTAGTAAAACTTGATTCATATATCCAACTCTAGATAGATCGATTTCTTAGAGACAATTAACATTTTAATTCATATATATTAGTTTTCACCTAACAAAATTTAGTGCATTTATTTTCTTTACAATCTATTCCTTTGTACAATTTATTATTACTTAAGAATTACACCTAAGATATGAATAAAGAATTTGTATCTATTGAAAAAAAAAGGTGAGACCTTACACAATAAAATTTCATTTTCTAGGTGTATGCTTTGTGTCAGAGAATATACATCATGTTTATTAATTATAATACAACTCAATAATAATCCTTTTGAAATACTTTTGATAGAACTGCATAACAAAACCCTTCACCACTCATCTCAACTATCTCTAAAAGGTTATATTACTACTAAACCTCTAAGTATGTATATGTTGTTGTAAAACAAAAAACCTTTGTTTTTTAACTAAGAAACCCCTCTTTTTAACTTTTATTCAATCACTCCTTGTGCATTGAGTTTTTCTTTTTGGTTCTTAAAGGAAAAACATGTGATGTCTAGTTTTCCTAACTCCTAAATATGTTATCCATCTTGACACATTTTAATTATTCCTATCTTTAATGTTAATAATCTATCTAAATAATATAATAATTAACTTTTCATTTATAAACTTGTATGCAAACATTCTAGTCTATATTAAATAAATTAAAAATATTTATTTTGAATAGGTATTATAAATTAGTAAAGCATGCACGTATTTATTTGTATAAGTAAAAAAATTATATTTGGCAAAATAAAATACTATTATTTATTTTAACAGGTAAAAAAGAAAAGAAAAATTATAATAAAGAATGAGAGAATAAAGAAATAGTGGAAATCTTGATTGTTGATTTAGCTAGGGTTTTGATTTTTTATTTATTTTTTGATTGGTAAAGTTGACGAAGGGGAGCCATAACCTTTGTATTAAAATTTAATATTCACAATTATATTAGCGTTTCTCCAAGGGAGAGTAGTTCCATCTTAATATATTGCATATACATTATAAAAAATTAGTCTTAAACATAGATTTTAACTACTTTTACTATCCTTGTACCAATGTAGAGGCTCCTTCATCGCCAACACTACCACCATTAAAGTCTAAGTTGTTAGAGAGTGAAGAAAAGGATCAATTGATTGTAATAAATAGCTTGTATAATAGAATAATATGATAGGAAATATGTTGCAATTACTTGATAATGATATGCCATTTCAAGGGGATAACTCCAAATATTCTTCAATAAAACCTCAATACTCAACATGATGATAATAATTAACCCATACCTCCTATATATATCATCAAAATAACAATAAAGAAATTAATAGTAAAAAACATAAATAGGAGAAGTCGCAATGTTTCTAATATCTCATCAAATCCAAGAAAAAAATGAACTCAAAACTAAAATGTTGCTTTTGCAAATCTTTGATTAACTTTCCAAAAAATATTTGACACAGTTTCAAGTAAATAATCAATGCACTAATAAAGAAGTGATAAGGCATCCTACTCTATATTTAAAAATATTGTAATAAGGCAACCTACTCTATATTTTCTTTCTTTAATGTATGTTAGAATTATTCAATATAATTAAATATTTTCATCAAAGAAATAGATTGGAATCTACAATTAAAGTATTGTATGTGTCCTATATATACTATTTGAAAATACACTTCCAATAAAATGAGTAGACTGATTGAAGAAAAGATATTTAACGAGAGTAGTTAAGTACATTGGTAGGTGGTGATCATAAAATTATCATAGTTGCTATAGGTAGTTACAATTATTTCTCATCACTTTAAAATCTTCATTAAAGGAAGATAATTTCCCATAATTGTGATCTCATTGGATAAGGTGGTCATATTAAGGATAAAATATATTAAAAAGTACATAATGATAGTGCTTTGTCTCTATCAATCCAATATATTCAAACATAGAGGAAACCAATGCAAAATACTAATAACAACATAACATAAATGATAGAATAGAAAATGCTATACCGGACTATCTCTCCTGTGAGTTTCACTATGTGAATTTTATTGAATGAATTTACATATTAGATATGAGATATGAAAGTACATAGTGAGATTTTTTTATCTTTCTTAATCCATAATATTCAAAATATCTATCAAATAGGTGTAAAAGATGGATAACATCAAAGCGTAAGTGATAAAGTATAAAATAATATACCAAGGAAGTGTGGAAATTTATATCTAACAGAAATACAATATTGGTATATAACACAAAATAATGTTACTTGGGGAAAAACATTAAGTACTAAAAGAAAATGGAAAAAATAAACCAAGGAGATAGTACTAAACATGGTATAGTTAGATAAAATTTCAAATAGGACACCAAAAAGCTATGGTTGAAACACATGGTAGGAGAATAATAAAGGATACAGGGCTATATTAGAGCAATGTGGCAAGTTATATATGTGATTGAAATTCATGGTAACTTGGAAGCATAAATAATAAAAGTATAAAAGGATATATGAGTGGGAATTTATATAGCAAAACCACAAAATAATGTTACTTGAGGAAAAACATTATCTTTTAGAAGAAAATGAGACTAACCAACCACACAGACAATACTAGACATGGTATAGTAAGATAAAAGTTCAAATGAATCATACTTGCAATAAATTACAAGAATATATCAAAATATGTAAGATATGCATGAATAGAAGCTAATGGCAATGGACCGTGAAAATCAATGACAAAATATGTATCAATGAAGTAGAATTCAAGGATGGGTGGTTGTAATAGCTAGTATTCTTTCCCTAGGGAGATAGAGTCTTATCCTTTTATTGAGGAGCTAGTGAAAATCAACTCTAATAATGTGAGTCCCTTTATTAGTTGGGAGATTTTGGTGACATTCATTGAGTATTAAAATCAAGTAGAACTCCTCATAGTACACTTTATTATTCCTCCAAATTTTGAGAAGGTCCTACAAGTGCTATAATATTATCACAACATTCTCTTCCTACACCTAGATATGGCAAGAAGTAGAGGTAAGTACACTAAGTTTCTCATTAAGATAAAAAACATTAAAAATATTTTTATTAAAATTTATACCATTTCTATCCTTCCAAATTTGAAAAATAGGAGCTTGTAAAAAATATGAAATTTGGCAATATAGTTAGGCCATAGGCTCTTATCTCTAAGCAATGTAATTTTTTAAGAAAGAAATCCTAGATGAAAGGTAGATGAAATGTAATTGTTCCACTTTCTAGATATATTAGGTTGTGATTCAAGTCTAAAATAGATGATTGGAGAATTTTTAAATGAAGGAAATATGGTTTTATGGATATGAAATGGGGGTACACACCTATCTTCCTTATTTCATTAGGAAAAAGAGATCCCCTAGGATAAGATTGACTTTCAACCCTTAGGTGAGTCAACCTTAATGGAGATCTTGTTATTTTCCTTATGATTGAGGACATAGTAAATATGAATGAAATGCACTTTTGGAAGATAAATGAAAAATACTAAATGAATCCAATTATGTATTTGTAAAGATTAAATCATCAATTTAAAACTTAACCAAAAAAAAAAATCAACTTATGGAAAATCTGAGAAGGGTAAGATTTTGTGCACCTGTCACCCAAAGCTTCTGCTGAGTGTCCTCTTGAGATAGATTTTCCCTAGGGTGAATAGGTCTTGCTATAGGGATCCAAAATATGTTTTGACAGTCCTTTGCTCCTAGATTTGCACTCCCGATTCCTCTAGATCTCACAGTCAGAAAGTTAAAATTAAATTCTACAAATGAGTTTCCGTGGCTTGACAATTTTCATGACAAATTTGACAACTTTGAAAAATTGCACTTTTGATCAATCTTCAATCCTTCTTCACCTACAAATCTGCAAACACAAAGAGAGGGAAAAATTGTTTGTTTTTGGTGAAAGGGGGTTTTCCTTGGTCAAGCCCCATTGTGGTAATTAAACCTTGAAATGAAATGAAACATGAATGGAAGGAATGATGAATGAACAATGCTATGTTGTAACTCATCAAACCCTTGAATGGATATCCTTAGAGGACTGAAGTCTAACACATATCTCCAAGGTTTTGATCTTGCATGAAATGGCTTGATTAGATGTTGATCTTGACGCTTGAATTTTGACTTGAATGCTTGAAATTATCTACATCACAATGTTAGCTCCAAAAACATGCATGAATGCAAAAAAATTTGAAATCATGTTAGGATCTTGAAATGTTGTTGTAGATGAATTATAAATATGCTCTTAAATTCTCTTGATAATAATATTTTCCCTTGTGAAAATTTCCCTCTTTTTAGATGTTTTGAATTGATAAAATAACTATGTATTTATAGGTGATTTTCTAATTTCCTGACAATTAAAATTTTGAATTGGGATCATAAAAATACCACCAAAACATATTTAAAATTGTGTTCTAGAATCTATAGGGGACCCATTCGCCCTTGGGTGAATGGGTCCTAGGACCTAAATCTAGGGCACACAATTTTCAAGGTGTTTAATTTGATGTTTGCAATTGTTTAATACAAGTTTTCCTTTCGAAAAATAGGATTAATTAGGATTTTCAATGCATAATTGGGTCAATTAGAGGCTTAATTAAGTCTAATTTAATTAAGAGACCCAAATAATAATGTGAAAATGTGAAGGTGTACATTTTTCTACACTACATTTAGCCCCCACTTTAGTGAGAGGATGAGCCCTACACTCAAACTCACACTAAAGTAGACAAATAAATGTTAAGAGGGGTCCACATGCACAAATGTCAATGGGATAGGATGAAAAATATAAAGGAGGGTGATCAAGCCCCCAGGATCTAAGATCCCATGGAAAACCAACATAAGCACAAAGGGACACACAAAAGATGTGTAAGATATAAGTACAACAAGACAAGATACACAAACATACAATGTCAAAATTAATGCAAAGAGGAAAGAAAGATGAACTAGCAAGTTGCATTATGCCACATCCATCAAATACACTCATAAGGATGTAAAATCACTTATGAAACACTTGGATCTGTAGGTAATCAAGTTGTGTTATGCTCGATGGCCATGAAAAATACACTCACAAGGGCTAGTGCAGTCTGATATACACTAGGTGAGTCCCCAAGACAAGTGGCAATGGGAAAGTCATGACAGGTCTACAAGCTCCCATACATCAACCATACCAAAATTTATACTCCCTGATAATTTTGATAAGGTGCCACAACATGATCAATATGCTATGCTAATGCTACACTAAATTCAACTTCTATGAAAAAATTGAAGCAAGAAACTCACCTCAAGGGGTGCAAAAATCACCTTAGGGGGTGCAAATAATAATTCCAAAATAAAATAGCTCCAATGTAATGGTCACACTTCCTAGAAGATGTATGATATCATCACTAAGAATGGACATGCAAATAATGAATAGGAGGAAATATGACTCCCACTTAAAATTTCAACATACTTGCTATGTTTGTATTTTAAGTAGAAAGAGAGGAAGGGGGGGTCCCTGGAAAGAATGCACACCTCCCAAAAACTAGTTATCCTTTCCCCCAATCATAGAGACAAAGAAAAGCACCAAGAAATATATCATGTTGCTTCCAAGAGAAATATGGTTGCACCTAAAATTGTGCCACCATGAATGGAAATGAGCAAGACATATAAAGCTACCAATGCCACATAGTGATGAGCAACATGACAGGATGCAAATTAATATCAATTAGAGGAAATAGGTGCATCAACACAAAGAAGAGCACCGGAATCCTTAAGATGTTTAATTTTATTACTCAAAGCCTTGTATTCATTGGCTGAATGACCATGTACTCGATGATATTGCACAAAATGAACTTTTTTGTAAAAAAAAAATCATTTTCTTGGAGGGAGAGATATCAAGTAGGCTTGGAGAAGCCTCGACAAGATACTCTCTTGATAAATAGTAGAAGATATTCCTTTCTTATGTGACAAAGATATTTCTTTCTTAGTACAAGGTGTCATACATACACAAGACTCTTTAGATTGTGAGATTTTGTACTCTCTTGTAGAGGAGGGTGTAAAATCTAATGAGCCCCAATCATTACTAAGACATGTGTTTGAAGATGTCCTAGGAGTGTTTTGTGTGATGACATTGATATAAAGTGAAGGTTTCTTTGATGCTTTTATTTCTTTCAAAGGACAATAACCAAGACCACTAGTTGTTTCTTGTGTGTTAGGCTCTATAGGGATGCAAATTTCTTGTTCTCTAGCACCACATCCTTTTCCATTATATCCAAGTTGTTTCAAATTTTCATAACCTCTTCCATAAAGTTTTTATTTCTTTTTGATTTGGTGGTTTCTCATGATAACACTCTTCATATGTGGATGTATAACTATTATTTTCCTCTTCTTTTCCAAAAGTTATGGACTCACATTCTTTTGATGACTCGGCTTGTGTGGATATTATGTTTATTTCTTTCTCTTTTCCTAGTGTGTGTGTAATCTTGTATTCTCTTGTGAATGTAGGTGTGAAATCCAATGAACCCAAATCATCATCCAATAGCTTTGTGTCTTCTTTAATATTCTTCTCTTTTTCTTCATCTTGCATGGGTTCTTCATTTGAAGTTGGTATCAATGTTTTCAAAGGGTTTTCCTTGTCTTTCTTAGTGTGCAAACAAATTTCTAGGTGAGGGTCATCCTTGATTGTATAAACCTTGTTGTTATAGACATTTTATTAAATAATGAAGAGTTGAAGGTACCCCATTCATTTCATGAATACAAGGTCTACCAAAGAGAATATTATATGAAAGATTATCAGGCATGACATGAATAGGATTTTTTAATGTGACCTTTCCAAATTTAATAGGCAATGTTATCACACTAAGTGGTTGTTTTCCATATTATCAAATTCATGAATAGATAAAGAATCAGGTTCAATCATAGTCTTGTCCACTCCAATATTATCTAAAAGGTTTACACTACACATATTAAGAGCCAAACCATTATCAATGAGAGTTTATTTTATCCCACGGCTATTAATAACAACCATTACCATGAAAGCCTCATTTTGTTTTTTTACTTCTAATGGAGGTAACTCATCTTGATGGAATGTAATGTCTAAGTTGACCGATTTCATACCTTGAATTAGGGTTGCTACATAATTTGGTTGTGCACTAGGAGGGATAGCAACTTGTTGTAAATAATTTTACAGAATTCTATGGTAATTAGATGAAGCTTGAATAAAATCCCACAAGGATATTTTTCATTTTAAAAAAAGACATATCTATTTTAAGAAAAGATTTGAAATGATTTTATTGCAGATACAAGATAGAGACAAAGACATCATTTATATATTGTACTTTTAAATCTAAAATAAATAAATATTACTTATTTTCACCTAAAACCTTCACCAGTCAGGAATGTGTGGATTTATTCACAAGACAACTTTGATTCATCCTCTTTTCTCTTAGATTGGGTTGTCAATGTTATGCTTTAAAATTCTTGGAAATTCAATCTTCTCATTTGACTTTCTTGGTTACAATTAATTTTGCATAAAAATATTTTATGGTGGGATCAAAAGAGGCTACAATTCTCAAAAAAATTGAAAGGAAAATTTGTGTTGTCAGCCCTGCACGTGTTGTTTCTCCAAATGAGGCTATAATAGAATTGGTGAATAGGAGTTTGCAATGTGACATTTCCAAATTTAATAGGAAATGTTATTTGATTCAAGCTTCATCTGATTACCATAGAATTCTTCAAAATTCTTTACAACAATTGGTGAATAGGAGTTTGCAATGTGACCTTTCAAACTTTAATAGGAAATGTTATCACACCAAGTGTTTGTTTTCCCACATTATCAAGTTCACGAATAGATAAAGAATTAGGTTTAATCATAGTCTTGTCCACTCCAATCTTATCTAAAAGGTTTACACTACACACATTGAGAGCCAAACCATTATCAATGAGAGATTATTTTATCCCACAATTATTAATAACAACCATTACCATGGAAGCCTAATTTTGTTTTTGTACTTCTAATGGAGGTAACCAATCTTGATGGAATATAATGTCTAAGTTGACCGAGTTCATACCTTGAATTAGGGTTGCTACATCATTTGGTTGCACACTAGGATGGATAAAAACTTGTAAAGAATTTTGAAGAATTCTATGGTAATTAGATGAAGCTTGAATCAAATTATTGAAATGCACAAGACAACTTAGAGGAGGGGTGAATCAGTTGTATCAAATTAATTTAATTCTAACCTTAATCAATTCCACATTAACTCAGTCCATTATTAAGTGTAAACATGGAATGCAAATGATAGAAAGAAAACACAAAAGACACTAGATTTACGTGGAAAACCCAATGAGGGAAAAACCACAGTGATGATTAGCTCACAATATAGTAATAATGCAATACCAGATACAAAGGCTCACTGCCAGAGGGCTCACTACCCAGATACAAAGGCTCACTACCTACATATAGGACTCACTATCCAGAATGAGGCTCACTGCCTACAGATAAAGAAAAGATATATAAAGATCCACCATAATAGGTTCCACACATTCACAGCTTGATTAGAAGATTGTAGACACCATCAGCTTACTACTTTTAGGAATCTAACACATCAACATATTGTTGCATTGATTCACTCTTACATACTCTGCTTTTCGCACTTGATCACACACTTCACTTGCTTTTCTTACAATCAGCAACATCTTGACTTGTTTTTATACCATCTTCAACCCTAGAAGCATTCTTCAAGGTTGGTTATACATCCTTCAATTTACAAATTCAAATTAGGTCAGCTACTCAAAACTCCCATGGTGGATAAGAATGAGAGAGGACCAATTGCATATTTAATTAGGACCCAAAAAACATCTTGGATCAATAATGCGCTTCCGTAATTTGATGTAAAATATTTATATAATGTGTAGACACTAGGTCAGCCAAACCTAATGAAAACACCAATGATATTTGAAGTACATCCGTCTCCAACAAGATGATCACATGTGGATCACCTAACATGCTTCACTAAAAAATTTAACATCTCTTAGAGACCTTCAGATACATCCACAACAACTGCAACAATCTTCATGCACATAACATTCTTCAATAGTCCAACCAGACCAAGCAACAACACACATGGGCTTTGGAGCAAGTCTTCCAGAGCACCAAATCACAAGCAAATTTATGAGAACATTGAGAACATCAATATAAATCATCTCCTAGATCCGCAAGACCTAAAACAAACCACCAAAAGATTGCACGGAGCAAAAAAAATTCTCCTAGTCCACAAATAAATAGTTATGTCAAATTGGTTCACATATCTTTCACTCTCCATCAATCTAGAAGAAAAAACTTAGGATATATTATCCATTGAAGCTCATGAACAATACCATAGATCCGTACAGGCATAGTATCAATACAAAAGAAATGTAGAGCACAATACCGGAGTACACTCAGAACACACACTCAACACTGCATTTATTATTTCTTAATTTTCTCAAAAGAACTTGGCAAAAAAACAACTACAACTTCATAAATATAGCTCCATGTACTCTAAACACTTCTACAGTATCTCAACTATATAAGTACCATATGCAATCACACTAAATTGTGTTGACATCAATGACAACACCACCAAACACATCCACACCTACAACAATCTCCCCCTTTGTCATTGATGGCAACACATGGTGTGAAAAACCATCAAAGAAAACATACACATTCTCCTACTTATTCTTCTCTTTTCTCCTTACAAGACTCTCTTTTCAAAATTTTCACTTGACTTTCTCCCCCCCTTTGACATCAATGGAAAAGGAAATTTTTGCATGAAAACACTTCCCAAATAAAGCTTTGATCACCCCCCCTTAGAAGTGCACCCACATCACATACTGCAACAATGCAACACTCTACTCCCCCTGAGGAGTAGACCACAATCATCAGTCTAGACCAAAAAATAATATGTGAATCCATTGGATTGATGCACCTCCATGTGCACCTAGTTCAAGGAAGGAGGGGTACCAACCCTTAACTTCCCCCTGAGATACTCAAAAGTATTCTTCGAAAGGGCTTTATTGAATATGTTAGTAATTTGTTCCTTGGTAGACACATATTCAAGTCTAAATTCATTATGCAACACCTTTTCCCTCAAGAAGTGATACTTGATAGATATGTGCTTTGTCTTAGAATGCATCACCAAATTCTTTGAAATGTTTATTGCACTTGTATTGCCACAAAAGATAGATATAGGCTCATCATACATCACACCTATGTCCTTTAGAGTTTGCTTCATCCAAAGTACTTGTGTACAATAGGATGTTGCTACAATATACTCAGCTTTTGTAGTGGATAAAGAAACTAAATCCTATTTCTTACTCAACCATGAGAACAATCTTCCTCCAAGGAAGAATGAACCACCACTTGCACTCTTCCAGTCATCTATACAACCAACCCAATCTGCATCAACATAGGAATTCAATGTGAAATCAATATCCTTAGGATACCATAGCCCATGATCTAGAGTTCCCTTAAGATATTTGAATATCCTCTTCATAGTTGTAACATGTGCTTCTTTAGGTTTTGCTTGAAATCTTGTAACCAAACAGATTGCATGCATGATATATGATCTAGTAGTAGTAAGATACAACAGTCCACCAATCATAGATCTGTACATGCTTTGATCAACTTTAGAAGATTCATCATCCTTACTTAGCTTACATCTGATTACCATAGGGGTACAGACCTATTTGGAGTCATCCATTCCAAACTTCTTCAACAATTCCTTAACTTACTTAGATTATGAAATGAATATCCCCTTATCCATTTGATTCACTTGAAGTCCAAGGAATAAATTCAACTCACCAATCATAGACATTTCAAACTCTTTTTGCATCTCCTCTGCAAATTTCTTGCACATACCTTCATTTCCACCAAAGATAATATCATCAACATATACCACAACTATCAAACTTTTGTTTCTCTTAACCTTGAAGTAAAGATTGTTGTCTATAGACCCTTTGTTGAATCCTTGTTGTGTCAAGTATCTATCCAACCTTGCATAGCAAGCTCTGGGAGCCTGTTTAAGTCCATATAGAGCCATTTTCATCTTGCAGACCATGTCTAGTTTGTTTGACAGCTAAAATCCTTTTGGTTGTTCCATGTATACTTCTTCTTCCAATTCTCCATTTAGAAATGTAGACTTGACATCCATCTAGTACACTTTGAAATCTTTATGAGCTAAAAATTCCAAGAACATCCAAATGGCCTCCATTCTTGCCATTGGTACAAATGTCTCTTCAAAATATATTCCTTCAACCTATGAATAACCTTTGCATACAATTATTGCTTTATTTCTTACCACTTCACCATCTTCATTCAGCTTATTCTTGAATACCCATTTTGAACCAATTACATTCTTGTTTACTGGTCTAGGGACTAGTTCCCATGTCTGATTCTTCTCTATCTATTATAGTTCCTCTTTCATTGCTCTAACCTAACTCTCATCATTTCATACTTCAATCATAGTCTTAGTTTCTATCTTAGAAAGTAAACACAAGTTTACCTCAACCACTTTGCTTCTTGTCTTTACACCTTCACTTATGTCTCCAATTATCTATTCCTCTAGATGATTTCACTGTACATATTTAGGAGTCTTAGGTGTAGGTATTGGAATCTCCTCTTCATCACTTTGTTCTTTCTCTTCCTTTTCTTCTTCTTGTACTTTCCCACAGATAGGATCATCTAGTTCAACTTCACTTATTTCTACTAGTCTATACATAGCTTCATCAAATTTTACATTAGCACTTTCAATTATTTTCCTCAGTCTTTTATTGAAGCATCTATATGCCTTGTTGTTATTTGAATATCCAAGAAAAATTCCTTCATCACATCTAGCATCAAACTTTCTAAGATTCTCATCATCTCTTTTAATGTAACATCTACTTCCAAACACTTTAAAGTATTTAACAATAGGAGTCTTACTAGTCCATAACTCATAAGGAGTCGTAGTGTTGTTACCTCTAATTTGAACTCTGTTAAGAATGTTAACAACAATGTGGATTGCTTCTCTCCAATACACATCAAGAACATTTGCTTCTTTCATCATTGTCCTGGCAGCCACTTGAACAATCTGGTTCTTTCTTTCCACAACTCCATTCTGCTGAGGGGTTCTAGAGGAAAAATAATGTCTCTTTATGCCACGTTCTTCAAAAAAATGCATTAAACTCACTAGGAAGTGAATTATCCACCTCTATCAAACCTTAAAAATTTGATTCTCATGTTTACCTCATTCTCTACTCTTGCCTTGAATACTTTGAATCTATCAAGAGCTTGAGCTTTCTCTTTAAGAAAAGTAACCCATGTCATCCTAGAGTAATCATTAATCAAGAGCATAAAATACATGTCACCATTAAGGATTCCTATTCTTGTAGGACCATAGAGGTTTGTATGAATCAATTCCAACATTCTGGTAGATGATTGTTCTTTTCCTTTAAATCCTCTTCTTGTTTTTTTTCCCAACTGACAACTTCTACAAAATTAATTTGTAGGCTTTGTGATTCTAGACAAATCTCTGACAACTTCTTTTGAACTGATCTTGATCAGATTGTCAAAATTTAGATGTCCCATTCTCTAGTGTCACATCCAACTTTCATTAATCTATGAAACAAAACACTAACCATAACGAATCTTAAGTTGATAGATGTTTCCATGAGTTCTTCTTGCTACTACCATAGTTTTAAATCCTTTTATGATCCCACATGTGTTATCTTGAAATACAAGCTTAAATCTTTTGCTACACATTTTTCCAACACTCAAAATATTATGTCTTAAACCCTTAACATAATAGACATCATCAGTACTGTGTTTTCCATCAAAACTAATTGTTCCTTTACCAAAAATCATCTCCAAACATAACTATTCCTCCATCATACTTCTCAAGTTTAGTGAACTTAATTTTATCTCTAGTCATGTGATTTGAACATCCACTATCAATTACCCAATAGTCTTCATCCCGTCTAGCATGAAAAGCAGTCACCAGAGTTCCTTTCATCTTATCCTTCTTGCTCTCCGAACTAGAGTCCCTTGCACATCTTCCACGGTTAACAAATGCAGCTTTACTTTCCAAGGCTAGAAATAAACGTCCATCTTTATCCTCCTCAAAATCAGACTCATCATCAAAAATTCCTACGTCTTCTTTAACATAATACAATTTCTTGAACCTCTTATCCTTTTTGTATCTGTAGTTATTATTATTATCTTTTTTCTTCTTGTGTGTATCTCTATTTGGACATCTTGATGCATAATGATGAGTATTTCCACAACTAAAACATTTAGAGGGAAACATACCTTTGTATTTACCAGTACCTTTCTTCAATTTCCTTGTGAATTTTGCTTCCAACTCTTATGAACTATCATCACTCGAGTCATCTCCTATCTTCATTTCTTTAAAGGCTATTTCAACTTTCTCCTTTTCTCTTGCAAAATTTCTCATCTCAAATGCAGCCAAGATGCCAAATAGGTGTTCCTTAGTAAATGTCTTTGGATCATATGATTCTTCAATAGCAGAGACCTTGTCATTGTAATTCTCTGGTAGGTTCATTAGGATCTTCTCAATTATATCTTCATCTGACATGGTACCACCTTGATTCTTGATCTCATTTGCTACAAGTTCAACTCTTTGATAATAACTTGCAATATCTTTACCTTCTTCCATTCTCAAGTTCTCAAATTTTCACTTAGCTGTTAGCTTCCTTGACAATTTCACTCTATCTTTTCCTTCATAAACGTCTTTCAATTTTTACCATACTTCATAAGCAGTGCTTAAAGAAATAAATTTTGTCCTTTCAGTTTTAGATAAAGCACTGAAGATAGCATACCTTGCCTTTTCATTCTCCTCATAAGAAGCGATCTCATTTGCAGAGGAAATACCAGCGGATGGTACAACATACTTTGTCTCCATAGATTTCCAAGTCTTGAAACCAAGAGAGACTAGATAACCTCTCATTTGATCTTTCTAGTCACTATAATCCACTCCATCAAAGATAGGAACTTCCAAATTGTGTGCCATATGATCTACCTCAAGCAGTTAAGCTTTTCACCAAGGAACCAAAGCTCAGATACCAATTGTTGAAATGCACACGAAAATTGAGAAGGGGGGTGAATTAGTTGTATCAAATTACTTTATGTCTAACCTTAATCAATTCCACATTAACTCAATCTGTTATTAAGTGTAAGCATGGAATGCAAGGTGATCCCACAATAGTGGTTTACAATTTTTGGCCAAATAGGACATTGAAATAATTTTTTAAACTAAATCTTCACTTTCTAGCACCTATAGTGGCTAAACCATGAGGAAAAGATGATGCAAACTAGAGTTTCATCACATTTTGTCTGTAGATTCTAAAAATATTTTTTTCAAAATTTTTGGAATCCGATTGCACTTTTTTTCCATCTCCCTCGAAAACTAGTTTTTTTTTTTCTTCAAAAAACAACATTTTAAAAAAGTGACGCACACTGTATAATGCATAATTTTTTTTCCATGAAGGATAAAATTATAATGAACTTTAAAATTTAGATTTTTAACTCCGATATCTAGTGCTTCCACTTGGTTAGATAATTTTTTATTGAATATTATTTCTTTAATCAAGTTTCAAAGTTAAACCAATTACAATTCAGACATAGCGCGACCATATAATGTGTAAATTTTTTTGTATATATCGAAATTCATTTTTTTTTGTTGGATCAAGGATTTCAATGTTTGGTGCACTCATATTTTTCAAATTTTTTTGGATAATCTGCTATTTTTCCACATGTGTAGAACAAAGTCCTTCATTTTCGGTGAAAAACCTATGTTTAATAAAACTAAAAAAACAAATATATAATAAAACCAAAACATATTAAAATTATATTTGTTGGATAACTCGATCCGAGGACTACCTGATTCTAGTTGGGTTTGTGAATTCTCCACCATTTTCCTGTTCAAACCAAGTTTGGAAGTGAAAAAAAAAGGTTTTTTTTTGTGTTTTAGGGGGAGAATGAGGGATAAGGGGGTTTCGTATGAACCCCAAGGGTTCGAGCGAACCACCCTTCAATTTTCATTTCCTTTTTTTTTTTTGGGTGATAAATGTGGGCCCAAGAATTAATGGGTTCGCTCAAACCCTAGTTTGGGCGAACTACTTTTAGGTTCGATCGAACTTGTAGGTTCGTTTGAACCCCTAAACCAATTTTTTTTGTCATGGGGTCATTTTTTCTCAGTTTTAATTCTTCCATAAAATTGTAACCACTATTGTGGCTTCACCCTATAAATAACAAAAATCAAAGACCAGAGACACCAAATTTACATGGAAAACCTAATGAGGGAAAAATCACAATGAGGATTAGCTCACAATATAGTAATAATGCAATACAAGATGCAAAGGCTCACTACCAGAAGGCTTAGTGCCTAGATACAAAGGCTCAATACCTATAGATAGGACTCACTATCCAGAAGGAGGCTCACTACTTATAGATTAAAAAAAGATAAATAAAGATCCACCATAATAGGTTCCACACATTCGCAGCTTGATCAGAAGATTGTAGACACCATCAGCTCACATCTTTCAGGAATCTAACACATCAAAGTGTTGTTGCCTTGATTCGCTCTTATACACTCTGCTTTTCACACTTGATCACACACTTCACTTGCTTGTCTTACAATCCACAAAATATTGACTTGATTTTATACCATCTTCAACCCTAGAAACATTCTCCAAGGTCAGTTATGCATCCTTAAATTTACAAATTCAAATTAGGCCAGCTACTCAACATTCCCGCAGTGGATAAGAATGAGAGAGGACCGATTACACATTTAATTAGGACCCAAACAACATCTTGGATCAATCACACACTTCCTTAATTCAATGCAAAATCTTTATGTAATGTGTAGACACTAGGTCGGCCAAACCTAATGAAAACACCAATGATCTTTGAAGTATGTGCATCTCCAACAAGATGGTCGCACGTGGATCACCCAACACGCTTCACCAAACATTTTAACATCTCTTAGAGACCTTAAGATACATCTACAACAACTGCAACAATCCTCATGCACATAACATTCTTCAACAGTCCAACCGGATGAAGTAACAACACACAAGGGCTCTGGAGCAAGTCTTCTGGAGCACCAAATCACAAGAAAATTTTCCAAAACATTGAGAACATCAGTATAAATTATCTCCTAGATCTGCAAGACTTGAAACAAACCACCAGAAGACTGTGGAGCAAAAAAATTCTCCTAGTCCACAAACAAATAGTTCTATCAAATTGGTTCACATACTGGTGAACATATCTTCCACTGTCCATCGATCCAAAAGCAAAAACTTAGGATATATTATCCATTGAAGCTCATGAAAAATACCACATATTCACACAGGCATAGGATCAATACAGAAGAAATGCAGAGCACAATACTGGAGCACACTCAAAAAACACACTCAACACTGCCTTCATTATTTCTTAATTTTCTCAAAAGCACTTGGAAAAAACACAACTACAACTTCATAAATACAACTCCATGTACTCTAAACACTTCTAAAATATGTCAAATATACAAGTACCATTTGCAATCACATTGAACCATGTTGACATCAATGACAACATTAATGACAACACCACCAAACACATCCATACCTGCAACACAAATCCCACAAGGATAAAATGAGGCTCAATGTTATACTTTAATAACAACCAATTCTATTTTTAAAAGAATTTTTATTGGTGATGAATTTATAAGGTTTTGGGTTGTAATATCCTTTTGGTTGTTGCTTTATACAAATCCAACATTAAAAAGACATATCTATTTTTAAAAATGATTTAAATGATTTTACTGCAGATACAAGACAGAGATAGAGACATCATAAGTATAAGATGAATTTAATTAAAAATATACAAATTTAAAAAGTATAATTAGGCCATTAAGCCAATTTTATATATATAATATCTAATTCAATAGTACAATATACAAATGACGTCTCTATCTTGATAAGTTTATTATTGGTATTTATTATTTTTATTAATATTTAGATTTTGATATATCTTGACTTCGCATTTAGTTTTGATTATATGGAAAAAGCAGGTTTTGAAGGGACCCGAAACCCTTTGCAACTTTAGGTAAAAAATACTACTTGAAAGATTCAAAACTAAAACATCAACAACAACCCAAAACCCAAAATATCAGAAGTTACAAAATGTTGCTCCAAAGATATAACACTAAACTATCAGTAGCAGCCATCAACAAAAAAGCAACAAAATAATAGGAAAGAAACCGAGACCCAATAGTAGAAAAAAAACCAAAAATAGACAACAAGACACTACTTCATACTACTTAAGGTGTTGGCCACCTTAAGCTCCTAGTTCCTATGCAGCCCAATCATGTCCAACAATTATTTTTTCTCAGCTTCAAAGGGCTTCTTCCAATCAGCTAACCCTCTAGTAGCAGGTCCTTTACCATCATCCTTCACACCCTTTTTCCCTTTACCTTTGGCCAATTATTCATTCTCCATTAACTCAAAAAATACAATTGGTCCTCTCTAAGCTCACTAATCTTGCAAAATAGGACCTCCAAATCATCCAAACTATTCTTCATTGAAATGTGACAGGCATGGATAAGTTTCTTGATATTCGCATTGGTTTCCAATACCTTGGCTTCTAAACCAGCCAATCTCACAAAGGGACTTGAAATCAGTGAAAGAACACTCAAGATCAACAATTTTGTCAATCAGAATATCCAAGGCCGAACCTTTCAGAGTATTCTATAAATTCTCCTTTAATCCCCTTATTTTGATGTTGACCCTTCTGAATTTCTCTATAGTCCATTTTGCCAATTTGAAAGTGCTAGTAGCCCTCACCCTCGCCATGTCAAGAAGCTCAAACATAGAGGTGGAGTCATCATTTAGATAGGAGAAGTCCTCTGATAGGGAGTTAACCTTTCGAGGCTCAGATTTCGCTTGCTTCTACTAAACATTCTCCTCCTCTTGAACCATTTTCTTACCCACTAGTTCCACATTAGGAGAGTTTTGAATTGGGGAATCATCAATTTCTACCTCCAAATCCTTCTTCTTGTAGAGCTCTGTGGTATCCTTAACCATATGTTTTGAGGCCTAGTTCTTCATCTTGGCAATGTGCTTAAAAACCCTTCTAGGCTTATCCTTGGCCTTCGTGGTCATCACATTCTCCTGAAACCCCTCCTCCTTACCACCAACCTCAGTATCACCCTGGCCAATGTCCATAGCTTCATGCTTGGGTGCAGAATCCCCAGAGCCCACCTTCATGTCATCACCATCTGAATCATGCAGAATAAGACACTTCGTTGCCCATTTTCCTTTAGGGTTACCCTTCTTCCTCTTTTAGAGGGGGAAACCACAAGGGGTGAGGTCCCTTCCTCACCATCTTCATTCCACTCCTCATCCTTAGCCACACTAGTATCTGAGCTACAAGAGCTTGAATCCTCACTAAGAATCTTCTCCTTGCCCTTAATTGATGAGGCAAGGATAAGGGCTTTTACATGCTCCATAATTAACAAAATAAGGCCCTCATGTAGGACTGGTTCCCTCCTATTTTTAAAGTGTGCATACATAGAGACCTCCGTGGAGGATAAGAGAAAGAACAAAAAGGAAATAAATAACCCATGCTTAAAATGATTTAAAAGAGTAAAATGATGGCCAAGGATAGTAGTGAAACTGCCTTCTAGAGTCACACACTGCATTATTATTCTCGCAATATTCATCCATATCTTCTTGAGAGACTTTTCCTCATATCCCCAAGACTCCATCTTGATGAGTTTTTCCATTCGTAATCTTTGAAAAATTAAGCCATTGCCTCCTCATTAATCTTCTTATCTTTGAAGAATTTACATCCAACCATAGGCAACCTAGTCATAGTAGCTATCATCTCCTCATTAATATCAACAAACAAGCCCTTAATCTAGATTTTGCGATTGTGCCAACAAGAAACAAACTTTGCTAAAGCATTTGGGTTGTGTCAATGCAACTTTTCCAAGAACGACGTAAAATTATCATGTTGGAGAATCCTCCAAATTTTCTTCTTCTTTCTTAGGTTCGCACGAGAATGAGGTTGAATTCTACTTTTTTCGCCTCCCATATTCACAAGAACCAATAGCAAAAATCCTTGGCAAGTAGAGTTCGTCTGATAGCCAACAAGCCAAAAAATACCCACAAAGCGTGTGAGTCAAAAGTTGGTACTGATGGTTAAATAAAAAAACCACATAAACTCAACCAAAACCATCATTTCTCATTAAGATCCTAGATGCCTCAAGGAGAGAGCCTTCCCCCCATGCTCTATACTCATTAAGTCTTACAACTTCACTGGAGAAAAAATATTCCAATGAATTACCTTCTCGATATATGTAAGAAACATGAGTTTCTTCATAAGATCTCAACATAATAATAGCATCCTTTATTAATTGATCAATATTCCATCTAGGCTTATGGGTTCCACATAGATAATTGATGATGTTTAATGAGTCTCCTTCCACCCATAATTTAGAGTAACCCCTGTCAACAACAAACTTAATACTTATAAATGCAACCTCCACCTCAACACAATGGTTTGTTTGATTTACCAATGGGAGTGCCAATACACCTAAGAGCCTGCCATCCTCATTCCTCAACACCCCCCACAACCTATAGGACCAGGGTTACCCTTGGCTGCCCCATCAAAATTAATTTTAACCCACCCTAAAGGTGGTGGGCTGTACTTAGTATTCAATCTAGCATTAAGGTTGAACTTAGAAATCTTAGACAAAACATAGGAGATCTTCCAATTAGAAATCACCAACAAGCCATACCTAGCCAAGCAAGAGGATGGGGCACAACGTGGTGACTCAGAACTGATAAGAGAAAAGCTCACCAAGATCGCCCAATGAATCTTAATGAAAATACTACCAATCTTGAGCTTAGAATCACAAAAAATTATATTGTTACATTCCTTCCAAATACCCCAAGAAATATACGGGGCCATAAGCTCCCAAATCCATCAAAGAGTGGGGGAAGTGGAAGGAAACTTCCACTATTCAATAAAATTACAAAGAGAATCTGAGAAGACCCAATCCGGGTTCTAAAGGCCAAGAAACTTACTCCAGGGAAGAGAAGAAAAATCACACCGAAGGAAAATATGGAAGGCACTCTCAATATCAACTTCACAAAGGACACACCTATTCATAATTGAAAATCCCCTTTTGCAGAGATTATATTGCGTTAATAATTTACCTTGCATGAGCAGCTAGAAGAAAATATGCACCTTAGGGATTAGCACTGTGTTCCATACTCTCCCCCAAAAAGGAAAAAAATCAGGCTTCTCCAACGAATTAACCAAGGTAGAGGCCAATAAAAATTTACCACTAGCATAGGGGTCCCAAACTACCCTATCTGGTCTAGGATAGATGGGGACTCAAAAATTACACAAGAAATCCTTTAAAACCTTCAGCGACGGGTCCCAAACCTAGAAATTCTTCCACTCCCCATTCTGAAAATAGTTAGCAACCATAATACTAAAGAGTCGCTCGCATAAAGGAACAATGGGAGGAGCCTAGGGAAAATTGATTAGAGGTTTTGAATCACACCAAGCATCCTCCCATAAAATATTTCTGGTACCATCACCCAACAACCACCTAACAAGTTATTAGCAATCAGGTCTCTGCAATGAATGATATTTCTCCAAAAATAGGAGCCAGTAGGGATATCATTAGAATTCAACATATTCCAAGTTCTCCCAAAGCCATATAGATATTTATTTCTGGCCAAAGAAGCTCAACCAACTTCCCCACTAAGAAGCCTCCAAATGTTCTTCGATAGTAATGCCTTGTTGAAAGCTTTTAAGTTTCTAATACCTAGGCCACCCCATTTCTTAGGCTTGCAAACTAAGTCCCAAGCCACAAGAGGAATTCTAGATTTAGATTCAACACCTAACCACACAAATATTCTCATGATTTGTTCCATTTTCTTCTCATATTTAATCAAAATTCTAAAAAGACTCATAGCATACAGTTGAAGATTCTGAAGAGTAGAGGAAATGAGTTGCACCTTCCCCATCTGACTAAGAAGCACCCCTTCCCAACCTGATAGCTTTCTACTGAACTTATCCAATAGACCAAGCCAGAAAGACTCTGGAGTCTTGGAAATACACAAAGGTAACCCTAAGTAGGTTGACAGGAGCTCACCCCTATTATTGAAAAGATCGTGGCCATCTTTAGTTGGAGAACATCAGGGGTGTTGAGGAAAAAAAATTGACTCTTAGGAAGATTAATACATTGGCTAGATGCCTTCTCATAAGCCTCAATTAGCCCCTTCACAACTCTGACCTCGTGAATATAAGATTCACCCATCAAGATAGTGTCATCCACAAATTGTTGATGAGTAACAAGCTCACATCTGGAAGAGGGGGAAAGACCCCTCAAAGACCCTATAGAAAAATACTTCTGAATATTTCTACCAAGAGCTTCCGCCATCAAGATAAACAACATCGGATAAATAGGGTCTCCCTGCCTCAAGCCACATGAACTCCAGAAAAAAGAAGGAGAACCGTTCACCAAAACAACAAAAGGAGTCAAGATGAGTTCAACAAGTTGTAGAAACTTCTGACAAAATTCAAAACAAGCCAAAACCATAATCAAGAACCTCTAGATTACCCTTTCATAGGCCTTAAGAAGATCTAGTTTGAGAAAATAATCCACCTTCTTATTAGAATTAAGAGAATGAGCAAGTTCATGGACATTTATAATGGAGTCTAGAATTTGACACCCCTTAACAAAGCCACTTTGATGTTTTGAAATTAGATTAGGGAGAATCCTTTGCAATCTAGTGGCAAGAACCTTTGAAAAAATCTTATATATGGAGTTACATAGATTGATCGAATGGTAATCTTTGAAGCCATTAGCATCAACAGACTTGGGGATCAAAACAATGAAGGTCGCATTCAATTCTGTAAGTAATCTTTTGGATCCAAATAACTCTTTAGTGGCATTAATCGTATCTCCCACAACAATCTCCCAGAATGACTGAAAAATAGAAAAGGAAAACCATCAGGCCCAGGGGCATTGTTCCCTTCAATAGAGAAAACTACATCCTTGATTTCTAAAGAAGAAAGGATGGTAGTAAGCTCCCTATTCAAGTTCTTTGATACCAAATGGGGGATAACTTCCAAAGAAGCCTCCACACTATTTTGGTCCCAAACTAGATCATCTCTAAGAAAATTCTCAAAGAAATTTTTAGAAACTCTCCTAATAGCCTCCTCATCCACCAACAACAAACCATCATCCATGATAGAGGAAATCTTGTTGGATGATTTATGCTTGAGGGTAGTTAGATAAAATAACTTGGAGTTTTGATCCCCAGACTTGAGCCAAATAACATGAGATCTCAGTCTCAAAAAATATTCCTCTTTTGCAACAATGTCATGAAGTTGGGCTAGAAGACAATCCTCCTACAGTTGGAACTCTTCTGATAAAACCTTTGACTAAATATATTCCTGAAAATTATCCAACCATTGAATAATAGAATTATTAGAGTCAAGATAATGACCAAATAACTCTCTATTCCATTTCTTGAGATTTACCTTCACAAAAGCCAACTTATTAGCTACTCTAAACATCACACTACCATCAATATTCACTTGCCACCAATTCTTGATTCAATCCATAAACTTGGGATCCCTCAACCATATAGCTTCAAAATGAAAAGGAAAGAATTCCTCACCCCCAATCCTATCAACCACAAATGAGATAGGGAAATGGTCTGACCCACATCTCGTAATCGTCGAGAGAGAGAAGGAAAACTCCACAAACCACAAGGTCGACATCAAGGCTCTGTCCAGCCTGACTTGGATATTTTCAGCACAAAAAAATGTGTTGTACTAGGTAAACTTGGCCCCCATCAAAATCACATCAATAAGGGCATTATCATCTATGAACATTCTCAAATCCAGATGGCTGTCAGGGTTGGCCTGAGAGCCACCCACTTTCTCATTATCACAAACAGGAGCGTTGAAGTCTCACATTACTAGCTAGGGGATGTTTAGAAAATTAGCTCGAAGATAACCAAGATCATCCCAAAGTTTCTTCCTAGCTCTCTTCATATTGGGAGCATAAACATTGGAAATAACCCAAGAGTAAGAATCCCGAAGCATAACAAACTTTGGCTCCACATGATTAAATCCATCTATAATCGGGATACCTTTAATAAACCTAGAACTCTAAAAGGTAGCAAGACCACTCGGGGCTCCCTCAGAGCTAACCCCATGAAAGACAGAGTCTTTGAAGAAGAAATTATTTAAAGCTTCCAAATTTTCAACTTGCATTCTGGTTTTTCTTGAATCAACAAAATGTATGGCTTATGGTCTAAGATCAAATTCTTCAGGAGGTCCTGTTTGTGTACATTATTTAACCCCCTGATATTCCAAGAAATAATCTTCATTTACATGAGGAGGGGGTGCTCTTAGAGCACAAATCAATAGGTTCTTTTGAACCCCTTTCGCAATATCCCACTTACAATCCCTCTCCCTACTTTTCTGTTGAGAGGGTCTCCCCTAACCCCTATGTTCAGACCCAGAATCCACTTTTTCCTTCTTGTGATAACACCTTTGTGGGGTTGAGGGAGAGGGGAATAGGAGGAATTCTTCTTTCTAACTCTCACCAGAATATATCCTTTCTCTTCCTTACTCCCAGTATCAACAACCACTAAAACTTCCTCTCCACCCACAAGCCCAGATGCACAATCCAAGGGAGAAGGGGAAACATTCGACTCTAGAATAACATGTTTAGGGGAGAACAAAGTATCTAAAACATGATCAAAATCTAGATCCACAGACTATCCAACAACCTCATCCTTAGACTTCTTGGTCTCCTCACCCCCTCAAGGTGTGGAGTAGTGTGATCCTCATTATTGGTTGTAACCTTCATGACTTTTCCAACAGTGGACTCATCCTACTCAGGGGGAGAAAAAGACCCCTTAGCCTCCTTAACCTTCCAAATTTTGGATTGAGGTACAACCTTGGCGGACCTGCTTTAGCAGGGCAATCCTTAGCCCAGTGACTCACTTTTTTGCATTTAAAGCATGTGAATGGGAAGGATTCAAAGACAACTTGTTGCTTCCAGCAGCCCACCTTTGAGTTAAGTTGAAAAAATTCAGGGATCACAACATCTTGGTCAATCATGACATAAAATCTCGCTGCAACTAGACACCTTCTAGAAAGAGTTGCCTCGTCAATAGAAACTAGATGTCCAAAAGAGGTTGAAACCAAATTAAAAAACTCTTCATACCAATATTCCAAAGTTAGATTCAATAGCTTCACCCACACCAGAGTCGAGTGAAAAAAACACTTTGAAAGATCCATCCCAGGCCCCCAGGGATGTAACACCAGGGTAAGACGCCTTAAAAGTTTACAAGCCTTTTACAAAAACTGATCTCAGGTCTTCATCACAAGAAAAGGAAAAAGAAAAAAATCCTTTAGCTATAGTCGCAACCTCAACTTGCCCCTTCAGAGCCCACGTTTTACAAACCTAGGTGCGAACCTCCTCAATATTAGGTCTAGGACCCAAAAACTTTCCCACTAGAGAAAATTCCATTCTAGTTATGTTTTTATCCACAATAGAGTCTGAAATGGACAAAGCAAAGCCACCTTTCACATTAGAAGAAGAAATCGATTCATATGTAACTCATTTACCTTTAACCTTTGAAGAGAAAAGGTCAACCCATCTCTAGCCAAGCAAAGACGATTGCACCACCAATCGATTCTTTTCCACTGAAACATGCTCAATCTGGGAATATTTAGGATTAGTCAGAGATGATTCACTAGTTGGGGCCCACATGGTATCACTAGGAGCCACCACATGACCACCAGGGGCCTTTGGAGCACGAACCAACACCTCCACTAATGGACAACCAACACATTCTTCCTTGGAAGCCTCAAATTCACATTGATCCTTAGAGTTCGCAGCTTTGACCACATCCACGTCGCACGATCCGTCCTTCCCAACAACATCAATAGAGAACACCACAGCATCCACATCACACAATCTGTCCTTCCTAGTAGCATCGCCAGAAAGCACCAAATCCTTAGGTTGACCGAACTGGAAGTCGCCATGATCACCAAGGATTGAGTTCAAATTCAAATCACTCAATCCTGCCTCACTAATGATCTTCTCCACAATGGTCTTCTCCTCAGTCGACATTCTCTCTTTTGCTATGTATGACTCTGCATTTAGTTTATTCTATTTTAAGTTTGAAATTTAATTTAGCTATTTATGTCTTTTTTATGAAATTATAAATAATAATTAAAAGTTATTAAAATTAATTTAATTTATAGTTATTTATCTTATTAAATGTTTAATTATTGTAGAATAATGTATTTTCAAAATTTATTTTGATTTGCATAGTAAAATAAAATTCAAACTTTAAATCTAAATCAAAATTTATAGACAGAAACTTTTTCTTGGTCTTTTTGTTTCTACAATCCAATGATAGCACATGTCTTTGGGGAGTTATGCTCAAGATAGCATGTCATTTTATCAAGGATACAATAAATCACATTTAAAACCTCTATATGTATCTCCATACTCTCTCTCACACACACACACACTCATTGTTCCTCCCTCCCTATCTTTATCTCTATATCCCTCTCACCCACACACATTGAGGAACATAAAAAGGAAAATAATATGATAGAGGAGGAGCAATCAAAAATAATAATATGTAGAAAATAAATATTTGCAAAGACACTACAATATAATTAGTTATAGAATGAAAACCGTATACATAAGAAAAAATTAAGTCAATTCTACTAGTGGAGTCATCTTAGTATTACATAAAATAGTATAAAAATTAAATTTATTAATAATTAATAATACAATGGGTCAACAACTATGGACCTTATTTATATTATATTAAGTACAATTAGAAATTAAGCCAATTTTATACATATACTATGTAAGTCAAAAGTACAATATACAAATGATGTCTTTGTCTTGAATATTGCAGATATACAAATGATGTCTTTTTTATGATGTACTTTTAGAGACAACATAAGTATAGGATGAATTTAATTATATTGCAAAGACACTAAAATATAATTAGTTATAGAGTGAAAAACCTATGTTTAATTAAACTAAAAAAATACATAATAAAACCAAAACATATTATAATTATATTCAATGGATAGCTCCTTCAGAGGACTAACATCATCTAGTTGGGTCTGTGAAGTTTCCTCCATTTTCATCCTCAACTCGAGATTCAAAAGGAAAAAAATTGCAGAAATTTGGTAGAAGAGGGGGAGAAGGGAAAAAAATGGGGGTTCAAGCGAACCAACCTTGACGCCTTCAAGCGAAGGGGGGTTCACTTGAACCCCCCTTGTTTTGTAATTTTTCATTTTTTTCCTTAAAAAATGGTGCCAAAAGGGATGGCATCATCATAAGGGGTTCGCTTGAAGGGGGGTTTGAGTGAACCCCTTTTTGGGTTCGCTCAAACCTCCCCCTTTGCGTGAACCCCTTAAAACCTAAAATTTCCTTCATGGGAGCATTTTCACAATTTTCCTTCCTCAACAGAATTGTAAACCAATTTTGTGGGATCACCCTTAGGGAAGATATCATAATGAAAGAGTATGAAAACATTGATACATTTCTTTCAAAAAATAGTAATGTGGCTTCCTTAGATGAATATGATAAGGTGACATTAGAATTCCCCTTGCTAAAAGATCATCAAAATAAGGATAAGTTTGTTGAGGTTCTGAATATTAGATATCCCTTGATTATTATACCTCCTGAGAGTCCTCTAATCATTGGACCTCCTAAGAGTCCTCCAATCATTGAACCTCCTAAGATTCCTTTAATTATTGGGTCTCCCAAGTCATCTCCTAAGCTACTTCTTATCATAGGACCACCACAACACCAACCATAACCTCTAGGAGCTATCTTAAACTCTGCAAGGCAACTCACTAGTAACAATGTTTCACATCAACTGAGTTATAATATCGTTGCTCATACATAGAACACAAGGAACAATAGGAAACCATAAACCATATCTACCTCATTACCACTTCCTCAACCTATCTTACCTAGCTAGTGCTCCTCATTTTCCTTTGCATAGTGGAAATGAGTATGATCTTGTAGAAAAACTTCACAACACTCATGCTAAGATATGTCTTTATAATATAAAAAATGAAAAATAGATATGTCTTTTTTTAAACGAAAAATATCCTTATAAAGAAAAAAAATGATTAATTCTATTTTTTAACATTTTTTTAAAATGATTTTTCATTTTTAGCTTTATAAAGTCATTTCATTAAATCTTTCTAAAATAAATAAATATTACTTATTTTTGCCTAAAACCTTCACCGATTAGGAATGTGTGGATTTATTCACAAGATAGATTTGATTCCTCCTCTTTTCTCTTGGATCGGGTTGCCAATATCATGCTTTCAATTTCTTGGAAATTCAATCTTCTCATTTGACTTTCTTGGTTATCATTAATTTTGCATGGAAATATTTTATGGTGGGATCGAAAGAGCCTACAACTCTCAAAAAAATTGAAAGGAAAATTTGGGTTGTCACTCATACACATGTTGTTTCTCCAAATAGGTTGTTTGTATGAGATTGGCAGCGACTTTTATTTAATACGCATGGGTGATCCCACAATACTGGTTTACAATTTCTGGGAGATCTTGATTTTTGTTGAAATCATATATTTTTAGAAAATATAATGATTTAAGCCTTGAAAATTTCCATTTGAAGGATTCTAATTGAAGAGAGTTTGATCAAACCACCTTAGACCAAACCCCCTTGAATAGAACCCCACTAGTTTTAAACCATACCTATAACGGAGTCTCCTTTACACCTATCAAAATGTTGATAAAAAACCACTTTTGATTTAACTTTTGGGGGGTCAAATGAATTCATTTAAAATTTATTTTTTGTAAGTATTTAGTCCTTCTTATAAGCTTCCCAAAAAGTATAATTTTAAATAAATTTAATTTATTTATTATATTTATTTTTATTTCTTGTGAATGTAGGTTTTTCACTAAAAATCAAGCTCTCTATTTTGCACATGTGGAAAAATAGAAGATTATCAATTTGTTTTGAAAAATATCAGTTCACTAGATATTGATGTCCTTGATCCAACAAAAAAAGTTATGTTTTAGCCAGTAAATCATGTCTAAATTGTAACTAGTTTGACTTTGAAACTTAATTGAGAAAAAAATATTCAATTAAATGCTATGAAACCAATTCCATGCACTAGATATTGTAGTTACAAATATAAATTAAAAAAAATGGAATTTTATCCTCATAGAAAAAAGGTATGTGTTAGCCAGTAACGCCACTCTTTAAAAATGGTGTTTACTGCTAAAAACTAGTTTTCGAAGGAGATGGAAAAAGTGCAATCTGACTCCAATTTTTTTGAAAAAAAAAATATTTAGAATCTACAAACAAAATATCACAAATCACTAGTTTGCATCATCTTCAAATTCCTTACTATTTAGCCATTATAGGTGCCCAAAAGTGAATATTTAATTAAAAAAATTCAATTCAATGTCCAATTTGGCCAAAAATTATAAACTAGTATTGTGGGATCACCCTCATGCTTCATTTCATGCCGATCTTATTGACATGTGGTACTAATATCTATGCAATCCTTTTGGTCGTATTCTATTTATGGATGACACATGTTCTATTCCTTCTTTATCTTTGTTCACCAATATGAATTCACTTCATATTGTCAGACGCGGGTGGAGAAATTTACAGATCTATCAAGTTGCATATGAAGTTAATGCAATATCCAGTTAAAGTGCACGATAATCTTTTGGCAGTTGTTATCTCAGATGGCAAAAATTTTCATTTCACATGTTTTATCTCCAAATTTTTTGAATGTGTTTATTTGGTGATAAATATTGCTCCTCTTTTTTTGGCTCGTAGGAGGCCTACTCTCGTTGATAGAAATTGGAGAAGCCTTTTATAGTAGCCTCCACTATTATGACATTGATTCCATGACACACTAGTATGAAATGACATTATGTTACTTGATTTCTTATTAGCTTTGCACCTGACATACCTTGTTTGGCCATTTGGTTCTTCCAAATATATTTCATTTATAGTCTTCCACCTCCTCACATCTTGATGGTACAATGGGAGGCCAGTATTTTAAATGCAGGCTTGTTTAATTGCTTCTCAATTTTTCTATGGTTGCAAATTTGCTTCCTATTAATATGGCATTTTGGTGGTCTTTCTCACATTCCTCTGGCTTGCACTAGTGTGATAATGGACAACTCTTTTAGGGTTCTTTTCCCGGCTAGAATTCATGAGATTCGTGATAGCTTGCCTCTCACAATTGCAAAATTAAGCCGAACTTTTGTGATAGAATGTAATCAGGTCACAGATGCAATTTCAATGGTTCTTGGATGGGATTGGATGAAATTTCATGCTATGGCACTACCACATGAAATAGCTTCAAGAGTTGTCTCCAATCTCATGGATGTCCTCTGGTGTGTTGAAATAGTTAAATATTTAGTTGGTACTTATTACAACAAATTGTCCCTCTGTCTTCTTTGCAACTGGCCTTGGAGAGTTATGATATCTTGCAGGGTTCCAATTTGGTCAAGGGCATTCTTTGTCGAAAACATTTACTATTGGATAAGCACCTTTCAACCCTTCTTTTCTCAATGGCTCATGGTCTACTTGATGATTTCCCACATAAATTTTATTGTCGACTTCTCATATTGAGGTTTCACTATGGAAATTCAGTATGTGATTTGATTCAGAACCTCTATAATGTTGTCCAATTTCTCATTCCATATGCTCTTATTGAGCCTCATGATGAACCATACTTCCCACCACCTGCGGACATTGCATCTTCAACGGAAAGTGGAAACTAATTTCCATTTCTTGTAATGGCTTATTGGTTAAGTCTCTTGCTTATTTTAGTATCATGGTAACCGATTTTTATCTTCGATTGTGGGTTTTTCATGGGGCCCCTATTTCACTTCATGTCTCTCTATAATTTTCTCTTTTTTGGTTTTTTGGTTTGATTGCGTGTTTTGCAAGTTGCTTCCAGATTGGCATCCATATTGCACTTCTAGGCTCTGCTTGGTTTTGGAGTCTTGACAACTCTTTCTTTTCTAGTCTAAGCTATCTTGACAGTTCCTTCTTCTTATTTTTGATCATTTTTTGTATCTTGGTCTCTCAATTTTTTGACTCTATCAAGTGATGTAATTTTGCAGTATATATTGGAGAGTTTTGTAATGTTTCTCCTTCAAGTTTTGACTACTTTCTCACTTATTAAGAATTCCTCAATTTGTAATAGAAAATTGTAAACATTCTTTTTCTATTATTAATATATTTTAGTGGCATCACCACTTTTATGAAAAAAAATTATTACTTATTTTCACTTTTTTTAAGAATGATTTTTTAATGTACGTAATTGTTATTTTTTATTAAAAAAAATCAAAAAATTTAATTAGTTATTTTATAAAGATTTGGATTCACACTATTAAAATAATAAAATAAAACTTAAATTAGAGCATATCCATAAATTAGCATAGTAATAATCTTCCTATTTTACACAATTAAAATAAAAATTTAAATTAAATCTTAAACTATTTGACATTGCCACTTTTTTAATTTTCCATATTTTATTAACTTCAAAACATACATAAATATAAATAAAAATTAAATTAAATTAACTAAAATTATTATAATTTTAATCATATTATTATTAATTATTATAATCCTAAAAGCATTATAATTAGGATTAGGGTTAGAATTAAGAATAAGGTAAAAATTATGGTTATAACTATTCAAAAATTAAAATAAATTTAAAATAAAATATTATTAATAAAAATCACTAAAATATGATAAATAGATATAATGCTCCAAAATTGTATTCATCTAATATCTGTATTCCAAATCTTATTCCCAATATTAATTCATAGAGTTTTTTTGTAATGTCACTCTACAATTCTTTATTGTTAGAGTTAGGGTTACGGTTACGACCATAGTTATGGATAATGTTATGACCATATTTAGGGTTAGAGATAGGTCTAGGATTAGGATAATGGTTTATAATTTATTAATCCAAGAGGGATAACCTAGAGTGACAAAAAGGGGTGGTTTATAAACTGTAGTGCACCTGGTAAAATTTTTAATGTGACTGGGGTGGGCGTGACACACCCTCCGGTACCACGAGGGTTGGGGAGACTAGACCTCGTGACCAACCTCTTGCAACAGGAAAGATTTAGCCAACCGAGCTAGGGCCCCAACCCCGAGATGCGTGTAAATTAAAAAATGTTAACTTCTTCAATTAAATGGTCTACATGACACATTAAATAAGGAGTAATTAAAAAAGTACGCACAAATAAAACAATAAAACAATAAAAGGATATATAAATCTAAAAGACATTTGAATCCATACATCACTTCGCAAATTATAAAGTAGCAATAAATTGAGAGCCAAAAGTAACAAATAAGAAAGTGCAACAAATAAATCAAAGTGAAAAAAAATCCAAGTAAGTCATTTTAACATTTTTTCCGAGAGTGCAACAAATAAATTAAAGTTGAAAAAATCTAAGTTACTATATTGTAATTTATGTTTACATATTTGTTTTCTTTAATTTTTAAAATTAAATTTAATATTTGTAATTATATATTATATATTTCTCAAATAGGAAATATTTTTTATAATTTATCTTTATATATTTACTTTCTTTCAAATAGTAAAAACTTAGTTTGTTTTAGTGGTTTCTGTGAAGGGGAAAAAGTGTGATAATCTAAAATGCAAAATGAACAAGAATGCAAGAAGAACACAAAACACCTAACACCTCAAATGATTAGCCTAGTTGGATTCAAAACAAAGCAAGATAAAAATGCACAATACGATTATACCTTGTCTCGAATCGATCCTTTGGTTGGCCCTTGATATCACTTTGATGTGTTCTCCTTGGATGATATGCTTGAAATAATGGTGGTTGAAGGATTAATGCACGTAGATGAATGCAATAATGGACTCTAGGATGCAAGTGAAAATGCTAAGAGGTTGCAAGAAATGGCTTGAAAGGCTTGAGATCATAAGTTGGTTAAGGATGCAATTGACTAGCTCTTCTAACTCATAAGATGCAATATCTTTTAATGAAGGAAAAAAGGGGTTATTTATAGAAGAATTTGAATTCTCTAGAGAATCCAATGGTCAAGATTGAGCCACCATGGACAAGATGGATGGCTATGGTGAGTTGAGGACTCATAAGCCCTCACATTTGGACATGTGGCGGGTGAGTTGTCCAAAGGACAAGGTGAGATGGCAAGGGGTACAAATGACATGGAAGAGACCATGTGGTCCCAAGGTACTTGCAAGTACCTTGGCATGTGACTGATGTGACCTCTCAATGATCACATGGGGAAGGGGAAAGCTTTGGAGGAATAAAAGTGATTTTTTAATTCACATTTTGGAAGAAACCAAAGGGTAAGACAAGATTCCTTCTAAAAGGTGTCTTTGTCCCATGGGTACGATGTGACATATGAGATGTCATGGGAAAGACAAATGCATGGGGGGAATAAGTGTGAATTTTTAATTCACATGGGGAAAAGGTCAACCCAAAAATGGTAAGTACCAAGAAGGTTGACCTAAGGACATAATAAAAGGGGTAAGTGATTAGGATTAGGATTGTGCAATCAGGTGATTAGGCTAATTAATGATGATTAGAGGCAAGTGGCAAGTTATGGAGGATGTGACATTAATCCTAATTAAGGATATGCACATCTTAATGGATGATTAATTAAATTAACCCAGATTAATAAAAAGGTTATGGAGGATGTGACAAGGAGAGAAAAAGAATGAATTAAAAAAATGAAAAGGATAATTGACTAAATTAAATAAATTGATTGCATTTATTTAATTTAGAGATGAAGTGGGCTAATATATAAAGTATTTAATTGATTAAATTAAATACCTTAGGGACGTTAGGGAAAAGGGACAATATTAATTAAATATGTCATTTAATTAATATAGATGGATTAGATGAATAAATGATGGGATTATGACCATATGAAAGTGGTCAAATTTAGGTGTCTACATTTTTTCCCTCTTTGAGATGGTGTTATGAAGTAGCATCATTTCAAAGAAAATTAAAATATAGCACTTAGAAGGAGATGGTTAGATTAATGAAGATGACCCAGTCATTCGAGGAGTGACTAGGAGGAAAGATGATGGGAGTGAAGATGAATATTAGGGATTAAGGATACCCCCTCGAGAGGACATGTGGGGTTAAGAGAACATGGATGTGCTCTCAAAATGGATGAGATAAGACAAAGGTAGATGGGGAAGATGATGCAAAATGATGGATGAGAGAGGATGATGATATGAAGAGATAAAGCTAAGCACAAATAGATTCTAGGACAAATATGATGTTTCCCTAGTCAAGCTACAAGCCAGGATGGACTGAGAATGGATGGAGTGTTGTTGATGAGGGAAAGATACATCCCTGAACAACACAAGGATAGGAAAAGATACATTCTGAGAAGAGTTTGTTGATGTGGGAAGGATACATCCCAGAACAACACAAGGGTAGGGAAGGATACATCTCGTTGATGATGATGATAATGATTGGGTCAAGGCTTGTAGCAAGGCTAGGAACAAGACCAAATATGTGATTAGATGATTTATGCTAGATTGACTGGATTAGGATTGGATGGGGATGGGAGAGGGTTACAATGAATGAAGAGGATGGAGGTAAAGATGCAATGCAATGGAAGAGCAAGTTACCATTTTCGGAGCACTAATTTTTGCTATAGCATAAGACACTAGGCACCATGGTATGTAGAACCAAGGTGGATTAGTGTTGAATGCATAAAAAAACACAACAAACAAGGAGGTTATCACAATACCCCAAAGTCGTGATGAATTCAGTCGGGCCAGGTATTGAGATAACCACAAGCACAAAAGGATGCCCCAGCATAACACAAGACCTCAGGGGTCTTGGTGGGTACTACGTGGGACAACCAAGAAGACAAAAACAAAAAAAAAAGATCAAGATATGCCCCTACTAGTCAAAACACACCATAATATGATAGATCATGGCAACCTTGACAAGTGATGATAGGGAACTCAAATGATAAACAAAAACCAAAAGAATTAAAAGATTGCAATCAATTTCAAAATATCCTTTACCATAGGATCAAGATGATGGATGGGGCTAATGTGGTCTGTTAGGAAGGATACATCCTATTGAGACCAAAGATGGATGTTAAACTAGAAGATTGATTAATGATGCATGATATTTGAAAACCGATTAAATCTGATGATACTAATGACCTTTATTCGTAAGCACCAGCTAGGGTAGGGACATACTTGATGAAACGATGACGCACAAGACACAAGACTCAACCTAAAGACCTAGGGGCTCGAGGGTTGATCAAAGATCAACCTTGCCTACATGAAAGCATAGAGTCCTCGTAGTTCAGGAAAAGACCATGATAAAAGCGGAAAGAGGGTGATGGGGACCATGATGGAGAGCACAGACCGAACAAATTACCTAGGGGTAGATCAAATGATTGACCTTGCCTACGTGAAAACGTAGGGTCCACATAGTTCGACACAAGGCCAAAGATAGACAATGAAAGAGGACAAGATAGACAAAAGATAGAACCCTGGGGGCAGATCAAATGATCGACCTTGCGTACTTAAAAGCGCAAGGGCAATGTAGTTTGACAAGAGACCGACGATAGACAATGGATAAGGGGTGATGAGATGACTAGGATAAATGGATAAAAGGATGGAGCGGATATGATGAGCCAAGATAGGTCGTGCGGATGGGATGGTCGATATGTTGGATGTGGGTTATGTGAAGCTTGGGGATGGGATAGTGATCCAGATCATCAAAAGATGAAATGGGAGGATGAAACGATGGATAGATGAGGGACGAAAAGTGAGGAGATAGTAGGAAGATGTGAGGAATAGATAGGATGGATGGAATTGGATTGCGTGGGGGTAGCCTGTAGCTAGATACCAATGACAAGGGATTATGAGAGAGGAGGAAAATAGAGATAAATGGATGGATTGATAAAGATGGGGAAAATAGAAAGATGTTAGGGTAGGTGGATAAAGGGATAAGGATTTGGGAAGATGGAAAGGAAGATAAGGATAGGGATGTGGGCAAGATGTTTAGATAGAGGGGTGGGTAGATAAGGATGGAAGGATGAAAAAGGACTAGTGGATGAGAGTATAGGAAGATAAGGATTTGGTAGATGGAGGAGATAAGGATGGGAGGGATAGGGAGATGGAAAGGATTACATGGAGGGATGGATGGACAATGTCTCCAAGGACTCTATTGAGAATAAGGAGATGCCCCCACTCTAGATGTGTCATGCATGATGAGGAAAGAGGGATAGCAAGATGGGCGGAAGGAATATGGAGGTTGACATGATGGATGGATGATGAAGGTAGATCGATGTAGATAATAAGTGTGGATCAAAAAAGTAAATGGGGAGGATAAGGAAAATGATAGGGGATGAGGGGAAAATATGCCAAGAGATGTCCAAAGCATGTATATATATGTACCCCTATCTTTATCAAGATCAGAAGGAAGATGGGGGAACTGGGATATGAATGGGAGATGATGGGTAAGATGTGGAAGATAGGCAGATGTAGGAGATGGAGGAAAGGAATGCGTAGGGGGAAGTTGCCCCCAATTGTGGAAGGAGATTAGATGGGGGATTTACACATGATGCCTATTTTACAAGTTTTCATCATGGTACTTATCCAAGGTGCTTTTTTGCCAAGTTTTCACCATTGGATGAATGATTTTCTCTTTACTATTTTTTTTTTGCTCTTTTTGTTTTGCTCTTTTTTTATTTATTTTTTGAATTTTTTGAATTTTTGGACTAGGATATGGGTGAAGATGGATGAGGATATGGATTCAGAAGACATATGATAAAGTGGATGGATGAAGGACTCAAGCATCAAGTTCCAAATGAGGTAATAAGAGCCCATGTTTGAAGTGACTATTTGGATGTTGGTACAACCTTATTAGAATGGATGGATTATGCAAGAGGATGGATTAAATGGATTTGATGGGGGAGATATGGGGGATACTGGAAGGTGTATGGATGGAATGATGGAGTGGATGTGTGATGGAGGAAGTTGTTCAGGACCAACATTGGCACATGTAGTGGAAGTGAAATGAGAGGAGGGTTGATGGTTGGAGAATGTGGCGATAATGGAGGCATTGGGATAGTGAATTTAGGGACATAAGGACCCAAAACATATTTAGGAGATAGAGGATGCAAATGAGTAGCTTTGGGCATAGCAACTTTGGATGTCGTCATGGATTTTTCATGTGAAGGTATTTCCTTTTTTTACTTTGGGATCCACATGGTTTTGATTTTTGCATTGGTGGGCCTTTGTGGCCCATGTGTTTGATTTGGCCTGTGGATTTGATTTTTCTTTTCTACAACATGTCTTTTGAAGGGGACATGAGGATCTTTAGATTCATGTGGATGTTTGGATTTATGCATTGTTGCTTTGGCATCCAAAGTGCTTTTAGTAGCAATGGGATGGGTATGAGGAGATGGATGATACAAAGAATACGTGGACAAAGTGATAGATGTAGGCTTTTGACGAGGATGTGTGGATGGAGGATGCGAGATAACATGCATGGAAGGGTGCCTTTGTTGATCCTGATTAGGAATTATGAATTTTGGATTTTTATGCGGAGGGATAGGTGGTGGATGGATGAAAGGATGTGTAGGGTGAGATGGAGGAGGTGATTTAGGGATATAAGGACCCAAAAGAGACTGTGTATATGGAGGATGTGTGGGGTTTGATGGAGGGATATAAGAACCCAAAATGGACTTAGAGGATGAAGGAGGAAGATGGATGGTTGTTTTGCGGTAATACGATGGAGGAGGAGGGATGGCAACAAAGGATTTGGTAGAGTGATGGGAAGTGCCTCTCATTCCTTGGGAAGAGGCTCGCTTAGGATGTATGGAGGTTGTACCAACATTTTTGGATTGTGACTCTTAAGAGATATAACCAAGACCGTTCACACCTAGATGTTCTTTGACCTGAATGGGCTCTAAAATACCTTGCTCATGAAGGCCTAAACATTTTCCTTGATCGTTCATGTTCTTGAGAATGTGATCTAAGGTAGGATATTTATTCTGTTGGAGGCATGATGCGAGTCTATCAAGAGGTGGAGGAGGAAAGGTGGTGCCTGTACTTTTTTTTTCTTCCATAAGAAGATCACCATGGACGCATGTAATGTTACCGAGGTGATAAAAAAGTGGTGTTTGGATGGTGGAGCTAAGCGGTGATGGAGGATTGTGCAATGGAGATGAGGGGATAGCCGCATCTTGATTTGGAAGAGGAAGTGATAAGGGATCCGAAGATGGATTAGGTGGTATGACAAGATCCGGATTTGTGGTAGTGGGTGATAAGGGTTCATGAGATGGAGCGATTGGATCTTGAGTGCAAAGGGGATCATGGGATGGGGTAGATGAGCTAGGGTGATCTTGAGACAGGGTGGATGGGAGGATAGGATCATGACTTGGTTGAGGATATGGATCATGGGATGAAATGGATGAAAGACTATGTTCTTGAGATGGAGTAGATGGGATGGATGGGGGACTAGGAGGAGGGGATATGCTTGTATGCTTTGGATCAAGCTATTGGCATGACTCATCTTGTGTGGGATGTATGATGATGGAAGAGTGTTGGAGGGACTCCTCAATTTGGGGAGATAGGAGGATGGAGGATTCATGAAGGTCATGGGATTGAAGTTCAATAATATGAGGACTAGGAGGAGTGGATTGGATGTCTCCAAGGGATTGGGTGGATCTAGCAGTAGAAGAGGGGGATTCAATGGATTCAATGGGTTTGACGAGTTCAACCATTTGGACGGTGTTAGGAATGGTAAGGGGAGTGATAGGTGTTGGATGGAGGAGGGCCTCATCAGTAGTGACCACACATGATAGAGTGGGAAGGCATTGTGCCACAACATCAAGATGTGGATTTAAGGATGTCTTTTCGGTCATGAGTCCTTGGACGACATCTGGAGAGGATGTAGGATTAGGTGGGGTGATGGAAATGGATGGAGGATTAGGGATGGTTGGATGACTAGGATTAGGGATTGGTGGATTAGGGTTAGATGAGGGGATGGGAATGGATGGAGGACTAGGAGGAGATGGAGGATTAGGATTAGGAATTGGAGGATTAGATGAGTGGATGGGTGGATGAGGATTAGATGTAGAACTAGGAGGAGATGGGGGATTATGATTAGATGAGTGAATGGGACTAGATGGAGGACTAGGAGTGGTTGGAGGACTAGGTGGGTTATGTTTAGATGGAGGATTAAGATATAATGCGGTGAAAGGGGGAGTGATGCAAGAGGATGCAGATGATGAATTAAGATAAGGGGGATGAAGATGTTGGATTAGGTTGGGGAGATTGCGATGGTGGGTGATAGTAGGAAGATGTGGATGATAGATTAAGATGAGAATATGTGGGTGGCGGATTCTCATAAGAGGACATGGATGGAGGATTAGGATGGAAATATGTGAAATTAATGTAAGGATATTGGGATGGGGGATTATGATAGGAAGGTGTAGACGTTGGATTAGAATAGGAAGATTGAGGTGGTGAACTACCATAGGAAGCCATGTATGGTGGGTTGGCATAGAAGGATATGGATGATAGACTAGGATAGGATGATTGAGATGGTGGATTAGGATAAGAGGAATATTGGGATGGTAGAGTATGATAGGAATGCATGAGTGATGGATTAGGATGGGAAGACTGGGATGCGGGATTAAGGTAGAGGTGATGATAAGGATAGGAGTATGGGGATGGTGGATTACTACAGGAGGATGTGGATGTTGGATAGGATAGAGGTGGAGAGGGAGGACATGATGAATATGTCGATGGTAAGGATGTTGGATATCCCTTGTCAAGGGTAGCATAAGGAATGTTATTAGATGTGGATGAAGGCATGGTGGGATAGTTTGGAGACGTGATTAGATTGTGGGAGATGATTGGAGAGAGCTTGCTAGCAATGATAGCATCAATGGGATCTAGATAACACTCTTCATGATCAACCATACTTTCATTATCGTTGTCAATGCAGTAAGGATCCCCCTTGACTACTATTATTGGTCTAGCAAGAGGGGGATAAGGATTCATTATGGCTACAAAATAGATACGAATTGAGAATATGGAGGAAACTAGATGATGGAATGATAAATAGGATGGATTGGAAGAAGGTTTAGGTGGACTAAAGCTCAGATTCAGATGATGGGATGTGGTAGGATCAAATGATTGATCAGATAAGAGGATGAAATAGATACCCAGAACGGGAGAGTAGATGTTTAGAATGGGGAAACAAATACTTAGAATGAATGAATAGATGGTCGACGCTTGAACGGGTAGATAGATACTTGGAATGGGTGAACAGATGCCCGAACAAACGAACAACTGATCGGAAAGAGGGAACAATTGCTTGGAATGAGCAAATGAATACCCAGAATAGATGGACGGATTATTGGGATGGGTACTCCGGACAAGGGAACAACACCTTGAATGGGAAAATAGGTTACCGGAATGGGTGAACAGCTTCCCAGAATGGGTGGACAACTAGTTAGAAAGAGGGAATGATTGTTCAGAACGAGCAAATGGATACTCGTAATAGACAAATGGATGGTTGGCTTAGATAAAAGGGCACTCCGAACAAGAGAACAACACCCGAAATGGGAAAATAGGTTGCCGAAATGAGTGAACAGCTAACGAATGAGAGATGAAAAAGCTTGTTTCAGAGGGAAAGGTCGCCCCTTGAGGTCAAAGCCGCCCAAACTTAGGTCAAGGCTTCCCCTTTGGAGGGCAAGGCCACCAAAATCAAGAAAGATGAGGAACATGTCAAAACACGACCGAACGGGGACCCAAAAAAGGTTGTTTTGGAGGGTAGGGCTGCCCCTTGAGGTCAAGGCCGCCCCTTTAGAGGGCAAGGCCACCCAAACAAAGAATGATGAGGAACAGGTCCAAAAATGACCAAGCGGGGTCCCAAAAAAGGTTGTTTCAGAGGGCAGAGCTGCCCCTTGAGGTCAAGACCGCCCAAATAGAGGTCATGGCCGCCCCTTTGTATGGAAAGGCCGCCAATTTGGAGGGAAAGGCCATAAAAACAAAGAATGATGAGGAACAGGTCCAAAAACGGCCAAACAGGGTCCCAAAAAATGCTGTTTCGGAGGGCAGGGCCGCCCCTTGAGGTCAAGACTGCCTAAAGAGAGGTTAGGGATAACCCTTTTTAGGGAAAGGCCACCTCTTTGGAGGGAAAGGCCACCCAAACAAAGAATGATCAGGAACAGGTCCAAAACTAACCAAACAGGATCCCGAAAAAGGCTGTTATGAAGTGCAGGGTCGCCCCTTGAAGTCAAGGCCACCCAAACTTAGGTTAGGGCCACCCCTTTGGAGGGCAAGGTAACCCCTTTGAAGGGAAAGATCGCCCAAACCAAAAATGATGAGGAACAGGTCCAAAAATGGTTGAACGAGGTCCTGAAAAAGGTTGTTTCAAAGAGCAGGGCCACCCCTTGAGGTCAAGGCCACCTGAACAAAGGTCAAGGCCACCCCAAAGAAAGAATGATGAGGAATAGGTCTAAAAATGGCCAAACAGGTTCACGAAAAAGGTTGTTTCGGAGGGCAGGGCCACCCCTTAAGGTCAAGGCCACCCAAACAGAGGTTAGGGCCGCTCCTTTGTAGGGCAAGGCTGCCCCTTTAGAGGGAAAGGCCACCTAAATAGATAATGATGAAAACCATATCCAAAAACGGCCAAATAGGGTCCCGAAAAAGGTTGTTTCAGAGGGTAGGGTCACCCTTTAAGGTCAGGGCAACCCCTCTAGGTCAGGGCCACCCAAACAAAAAAGACTTGACCAAACGTTGACTTAAACATGCCAAACAACTAGGTAATGATTCTCGGAACGTGCAAATGGATACTCAAAAAGGACATGTGAATGATCAGGACAAATGGTTTGGTATCGTGGACAAGGGAATAACACTCAGAATGGGGAAACAGGTTGTCGGAATGGGTGAAAAGCTTCTCAGAATAGTAAAAATGGTTGTTTTAATGGTTAGGGTTGCCCCTCTAGGTCAAGGTCGCCCAAATAGAGGTCAGGGCTACCCCTTTGGTTCATGGCCACCCAAACAAAAGTCGGGACTGCCCAAATAGGAAAAACAACTAATTTCTTGACTTGAACAAGCCAAACAACTAGGAAACAAGGGGATAAGGCCACCCCTATAGGTCAAGACCACCCAAATAGAAGTCAGGGCCGCCCCTAGAGGACAAGGATGCCTTTGTAGACTAGTTTGATCCTAACTTAGTCAAAAAAAGTGATGGAAAATGATGGAAACAACAAGTAAAAAGACCAAAAATTGAGTGACAAGTACTGGTTTTTCACAAGAAGACACTTCAAGCAACACAAACCTAATTTGTGTTAAGGTAGGGTCAACACAATCCTCTATCTAGGCTTAACAAGTTTTCTAGTGGCGTGCCCGATATATGCATGGTATGTGGGGCACAATTGTGAACACCAACTCGTCTACAAGCGTGAGTTGGGAGCAACCAGCGAGAGACTAGGAGCTCAGACCAACCCTTCATGTCTATTTAGGTATCACCCTAGTTTCGACTCTCCGCCAAAAATGACGTGAGTTGATTGAGGTACAACTTTCGCCTCTCCCTTTTATATACCCCATCGGTAATACGTGGTTGGAATCGTCCCTTGGGGTGATGAAATCCCCAAGCAGGTCTCACTAATAGATGAAAATGAGATATAAAAAATAGACTAAGTGAGCTATGATTTCTCTTCACCTAGGGTCACCAAACGACACAAGGGGATTGGATACGTCAATAGCTCACTTCAAACATGACAAAAAAATTTATTGACCCTTTAATGAGTCTTATATTCCTATTTTAAGAAAAACAAAAAGACGAGACTAATTGGACACCACCTGCAAAACACGCATCAGTAGTTTATTTTTTGTCTTTGACAAGCGAATCTTCTGAACTTGCAAGAAATAGTTGTCCGAAAAATGATGAAAAATAGCAGCAAAAAAGTCTACTGCTAGGTCAAGGTTGCCCCTCTAGGTTAGGGCCGCCCAAACATGAAACTTGCAAGGAAAACAATCAGAAAATGATGAAAACAACATCAAAACAATCTGCTGCTAGGTCAGGGCCGCCCAAACATGAAATCTGTAAGGTAAACAGTCAAATAAATGATGAAAACAATAATATAATAGTCTGCTGCTAGGTTAGGGCCACCCCTCCAGGTTAGGGTCGCCCAAACATGAAATCTGCAAGGAAAATAGTCAAAAAAATGATGAAAACAATAGCAAAATAGTCTGTTGCTAGGTCAAGGCCGCCCCTCTAGGTTAGGGCCGACCAAACATGAAATCTGCAAGAAAAATAGTCAAAAAAATGATGAAAACAACATCAGAACAGTCTACTGCTAGGTCAGGGCCGCCCCTCTAGGTCAGGGCTACCCAAACATGAAATCTGCAAGGTAAACAGTCAGAAAAATGATGAAAACAACAACAGAACAGTCTGTTGCTAGGTCAAGACCGCCCCTCCAAGTCAAGGCCACCCAAACATGAAATCTGCAAGGTAAATAGTCAGAAAAATGATGAAAACAACAATAGAATAGTCTGCTGCTAGGTCAGGGCCGCCCCTCCAGATCAAGTCCGCCCAAACATGAAATCTATATGGTAAACAGTCAGAAAAATGATGAAAACAGCAACAAAAAAAATTTATGCTAGGTCAGGGCCGTCCAAACAGTGGACAAGGCCACCCCTCTGTGTTGAAATCTGCAAAAATCTTTAAAAAAATAACAACTGTTAGTACAAAAAGAAGACCCGTGACGTGGGTCCCACTAGGCATGCCAAAAATGTGAAAGGGAAAAAGTGTGCTAATCTAAGATGCAAAATGAACAAAAATTCAAGAAGAACGCAAAACACCTAACACCTCAAATGATTAGCCTAGTTGGATTCAAAACAAAGCAAGATAAAAATGCACAATAGTATTATACCTTGTCTTGAATCGATCCTTTGGTTGGCCTTTCATATCACTTTGATGTGTGCTCTTTGGATGATATGCTTGCAATAATTGTGGTTGAAGGATTAATGGAGGTAGATGAATGCAATAATGGACTCTAGGATGCAAGTGCAAATGGTAAGAGGTTGCAAGAAATGGCTTGAAATGACTTGGATGGCTTGAGATCATAAGTTGGCTAAGGATGCAATTGACTATCTCTTCTAACTCATAAGATGCAAGATCTTTTAATGAAGGAAAATAGGGGTTAATTATAGAAGAATTTGAATTCTCTAGATAATTCAATGGTAAAGATTGAGCCACCATGGCCAAGATGGAGGGTTATGGTGAGTTGAGGACTCACAAGCCCTCACATTTGGACATGTGGCAGTTGAGTTGTCCAAAAGACAAGGTGAGATGGCAAGGGATACAAATGACATGGAAGAGGTCATGTGGTCCCAAGGTACTTGCAAGTACCTTGGCATGTGACTGATGTGACCTCTCAATGATCACATGGGGAAGGAGAAAGCTTTGGAGGAATAAAAGTGAATTTTTAATTCACTTTTTGGAAGAAACCAAAGGGTAAGACAAGATTCCTTCTAGAAGGTGTCTTTGTCCTATGGGTACGATGTAACATATGAGATGTCATGGGAAAGAAAAATGCATGGGGGGAATAAGTGTGAATTTTTAATTCACATGTGGAAGAGGTCAACCCAAAAAATGTAAGTATCAAGAAGGTTGACCTAAGGACATGTTAAAAGGGGTAAGTGATTAGGATTAGGATTGTGCAATCGTGTGATTAGGCTAATTAATGATGATTAGAGGCAAGTGGCAAGTTATGGAGGATGTGACATTAATCCTAATTAAGGATATGCACATCTTAATGGAGGATTAATTAAATTAACCCAGATTAATGAAAAGGTTATGAAGAATGTGACAAGGAGAGAGAGAATGAATTAAAAAAATGAAAAGGATAATTGACTAAATTAAATAAATTGATTGCATTTATTTAATTTAGAGATGAAGTGGGCTAATGTATAAAGTATTTAATTGATTAAATTAAATACCTTAGGGACGTTAGGGACGTTAGGGAAAAGGGACAATATTAATTAAATGTGTCATTTAATTAATATAGATGGGTTAGATGAATAAATGATGGGATGCTAACCATATGAAAGTGGTCAAATTTAGGTGTCTACAATTTCACTTTTCATATATTCACTTTCTTACAAATAGTAAAAACTTAGTTTGTTTAGGGATTTCACTTTCTATGCAAATTAAAAATAACTAAGCACATCTAATAAATAAATCATAAAATTGTTTCATTCTTTTATTTTTCTATTAATTTTTAGATTGTAAAATTAAATTAAGTATTTTTAATTATTTAATTACTCTAGAGTTATATAATTTTTATGATAATAATAGATTGAGAACAATTAATAATAATATTTTTATCAATAGTTACTAAAATTGAAAATTATTGATGATTAATATATAATATTTATTTTTAATAATTTATGTTATAAAATATATTATTAATGTATATTGGATTGAGAGAGTAGTCATTATTTTGTATGATAAATATATTAAATTTCAAACACATCTTAGAATTGATTACAAATGTTGGTGATAGTTTAATTTGAAATGTGATAAATATATTTTAACATATTTTACAGGATGCCTCATGCAAAGTTAAATTTTGAAAATGAAGAGCAATGAAGAGAATGTATAAGACAATATGCTCAACACTATATAAGACAAAGATGTGAACAAATGGTTGATGCACAAATACATGAAATAATTTTTCAAAATTAAGTGCAACAAATAGAACAATGAAAAGAATATAGATAGAATTATGAGGCAATGACGTGAAAAAATGAGGGATGTACAAAGAGAGGAAGAAAGAAATTATCAAAACCAAAGTGATAGAGAAAGGCGTGTTAAAGACAAGGTAGATATGACAGTGGAAGAGATTGAAGCAAAAATGAGACAACATGTTGATGATATAATAACACATCGAGCATAAGCATCTCATGAGGAACAATATATATTGAGAAGAAGACATCGTTAATCTCATGGGAATGTTGAGGTTAGTTCTGAAGGGATGAATTCTATTACAATAGGCCATGTTATAGAAACGTTGAATAATAGATTGCAAGTTGCAATGAATGTTGATAATCAAAATCATGTTAATAATAATATAAATGGTGAGATTGATTTGAGGACTTTACAAATGATATTCTGACAAGGAATAGATAAAATTTCCATGCTAGGTATGTTCTACATTTGTGAAGAAATTTATATAGCAATGAAGGTTACATGGGTACTTGAAGGCCCTATTTGTAATAGATGTTGACAAGAGAAACATGAACATTGATTTTCTGCAACAAACAATGTTAATGCGACTTGCAAATATTGAAAACCTAGATGAAGCAACATCAAGAGCATACAAAAGACTTCTAACAGGAACTCTCATCGAAAGAGACATTGGGGCACAAGAAACATGTCATATGTTATTGGAGTTACCATTAGTAGAAAGTAGTAGAGTATTTGTCTCATTAAATGTTTCAAGAGAGGTGTTCAAGCCAGTGACAAAAAATGAAGAAAATAAAGATGAAAGACATCTAAAACATTTTTTCAAAGGGTATTTGGATAGACCATATGCAATGGAAAGTGTTACACTTATAGATGTAGCTAGATCTTGGTCTTAATATCCCAACCAAAGAAGAGATAACAAATGGGAAGCAAGGAATACGACAACTATTGTGAGAGTGTTTCCAAGGTTTACCACCATACCTACATGTCAATCAAAAAAATGGGTTGACTTTTGTTGGTCAGAATTATTATTGTACAAGCCATTTCACAATATAGAAAGAGATATCAGACTTGATGAGACTACAATTATATCAAATTGGTAGTCACTCAACTACAATCCATTGCATTTGGAATAAAGGAATATTATAGATGAAACTAAAAATTATAATGATTTTTAAGATGATGATGTTATACCTAATGATCAAAATATAATTGAACACAAGTGAAAGATTGTCTCAAGACTACATCGTGGAAAAATTATGGATGTAACATAGATAGATATGTTGGGTAGAACAAATGTTTATAGAAAAAATCTATGGAGTATTAAATATCAAGGAGAAGATTATACAAATAAGGCAATAACGTTTATCAATACCATGAAAGAGAATGGATTATTATTACCAAAAGATATGATGTCAAGTGTCTCTTATGGAAATTTAGGTAGTAAGCAAAAAAGAGCACTTGATATTATTATGACACATTATCATCAAGGTGAAAATGTCATGCCATTGTGCATGATAATTCAAGGAACAACTAGAACAGGTAAATCATATCTAATTCATGCAATTCATCAAGCTCTTTAAGATGCATCAAAACCACAACACTATCCCTTATTATTACCAGCACCAACTGGAGTTGTAGCTTTTAACATTGGTGCATCGACTATTCATTCAACACTAAGAATTCCACTTACAAATTTTGTTGAGTTAGAAGGCACAAGGCTCACAACCTACCAAGAAGAGTTGCAACATATCAAATACATATTGATTGATGAAATAATTTTTATTGGACAAAATTTTCTTTAAATATTGATTCAAGACTACGCTAAGCTTTTCTAGAAAAATCAAATTTGAGTTTTGGAGGAAGATCAATCATTTTGGTAGGCAATTTGGGTCAACTACCCCTTGTTAGTGACAAACCACCTTATGGTAGTAATGTACATGCAAAATTATTATGGGAGGAATTTAAGATAGTTGTTACTTTGGATAAGGTATTCAGGCAAGAAGGTGAAGGTGAAGATCAACAAAGGTTTCGCCAATTACTTACAAATATTAGAGATGCGCATCCAACAATTGATGACAAGGAAATTAGTTTTGGAGATGAAATTTTGATTGATGAAATGAGTTTTATTGGTAAAAATTTTCTTTAAAATATTGATTCAAGACTATGCCAAACTTTTCCAAAAAAATCAAACTTGAGTTTTGGAGGATGATTAATCATTTTGGTAGGCGATTTGGGTCAACTACCTCATGTTAGTGAAAAACCACCTTATGATAGTAATGTACATGCAAAATTATTATGGGAGGAATTTAAGATAGTTGTTACTTTGGATAAGGCATTCAAGTAAGAAGGTGAAGGTGAAGATCAACAAAGGTTTTGCCAATTACTTACAAATATTAGAGATGTGCATCCAACAATCGATGACTGGAAATTATTGATGACAAGGATAGATGCTCCATTACATCAAATAGTTCGAGAAGAGTTTGATAACAATATCCATCTATTTGTTGTAGAAGTTGTCAAAACCAACTTCAGACTCCAAGATCACCTGCATGCAAATGGATACCTGTCACAAGGAAGAGAATGGATGGAGAAAACAAACAAGGGTTTGAAGAAATATTCAATCACAAAGAAAATATTGATTGATTGATAAGATGGATAATTACAAAGAGTACATATGCCTGATTATATAGGCAAGTGCTAAACCTAGAATGAAAAGGATGTTGCCAAGTGTTCAAATCAAACTTCATGTGACAACAAGAAACCCTAACCAACTACCTAGGGAATGATAACAAGATGAAGATAAGTTCTAGAAAAGACAACTCATCTTCTAGAAGGGAATCTTATCTCAACAACTTTATTAAATGATTAAATGCAACTTAGGACTAATATGATTAATTAAAACCTAAGTCAACTTATGCTAGTGTAATAATTAATGAATTACACTAACACCCCCCATAAGTGCAATTTAGGGAGACTAAATAAGCATGCACCTAAAACTAAGATGAATGCAAGAAAGCATGAATGGGTCCCGGAAACAAGGCCTGATCAGGTACCCATGTACAAATGCAATAATGAGGTAGAGAAGGAAAACCCAAAGGGACAACCCCCCCTACAATGAGATGACTGCAACAAAGAAGCACTGGAAGAACACTAGAACCGCAATCCGGCAAGCAAGGAAAGATACTTATGTCTACAAGAAACCATATCGAAATCATAATAATACAACATCAGACCTGATGCCACAGAACACTCGAAAACACCAAACTGGAACAACCCTAGAATCCATAAAGCAACAGTAGATGAAAAGATGATGACAGAATCTAGAAGCCGTGAATCTCGATGCCGATGTCAAATTGAGACTAAAAATTTTCCATGGGAACAAGTACCATAAAGACTCAGGAACATTAACCACAAATTTAGTGGCCCTCAAACTGAGATGGATTCAATGTGAATCTGATATGTGTCAAATTAAGACAAAATATGGCCAAAAGAAACTAAGAAACCAGATGACAACCCATGCGAGTTGTCATCAAAACACAATGAAGATCAAAGTGCATGCGCACTCTAATCAGATTATTATGCAAGAAACCCCCCTGATGGAAATTTATATCAGTTCATTTATTACAATACCCAATGATTGCAAAAGGAGAGAATGCCTAAATATGCATAAACAAAAAATTAAAAAGAGTGCATGCACAAACCAATGTTCACATCTGTCTCCATGATGAAAAATAACCTCAAATTTGTGTAGATGACCAAATCTAAAAAAATGCCCTACACCACTATGAAGTGCTCGAAACAAGCTTTTCGTCAATATCTCATTTGCCAAAAACGGACACCGTGGCCAAAAGTTATGAATTTTTCAAAAAATTGAATTTAGCTTGGAAGAAACGAATTTTCTAGCAAAAAATGTTTATTTCTAACTTGATTTCTAGAAAATCTACTCACTGTTTGTAGACAAAAATAGAAATCCAGAAATATTTTGATACTAGAAACAAAACCCATAAATCGTTTTTTGATCCAACAAGTAGAAGATGAAAAATTGATTTTTTTTTAACTTTCAGCCAAGAGAAAAATGATGCGCGCCACTTTTTCAACAGCGATTTTCTCTAGATCTGTGCAAGAAATGCAAAATCTAAAAGATACCCAGTTCAGATTTTGATGCTAGCTACAAAACCCAGAAATCATTTTTCCTACAAATGAGTGAAAATTGGATTTTTGAAGCAAAAAAAATGGTAGCTCCAATAAAAAATGGCTTGCAACAAACCTTTGTAGCTCCAAATAGCTCCAAACTCTTTAAACAAGAACAGGCATGTAGCAGGAAAGCTCTGATACCATGTAGAAGTTGTCAAAACCAACTTCGGACTCCAAGATCACTTGCATGCAAATGAATACTTGTCACAAGGAAGAGAATGGATGGAGAAAACAAACAAGGGTTTGAATAAATATTCAATCATAAAGAAAGTATTGATTGATTAATAGATGGATAATTACAAAGAGTACATATGCCTGATTATATAGGCAAGTGCTAAACCTAGAATGAAAAGGATATTGCTAAGTGTTCAAATCACACTTCATGTGACAACAAGAAACCCTAACCAACTACCTAGGGAATGATAACAAGATGGAGATAAGTTCTAGAAAAGACAAGTCATCTTCTACAAGGGAATCTTATCTCAACAACTTTATTAAATGATTAAATGCAACTTAGGACTAATATGATTAATTAAAACCTAAGTTAACTTATGCTAGTGTAATAATTAATTAATTACACTAACATTTGCAACAAATGATAATGTACATAACCATAACGAAAATATATATATTCACTAAGAAGACCGATTGCCCATGGCATTGCCACTAAAGAAGGTAGTATTAATCCAATAGGAGGTCAAAATGATGAATTGGATGTTGAATTATTAATTACGAAGGATGCAAGAGTCATGTTAAAATCTAATCTATGGATAGAAGCAGGCCTTGTAAATGGAGCTTTATGATACATTCAAAATATCATATACAAACCTGGAAGTGCCCCACTAGATCCACCAACATATGTAATGGTTGAATTTGATAATTACTCAGGACTGTCATTTGAAGATGCAACTCCAAATATTATTCCAATTGCACCGATACATAGGAGACACATATGTCAATTGCCATTATGATTAGCTTGGGCACTAACAATCTACAAATCACAAGGATTAACTTTTTCCAAGGTGACAATTGATATAGGACCGAAAGAAAGAACAAGATTAACATTTCTTGCTATTTCACGTGTTAAATCCTTAGATGGACTCAAAATCTCACCACCATTTTCATACGATCATTATGAAAAAATGAAAACAAGGAAGCAACTCACCAAAAGGAGAGTTGGGGAAGAAAGACTCAAATCTTTGGAAGCACAATAATTTTATGTATACATTATTGGATATTATTCTTCTATTAAACTTTACTGATATAGTATGAAAATTATTTTTTTGGTTTAATGTGAAATGTCTCATTCAATATTTGTAAAGGATAAAACTACTTTTCTCAGACACAATAAAAACATGCTAAAGTAATATTTTAGATGTTGCACTACGGATGCTACTAGCTTAGATATCTTGAATACATCTATCTAAAATATGCTGAGAGATATCAATCTCGAGGTGCCCATCTATTCTTAAAAGCAATTAAACTATAGGTGCCTCGAGACTAATATCTCTCAACATATTTTAGATAGATGTATTTAAGATATCTAAGCTAGTTGTTAGGGTTAGGATTAGGGTTATAGTTATGGTTAGGGTTAAGTGATGCAAAAAAAACTAATTAACAATACTAAAACACTATAATTAACAAAACTTACATTGGTGCCCATCTATTCTTAAAAGCAATTAAACTATAGATGCCTCGAGACTGATATCTCTCAGCATATTTTAGATAGATGTATTTAAGATATCTAAGCTAGTTTTTAGGGTTAGGTTTAGGGTTATAGTTATGGTTAGGGTTAAGTGATGCAAAAAAACTAATTAACAATACTAAAACACTATAATTAACAAAACTTACATTTATTTTTATTCGTGCATTAATAAAACTTACATTTATTTTTTCAAATCTAAAAAACAATAATTACAATACTATAAAGGCAAGTACTACTACGTGACGCTTGTTAATCTATACAAATTTCTTGATTATATTATATTTTATTTGTGTTTGCATTGAACTCTATATATTGTATTGAAAAAGATAATCATTTTATGTATTTTTCAAATAGATTTATATAATTACATTATGTAAATGATTTGATATTTGATAATTATATAATCATAATAAATGACTACATATTATTAATGATTTATGAAATTAAATTTATAATTTAAATTAAATATATATTTATTACAATAAAAAACCTATACAATATTGAGACATATTATATTTAATTATATTAAGTTTATAAAAATATAATTTTCTTAATCTCTATTTTTTATAGTTTTTAATTTTACACAAATTTATATTTATTATTCCTTTATAATTTTTTACTACATTAAACTTTACATTTTTAAAAAATACACTATGTATTTTTTAATTTTTTTTAATATTTTATTTTTTACACTGTATTTTATATTTTTACATTTTACATTACGATTATGCTTAATATTTAATATTTTCCTTAAATTATATATCTTAAATTATATTTTATATTTTATTTCATAATAAATGGCATCCGCGCCGGCACGATAATTAAACGGGAATATTCAAGTTTTACGTACTCACATGCAACTTCACGTGAGTCACATGCAACACAAAGCACAGAAATAACTTTTTGTTGAAAATTTCAACCTCCAAAACTTGCATAAATAGATTCATAATAAAAAATGGTTATAATACAATTAGAAGACTTCATACTTCTTTTCACGTGAGATTGAAGAAATTTCAATGAATACAATATATGAAACTTTCCTTTCGAGCATCTTACTTATAGAGCAAGTCCAAATAAGAAACCATGTATTTGAAAACCATGTGGACAAGTCAAACTTACCTTTTCTTTTACAAAGATGTTTTGCATGTTATGTGTTGGCAACAAATCCTCCATAATTTTCTATTTTACAATTTGATCCCTATTTACATGCTCTTAATAAATATTTATATGTAACATAATATGTCACATCAAGTGGGGCCTCTTTTTACATGATAACACAATAAATAATATGAAATAATTAATTAAAATCAATATTGAAATTTGTAAAGTGTATAATATTTAATGTTCTTTCACTAGTATACTTTTCAACAACAAAATAAAAATAAAAACGCATAGAAAAATACATGTGGAAGTCATGAGACCCACAATGAATTTAAATGTGTTTACCAACTTAATTAATATGTTTGCAACATACTCTATATTATTATTATTCTTGAGCGTCACCCTTCCATCCTCAAACATCTCATAAACAACAAATATTGGACATCAATGTGTTCCATCTACACATGAAAGGTAAGTCTTTTGCCAAGTTGATGACACTCTCATTGTCACAATTATCTCTAATAGCTCCTTAAGTTATCCCAACATCCCAAGAAAGCCATTGAAGCCAAATAGCCTTTTCACAAGCATGAGTAGTTGTCACATACTTTTCTTTTGTAGTGGATAAAGTGGCACTAGTCCTACCACTTACTCATCTAACCCACTACATCATTGAATAGACTAAACACACTACCATTGGTAGACCTTCTACTATCAACATCTCTTGACCAATTTGAGTCTACCAACCTTTAAATATACATAACCAAACTATGAACCTACCTTGTTGCTAAAGATGAATGTTACAAAATGTCTCAACTATTGATTAAGAAATGTCATCCTAATGGATGATGGTGTTGATAATGTATTTTTTTAATCTTATTGGGGCTATGAGCCACTTGACAATACTTTCATAAATTTCAATGTACATTTTCCTTGTATTTATGTTTGTTACTTTCTAAAATCATAGAGGCAAAATCCTTTTTAGTGAAACCTAGGCATATTTACCACCAATAGCTTTTACTTCCTCAAAAATTGTGCCTTTTATATTTCTCAATGAACCAAATTTTCAATTGATATATGTGCTTTAGTTTGTTAAAAAAGAAAACAATTAAAATAATCTTAGCATATGGAAATTTAAATAGGCTAATAGATAAAGCGGTGTTTACAAAAGATAAATGAGATCCAAAAGATCTTTGTCATTAATTTTTTTATTTTTTTTAGAAAAATGTATACATCATAATGTATTTTGGGGTATGTTACTTGCATATGTCGAATGCTTTGCTAAGAAAGTGCAAGCCACTCCCTTTGAATCCATAGCAACGATGTCTAACTATGCCCACAATTTTTTTATTGTATCAATCAGTTTGAAGTCAAAGTAAATATGTGTATTGCCCCATGTAAACCTATTTAAAGGATGAATTTCTATAATAGTGTGGAATTGTTGTTGTATGTCATGATCTTGCAGGTGGTCAGTACGATGTAATGTGTTTACAATTTTGATTATTTGGAAGTAAAAATATGGACCTTGTCAGGTGAAGCCACAACAGTGGTTTACAATTCCAGTGAGGAAGGAAAACTCACAAAAAATGACCCCATGCCAAAAAATGTGATTTTGGGGGTTCGTATGAACCTACTGGTTCGAGCGAACCCATTCACCAGTTTCCCACCCAAAATCCAAGAAAAAGTGCATTATATGGGGGGGTTCACTCGAACCCCTAGGGGTTCATACAAACCCCCCTTATCCCTCATTCTCCCTCTCCGACACAAAAAAAAACCTAAATTTTTTTACTTTGAAGCTCGGTTTGAACATTAAAATAGCAGAGAATTCACAAACCCAATTGGAATCAGGTAGTCCTCGGAACAAGCTATCCAACGAATATAATTTTGATATGTTTTGGTTTTAATATGTATTTGTTTTTTTAGTTTTATTAAATATAGGTTTTTCACCGAAAATGAAGGTCTATGTTCTACACATGTGGAAAAATAGCAAATTATAAAAAAAAAATTGAAAAATATGAGTGCACCAGATATTGAAGTCCTTGATCCAACAAAACAAAATTTGAATTTTGATATATAAAAAAAAAGTTACGCGTTATGCGATCACACTATGTCTGAATTGTAATTGGTTTGACTTTGAAACTTGATTAAAGAAAAAATATTCAATAAAAACTATCTAACCAAGTGGAAGCACTAGATATTGGAGTTACAATTCTAAATTCAAAAGAATTAGAATTTTATCCTTCATGGAAAAAAAGATGCGTTATACAGTGTGCATCACTTTTTTAAAATGTTGTTTTCTTAAAAAAAACCATTTTTCATGGGAGATGGAAAAAGAAGTGCAATTTGATTCCAAAAATTTTGAAAAAAATATTTTTAGAATCTATAGAGAAAATGTGACGAGACTCTAGTTCGCACCATCTTCAAATTCCTCACGGTTTAGCTGTTATAGGTGTCTGAATGTGAAGATTTAGTTAAAAATAATAATTTTAATGTCCAGTTTGGCCAAAAATTGTAAACCACTATTGTGGGATCACCCTGTCATGGAATATTATCACAATCTATTAATAAAGGAAAAAAAAAAAGATTTTGGAAAAAACTTGTATAGGAGATTTTGTATAATTTTTCAAAGTACAAGCCATGATCATTATCATACATATGGTGACTGCAGGATGTAATAAGTTTTTAATTTTGATTATTTGAGGTAAAATTATAATCCCTATCATGGAATATTATCACAATCCATGGATAAATGAAAACAATATATCTTGCAAAAAAATCGTGTAGGAGATTTTGCATAAGTTTTTAAATTGCATTCCATGACTATTATCTTGCATATAGTTTTCATGTTCATATTATTACTTTTCATTATTCAATGACCTTTGGAGTTTGTATCCCTTGTTTGTTCAGGATGGTTGGATGTAGCAAGTTGGACTTAGCTAGTTTTTTTAGCTTGTTTACCTCTTTGACTCTCTTTCCTTAAGCTTTAATGTGCCACTAAAAAATAGACATAGCTTTACTTTAAAAAATTTAAAAGTAGATAATGCGTATCTTTTTAAGTGTTCATAATTTATTTTTGCTTCCTTAATTTATAGTAATATAATATCATTTTATATTATAGCTATTGTATATTTGTTTGTTATTTGCAACTATCTATGCTTTTTGAATCTTCCATTTTTTTTGTTTTCATTTTGAATTGTGAGATCTCTTTAAAAAGGTTATTCAAATGTTTAAGAAATTCCAAACACATGATGATCTTCTTTATACCATATTTTGATGAACTAATCATCAATAATACATGTAGGCATTTCAAAATTTTGTGTTTCATAACTCAATCCATCCAATATTCTCATGGAAAAATGCAAATGAAAACTAGGATCTATGAAATGAATAAATTTACAATCCTCTAAAATGGAGGATGGAATGCTCTAAATAAAGTAAGGCACACCAAACCATGGCATCCTAGATTCAGTGATTTTGCCACTATATCAACTCTCTTATTTTTGGGGCTTAAGAACCTTAAGATGTATGTAATATCAATTTTGGATCCAACATTTTGAATGCATATTCTCCATAAAGAATGTGCTTTTTTGGATTCTTCAACAAGTTATTTGCAATATATGTTGCATATTCATGTTGTGATTGTTTTCTGCAAATGTGAAACACAGATCTCCAATATCATGAAGCTCCTTGAATACCATTCTTTTGGACCCACATGAACCAAAAATTTGATATACTGATACAAAATCATTATAACCTCCAAATACTTTTGCAATCTTGAATTAGTGAGATCTAATTTTATTTAAAACATGTAGCCCATAAAACCTCTACCATCACCTATCTCATACTACAATGAGGTTGACATGGTTATAGATGTTTCTCAACCTTTCCTTTCAAGAAAAGACAAGCAACTACCACTACTCTGGTGGAAAATAAGATAAGATATATATTCCTTTCACTTATTTAAGTAGTTTTTGCATAGAAAAGGAAGAGGTCATGTTAGTATGAGATGATAAATTTCTTTCATAATGACAACTTAAAACATTTCCAAGCTCCCAAACAACTTATGCTCCTTATTTGTTAAAAGAGAGCTTGTAGCAAACACCTTTTCTAACATTTCCAAACAACTCCATGACCCATTATTCTAATATATCTAGTGGCTACCCACCAATTATAACAAGTTTCATATGCCCATCAAGGTAGTATTCATTAAAGAAATATAATTTTGCAATATTTTTTAATTAATAAGCAACCTTAGAGAGAGTGTCTCAATGAGGAAATTATAAAAGAAGGATGCAAATAAAAGATCAACATTTTATTATGCCTTATTATCATCAATAAGAATACCATTGTCTCTTTCTATTTTTTTTAATATGTGAGTTGCATAAAAATGTACCTACAATTTCATTGTTTGTCCATAAAAATGATAATACATGATAATCATCCACTTTAATGGAAAATTTATATAGTGGTTTTTACCAAGTTTACATTTACATTCCCTTGTTGGTAAGAGGTAAGTCAAGAAAAACCACAAATGACTATCATTATCAATGAGATCAAATCCAATTGGTTGAAGAGTCATCAAAGGTAACAAGTAATCAACTTCCTATTTGTAGTTAAAATGCATATAAATTTTTATTTTTATACAACTAATTATATAATTTATTAAAATACATTTTAATTTTTACCATTAATCAACCTTCACAACATCCAATAATATTTTGCATGTTTCATGCTCATGTGCTCATTGCCTTTTAAAGCATTAAAGCATTAAATAGACTCCGTTCTATACTTCACATTGAGACATTATGATACCAAAAAGACAATGTATAATCAATATTTCACTCTAATAATTATTCTATAAATTGGTAGATGATTTAACAATTTGAATACAAGAAGATAATCTATGTGATTCCTTCAATTTGATAGGTTAATATATCTAAAGAATTTGTGTAGGAAAATAATTAAGATAATAGACAATTAAAAAATTTATGTGCATGCATGTCTAAGGAATTTGAAAGGAGGGTATGTGGAGAGGTTGAGAGAGACCTTAGATTCCACCAACCATATCCTCTTTCAAGCTTCATTCAATGAGTTTTTTCCTTGAAAATAACCACTTATGTGTTAAACTTGTAGATGCAACAAAAATGGTTATTCAAACACCAACATGACAATGAAATGACATAGCAAGAAAATTTATTAAATGTACATCTATCCTACAATACCTCTCCTTACCTGCACATTTTTCAATAATTTTCTTCAAATAAAGGCTTGAAAATAATGCAATTTAGTATGATATTAATAAAATGTATATGCTCTAAAGAAATGTCTTGAATTTAAAACATGAAAATGAGAATGATATGTAAACCAAACAAATATAAAATATGGAAAATGACCAATTTATTATGGTTGCAAGATAATGTAACTTCATCATGCTTTTTTATTCTTCAAAATGATAGCATCAAGAAACTCCCTAGACCATAATCATCTTGACAATTGACTGGAAGAAATTTTCCATGCACATTGGTCTTTTCCACTATAATGCATTGGCATGGTCTTTAATAACACACTCGGTTGGGGCCATATTATATGGGTCATGAACAATTTTTTTTTATATTTAAATTTTTTACTTTCATTGAACATGATTGAGAAAAACTAGAATAAGAAACATATCAAACCATTGTGCATCAATTAGTGAAGTAAGTGGATTTTTCTTGTCAAAATTTTCTAACAATAAATATTTAGGTGTTAATCCCACATTATATGATAACATCTCATAACAATCTAGCATTTGATTAACAATTATAACATTTTTTCATTTTAAAGTTTATGACAAAAAATCAACCTTTTGGTGCCCCAACATAGGGTCTTACACAAGAATCATTAGCTACCATGTCTTTTCCTTACCACTCTAGCTCCAAAAGAATGATTAGTGAATTTCCCACTAGTTAACACTAATCTATGTTGTCAGTTCTAGTACTAGGTCAAATACATGGGTTTCTTGTATGTCAATATTACAATTTCTTTTATTGGATATGATACATTTATTTATGACTATATAGATGCAAATATATATGTGTGTGTGTATGTGTATGTGTATGTGTACACATATGCATATAATTGTAAATACATTTGATATATCATATAATATTATATTTTAAGATAATAATGATATTTAATCTTTGATAGTATGATACTTCATCATTAATCAATGATATTATGATAGGCTTAAAGATAATTTTCTAAGTTGTTAGTTTCACTCTCCATTCCCAAACCCCCTCATTATAATCAATTTTCTTATGTGATAATAGATCACAATAACTAGAGGGTATTGGGAGTGGTGACCCCAATGGGGTTGAGGGGTATCACCCCTCATGGCCTGAGTTTGGGGACAATGCCCCTACAAAGGTTGAGAGATAGTGCTCCTTATGATATTTTAGGGGAAATATCTTTAATGGGGTTGAGGGGCAATGCCCCTTGTGGGGAATAGGGGAAATTTACCTAGTGAGGTCGAGGGGTAGCACCCCTCACGAGGTTCAAGGGTAGTGCCCCTAGCACATTCCCTATTACAATACAAGGTGAGGTCGAGGGGCTGAGTCCCCAAGCCCAAGCTGAATCCTTTGAAACCACACTAACCTTCATGGCTCACACCATTTTCACAATTTTCATTTAATGATGAAATTAGGTAATTGGGTAACCCAAGGTGTCGAGGTGAAACCCTGGGCATACCCAAGTTACTCTCATTGCAAGACCTATACCTACATCCATCTAGTACAAGATTGAGACCCCCAAGGGGTGTACCCAATAACTTAGATTTTAATGATGCAACAAGGCCTACAAAATTCCAAACACATTGTTGCTATTAAATAGATTAATTAGGTCACATAAACTAACCTTCTATGGTGCATGTAACATTGTTATAAAAAAATAACACGATTCCAACTAAATGTTCTAGAGGTATGCAAATTATAGTTAAGATGAAAATAACAATCTCTAGGACACTTGGGTATGTGTTTAGGTACAAGGATGAGTACACCATTTGAAAAAAAAATTAAAAATAAGAATCCCTACAAATTCTCCTTAAAAACCTTTATTTTTCTTTTTTTAGAGGAATATGCACTTTTTTATGTTTCTAAAAGGTTCTCGATGTAGTAGTTGATGTTTTTAAAGGGGTGATCCCACAATACTAGTTTACAATTTTTGGGAGACCCTGATTTTTGATGAAATCACATATTTTTTTTAAAATATAATGATTTAAGCTTGAAAATTTGCATTTAAATGATTCCAATTGAAGAGGGTTTGATCGAACCACCTTAGATCAAACCCCCTTGGATAGAACCCCACTATTTCTAAACCATACCTATAACGGAGTCTCCTTTACACCTATCAAAATGTTGATTAAAAACCACTTTTGATTTACCTTTTGGGAGATCAAATGAATTCATTTAAAATTTATTTTTTGTAAGTATGTAGTCCTTATTATAAGCTTCCCAAAAAGTATAATTTTAAATAAATTTAATTTAATTATTATATTTATTTTTTATTTCTTGTGAATGTAGGTTTTTCACCAAAAATCAAGCTCTTTGTTCTGCATATGTGGAAAAATAGCATATTATCAAAAAAAAATTGAAAAATATTAGTGCACTAAATATTGAAGTCCTTTATCCAACAAAAAAATAAATTGAATTTCGATACGTACAAAAAATGTTATGTTGTATACAGTCTGCCTATGTCTAAATTGTAATTGGTTTGACTTCGAAACTTGATTAAGGAAAAAATATTTAATAAAACATTATGAAACCAAATGAAAGAGCTAGATATCATAGTTACAAATCTAAATTCGAAAAAATTATAATTTTATCTTTTATGGAAAAAAAAGTTATGTTGTATATGGTGAGCATCACTCTTTAAAATTGGTGTTTACTGAAAAAACTAGTTTTCGAAGGAGATGAAAAAAGAAGTGTAATTTGATTCTAAATTTTTTGAAAAAAATGTATTTAGAATTTAAGAGCGTGCTATAGCCTATGGGCTAATTATAATTGATATTTCGATTCAAAATATGACAAGTGGATCCTCTTTCTTAGCATCAAGTTTATGGATTAATATATCTGAGTTAATATATCTGAGTTGGTCTAATGGTGGAGTTCAATTCAAGAGAGGTCACAATCTAATTTAGAAAAGAAAACTCAAGTTAAAGATCCATAGAACTTTCTCTCCATAAAATTGTTTGAAAGTAGACATGAACTCACGAAGAAGATTGCCAGCATATAGAACTTTCTCTCCATAAAATTGTTTGAAAGTAGACATGAACTCATGAGGAAGATTGCCAGCATATACAATGAATTTTCGGATTTTTTTAAAAACTTTTCTCACAATCAACAAGTTTCATTTACACTGAAACTTGGATTTTAGAAAGTAATCAATCCTAGCAGATAACTTGTATTTCATTTGTATAACACCCTGCTGGCAAGGCAGTAGAACGAAGTAACGTTAAGCAGAGTACCTATGAATTATAATTGATATTTCGATTCAAAATATGACAAGTGGATCCAGCATCAAGTTTACTGAGTAATATATCTGAGTTGGTCTAATGGTGGAGTTCAATTCAAGAGAGGTCACAAGTTCAAATCCTTGAGACAGTAAGACATGCATACGTATTGTGGAGCACGAGTTAGGTGTGTCCTTCATATTGAGAGTACGAGGAGTGCCATATACTGTAAGCCATTTGTAGACCCAAAAACAGATCGCCTGATATCATGGACTATAAAAGGACCTTTCCTTTCCTCTCCACTGAATTTAATTAGTCTGCATTTATAGTTGGCACATCGAGAAACCATTAGAACGGCGATCTCGTCGGAAGAGAGAAAGAAAGAAGATCTGGCAGAGTTGCAGGGTGATGAAAAATGGCTCCAACATATCCGGACTTCAGCAGGTGCCGCAAACCCTTCGACATTCCGTCGTATGCAAAGGACCTCAACTACTGTCCTCCTTATAATGGCGAAGAACCCGTGCCCTTCACATTCCAGACGGCTCTGCCGATGCGGACGCGGGTCTCGGCGCACAGGGTAGATGACGAATACGTGACCAAATACGCCCGGGCCGTGTAGCTGATGAAGGACCTCCCGCCCGACGACCCGAGGAGTTTCACTCAGCAGGCCAATGTCCACACGGCCTACTGCCAGGGCTCCTACTTCATGGACACCACCGACAAGCCCTTCAAAGTCCACGGCGGCTGGTTCTTCCTACCCTGGCACCGTTGGTATCTCTACTTCCACGAGCGCATTCTGGCCAAACTGCTCGCCGATGACACGTTCGCGCTGCCCTTCTGGAACTGGGATTTCGAACAGAGCATGACCATTCCGCCCATATTTCTAAACCAGAGTCTCTCGCTCTTTCACGAAAAGAGAAACCCCGCTCACGGGTCCTCCTCTATTGTGGACCTCAGCTTCTACATGCCCCAAGGCTACGAGAATTCCCCTCAGGGTCGCTCCTCCGACCAGGTTGCTTCCAACTACAGGCTCATGTATAAGCATATGGTGTCTTTGGCCAAAACGACCCGCGCCTTCCACGGGGCGCCGCGCAGATCCGTCGGTCCGGATAGTAATGCCTGCACTTGTGGTAATGGGTCGCTGGAGGTTGCGCCGCATGATACGGTTCATTCATGGGTCGGTAACCTCATTACAGAACAGTCCCCCTGCCCTTGCAAGACATGCTACGGGGAAGACATGGGGGTCTTCTACTCCGCTGCACGGGACCCGATCTTCTACCCCCACCACGCTAACGTCGATCGGCTGTGGACGGTTTGGAGGAAGCTGCCCGGGCGGAAGGACTACACCGATCCAGACCTGCTGAACACGAGGTTCTTTTTCTACGACGAAAATAAACGCCTCGTCAGCGTCCGGGCCGGCGACGCCTATGACCCGGAGAAGCTTCACTACACTTATGAAGCTTCACCGGTCTCGTGGTTGCAAAAGCCCGAGTATGATAATATCCCACCCGCATTACCGCCGCTCGCCTGTTATCCAGTTCAAGAATGCAGATCGCCACGCGACATACAATTTTTTCAGCCGATGAAGATCGGTTTACCGAGACGGCCTGCGAGGAGGAGGTTTTCTCGGTTTGTGGCGGGTGAGGAGCTGCTTTTGGTGGAGGGGATACGTGTGCAGAGAAACCTGGCGGTTAAGTTTGATGTCTTTGTCAATCTGCCTGATCGGCTCGTGTCCACGTCGTATGTCGATAGCGTGCCATGCGAATACGCAGGAACGTTTGTGGAGCTGCCTCGCGGCGCCAGAGATGACGTGGAGGGTGGGTGTGGGCAGTCGTCGCTGTGTTTGGGAATATCAGAAGTTTTGAGAGATTTGAATGTGGAGGAAGAGGAGAATATATTTGTGACACTTGTTCCCAAAATACGAGTTGAAATTTCCATTAGGGTTTCTTGTATCAGACTGGAATACAGCGGGAGAGAGATCTTGGGAGTGAATTGGAACAACTTCCTAAGCTCAAGGTGGGGACTATGCCCGCCGTTGGACGTGTTCCCAGCTTAATCTCATTCTTCACTTCGTTCTGATCTGCTTTGGCAGGGTTTTTTGTGTGTTTTTTTACGAAGGATTTTATATTTTTCATTAAAAATAAAATAAAAAATTTAGCTTTTGGATATGGGGCTGAAATCTTTTTGGCTGAAAAGTATTTTTTCTATCAAAGACTTTCAGAATATGGGAGTACGAGTCTTTATGTTGAAATCTCTTGCACTGAAAGACAAGCACTGAGAGGCATCTTTTCTTTCAAAGTCTTCTTGGGCATGATCTTGATTTCATTTCTTGGGATTTTAGGGTCTTATACTCAACAAGATTTAATCCCTCCTAGACTCATTTAGAACCATTTAATTTTACCAACAGATCGAAGATTCATTGATTGGTTTGTGTGTTTTCATTATCATTTTCTTTTGGTTTGTGTAATTGATTATTGTATATTGTTTACACGTAGATTTGAGGTTGTATATCAATAGTCAATTTACTATATTTAGTTGATAGGTTACATGTGTGAGATTTGAACTTGAAACAGGTCTGACACCTGCAAACAACTGTTGAGTTGTCGGAAAACAAGTTTCAGTAGTAGTTTAATGGTAAAAGTCTCCAAAATATCAAGTGAGAGCCTCCAAAATCTCACTATCATGTAAAAGCCAAATAAATATTGATTTATCAACTGGATGGGAACATTTTCTTTCCATTTGGAGTGATTTTTGCCAATTTGATGGCAACTTTCCTTTTTCATGTGCATTGCTTTATGTTTTAAATCGGCATACAATTATTTCAAAATCAGATAATACCTATTTTTTAAATTTTCTATTAGCATATCCTTACAACTCTTAAAATTACAAGTGCTAATTATTTATTTAATTGTTTGATTATTTACTCAATAGAAATCCACGTGTATTCAAATTATATTCTCATGATTGTGTTACCCCATTCTTATAGGGAATGATTAATTGACTAATGTTCACAAATCTACTATGTGTTTATGTATTTTGGTGTTGTCTTTAACATAATAATATTAAAGGGAAATGAGATGGAATGTGGTAGATAGGTGGTGCATGTAAATGATTGTATTGATCGGGAGACTAGAATTCAAAGTTTTGAGGAGGTTTTTTCATGCACATCAAATAATGGGTATGAATGGGAAACTTTTGTGTGTTCATGTAAATTGATTGTTTGATAATTTTTGACAATAGAATGAAGTCAATGAGAGACAAATGAGCCGTCGGTGACATCATATAATGAGCAAACTAACATTTTTTATGAACATAAATTATATGGACTACTCCATCCCACAGATATTAATTAAGGGAGAGGGACCGATGGTGGTGAGGGTTATGTTGTGTGAGGGGTCCACGTAAGCTTGATTTTTTTTGCAAACCCAAGAGAGTCCACCTATCAACCCAAAACAACCCATCCGGAAAAAAATACCACTCATTTTTCAAGTTTTTGAGACCGCTTTCCAAAATTCACTTTTTTTTAGTTCAAAAGTGGCATGGACCGATGGTGGATGCATGGTAATTGTTTTCCCGTTTCCCGCCACGCCAATCCTAGCAAAATTAACTGCCTTTTATTGTGCATTTACTACCCAACACCCCTCTAGCATTAGCCTTTTCCCATTCACTTTGACATGCGTTTCATTTGGTAAGGTTTGTTTTCCATTCTTTGTTAAATGCCATTCATGCTTGGTGTCTGCACATTAAGTTGTCCACTGAAGGACCAGTGCTGGTGCACTTCACGGCCGATGGTGGTGAGGTTGGGGGCGAGTTGTGGTGATGCATTTTTTAAGTTTTCTATGTTTTTCAACACTTCCATTGCCAAAAGGAAACATAATTAAATTTTTCCATCATAGGTGAGGTTGTCTTCCAACCTCACAAGGGAAATACTATCCATTGCATGATTTTTTTGAATTTTGTTGCATTTTTTTCTGCAACTATGTTATGATAAATATATTTACAGTATTTGAGGTTATGATATGCTCGACTCTTAAGGGTTTCTTGCAGCTATATTATGGCCGAATACACACACACACACACACACATACACACACACACACACACACACACACACACATATATATACATTTGTGTGTATAAATATATATATACATAGTCAGTTAAGAAATATGTATATGCTAGTGCAATAACATTAAACACTCGATTCATAATTGACATTTCATTTCTCTAGCTCTGCAATTTTGAGAAGTTTATTAACAGTGTTTGATGTTATCATAAGCTCAACTGTAAAGGGTTTCTTGCAGCTATATGATGGATAATTGTGTATATAGAGATATATATACATACGTATATAATATATGTATATATGTGTGTGTGTGTGTATATATACACATAGTTGGTCAAACAATATATAAGACCTACTACAATATTTGTAAACAATGTATGCATCTCACCCTATTAAGGGCATCATGTACCTATCATTTGGAAAATTGTGTGTATATATGTAGATACCATTTATGGGTTTCATATGTTTGACTCTTAAGGGTTTCGTGCACCTATGGTTTAGATGGCTGTGTCCTCCAATGTTGTGAACCACTTGCACAACATTACCTTCTCCCCCATCGTCCTCTCAGCCTTTTTGAAACAACATTGGGCTCTACTAGTATGGTCAAAATTTTGTTCTCAATTTACATGCATTTATAAGATTTTAATCCTAAATTGGTAATAATTTGAGTTATCTAAATATTTATATTATATTAATATTTAAAATGTATCTAAGTGTACATGTGCATGGCATACATACATACATATACATGCAAACATACCTGCATGGCATACATACATATATGATACATATGTATGTCTGTGTGCATACATATGTATGTATGTATGGAACACATACATGCATACATACATTGTACACATACATATACATATGTACATATTATATGTATGCACATATACATACATATGTATGCACATATGCATACATACATATCTATGTATGTACGAAATACGTATACACATATGTATGTATATATGTATGCCATGAAGGATACATAGTATGTGTTCAATTGAAGAACATTGTTCAATGTATGCTTAATTTCCATGCATATCTTGATTTTCTTTAGTAACATTTGCATACATACATATCGTTCCACCTATCATCCTTAATTTACAGTTGCTTTAACAATGTGTAAATAGCTATGCCATTTGCATACGCATACACATATTCGGCCAAAAGATAGGTGCATCATACCCTCAACAATGGGCTATATGATAACCTTCAATACTGCCAATATAAAAAGGAAATTGCAAAGATACATATATATATGGTAGATATATATATATATATATATATATATATATGATTTAGTTGTTCTTACAATACTATTATAAGTATTTGTATCATTTTATTGTTTCAAGTTATATATAACCCCTAAAATGATTATATATAGTAATTAGTTTTAACATGATCACCTAAGGGTTGTAAGAGTTAGAATTTGGGATATGATAGTAGAACATGCATTTTTCATTATGTATAAGTGGGGATAGGAGCAGATAGTCGGGGCCCCATTTAATAACAATATAAGAACCAATAGTTTTTGCAAATAGTTGTATTAATATGATAGGACAAGTACACGTATGAATATGTTGTTTCAATCTATATCATATTGTTGTTTGAAGATATATAGAAATATCATAATGCTGCTTCAATTTACATATACATTATGAACTGATTATATATGTGTATGTATGTGCATGCATACATATATATAATCAATTAACATGATCACCTAAGGGTTGTGAGAGTTATAATTGGGGATATAATAGTATAACATGCATTGCTTGTTTCATTGCACACATAGCCTTGTTTGTTTATATTCATCTAAATTGAATGTATAATTTGTTTACTATTCAATTACACTCACTCTTACATGTATCTTGATATGTTGTTTCAATTTGTATCATTATTTTTTTCGTAGTTACATAGAAATTTCATAATCCTAGTTCAAATTACATATACATTGTGAAGCAATTATATATGTGTATGTTTGTACATACATATTTGTATGTACATACATAGATACATATAATCAGTTAACGTGATCACCTAAGGGTTGTAAGAGTTAGAATTGGGGATATGATAGTATAACATGCATTCTTGTTTCATTGCACACATAGTCTTGTTTGTTTACATTCATTTGAATTAGATGTATGGTTTTTTTTTTTTCAACTACACTCACTCTTACATGTATCAATAAGTTGTTTCAATTTGCATCATACTATTATTTGAAGTTATATGGAAATATCTTAATGTTTCTTTAATTTACATATACATTATGAACTGATTATATATGTGTATGTATGTATATGCATACATATATATAATTAGTTAACATGGTCACCTAGGTTTTGTAAGAGTTAGAATTGGGGATATGATAGTATTACATGCATTATTTGTTTCATTGCACACATAGCCTTGTTTATTTACATTCATCTGAATTAGATGTAAGGTTTGTTTTCTCTTCAATTACACTCACTCTTACATGTATCAATATGTTGTTTCAATTTGTATCATTCTTTTGTTTATAATTACATATAAATTTCATAATGTTGGTTCAAGTTACATATACATTGTGAACTGATTATATGTGTATGTATCTACATACACATTTGTATGTACATGCATACATATGTATAATAAGTTAACATGATCATCTAAGGGTTGTAAAATTTAGAATTGGGGATATGATAGTATAGCATGCATTGCTTGTTTCATTGCATTCATTTGAATCAAATGTATAGTTTTTTTCTCTTCAATTACACTCTCTTACATGTATGAAAATGTTGTTTCAATTTGTATCATACTATTGTTTGATGTTATATAAAAATATCATAATGATGCTTCAATTTACATATACATCAAGAACTGATTATATATGTGTATGTATATACATACATACATATATATAATCAATTAGCATGATCACCTAAGGGTTGTAAGAGTTAGAATTGGTGATATGATAGTATAGCATGCATTCCTTGTTTCATTGCACACATAGCCTTGTTCATTTACATTCATTTAAATTATATGTATGGTTTGTTTGCTCTTCAATTACACCCACTCTTACATGTATCAATATTTTATTTCAATTTATATCATTCTTTTGTTTGTAGTTACATAGAAATTTCATAATGCTGGTTCAAGTTACATATAAATTGTGAAGTGATTATATATATGTATGTAAGTACATACACATTTGTATGCACACATACATACATTTATATATTTAGTTAACATGATCACCTAAGGGTTGTAAGAGTTAGAATTGGAGATATGATAATATAGCATGCATTGCTTGTTTCATTGCACGCATAGCCTTGTTATTTTCATTCTTCTGAATTAGATTTATGGTTTGTTTGCTCTTCAATTACACTCGCTCTTACATATATCAATATGTTTTAGTTTGTATCATTCTTTTGTTTGTAGTCACATAAAAAATTCATAATGCTAATTCAAATTACATATATATTGTGGACTAATTATATATGTATACATATATAATAATGTTTTTCCATTTATTATCGTAATACTATTTAAAAAATATTTTAAACATTTGTACCACACTGTTGTTTCAAAAAATATATATAACTTGTAACAGCATTATGATACCAATATTTGCAACCTGATAGAGTTGTACAATACCTCCTCTAAAGATAGCTAAAGCCTTTAGCTTGTGGGTTTAAGACGGGATGTCAGACCCAATGAGGTTTAGGGGATGGAACCTCATCGGGATGTCAGAGCTCCGATGAGGTTTCGAGAACCTCTAAACTCTCCGCCAAATACCCTAAGTTTGCTATTCCAGTATTATTTTTGGGAGGCTTTATACCAATCTTGTATGGAAACAAGATTTACATTTACTTCCCATAAGAAATTCAATGCCAATCTCGCCTATTTATGTCTTTCCTTTGCTGCATCAATATTTGCCGGTGATTCATCATTCAGACTGAACAGCATTGATATGATGCTTAAGAGGATGGCTTCTATCGTGTATACGGGTGACCATCGTTCACCCACTAACTCATAGCCATTTGGATCATCTCCTGGTCATGCATGAAGTATTGATACGTAAACTCATCCATCATAACCCCCAAACAGTAGAAAACGAGAATAAATGCGGGTCATTATTGATAGTGAGACACTTCCACTGCACTGATGCTCATTTGAGGATGATAGTCATTGTAGTAGATATCATAGCGTGTCAACCATCCACCAGTCCCGTGGCCACCAAATACTAAAAGCTGTTGTTTTCCATTGTTATTGTTGCTTTCCGCATACTTCTGACAGTGAACGAGGTAAATGTTCTTATTATTTGATATCCATCTTATTCATATTCATATTCATATTTTCATTAATCACATGGTCGGGTGTGACTTCGAGTTGCATTCCTATTGAAAGTGATTGGCTAACATTTTTCACATACTTGTTTAAGACTTCGAGTCCATCTACGATCTATTCCTTACATTTTCAATTATATTTCCTTTAAAAGGAGTAGTATGTCAGACGGTTCACATGCCCGATCCATTACATGATAGTGGCTTTTGTAACACTATCATCCCTTTCTTTATCTTGAAAGACAAGCTCAATGAATTGCATGCAAACATGAATTATCGGTGAAGTTGAGTACTTGACAGGTCCATCAGAAGCTGCGTCACTAAAGTCATAGCATATATGCTCAAAAATATCTTTATCAGCAACCAACCCAAGGGCTCTAAAAAAACAATAATAAGAATTGGAATGTCTGAACGAATATAAGGCAACGGTGCTTGAATAAACTGCCTATATGAACCCCTTTTGGCACGTGTCAATTATTACTGTTCAGAATTGATCAATGCTAGTTTCTTTGGTGCCATGCCCAAACTCACCATCCATCCCTTGAAAAATGACCTTGCCGCTCTAGCTAATACTTAACGTGGTCTTCAAATAGCTCAAAACATGTCTCTGCATAATCAACAAAATCCTTGGAAATCTCTGAATTTAACCACCCTCCATATTCATCTTCGAGTACTTGTGGAAGATCAAAGTGGTCTGCGACCCGCATCATCTCTCACATACAAAGTACATTATTGAATGATAACTTCTAGCGAAACCATGCAAGTAATCCTGCAGAATGCTAATAGAATACTATCTTGGCAATAACCAATTTTTGGATCTATCTAGGCATATACAACAAGGATATTTATCATCTTAACCATGTTTTCTATATCCTCATAGAATTTAAGATGTCTATCTATTCAGATTACAACATCGACAACAATCCTATGAAGTATCTAGAGACAATTTGCTACCCTGTCTTCATTTACATCCACACCAAATGCAATTGCATGACTTATAAGAGATGTGACATTGGTTTTTGAAGCATCAGACAACTTCTAGATCACCAAATATATTTGCTTCTGCCACGGGATTAACAATCTACCCTACTTTCTATGCAAAGAGAGGATACAGTTCTATTGCCAATGCTATGTTTGTAAGTAGTTCTAAATCAACTACTGTCACTTCTCTAGGGCACTAACTTGCTTTATCAACAAGAAATTTTGTTGTTGATTGCACAATTACCTCTTAGTGGAGCAATACTAGTATTCCCAAGCCCATCAGCACCATGGAAAACTCTACAAAACATAACTTTGGAACTCTCTCTGTGTTAATTCCCTTGATCTCAATCCTCATAATCAATTTTTTTTGTTTCTTTGGATGGTAAACTATTACTCAGAATCCCTTCACATTCCTTTGTACATTAATTGCAAAGTGTATCTCAAGACTCCTTTGTGTGACATTTTGAAATAGGAAAAAGAAATTTAAAAAAATTACATAATTAAAATTGGGGTAACAAATGGCTCTAATTAGGGACTGCATTCCCTAGTGGAATGTAGAGAACTCCAACATCTCTAGGATAGACTAGTGTTAAGTCCATGGAAAACTTATTCAAGGGGAATAACATGAGACATGAGCAAAGCCAAAACCGAAACCAAAAACGCATGTAACTGAGAAAAGGAAAACCCTAGACACCTATGTACCCAGGCTAGGTACAACATACCACAGTTGCTCCATGAGACTATGTAAAGCCATTAACTGGTTGGGAAAAATATATGCCAATGTGAAAGAGAGATATGTACTCATGAAGTTCATGCAACCTCAAAATAAATTTTTTGACCATGAACATAAACCCGATGTTTATGAAGTAAAAGAGATTTTTGAGAGATGTACCGAACAACCATTCCTCACCATATACCTCTAAAACTTCTTGTGAACTATTCAAATTTAATCCCAAAGAGAATCATTTCCCTTTTACTTGTAGGTAATGATTCAAATAATTCATGCTAGATTCCAATGGCAACTCTATATTTTTAGATTTATCAGCCATAAAATCTTCTTCTATAACTTGCAATGGAGACATAACAAATCCTTCTCCACATAGAAAATCATCTCTAGAAAGTTTTAAGCACCATTTAGGAATATGAACATGAAGCTAAATATCTTCATTATTAATTTCTTAATTTGATCACTTATACCATTCTTTATGCAAGCTGCCTCATTAGACTTTCCAAAATTAAATGGTTCAAAAATAAGATCATTCCTAACCTTTTCTTGTAGCCCTGCTTCTTCATCATTTGATGTAAGAACTTCAAAAACTTCATGCTCCAACTGTGCATGATTTGGAAGAATATCTATTGTATCATCCCCATTGTTCATGTCATTAAAAAGTTGTTCACGGGCTGCAATAGGGGTTATTAAATCTTTAAACTGCATATGATGATCATTAATATTTGAATATGAACAAATATGATCTTCCTCATCACTCAAAAAATTAGTGGATTTACCCTCATCTTCTTCATAATGCATACCATAAACTTTATCTCTTGTTTCTATATATGAATTTGTTTATTTCTTGAAAAAATCTTGACCCAAAACTGTATAATTGGTGCATTCAAATGAAGAAGAATAAAGATTTACCTCTTGTGGCTGCACTTGATAACTTCTCATAAAACCATGATTAGAATTATCTTCAACCTTATTTTTTTCCAAAGACCACACAATATCAAATCATCTTCAATTCTAATGGCTTCTTTTTTTGCAATCTCAAGATCACATACTTTGTTTTGTTTATAGAGGAATTTGACTCCAGGGTGCAGTGTTGCAACAAAAATAGACAATCGATTTCTCTCACTTGGTTGATCGTCATGAGGAATCCTTTTTAAACATCTATTGAATCAGTCCACAAAATCCCTCATCTTCTTTATTTTGAATATTGAAAAATTGACATAGTAATATACCCACATCATCAGCTTATTTGAATCTTCTAAGAAACTTGTTCTTTAGGTTGTCCCACTTAGTAATGCATCTATCTTCTAAAGACTAGGACCAATTTGCAGCATCTCTGATTATAGATTCAACAAATAATATAACACAGATATTTTTCTCATTCACTCCAAAAACACCACATGCTATGGTGAATGCCTAAATGTGATCATCCACAATTTACAAATTCTCTCCATTAAATTTTGGAAAATATTTTCTTGAACCTGCAAGTAAGGTTGAATATCGAGGCAAATATAAAGGCCCAAAATGAGTACCCCATGGTTGGGGTGAAATCAATGCCATATGCAGATTAAAAATATATGACTGAGATTTCTTCTACCAAAAATATTTTATGAGCACGTCCCATGTATTAGAGTCGCCAACCTCCATCCTTGGGGAGGTACCTTCATATTTCTAAGAAAAGAAAGCATCAATACTTTGATTCTTTCCTCGAAAGAGTAGTAAAAAATTTATTGATAAAAAGATTTATCTTTATGAAAATTAGTTGATTATTAACTCTATTTATCTAATTGATAAAGACGAATACCACCTATAGTTGGAGAGATCATAATTTCATTATGTTGCACATATGTTTGGCATTTTTTGTCATTGATGTCAACACTTTATTTGGGATATTGTTGCACATATTTTTGGCATTATTTTCCATTGATGTACACTTAGTTTAGGTTTTCATTGATGTATGATGTTGTGCAAATAGTGATGTTTTTGATGCTCATGGTTGGATGTCATGCCTTATTTGATGACATTTAAAGTTGTATTGTGTACATGGTTGTTGTCAGCAAAGATGATATCATGATGATATATTAAGATGAGGATTAGAAATACTACTGATGTTAGAGATATATTTTTTATGGTCTCTAGTATGTTGAATGCTCTCTCCTATTGTTCCTGAGGAAGTATGTGTTGTTGCAAGGAAATTCTAGTCTCTACATGTTGATGAAAGTTTCTACTACAATAAGTTGTTTTGATGACTGTTGGAGAGAATGCTCCACATTCCTCCACCTTTGAATATATGGTCATGTGGTTTGGGTTTCAGTGTCTATTTTCTATGGATGTTGCACTCCTATCTTTTCAAGTCACCAGTGTAGCCAAGGAGGTTTAGATGGTAATTACAGTGTGTTGGTAGTTTTGTTTATTGTCTCAACTAGTCCGAAAAATACTTCACAACTCTCTACATTGATGTTTTTGCTCCTATAGCTTGGTGAATGTGCTCTTAGTGCTTGTGTATTGTCTCAATTCCATTTTCATGTGTTGGTGTTTACCGCAAGTTGGTTTATTAATGTTATGTCTCATAGTTGTGTATTTTGCGCTTCTAGGATGAAGTATTTTGTTTATGTTTGGTTTGTGGAAGTTTTTTATGACATGATAGTGTAAAAGACGTATTTGGAAGTGTTGTTGGATGTTCATGGAATGTCTCTTTGTGGTTCGCACATCAATGATTAATATTTTTGGTGTCGCATATTGTTTTGAGTTGGTTTTGTAGGTAATTTATGGATGTATGACCGACAGGGCTTGTTATCTTGCTTGTGCTATGTGCTTGGGGGTCTGCACTAGCATTTGTGGTTGTGTTAAGATAAATTTTGGTCTTGACCTATCTTGTTGAGGATCGCATTGAGTAAATTCAGTTCAAGATATGATTTTGGGTCGATTGGTAATATGCTACATGTTTCCTTGTTGTCAACTTGGTATGTTGTGTGCTAGCATATTTAATGTTTGGGAGATCACATTGAAAGATGTAACATATTTTTTGGTCCTCTTTATCTCTTGGATAGGACTACATTATTTTTTTGTGGCTAACTTGTTGGAATCATTGTTGGTATTCTATTCTAGTCGACCTAATTGGTGTTTTGTGATCTTGCAAAGGATATAAATGAAAGAGAAAATTAGTTGCAAGATGAGTAAGAGTTTGGTGGTGTGTGAGTATGGAATGATGTAGTGAGTTGTGGAAAATAAAGATCAGATGAGATTTAACACCTCAGTTAGTAGAGTGTATTGTTGATATATATTGTAATTCAAAATTTTGTGCATCTTACTATCAGACAGTGAGTCTCTTCAGCGGGTTCTTGTAACTTGTATCTTGCCCTAAGGTTATGTGCCTTAATACTGCAAGTCCTTTGTATCTTTCCCTAAGGTTCTGCACCTTATCTTGCAAGTCCATTAGGGAGTAGTGTGCTTCCTTAGGCAGTGAGTCTTAAAAAAAAATTAATTATATAAGAAATGAGCTTCCTATATTATGAGATTTCTCACTGTGGTTTTTCCCTTCTTGGGTTTTACACATAAATTTGGTGTTATCTTGTGCATGTGTGTTCATTGCCTTATCTTTCATTTTTGTTGATTTGATTAAGTTTTTTTGATTTGTTTATAAGTTTTTGATCTTGTTAAAAGTCTAAATTCTCATATTGTTGAAGGGTTTAATATTTGAAGGTTTAAATTTTTTTGTAAATACTGATTCAATCCCCCTCTCAGTATCTAGGTGTCTTCAACAATTGGTATCAGAGCTAGGTTCCTCTAAATAAGCTTAACTTCTTGAGGAAAGTTCTAGGATGACACATGACAGATCTTACAAGTGTCCTAGGTTTGATGGGACAAATTACACCTTTTGGAAATTATGGAAGACTGTCTAAGCTCTCTAGGGTTTGGTTTCTGGTAATATGTCAAGGATGGTTACATTGCTCCTACTGCACCTCCAACAGATCCAACTGAGATTAGGTTGTATGAGAATAATTCTAAGGAAAATAATGCTATTATGTGTGGATTAGTTGATTTAGAACTTTTGAAGGTGATGAGTTACAATTCTGCTAAAGATGTAAGGGAAAAGTCGAGCAATATTTATGAAGGAGATAATAAAGTGAATTTAGCCAAAATACAAATATTCAAGAGTAGATTTGAGACACTAAGGATGAAGATATTGCTAGTTATATGCTCTAGGTGGATGAAGTAATTAATTGCATTAGAGTTCTGGTGGAGAAGTGAAAGAAGATGAGATTGTGAAGAAGGTTTTAAGATCTCTCCCTAAATCTAATATTCATAAGATGTATGCTATTAAGGAGTCTAAGGACTTGGATAAGTATTCAATATATGAAATGTTTAGTATTCTCATAGCCTTTTAAATGAGAGAATTTGAGAAAGATGCTCCAAAGAAGGAAGCATCATTCAAAGCCACTAAGAAGGCAAAAGATGAAGTAGTTGGTCAAAATGATGACTTTTCAATGAGGTAGAAACAAACTTTGTGAGAAGATTGAAGAAAGGCACTGATACAAGTTAAGTTACCTTTCAAGAGTTACAATTGTGGGAGAGTTGGTCATTTTTCCTCTAAATGTCCATAAATAAAGAATCAAAGGATAGCAACAAAAGAGAGAAGTTTCTATCATGGTCTCAAATTGGCACAAACTAAAGGGTACAAGAAAGTATGGCTTGAGGGGGATTCTCTCAATATCATCAACAATTTGAAGAATTGTGTCACCCCTTCATGGACTATTGAAAATTTGATTAGAGATGTTATTGATATTCTTAAGTCCTTTTATGAATATTACATTTCTCATATATTGAGAGAGGGAAATGGATTTGTTGATGTATTCGCAAATCTTGGAGTTAGAGGTGCTAGGGAATATGGGGACTGAACAACCCCATCCCTATAGAAGTGATTACACTTGTATTAATCATGATGGCCAAATTTAAAGTGATTGATGATTTATTAAGGCTTGGGACGTGCATGACTTTCATCACGTCGCGGGATATTATGTTGAAGGATGGTAAGCAATATTTGGATCAAGCTAATTGTATAAGGGTTGATATCCATAGGGAATGAAACTCAAGGTTCATTAATCTCTCCTATCATTATTCTATTTTCACATAAATTGTGGGCACTCTTTGCATATCCTTCTCGATGTTTCTTCTCATTGCGTTCAAAGTTTTCAAAATTCTAGACTCTGCAATTCTTGAAGCCATGGGAGGAGATAGGAGCCACATTGAACCTTTCTTGTGTGATGCTATCAAGAAGAAGTTGAAGGTTTGGAAGATCTTAGAGAAGGGCAGGCTAACTCCGTACCTAGAGAGGTTACACGGTAACAATCAGAAAACTACTGCATTGTTCACAAAAGCTTGGAACAATAGGGTTCTGACGTTGGGTGGAACAGAGTTTGATGTGAATGAAGATTTCATAGCCAACATCACGGGGTTGTTGACAGAGGGAAAGAAAGTTTTCAGAGATAAAAAGGAATCGCAGGCCGCTAGGCAAATTTTTTTCAAAGGCGATGAAGCTCAAGACCTGAGGGAAGCAAGGAGTGGTGGTTACTAGAGGAGCTCTCTTAAGGCATTGTGGGGGGATGTGGCCAAGGAGCTCATACATTACATCACCCTTGAAGGATGCTTCTCTGTGGTAAATGCCTACCATTTTGTTATGCTCAATCACTTCCACCATAAGAAAAGGATTTATTTTCCCTATTATCTTTTGGCTTCTTTGGATTTTGGCCTCAAGGACCATAAGAAAAACCTAAAGAATCTTTTTTTACATGTGGGGCTTATTCTTTTAATCTCTAATTATGCTAAAGCATTTAAAGTGGCTAAGTTAATTGTTACCCCTAAGGGTAAGCAACAGAAGCCATAGGAAGAATATGATACGGTCTTTGAGGAGGAGCTGGCTAGTAAGAAAGGAAAAAAGAGGAAGCTCATCCTAGAAAAGGAGTCAAAATCTGAGGAGGATGTTGTCAATGTATCAGACTCACTTGCTACCATGGAAGTAGACAGTCAACCCCCTATTTTGGGGAAGTCTAAAAAAGGGGAGTTGAGCCTTAATAAGAGTTATGATACCTGCAGTGAGGATTCGGTTGCTGAAATGCCAAGTAGATGCATGAAGGAGAAGAATGAAGTGGCTAGTGAGGTATCTTTTCCTCTCCCTATTCTAGGGATGAAACAAAAAAAGGAGTTGGAGATGGGAAGTAATAAGAAGCTGGTTGTTAGGTCTATGAGCCAATTGCTGGAGATGAATTCTCCTCTTAAGATTGAAGGCAGACAAGGTGATGTGGATTCATTGATTGAGGTTTTGGACTTACAGATGGAAAGGAAGGTCATGGTAGAGGTGGGGCAGGGTGTTGAGGCTTCTCCAATTGTGGACCCAAATAGGAAGAAGAAAAGAAAGGCGGTTGCTGCAGAGATTGTAGAGTCTATTCGAAAAATCAAAATATCGGTTGTTGTTGGGAAGGGGAAGGAAGTCTTTGCTAGTTAGGATAAGGTAAGCTCCTCTCATGAGGATGATGTTGTGGGTAAGGGAATTTTCAAAATTGATAAGGAAAATATTTTTGATGTTTTGGGAATTGCTAGAGAGGGTTCCATTGTTTTTAACAAGTTATTTAAATGGTTGTTCCATGAACTTAATATGACCAACGTGAAATTTTGTGGTGTGATGAGTAAAGCTAATGAGTCCCCAGTTAAGAATCAGATTGATGATGTGATGAAATCTTTGAAAATTATGGCAGATGAAATGCTCAACATGAAGCAAGATCTTGAAGGTAGAGTTCTCACCCTTGAAAATCATCTAGAGAGGATTTATGTTAACATGGATAAGGGTGGGGAGGGGACAAAATATAGGGTTCATTTTGAGTCCATTGGTATTGCCTCCTTTTGATAGTGCCAAAAAATGCAAGGAGACTGCTCATTCAGGTGATATTGGTGTTGGTGGTAAGTTATTGGAGGGGGAGGTGTCTGTTGATAAGGGTGGTGATAAGAATAATGTTTTGATTAGCAAGGTGAATGTGGGTGGGCCTGGGGATAGAACTCGTAACAAGACTAAAGCTCAGGATGGGGCTTCTATTAAAGAACTATTTGATGCCTTGGATGAGGGTCAGAAGGATTTGGTGTGTGATGTGGAGGTTGCGGGTATACTGAAGAATATGTAATGTTGATGATTGTGTTCCTCCTTTTTGGTTGATGTTTTGCTAATGGTGCATTGTGTATGGGCTGATATATACTTCTTGTAGTTTCCTTTAGTTTTAGCTACTATTTTTTGTGAAGGGTTCTAGGCCCCTTCAAAACCCGTTATTTACTTCTAATCAAAAACAAAAGAGAGAAGTTTAAAAGAAATTTCTATTTCAAGGAGAGTAGATTTTTTTCAGAATATGAGAGTAATGATTTCAAATGATGAAACCCTATTCATGGATTTGAAAATTGATGTTAAAAAGAGTTATATTGAAAAATATAAGAATTTTGGTACTTTGTAGGCTAACAAAGATAATGAAAGATCAATGGTTGTGTGGACTTCCTTTCATGCAAAGGAAGAAGCAAATGTTGGAAGATTGACGGTGGTTGCTCTAACCACATGATTGGTGACAAGGAGAGGTTTTTCGATCTTAAGAAGTGGAATGGTGGAGCTATCAAGTTTGGTGGTGATGATTCAACATAGATTTGTGGGAAGGATGTTATAATAATTGATGAAAAGAACAAGACTGAGGATGTCCTCTATGTCAAAGGGATCAAGAAAAATCTCCTTAGTGTCAATCATACGTGCAGCAAAGGATATAACCTTACATTCATACCAAAGGTTGTGATAATAGGAAGGAAAGATCTAAAAGATTAATTTTAGAAGGTACTAGGACAAATGGAAATGTCTATCATCTAAAGGAGGAAAATAGAAGAATTTGTTTACTGGCTCAGTCCGGTGAGTGTTGTTTGTCACACAAGAGGATTGGACCCATCAACTTTGACAACATGGTAAAAATTAGCTCTACTCATTTGGTGAGAGATATTCCTAAGATAACTAAGCCTGTAAACACATTATGCAAGGAGTGTCAAATGGGAAAGCAAACAAAGACAAGTTTCAAGGCAAGCAATACTCTATTACAATGTCATTGGATTTGATTCACACTAACCTATGCAAAGGTCTACAAGAACAAGGACTCAACAAGGTGAAAGGTATTTCATGTTGCTTATTGATGACTACTCTAGAATGACTTGGGTTAGATTTTTAAGAGAGAAATCATAAGCCTTTGATAAGTTTAAAATCATCAAAGAAAAATTTGAGGATGAAATGGATGCTAAGATCAAATGCTTAAGATCAGATAGAGGAGCTGAATTTAATTCAAATGAATTTGAAAAGTTTTGTGAAGATAATGGTATTAGGAGATAATTGTTTGCTCCTAGGACCTCTTAGCGGAATTGGGTAGTGAAGAGGAAGAATAGGACTGCAAGAAATGGCTAGGGCAATGATGAAAGATGCAGATCTTCCTGATATGTATTGGAAGGAACCAGTTCAATTTATAATTCTTCGTTAGTTTCCACCTACTCTAGTGATATAGGGATGGAATCCTAAATCAATCTCAACCAATTTGAAATCACCTTCAAATAAGGTTTTTGACATTTATGTTCCAATTGAGAATTTTCTTCTTGTTCACCTATAACGCATGTTCAATCCAATAAATATTTCTTGTTTACTCAAATAATTTAGTTTTCATTTTTCAAAAAGGTTATTAGTTTTTTGTATTGGTTGAAGATATTGATCACTTTAAAACTATGCATCTTAAATTCAATCGACTCGATAATTATTTCATCACAATTTATTCAAAATAATTTTTTTTCTTTGTAAAAGATTACCACAAGAATAACAATTCCATTGTTTGGTTGTTGTTTAACATAGCATGATTTTTAGAACAAAACATATTGAGTTGTACCATGATGAGGTTTACCTTCCTACCACTAGATTCTAATTTTTCCTTCAAAGTCCTCTTCTTTTAACCACGTGAGATGAAATCTAAAAGGGGAAATTTGAGGCTTAAAAAATCCATCCCAATGCAAATTTACGAGCTAGTTATCTTAATCACCATTATCCAAGATAGAATAAGTGAGCCAAAAGTGATGAGAATGTTGGTTAGAATCTGAAATAGATTGATAACTCAAGGAACTTTATAAGAAAACTTTTAAGCTACATAAACTAAAAAATATAAACAATTCAAACTAGTGACTCTAAGAGATATGCAATGTCAAAATGATAGAAATACATTAAGAGCTTCCAAAATGGAGAATGCATATGCAATATTAATATCCAAGTGTATGCAAATACAATATAGGTATTAATTTTATATAGAACTAGGGAGATGATGGAGGTGGAAACCAATCAATGGGAAGTGACCACCAATATTAAATAAAGTGTTGAAAACAATAAATGCTCCACCCGTTTAGGATTTTGACACCTTGTCACCTTATCTCCTAGTTATTAAATAATAAACTCACTTTTTTTTATCTCAAGAAAGATTAATAAAAGTGTAGTAAAAGCCTATAACTAAGGGAAAATAAATTAACCCACTAGGAAAATAAAAAACCTATAAATTGTCATACCTCTTGGATAACTCCTTTTTTTTTATTCGTAATATGTTGAATTTTCTAATTCACCCGAAGTTTTCCATTTATGCTTACAATTAGTTTCTCCAATTTAGAATTTCTATCAATAGACATAAATCATATTTGTAGATTCATAGTACCCTTATCTAATCCATAAGCTTTGACTCTTTACAACTATAGGTTGCTATTAGAAAGAGGGATCACTTCAGGCTTTTTCTCACCCTTGGATTCATCTAAACAATTTTTAAGGGCAGATATACTCATAGGTAATCATCCATGACCTTATTACTTAACCTAGATGTATTCCTACCGCATCCCAAGGGCATCCCTTTATGAGTTGTTGGTTTAGGATTTTTAACCTCTAGGGACGAATCTTTCCTAGTTCCATAGTTAGACAAGTTTCAGGAAATTTACTTCCTTATTGTTTTACTTGTTCTTCTTTTCCTTGCAATCTTGGCATAAGAACTTTTCAAATATTTACTACTGATAATGTTTAAAGAAAAACTTACGTAATGAGCTCATAGGTCCAAGTATTGAACTTGGCTTTGATACCAATGTAATATACATGTTCTTTACCCTATTATTTTTACCCAAGTTTTTAACTCATAGAGTGAATAATTCAAGTTTCTAAAAACATAGAAATGATATTTTTTCTTTTCAATAACATAATTGCACATGTTGCATAAATAATTTTCCAACATCATTGCATAAATGAGATAACATTACATAATTTCCAAGTAAATGAAGCTCATCTTTTCAAGTATATATTACAATAGATTTATGATCATATTCATTTACAATACATAACTCATAAGATTTCCATGGTTAAGGCGTTTGCATCTGGATCACATTCCTCCTATTTCACAACTCTCAGCTATCGTTTGCAAGAGGAGATCATCACCCAAGTTCTTTTCCTCCAACCATGGACATAGCAGTCCCCTGCACATCTCCTAACTGGTAGATGGCCCTACCCTTCAACAAAGAGTTTGGCATGGAAACCTCTAGAAATTCCTACTTGAGTATGGCATTTTTTCCTACATAACTAGTACTTGTCTTACAACTATGGATATGCACCAGCTATGCATGACACTCCTAACTATCTATGCAATCCTAACACATGGTGAACCGAAAAAGTGTATGCAAAAAATTCTACACTTACTTTGGGTAAATTTTTCATATATATAATAAATCCACTTTCTATGAAGCAATTTTGTATGTTCACCCACCCCCTTACTCGAATTGGAAACTAACCTGAAAACAACTTCCCTCTTGATTTGACCCAAGGTTTAATTACATAAACAAGATTTTATTCAAAAGTGATAACATGCTCATATTGATCTAACTAACCAAAATTAGGTTTGACCCAACCTCTTGAATACCCTGTTACATATTTGTAATAATTTGGGACTTGCAACTACCTCTTATTCAAGTTCTTTCTTTTAATCATGGGAGTAATGACTCTCCTAATTCATGTATAAATAGTTAATACTAATGAAACCATGTCACCAACTAGACACACCTAGCCTCAATCCAAAGCATTGTTAATATGTCAATGTTGTTGGAAACAAGCTACACTGAGAGGGGGGGTGAATCAGTGTTGTGCAAAAAATAACTTTCTTAACCTTTATCTTCAAAGCATTAACAACATTCAACCATAATGCATAAACATGAAGCAAATTAACACAACACCATAACACAAGTATTTTTACATGGAAACCCTGTTAAGGGAAAAAACACGGTGGATGGCCAATCCACAATTTAATCTGAGTATACTCAAATGAAGTTTACAATAAGGGGAATGCACTTGCATTCAGGCACACTACCTAGAGCTCACTTCTCAAAGGGAAGGCTCAATGCCTTACAAAGAAAATCAGATTAAAACCATCAGAGAGTTTGAACTGAGAAAAATACTATCTACATATGCTTGATTATAGTTCTGGTGAAGCACAATATTCGATCTTTTGTCCTATAGACTGATTTTGCACTTCTGCTCTATTTTGCTCATACTCGCAACATAAATTCTCTATGTGCAAGTGAAATTGTGCATTTTCGCTCTTCTTGTCTACTCTAATTCACAATTCACATCCACACACACTTCATACTTCCCACAAAATGATACAGACGATCTTATATATATCTGCAACATATAATTCAATTACACTTTGTCGGCTTCAATAGAACACAAAAATAATTACAACTGTCGGCTCAAATCATGAATAATATGCAATGTGTATCCACAATGGTCAGCCACAAATTGGCTAGGACCCAAAAAAAATGTACAAACACAAGAATACTTAACCAATTTCTTCCCATACATCTGTGACATAATACATTCATGAAGTTGGCTCTAGTACTGGTAAAATAGAAAATTAGCCAACCAGATCTTCTAACTTCCACATGAATTGAAACGAGCCACTGACTTCAATGGTAACAGATATAATATACCAAAAAATATTTCCTGAGATGCGCAACACAAAAAAAAAAAAAAAATCTTCATACAAATCGATGAACACTGAACTAATGGATACTTTGTTCTTCCTTGTCAATCTTCAATCTGTTTGTCGATATGATCAAATGATGATGTGCATATTTGATCATAAATTAGGGTTACCATTAATGACAATGCCAAATGATACTAGCAATGTCTCTTTCCAAAAATCTCCCCCTTTGGCATTGATGGCAACACTTAGTGAAAAATGACTAAGTGTCGGATCAGTACCAAGATAAACTACACTGCCATCCCCAAAATTTCCTAAAATACAATTCTCCCCCTGAGATGATTATGCATTTTTCACTCCTCTTCTCCCCCTTTGACATCAATGGCAAAGGCAGGGATCGCATACCAAAAATGGATCAATCAATTAAATTTGTTATACAAAAATGCCTCTTCAACTTACATAAGCTAGAAAATATCTACAAAATCTTTCTTCAGCTAGATAAGATTTGCATCCCAGACTCTTTTGAGACTCTCCATGATTGTTATGTGACCATAGATTAGGTAGGAATGTGTCTCTACAAATTCCAAGCTGGCTGAATCACCAACTACCATAGTGTCCTCTCCTTCCTTTAGAATGCTTGACATTATCTCAATTTTTGGACCAATTATGCTTCTGAGTTCACATGCTCTTGCAACATTTTTATCATTCTCATGCTTCAAGCCTTTTATTTTGTTAAGCAAAGACATCACTTCACCTTCTATATTCCCAACACCACCAGTTAGAGGATCAAATGCTTCAGAAATAGTATTTAACTGTTTTTCCAGATCTTTAACCTTTTTCTCATTAGCTTCAGTAAATTTTGAAAAAACAAACATGATTTGTAGATCTTTCCACCTTCTGACAAAGCATTATGTACATTCTTCACACATGTGGCTAAAATGGTTTTATCTTTCACAATCATTATTTTCAATCCACTAAACCTTTTGAAATCAAACTCTTTCTGCACTTTCACCATAGATGATTTCTCAAGTGATTCAAAGTGAGTACTAACTGAGCTGATAAGCTTTTTCAATTCATTGGAGGAGGAACTAGTCAGGTCTCTTACATAAGATGGCATTGTCTTTTCCAATACACCAAATGCAAGATTTAGCAGCTCACTATCTTCAATGTGTGACTTTAGTAGCTCTTCTATGGCTTGTGCTTGAGCAAATGAAGCTACTTTCATCTTCTGGATTGGGTTCAAGGTGGAAAAGTCAATGGGACCTTCAATCAATTCCGGATCAATTTCTTCCTTTTGTTCAACCAAAAATTTCTTCACTGCCTCGGCAATGTCTCTTGCCCCAACTGGGATTTCTTTTATATCATCTTTCTTCTCTTTAACTATTGTTTCCACATTTGTAGGGTCTGGTTTATCTTTAGGTATCTCTGCTTTCTCAACTGATACATTTTCAAGTATCTCAACTTCCATAGGAATTTATGTGTTCTCCACTGCAAGAGGAATCTGTGAATCCTCAGTTGTATCAAAAGTTTATTCTTCTTCTTCCTTTTCTGGACTAGATGGGGCATCTTCAACATGTGTTTCTTCAGCTACAACATCAATTATTTCATTTAACAGTATCTCCCTCAGGATTTTCTCAGTTTCTTTTGTAACTTCATTAGTTAAACCGATCATTAGCTTGTTCACCCTTATTTTGCTTTTAGATTTCCTTTTGGATTTATTCAAGAGTGCCTGCATGTCATCCATAGACATTATCGGACACAATTCTGCAAGAATCCTTTCTCTCATCTATTCTTCTTATGTTCTAGCATTGAGTCTCCTCATTTCTAGAATTTCATATAGACTTTTGGGAAGATTGGGCATTATTTCAATCAAAACTTTATTGAAAATATTCATATGTTTTATTGTCGTTTCTTCAAGAATTCTTTTATTAGATTCACCAAAAGAATCATACCATATACAAAGTGGCTTGAGATTTCCATCCTTAACTAAAGCCTTTTCAACTTCTCCTACTGACATACCTGAATTGTCAGTTTTTGTCTTCTTCTTTGCTTGAACATATTTGCCGGAGGGTTTTTCTTTCATAATAATTATTGCCATGGTGCCTTGATGCTTGATTTCTTTGAAACCTTCATCCGACTCAGTTTCCTCATCATCAGAAACCGCTACATAGACTCTTTTTCTCTTATTTTTCTTCCTTTTTGCTTCTTTGTCAGATCCCTTGGATTCAGTTTTCACAGGGATTGATTTTGCTGCAGGGGTTGAGATGCAGAGCTTCTAGTAGATTTAGCTCAGGCAGATGGTGGTGTTGGACCATTTGATTGAGTTTTTGTTGCCTCCTTAGCAACTTGTTTTGTTGCTTCAGCTTCTTCCCTTTTCTTTCTTCTTTCAATTTCTCTATGGATATGCCCAAACTTTTTGCAAGAACTTCTACCTCTTTTCTAACTCTTTTAGTTACCACAGGTTTCCTGAGCTTATTGTGAACCTATATGTCCTTTTCAGCATAGGTATCGAACCTCTCTTCTATCGGATCTAGAGGTTTACTTAGCAAGTGTTGTGCATACATATCCAAAATGTTCTCTTCAACTTTGTACCCCATAGGCATGATCCAGATTGTTCTAGGATCAACAGCTTCCATCATACATTGATCAACTTCCACCATGAAGAAAATTGAATCCTTGTATTTATCCACAATAAAGGTGGGAATCCTCTCCCTAGCTTACATCATAGTCTGAAATTTTTTAAAGTATCCCCAGATAGTAGAATTCTTTGTTTTAGAATCTGCATATTTGTGAAAGAGATCTTTAATCTGAGCAGCTACCAGTATGCTTTTTTGCTAGTGAATCTTTCTTAATCTTGGAACTTCACCCATGAAATAAAAGAATAAGCACAAAAGAAAGTTACCATACTTGAAAGATTTTTTCTTATCTTTCTTAATCTTTGCAAGATTTTCCATTAGCTGACTCCTAAACAGTTCACAAAGATCATAATCTACATTTTCTTTCACCATCTAATAGGCGACATAAATTATTGTACCAGACATAGAGTTATCTCAGCTGGAATGATAAACCGTGTATCCAATAACCATAGATGCAAATTTTTCATCTATCTCAGCAATACCATCAACTTTTATTGCCCTTCTATTGTACCTAGAGCCTGTAGCATTAGTGACTGTTTGATTTTCACATATTTTAGAATTGGTAATCCATCGGAAGAATTTAAACTTGTTACAACACTGATTGCCTCCTTTGTTATTTTGAACGGTATGCTTAACCACATGAATTCATCATGGACTCGACTCAGGACATAACGAACCCATTCCGACTCTTCAAAGATGGGAAATTTGACAATCTATGTAAATTTCTTTGCTTCTAGGATTTATGTTTCGGTTTCACACATATATCTTCACCTATGATGTGATTATTATACAAATTCAGCAATTGTGAACTTCCTAGTTCTTCAAAATTCGTGTGAATATAAACCCTAATATCCTCTATGTGTAATACTCCATGTGGAACAGATGAAAATTCTCTTAACGGATCAGTCTCAAGAGACTTGTAAGGATGCCATTTAAATTTGGGATGAGGTCTATCATTGACTTTTCCTACCAGAGGAGTATTCATTTTGACCAAATCACAAATTCACAGAGTTTTTTGATAAAAGCATTTTTCGTCGAATCAAAATTTGATTTTTGAACCACTTCCACACTTGAATTTCACCTCAATTCGCCAAAGTTCACCTTAGAGCTCTCAAAACTTCTTTTCTTCCAAATGAAAAGTGAAAAGTGAAGAATAAAAATGATTTTTTATCACCTGCATACCTAAATCTTTTTGTCGCAATAAATGTTTTAACCCTAATTCATCTAGTTACCCTATTTATGTGCACTGTGACAAGTAAGTCTTCTGCAGACCTCCAATATGGCATACCACTTCCTCCAATGAGTTCAACAACATTTGTTGAGCATCTATGCACCTTCTATATACATCCACATCTGGTGTCAATTACCGGTTAGGGGGTTAAAAGATTTTCTTGATAGCTCCCCCTAGGCCAAGGGCCTGAAACTAATTCCTGAAGGAATTACCAGAAGCAAGTTCTGGTGTTGGCACATTTTCTTCAATAGAGGGATCTTTCTTCACCCATTTCTTTTAGATTTGTTGTCTAACCACATCTATAGTGACTTTTCCTTTTCCCTTGATATCCTTCTACATGTTTTTCCTTTGATTTATCAGACCTTTTCTATTCCAACATAATGTAGCAATGTGACCAATTTTGTTGCAATTATAGCACACAACATTTCTCTTTCCAGACCAATTGTTCCACTGATTTCCTCTTGATCTGCACTGGTTAGTAGTATGGCCAAGTCTATTGCATGTATAGCATCTGATATTTCTATGAAATTGATTCATCACATTTATGTATTCATTTGACTTATGACCAATCTTATGACAATTAAAATACTGACCTGCGAATGATGGACCACTTTGATTCATTCTACTTCTACATTGAGTAGCCGTGTGTCCAAAATTATTACAACTGAAATAGTATCCATTAAATCTCTAAGCATTAGGTTGCCTTACCAAATACCTTCCAATTTTTTTCATTTGATTTCCTTGCTTGAATCTCCTTTGTCCAGCTCTTGAACTTTCTCCTTCTTCATATCCAAGACCTCTCTTGTCACCATTAGTCCTCTAACTGCTAATTAGTTCATCAAGCTTGGCTGAGCTAACTTTGAAATTTTCTTTGTATTCATTAGCAGAAACAAGTTTTTCTTTAGATCATCCATCTGCTTTTCAAGTGCCTCTTCATTGTTTTGAGATTGTTCTAGTTCAACATCCAATCGGCTGCATACTTCAAATTTTTCTTTCACGGACTATGCTAGGTTCTCTTCATTCTTATTTTTGTCTCCAATCTCCTTGGTCATCTTCATCATGATAGATTCCATCTCATGCTTTAGGACTGTATTATCTCTTGTAAGCTTTTCACATTCTTCTATCTTTTCCTTTAGGTCTTGACTAAGTTGTTCTTCTTAAACGCTCTTGCTGTCATTTTGTTTAATCTGATCACAAAGTTCATTTCTCTTCTCTCTAGACGTATTTATTGTGTCTTTCAGAGACTCAATGAATTTCTCTGCATCACTAAGATTTTATTGCAATTTTTAAACTTTAGCCTTTGACTAATCAAGATCATCCAGGGCCACCAAAATTTGTTGTTGAAGATTGCTTGAATCTATTGAAACACCTTCCAAGATCTCCCCAAGCTGTTAGACTTCTTCAGAGGAACTAGCTCTGATACCAATTGTTGGAAACAAGCTACACTGAGAGGGGGGGTGAATCAGTGTTGTGCAAAAATTAACTTTCTTAACCTTTATCTTCAAAGCATTAACAATATTCAACCATAATGCATAAACATGAAGCAAATGAAAACAACACCATAACACAAGGATTTTTACGTGGAAACCCTATTAGGGGAAAAACCACGGTGGATGGCCAATCCACAATTTAATCTAAGTATACTCAAATGAAGTTTACAATAAGGGGAATGCACTTGCATTTAGGCACACTGCCTAGAGCTCACTGCTCAAAGGGAAGGCTCACTGCCTTACAAAGAAAAATAGATTAAAACCATCAGAGAGTTTGAACTGAGAAAAATAGCATCTACATATGCTTGATTACAATTTCGGTGAAGCACAATATTTGATCTTTTGTCCTACAGACTGATTCTGCACTTCTGCTCTGTTCTTCACATACTCGCAACACAAATTCTCTATGCGCAAGTGAAATTGTGCATTGTCGCTCTTATGCTCTCCTCTAATTCACAATTCACATCCACACACACTTCATACTTCCCACAAAATTATACGAATGATCTTATATATATATCTACAACATATAATTCAATTACACTTTGTCGGCTTTAATAGAACGCAAAAATAATTACAACAGTCAGCTCAAATCATGAATAATATGCAATGTGTATCCACAATGGTCGACCACAACTTGGCTAGGACCCAAAAAAGGATGTACAAACACAAGAATACTTAACCAATTTCTTCCCATACATCCGCGACCTAAAACATTCATGAAGTCGGATCCAGTATTGATAAAACAAAAAATTAGCCAACCGGATCTTCTAACTTCCACACGAATCGGTACGAGACACTGCGCTTCAATGGTAACAGAGATAAGATACCAAAAAATATTTCCTGAGATGTGCAACACAAAACAATAACAAAAAATCTTCATACAGATTGATGAACACTGAACTACCGGATACTATGTTCTTCCTTGTCAATCTTCAATTTGTCTATCGGTATGATCGAATGATGATGTGTGTATTTGATCATCAATTAGGGTTGCCCTCAATGACAACACCAAATGATACTAGTAGTGTCTCTTGCCAATAAATGTGTATAATAATCCAGAATTAAACTTGATTTGAAGATTACTTCTTTGTATCAAGAGTTTCAGACTCTTTGTCATCATATCTAGTATGGTTCCATCCTTCTAGGATGCCATAACCAATCTGGTTATCCTTGAAATTAAATATCTTATAAAATACTATTTTTATAGTAATGTCCAATAATAATAAGTCAGCATAATAAGCTATTTAACTTCTAATATTTCATCTAAGAACCTTTCTATTAATCTCCAATTTCCTCAAGGTTCTTTGGGTGAAAGCACGAAGTTGGGTCCATGAAACGTGGAAGTTTTTGCCTTAGTCGAAAAATCAAAATTGGCTAAGCAAAAATAGGATCCCGATTTTTAAGAACGGGATCCCGAGTTATAAAAATCGAGATCCGTTATGGTTCGGGGTCCCGAGCCTGAATAAAAAACGGGATCCCATTTTTTAAAAAGCAGGATCCGTTTGCTAGAGGGTCTCGAACCGGCGGGGAGGAAACGGGATCTCGGTTTCTAAATAACGAGATCTCGATTTGTAAGAATCGAGATCCCGTTATTTAGAAATTGAGATCTCGTTTCCTCGCACTATTTATTTTTTTAAAATGAAGAAAACTTCATTTTGTCCTACGCACACGAGATCCCGATTTCTGACCGACAATCACTGCCAAAAGACCTCCAGGTACCCGCATTCTTCCCATTTTTTTTGCGTTTTTACATTCGAAATTGAAATGGTTGTTAAATTTATTGTTTCTAACATGTTTATTTCGAATTTTATTTCCATTTTATGCATTTTATTTCATGTTATTTTTGAAATATGAAATTTTAGAAATAGGTTTAAAAAATACGTCAAATTGTGAAAATTTTCAATAGAAACAAAATAAAAAACTTGAATTGTATTTTAGAAACAAAATGTAACTTTTGAAACTTGAATTATTTGATGAAACAAAAAAAAAAAAAATTTGAAACCCTAATTGAAACAAACAAAAAAATTGCATTTCAAAACCCTAAAATTGAAACGAAAAAAAAAATTGCATTTCAAAACCCTAGAAATTGAAACAAAAAAAATTGCATTTCAAAACCCTAATTGAAATGAAACAAAAAAAATTGCATTTCAAAACCCTAGAAATTGAAACAAAACAAAAAAATTGCATTTCAAAACCCTAGAAATTGAAACGAAAAAAGAAAATTGCCATCAACTATTTTAATTCTTTTGCATTGCTTAAATGTTTTAAATTTGATTTACATTGTATTGTTAAAATGATATGTTAAATTTTAGTTTCAATGTTGAATTATAATTAGATTAGAAAAACTTTCCATTTTTTATGAAATGAGTTAATTATTGCTATATGAATTTTCATTTAGAACTATCTTTTATATGAATTTTGATAATTAATTTTAGGTCAAATAATCAGTCTATTCTAAATCTAACTTCATCTAGGGTCTATTCAAAACCTTATTTAAGGATTAAATTGAAAATCTAGCTTCATCTAGGGATATAGGGTTCTTGAATTGAAGTTGAACTACTTAAGAAGAAATGTGGTATTTCGATGAAACCTTTTGTGAATAATGATCAAGTGTAATTAAATGATAAAATAAAGACAATTGAATGACTTCAAATACTAAGCAAGTTTAATTGGCTCATAATGTTTTAGTAAATGTGTAAGGGATGGAAAATTTTGAATTTAATTTTTAAAGTTTTAATGATTAAATCCATGGTTTAGGATTTACCATATGTACTTAGAGTATTGGTCTAGGATTTAAATTTTTGCACTAGTTACCTAGACACTAAATAATCTAAATATTTTTGTTTTCTAAGTTCTTTTAGGTTCTTTCTGTAGACACCTAAAATTGTCCATGTCATAATATTACCTAGTCGATACAAGACCTTGTAAAACATCTTGTAATATTTTACCCTAGGTCATTACATTATCCCACTTATCCCATTTATTCCACTTAATCACCTTCCCAATTAATTAAATAAATCTCATTTATTTAATTAATTCCCCCTTCACATGTCTCAAAATAATTCAAATTAAATATTTGAATTAATCCCTCACTTATTGTCACATTGCAACATGTGTCACATGACTACAACTCTTCACATGCATAAATAATTTAAATAATTTTATTATTTAAATTATGAGATTCCCACTCACATCCTATTTTTACCCCCATTCATTGTGCATCATAAGCATATTTTCTTCCAAAATAAAGAATAGAATTCCACTTATTTCCTCACATCCTAATTTTGGTCTCATGTCATAATCCACTTAATGTGCGTCATAGACACTAAAATAAAGTTTTAATCCTAGCCACACATATCACAAATTTGATTTTTAATCTTGGCCATCGAATCAAATCAGCCTTCTCCTATAAATCAATCCTTTCACAGGTCATTTGGAGGGATCTTCTTCTAGCATCCTCACTCTGCCAAAATTTCTCTCAATCTTTTCATCTATCTATCTATTTTCTTCTATCATATTCATCTTATCGTTATGCTGCAAAAATGAGCAATCAACGTATCAACATTCAAACCTTCAAAACCATGCATTTTCATGCAAGTGGAGAAGAGCAATGGAGATAAATCAAATCTAATGTGGAGATCGGTTTGTTTTGCTTTCTTGTTTTGATTTTCATGCTAGTGTGTGCTCTATTGTGTTTGTTAGGGTTTTCATATCTTGTTGTTTTAGTTTTATATCTTATTTTCCCTAACTACATTTGGTGAACCTGACGTGAATCCTTGGATCTAACTTTCTTTTTTGCAGGTTTTATTAACTTTTTATTGCAGATCTGTCAGTTTTTAGACAAAACCTCAAGTTTTACAAATTTCATCATATCTTCCAAATGGCTGTACATTTTTATACAATATTTTCACGGAAGCTTATAAATCATCTCAAGAGGCTACAAAAAATTGAGGGTTTATCACGATTTTTGCAGGAGTTATCATGATTTTATATTTTTTCATAAAATTGTCTTTCTAGATGCAAATGAATGAATTTTTCAAAAACGTTTACATTTTTAGAAATCTATTGTAATTTTAATAGGGGTTTGTTTTTTACAGATTTTATTTTGATGTTAAATGAAGTTCTAAATAAGCTGATCTTTAGTTTTTGTATGTTTTTCACAAATCCGCATTTTTGAGTGCAAAACAAAGAATTTTTCTAACTTCTTTACATTTCTGGAAAGCTCTTAGAAAATTAGTAGAGGTTCCTTCTTTGAGTTTTTATTTTTCAGATCAATAACATCTTCAAATAATCGAATCTAATTTGGTTATGATAAAAACGTGTATTTGAAATTGAAATTTCCTGATGAACTTTTTGTTTTGGCTGCATTCTAATATCATTTTTTTATTTTGCAGGTGATCATAAGGAGCTATAGTAGCAGCAATGCCATTCACACACATCAAATTGGAAAGCGAAAACTTTCGGGTGCACTCATTATATTATCTTTATCTCTCATTTGATCAATCAATCTTGTTTGCAAAACACTTCAATTTGGGGCTTTAAAACAAACATCTTGTTTGCAATCACACTTTAAAATTGGGCTTAAAAATAACCATTGTCTTCCATCACACATTTTGACTTTGGGTTTAAAAAGAATAAGTGTTTGAACTGTTTTACACACATTTCAATTTTCTAAAGGGAAATTAACAACTGCTAGTGTGAATCAAATGTGTGTGTGATAAAAAACACCTCACTTAGTTCACTTTTGTCAAACCCTTCATAGGAGGCCTGCTAGGGGATTTCATCACCCCTAGGGATGACCTCAATCAAGGTGTGAATCGAAAGACACGCTTCTTTGAGAGTTAAAATTTTGTCACTCTTGGCTAAGCCCCAAAGAACTTTATACCTTTGGGAAGTGAAGGTGAAGGGTGGGTTACCCCTTTCTCCCAGCTATGTGGCAAGATTTTTCTTTCAAATTATCCCTAGTCAACCTCGTGCATCCTAGCTTAAAACCTAATTGGCCATACCCACTTGACTATTTCTAGGACTTGTTGGTGTGTCTTCTTCAAGTATGTGCTTAATCATCACATTCATAATTTCAAATTCAAACTTGTTTATGTGTCTTGCGTGTGTGATTCATGTGTGTACATGTGTAATCATTTGTTTGCAAATTGCCATATCAAGCTATGAACACCAACACATAAACATATCATTCTAATCATCTTAATCATCCTTTTTATAATCACATTCAAATCAATTTCACCCTAATCCCAGTCAAGCACTTGCTAAAATGGTCATAATCCTTAATGATCTTAGTCACAAGCCCAAGGTCACACTTCGAGAAGCCCCTTCACCTAATCATGAAGATAATCCAAAACCATATATCCTCCAAGGTGGGTCAAACTTTACTCCTAGTGATGATGAGAACTTTGTAGATCTTAGTGATGATGAGGACGTTGTAGATCCTAGTGATGATAAAAACTTTGTTGAAATCTTAGGTCACCTTAATGATGCTATTGACAAGGGAAATACCACCATAAATTTGGAATCATACACCATTCCATCTACTGTCCTCCATCACCATCTAATAAAATGCCTATCTCAAAGCACACTAGTCCTACACCAACACCACCATCCAACTTCTCAAGCTCTAATCCATCAACCAAAGAACCCTTTAACGATTTTCTCCAAAGACTACTAGCACGGAAAAGACCATCCCCATGTCAAGCACCCATTAATGAGCTTACCAACGAACCTTTGAATGTCATGCCTATTCTTCCAACTCCATCATGTGGTCCACAACCTATTGATCATAAAAATCATACCAAGCCTCTTCTAGAGCCTTCCACTTCCATTTCCACTCAAATCCAAGAGCTATATCAAGAGCATTATCCTAAGCATGAGGAAACATTAACCTCTCATTCTAATCAAGATCTAGGCCCTTCTAATGATCCCACTCATAACATACTTGGTCATATTCATGATGAAGCTTCCCTCTATGATATAGATCCTACCTATGATCAAGAAGGCCATGATGAACCTCTTATCCAACTCTATGCATTCCATGGTCAAGAGCCTATCACTTCACCTATCCATGAGCAAGAAACCTTCATTTCTCCTATAGACCCCCTACCTAGTCCTATCCATGATCCCGCATTATCCACTTGTCATGATGAGACACATGCCTCCCAAGTAAATATAGAAGATCAAACCAATAGTGTGGATCTAAATGAACATAATCAAGATCCTAATGATCCTTCCACATCCACTATAAACCCCATTTCAAATCCACCAACATGTCCTATTGGTCTATCCATCTTTATTCATGAATTTTCCTCCTTAGAACAACAAAAACCTTTATCCACTTCACCTTCTTCATCTAATAATGAACTCAAGTCTAGTGTCAAAAACACACCTAGTCCCATTGTCCATTGTATGCTTCAAAACATGAACTACCAAGGTAAAGGTTTAGGCCTTCATGAACAAGGTATTTTGGAGCCAATCCATGTCAAGGTCCCTCCACACTCTTATGGCCTTGAATATACACCCCAAGGACACCAATCTAAAGATGTTGGTACTTCCTCCATCCATCATAAGTTCTCTTTCCACCATAAATCCTATCATATGCCAAAAGTATATGTTGCCATCCCTCATCCATCATCCTACAAATGTCAAAGGCATGTGACCATACACCTTCCACCATCAACTTTGCCACCATTGCTTCCAACTCCTAATATCCATCCATCTAATCTATCTCCACTACTACCAACACCTAATATCCCCATTATCCAATCCCCTTATCCACCTATCCATAAATCCTCTAAAAATCCTAATAATGACCAATCAATGCACACATTATCTAAAAATGAAGCTTTCACTCATTCCACCATACCCATGGGATTCAAAAGCAAACATTTTGATGCCTCTATCTATAAATCAAAAAATATGAAGGGTCCCCATGCCCTAGAATACAAAAGCAAAGAACCAAAGAAAAATCCATCCAAAAAGCAATATAAGATCATACTTTCAAAAGAAAAGTCTAAAAAAAAAAATGGTTTGGGTACCTAAGAAAAAGGAAAACAAGTCAAATGACGCATCTACATCTCAAAAATTCCAACCATCCACTTCCACCTCACATTCCCACTCTATTCAAGAATCTCATATTCCATCCCACAAGAAAAAGAAAAGTCATAAAAATGCTAAATCTATGTGGGTACCTAAAAACTTCATCACCCATCTCCTATCTGCTTCCTACACCCCCTCCACATCAAAATCTTCAATGTTTATCACAATGTGTGCAACCATTGGTCATGGTTCCCTTCCATTTCACAACGATTTCACATACCTCCATCTCCTCACCATTCACTCATTATCCTACATATCTTCCCCATCACCTTCCTATGGTCCATGCTTTTGGCTAAGTCTCTCATTCATCTCCCCTACATAATCCCTATCATAATCCACCAATCCCTCCATAATCAACATCATAATCCATCATCTACCTACTCCATCTCCCTTTCATGTCATCCCTTACCAACATCTATGAGCATAATGACATTTGACATGGTCCATGCGATGACATCCATCTCTAGTGGGACTATCATCTTTCATGGAACTAGAAACTTGAGTCCCTCCTATCCATATTCCCCTTCTCGTATCCAAAAATCATAAAAGTAAAAAAATCAAAAGAAAAGAAAAGAAAAGAGAAATCCCTTCGTCCAATGGTGAAAACCTGGTAAATAGGTGCCCTGGATAAGTACCATGATGAAAACCTGGTAAACATGTGCCCTGGATAAGTACCATGATGAAAACCTGAAAAACAGGCATCATGTGTAGGTTGATCTTCTATGTCACTTACACTTGGGGGCACTTTGTCTCATCTACACTATCTATCCTATCATGTCATTTCTTATCATATCATGTCCATCCTACCTACCATATTTATCTATCATACCCATATACTTATCATATTGAGTCCATTCATCCTCTCTTCCTCTTTTTGATCTTGATAAAAATATGGGGCAAAATGTTGAAACATGCTTTGGATATCTTTTGATATACCTCATCCTTCCAAACAAGTCTACCATTATCCTAGTGTCATAAGCTTTGTCATGAATAATCCTAAGTATTGTACCTAGAATGGGGCATGTTATTCCTATGCGACATAGTCTTTGGAGATCACATCCCTGCCCTCTTATCATGCATACATCTTGTCATTTTTTATCCATCCATATATCATGAGCCTTTTGTCCCTTATCCTATCACCCACCCTTTCATCCATCAATCACATCTATATCCTTGCACCTAGACTTGGTTTTCCCTTGTCATTGGTATCTAGCACAAAGGCTACCCAAATTGTCATCCATTGACATCTCAAAACATTTCGAAAATCCAAAAAAATCAAAACATTTTGAAAAAATCTAAAAAAAATAAATCAAAACATTTCAAAAATCCAAAAAATCAAAACATTTCAAGAATCCAAGCAATAAAATCAAACCAAATCACTTCAACGCATCAAGTCAACTTCTTCAAATCAATTTTTTCATCAAATTATCTAATCACATCACTTCTTCTAATCAATCCAATCATTATCATCAAATCAAATCATTTCTTCATCAATCCAATCAATCAAAATCATTCCAAGTAAATTATTCCTTAATTTAATTCAACAATCATCATCCAAATCTTCAAATCAAGCATCTTCAATCCTTCCAAGCAATAATCCAAATGCAAGTCAATCCTTAATCCATACCAATGAAGCTAATCAATCTTGCCAAATTATCCAATCACATCCTTTGGTCTTGATCCTAATCTTGTTGTAAACCCAATCAATCAGTCAATCATCCTTGTGTTGATCTAGGGATATATCGTTCCCCGCAATGACAACACTATCATCATCATCAATCAATCAATCAATCATCCTTGTGTTGATCTAATATATCGTTCCCCACAATGACAACACTATCATCATCATCAATCAATCATCGGTTTACAGCTTGACAGGGGCAATACCTTGTTTGTTTTTGTATCATTTGTGCATGCATGCTTGCTTGTGTGTGTTATCATTTTTATTTGCATTTGCATCAAATTTGAATCACTCCTAGCTAATATTCATATCTTGTATCTAGACAAGGTTGTATTATGCTGGGGCATGAGACACATTGTCACCTTGGTCCTTTATACCTTGGTGCATAACGTCTAGTGCTATATCAAACATATGATTGCTCACTTTATTGCAGCATAGCGTGTCATTTTATTTTTTTCATCTCCTTCTTATCTTGTATCATTCATTGTATCCCTCCTTTATCATCTATTAATTTTGAGAGCATATATGTGTTTTTCCAACCCACCTATCCTCTCGAGGGGGCATCATCATCATTATCATATCTTATATCATCACCCCATTTCTTCATATCTTTTGCATCATCATATTCTTCTATCATCCCTTTCCTTCATTCACCTTACTCCTCACTTCTTCAAGTGGTTGGGGCATCATATTTTTTTTTCATCTATCCATACCTTATCTTCTTTGAAATGATGTTACTCAACATAAATCTCACCGTATCGAACATCATCTCAAAGAGGGGCAAAATGTAGACACCTAAAATTGTCCATGTCATAATATTACCTAGTCGATACAAGACCTTGTAAAACATCTTGTAATATTTTACCCTAGGTCATTACATTATCCCACTTATCCCATTTATTCCACTTAATCACCTTCCCAATTAATTAAATAAATCTCATTTATTTAATTAATTCCCCCTTCACATGTCTCAAAATAATTCAAATTAAATATTTGAATTAATCCCTCACTTATTGTCACATTGCAACATGTGTCACATGACTACAACTCTTCACATGCATAAATAATTTAAATAATTTTATTATTTAAATTATGAGATTCCCACTCACATCCTATTTTTACCCCCATTCATTGTGCGCCATAAGCATCTTTTCTTCCAAAATAAAGAATAGAATCCCACTTATTTCCTCACATCCTAATTTTGGTCTCATGTCATAATCCACTTAATGTGCATCATAGACACTAAAATAAACTTTTAATCCTAACCACACATATCACAAATTTGACTTTAAATCTTGGCCATCGAATCAAATCAGCCTTCTCCTATAAATCAATCCTTTCACAGGTCATTTGGAGGGATCTTCTTCTAGCATCCTCACTCTGCCAAAATTTCTCTCAATCTTTTCATCTATCTATCTATTTTCTTCTATCATATTCATCTTATCGTTATGCTGCAAAAATGAGCAATCAACATATCAACATTCAAACCTTCAAAACCATGCATTTTCATGCAAGTGGAGAAGAGCAATGGAGATAAATCAATTCAAGCTTGGAGATTGGTTTTCATATCTTGTTATTCTAGTTTTATATATGATTTTCCCTAGTTACACTTTCAATTACAAACAATCTAAAATAAAATACTTTCAATTCAACATTAACTAATTTTATATTATACATGTTTTATATCATAAAATTCATTTAAGTGAGTTCAATATTAATGAAAAAAATATTAAATAAAATAATCATATATTCAATTAAAAAAACATCCAGTTAAAATATACATCAAACTTAATCTTAATCACACATAATTATGTGTTTCTATTACGGAAATAGTCAATCTATTCATAAAATAAAAAAATATTCATAAACTAGGCACTAACTTGCAAATCCATTATTCCAAGGGTCACCCAAACTTCACCCTAAGCCCTGAACTCTAAAATCTAAACCCTCAACACTAAAGCATCCATTTTGTCTTAGGACCTTATAATCAAATTTGGTTGCCTTGGGCAACTCCACCAAATTAGATTCCCTTTAGCCATGTCATTTTTGTCATAGAACCTTACTACAAAGATCCCCTTAAGCCATGTTATTTTGTAGTAGAACCTTACTACAAAGATCCCCTTAAGCCATCGTATTACCGTAAACCCTTAACTCAAAACTATAAACCCTAAACAGGCAAAGACATCATTTTTTCACCAAATTTTATTCACTTGAGCCATGTCATTTTGTCCTAGGACCTCACTAGACATAGATCTCTTTAAGCCATCCTATCACCCTAAATCGTAAATCAATGTCTTAAGGGGTCCTAATATGACATTTCTTAATGGGATGAAAGAAGTTTTTAAAATTTGGTGAAGTTGCCCAAGGCAACCAAATTTAACAATAACAAGATTGTGCAAGATTATAATATGTATGATATTTGAAACAATACCTATCTCAATCAATTGTTCCACAAGAAAATGTTCTTCACTAAAGCATTCATTTTGTCTTAGGACCTTAAAATCAAATTTGGTTGCCTTAGGCAACTCCACCAAATTCGATTCCCTTAAGCCATGTTATTTTGTCCTAGGACCTCACTAGACATAGATCCCCTTAAGCCATCCTATCACCCTAGATCATAAATCGATGTCTTAAGGGGTCCTAATATGACATTTTTTAATGGGATCAAATAATTTCTTAAAATTTGGTGAAGTTGCCCAAGGCAACCAAATTTAACAACAAGAAGATTGTGCAAGATTATAATATGAATGATATTTCATGATCTAGGTTGGTGAGTTCAAACAAGACCTATCTCAATCAACTGTTCCACAAGAAAATGTTCTTCACTAAAGCATTCATTTTGTCTAAGTTCTTTTAGGTTCTTTCAATTACAAACAATATAAAATAAAATACTTTCAATTCAACATTAACTAATTTTATATTATATATGTTTTATATCATAAAATTCATTTAAGTGAGTTCAATATTAATGAAAAAAATATTAAATAAAATAATCTTATATTCAATTAAGAAAACATCGAGTTAAAATATACATCAAACTCAATCTTAATCACACATAATTATGTGTTTCTATTATGGAAATAGTCAATCTATTCATAAAATTAAAAAAATATTCATAAACTAGGCAACCAAATTTAACAATAACAAGATTGTGCAAGATTATAATATAAATGATATTTGAAACAAGACCTATCTCAATCAATTGTTCCACAAGAAAATGTTCTTCACTAAAGCATTCATTTTGTCTTACGACCTTAAAATCAAATTTGGTTGCCTTAGGAAACTCCACCAAATTTGATTCCCTTAAGCCATGTTATTTTGTCATAATCTAGGTTGATTAATTTACGGTTTAGGGTGGTAGGTTGGCTTAAGGGGATCTATGTTAAACTCTAAACCGTAAACCCTATAACATTCATAAATTGTCTAATATTAATAGTTAATTGTATTTTCATTCAAGTAACTTGCCTTAAACATAAATGAGGCTTAAAAGTTTATTTTATCATATGTATTCAATTAGGCCATTTATATCGAATGGTTTAAGGGTATAAATCCTAAACATGTATCTTACATTTTGAAATTACAAATCTAATGCAGGTTCACTCATATCTTCTAGATATCACATGGATCGATTCAATAATATCTGCAATCAACCTCCATGCCCTCCATCTCCACAACCTTCACCTCCACCTCCACCCACTCCACCTCATAACCCCCCACCTCCACCACCTGAAATTGATGGTGCTCATTTGCAAGCACGGATCAATTCCAATGTTAGAACCATCCAAGATCAAATTAACATTATTCAAAATGAAGAATTTGTCGCACCACCTGTGAGGATGATTGCATCTAGGATGCAAACCATTTTTGATGTTGTCAGGGCTATGGATGGGATCTTAGATGAGCATCGACAATGGCTAGAGGAGAGGAGAACTTTTGATTCTGAAAAGGAAAAATGCAAATAAATGAAGAGATGCAGTAGAAAGCCACAATAGTTTTTAAATTAAGACAATGATCTTAAATAGTTATGAATTTATGAATTTGGTGAACAATGGATATTTTGTGTGATGAATTTGGTGAACGATGGATATTTTGTGTGACGTGAATTTATGATTTTGGTTCTAGATGGATATTTTGTGTGACGTGAATTTATGATTTTGGTTCTAGATGGATATTTTTAGATGGATGGTTCTAGATGGATATATATACATGCGTTAGACATAAAATGAGCTTTTTGTGAATGTTTCATTTTTATTGTTTACTATGTACACATGTATTAAAATTGCACATATAGTTGTTAAATTTTGAAATTTGTATGTACATAGTTTACTTTAATGATGTATGCATGCAAATTATGCATGGTATTTTTTATTTTAAATGTATGTATGTTAAATGCATGGTATTTTTTTATTTTAAATGTATGTACATAGTTTACTTAATCAAGTTCAATCAAGGTATATGCGTGTTTCAATTTTATATGATCTTAATATATGTATGCATGTATCATATTTAAACAAATTTGCATGTGTGTTTTAAATTTAACTATTTCTTGTAATTTTTTAAGTTTGTATGTTAATTTATTATAATTTAATGTAGGTGCACACTTATATCTCATATCATGGATGATTTTAATATTGATGATATCATCAATCCACCAGCTCAGGCACCTTCACCTCCCCCTCCACCTCCACCTCCCCCTCCCCCTCCACAACCTATTGCATCTGATGAGGCTCGCTTACGAGCATGCATAAATGATCAGGTTGGATCAATATAGAATCAAATCAATGCTATGTAGAGTCAAGCATTGATTCCACCCCATGTTAGACATTTTGCATCTGCAATGCAAAACGTTGTGGATGCCATCAGGACCATTGATTCTGATCTAGATAGGCATAGACGAGACAGAGAACAAATGAGACAATTTTATGCTAATGGTCTCTCTTATAAAGAAATATTAGACCTTAAAATAATGAAAGCCCACCTAGCCCCCTACTTTCTCGACCCCGTTACTCGACAACCCATTCCTGCCAACAAATCTAGAATATCCATGAGGTGGTGCATACATCCACAAATGAGTGCACATTTTTGGTATCGATGCTATATGGTTTTTGATAGTCCCCCACATGCTAATTAGGAGTGCCCATTGTATTTTTTGAGGAAATTATATGTAGAGTTTGTTATGGGGCACAAGCCCAATTATTTTGATTTTAAATCATTTCAGGGTGTTGGTGGCAGCATGCCACAATAGAGGTTAGGGGCAAGGGTTGATCCCCAATGCCCTATGCATGCACAACCCCTTGTTGTTGCTCCTGGTCCTCCTGCTCCTGAACCTATGCATCATCGATCTATGCTCTTGACATTAGGTTCCCTTAGTACACTCGCAGGAGACCTTGATCAGCATGCTTCTGCGATAGCGAGTGGGGAGCATAGAGATTATGATGGGGGAGTGTTCTATGGAGTTGGTCTGAGTACCACTCCAGGAGTGTCGAGGCTCGTCCCACATGTATGTACTAGTTGCCATCAACTATGCTATGGACCTGATCAGGCCACACCTAGTTCGGGTGGACGTGGAGATTTTGGTGGTTCATTTGGTCACACCAGTTTATTTGTAGATTTTCTTGCAAGAGGTGAACATCCTGAGGACATTGGTACACAGGTATAAATATGCATCTACATGTTCATTTTATAAGAATTTTGATGAATGTATATATCAAAGTAAAGTTTGCAATACATTTTAACAATCAAACTATTTGGTGTACAGACTATAGTAACGATGGGGAAATCATTTGTTCCACGAGTACATACATCGACACCAGTCCTAATCGGTAACCCTTATGGGGTATTTTGATTTCAATTTTTTAAATTATAAATGAAATGATTTTTAACTTGAGTTTTAAATTTATGATAGAATAACATATATGTTTGAAATATTAATGTTGGTTTAGGCGAGTCAATCGGCTTCCACGTCGATTCCACCCGAGGGGTTGTCGAGCACTCCTCCACTATCGGTCATCATAGACCAGGGGTAGGTACATTTATATTGTAAATTGTTTAACTTACATTAGTATAGTTACAATTATGAATTTTTAATTCACTATATATATGAAATGTGCATGTACACCTGAAAATATTATAAGCTTGTGTTACATGTGTCTACATGTCTGTCTAGGTTGATACCACAATCAGAATGGGCATCGGGTAAACATTAGATTCTGTGGTACTCGTGAGGCCTCTGATTTTCAGGTTGTTTAAATAAATTTCTACACAAAATGTGCAAACTTGAATATATAACTAAATTTACCTAATTCAAGTATGTACATGCTTTAACTTTGATCTTGTAGGACTTTGTTAGCGCGACTTTCATCCCTGACCCAAACATAGTTACACCTCTAGGAGGGCATGTGGAGTAGCCTCCAGATCAAATGGTAATTAAAAATTTTTATTATATTTAAATTCAATTATAAATTATATATTGTGAATATATAACTAAATAATTTTAAATTTCAAATTGAATATTAATATAATTTAAGCTAATACATGTTTTAAATTCTTTTTCTTTTATAGCATGTGACACATCTAGTAGTTGAGAATGTACAAACATGTCCTACAGAAGAGGGTGCACAGCCTATGGATATGGTACAATTAAAATATGATAAATTATAAATTAATTTCAATTACATAATTTTTAATTGTAGACTTGTGCATCTAATCTCAACTTTTTTTGTTTTGTTTGTGTAGATTTATTTAGAGAATGTAGAGGTTGCTTCAGGTGCAGTAGAGCATCCAAACCCAGATATGACGGTAATTTAATTTTAATATGATGAATTATAAATTAAATTGTCATTAAATTATTTTTCATTGTCTTACATATGATTTCATCTTTCTCTTGTACAGAGTGTTTCAGGTCATCTGCATAGTCCGCATGGCACGAAGAGGTCTCTTGATTATAGAGACAATACATGACCTAGAAACATGATTTTGTGGGTTATATTTGTTTATTTTGTGGACTATATATTTTTGGTTTGTCACGTACTCTATTGGACTTTATAATTCATGGTTCTTGAGTACTTAGTTGGACTTTAGTTCATGGGTTGTACTATGATGGACTTTTTTTCATGCACTTAATATATTTACATAAATTATGGACTTTATTATTGTTTGAAATTTTAATTTACACATATACATTTATGCATTTTATGTTCATAGTCAAGATATTAATATAGGACATTAATGTGAAATTAAATATAAATATGAAATTAAAGTTGAAATTAATAGGACATTTTAATATTTATAGTTTACAAATTTAGTGATCTCATACATGATATGTACATTCAATAATTAGCTATAATTAGTCAATGAACTTATTCAATTCACGTCAATCAATAATTAGTCAATAAATCATAATTTACGACGTCTTTAGGGGATGTCTTAAGGGTTAATAATAGAACGCCTTTAAAGGATGTCTTAAGGGTTCATAATAGAACGTCTTAAGGGGATGTCTTAAGGGTTCATAATAGAATGTATTAAGGGTTCATAATACAATGTATTAATGGTTCATAATACAATGTCTCAAGGGGATGCCTTAAGGGGTCATAATACAATGTCTTAAGGGGATGTCTTAAGGGGTCACAATACAATGTCTTAAGGGAATGTCTTAAGGGGTCATAATACAACATCTTAAAGATATAATTGATTTAACAATAATGTATGCATGAAATTTAGTGATTTGAAGACATACAAGGACATATATGTACATTTATGTCATCTCAAAATAATGTTTACAAAATTTGGATATGCCATCTCAAGAACATCTCAAACTCCTGCCCAGAATGTACTAGGTCTTCACACCACCTAATATCAAAAAGGTACAAGCAATATCAATGAAATCATCAAAACATACATAGTTTAATTTATATAAAACTAACTATATGTACACAACTCAAGTACCTGCATTTAAAAGTATTCCACATGTGTGTAGGTTGAATCCATGCATCCTCTCCTTTTTGTTTCAAAGCATGAGATCAATGCAATGATGGCTTAAGGATACAAAAGAGGATAATAAATCAATTTAAACTATTAATGTACAAGCAATATCAATATGTAATCAAAACATGTATTTAAATATATTTTTACTAATAATTACCTCTATTTAAAAAGACAATATAAAACTTAAACTATATTTACCTATATTTACTTATTCCATTGTACCATCTGCATCCTCTCTTTTTTGCAATGCATCTATGATTGTCTCATGCTCTTCCATAGAAATTGTCCATAACACTTTATTTGCAGGTCTTCCGCGATACCGATCTAGTTTTATATTTGTTGCCACCACCAAATGTGAATAATGTATAATTTTTTTATGCGGTTCATAATCTTCGAATGCAGGTAGACCATTCTTCCTTGCTAGGTATTTTCGTAGCCAAGTGCCAATAACCACAACTGATCCTATTGGAAAATATGAAAACAATCATCATATAAGCTCTCAAATATTTCTTAAGGGGATCAAAAAAATTGTTATCAAAATTTGCTTAAGGGGATGTCTTAAGGGGATCATGGTACCAATTGGATAATGATAGCCATCATCATCTTCTCAAGGTGATATTAACTTATGTTTACTCTCCACACAACGAGCCAACCAATATTCTGTTTGATCTTCATTCCCCTCAGGTGCAACAACAGCATACACGTGTCTTGCAAACAAAAATTGATTTAATAACTTGCGCATATCAATATAAAAAAATTAGTATTACAAAATAACTTAATAAAGCAAAATTAAATGAAATAAATTGACTTAAATTACCTTCTTGTACAAGATCTGAAACACGGTCATAGTCTTCAGATGCAAACACTTGATCATTTTCTTCAATAGTTCTTTCATATTGATCATGTGCTTGTGAAGGTGTCAACGATCTTTGTTCCCACTTTTCAACCCATTTTGTATTTTCACATGCTTCCCAATCTCCTGAGATGCAAAACTGGCAAAAACATGTAAGCTCCCTTGTCCAGATAGTCTTTGTGCTTGCTGTCGAACTCCTAAATGAATGTCGTTTAGTAGATCCACTAATTGTCTCATAGTCAACTCTAGGTACAATGTTATCTTCTTCAACCAACCAAAAGAATCGATGAACTCTAGAGTACTCACTCAAACCAGGTGTAGATAATATTGTATTACACCAATCAAAAATCCCATGTGCATCTTTAAATTTTATTGCATCTTCAAAATTTTAATAGTTCTCTAGCAAGAATTCTTTTGACACACGCACCAGCTCCATCATGTTCTCCTTTACCATGCCCAGCTTCAAAAAAACTCCATATATGTTGGACATTAAGTTCTTTGTGAATCCTACTTAACCAATAGAACATTCGAGCATTTTTTAATTGCCCTGTACAATTATCTGACCATATGAGGTGTTCTTTCATATGGATTCCTCTTTCTCTTAATTTTTTGTAAAATATACTGAAACAATATTGAACAAACTTTGATGAGTGTAATCAATTGTCACTCAAATAAAAATGATACTCCCTCAGAACTTTTCTATCATCCTCAGTTCTATTATTTGCATGTCTATAAACAATATGGACAAAGAATTATAATACTGTGATTGAATTTCCTCTTGCGGAGCTAGAGTATAATTTTCTGCAAAATCAACCACTGAAAATATAGTACCAATTGGAAATGTGTTTCTATATGCGCGAAATTGGCCATCAAGCCATCGAGCATGTTGAGAGTGAATGATATATTTTGGTACTATCTTATTCTTAAATTCACTCATGAATGCATGCACACTAACTTTTTTTGTAACTAAATCACAACGCTTTCCTATTTTTCCATCTTTTAAAGAATAGCGAACATTCTTAAATCTTTTAACTTCTACTAATTGTTGTCCAAAATCATTATCAACACTTTCATGCATACAAATTCCTAAGAATGAAAGGTTCCCACAATCAATGCATTGTCTAGAAATACAAGAACTTAAATAAAACAATTTACCATTAGATCTTTCACAAAACAAACTTGAAATAAATTCCCTTATTGCTTCAGGTGGCATATTAATACCGCATTCATGTATAATCACGTTAGTATGCAAGGTACAACGTATATATCGAAAAACATCATAAAAATAACAAAATTGAACATGCGTTTTACAACAACAAGATATTCGTTGCTTATTAATTTTTACATACCACAGTTTACATTTTTCAAAAGACCTTTGACTTATTTTAATATTACCAGGTAACACTAAATCACCACAAAATTTTCTATAAAATTCAATTTGTGTTGTATCTAATAAGTGTTTTGGGTGAGGATCACGAACTTTGGACCCCACCCTTAATTTTAAAACATCTCTAGCATTAGATGAAACCCTAGTATTTTCATGCCAATATTTTTCAATCAAAGATTTAATTTCAACATTCAATTTCATATCAGACCTCAGGAGTCGACCACTGAAACTCCAACATTGGTTGATAGGATCATTTTCTATAATTATTCTTCTTTTTGCCGCTCTTAGCAATGTTTTAGGATGTATTTTTAAAACTTCACTAATATTTCTTACCATTCTTTTATTCAAAGTTGCTTTATTAACTATAGCAGTTGTTATAGCTCTTCTTGCTGCATTTTTATCTTTAGATCGACTATTTTTTCCAATCGATTGAATGGCACTAGCAACAATACACATAGCATGTTTCAATGATTGATCTTTTCTTTTTGGTTTAACAAAAAAGCCTAACCTTTTCATTATTTTCCTCATTTTTTGCATTCTCATCAATTGCATCATTAGTTGACATTGAATTGTAAGTTTTTTACGATAAAAGAATTCGTTGTATATTTTATTTGCATGTGTTCTTATCTGCCTCCAAGAAATTTGACCAGGAAGATTATCAAAAACACCACTTTCAATTTTTAAAAAAGTATTTTCATTAAATTCAACATCACATTCTAGATTTTCATCTTCATCTTCATTTTCATCTTCAATTTCATTTTCATTTTCATTTTCATTTTCAACTTCAAAACGATTTACATTTTCATCTTCATTTTCATCAACAAAACGGTTTTCATTTTCATTTACATCAACAAAACGGTTTTCATTTTCATTTACATCAACAAAACGGTTTTTGTTTTCATTTTCAATAACAAGATTATTCTCAATTTCATTTTCAACAAAAGGATCATTCTCACTATCATTTTCAACAAATTCTATAAAAGTTTCATTTCTCTGAATATTATCAATGTCAACATCGTTAAGTCCAGCATCTTGTAAAATTTCTACATATGAATTTACTAAATCACTAACATGTGGATTTGAAGACGTACCTGGATTTGTGCATATTGAAACATTATCCATAGCATTGAAAGAGGGATTTGAAGACATAGTAGGACTTGATTGTATAATCATATTCTTCTCCAAATTGACTTCTTGCAAATTCGCTTCATCTACAACAATGGTCTCCTCTATGTTTGCATCTTCAATAGTTGTGGAATTGGATGCTCCCCCATCATTCATTGATTTAATTCTCATTCTTCTTTCTCTTTGTCTATGTCTCTCCTTTTCTTTGTTTGCTTCAATTTCTTCAGGAGTCAATGTCTTCCTCCTCTTATTACGAAATTTATTTCCCATGATTATAAAATTCTCAAGCCCAAATGAATGTAAATAGTGAAATTCTTCAAAAAATCCGATTCAAATTGGAAGTTGAAGACCTAAAAGGACTAAATATTTCCTCTTGAGTTCCTCAAAACAAGTAGAAAACTAGCACAATTCTACTTTAAAACTAATTTCTTCATGCCTCCTTTGAAAAAAATTATCAAAAATGAAAGTCACCACCTATAAAAAAAAATGCTCAATGAAAAAAATAGAGCAATTTTACTGTTCTCGGCCGTACATGTGAAATTACAGACTTCACAATAAAAATTGACAGCATTTTAAAAAATATAGTTGACAGAGAAACGGGATCTCGAGTTTAAAACGGGATCCCGTATCTTTAAATACGAGATCTCGATTACAAATCGGGATCCCATGTTTTAAAGATACGGGATCCCGATTACAAATCAGGATCCCGTGTTTTAAAGATACGGGATCTCGTTTCAAACTTGAGATCTCGTTTCTTTATATTAAATCCGGTGACCGTTGACAGTAGAGCGGGATCCCGTTTCTAAACGGGATCCCGTTCCACTGGCAATGGTCACCGGATTTAATATAATGAAACGGGATCCCGTTCTACTATCAACGCTCGCCGGATTTGATTGTAGTAAACGGGATCCTGAGTTTAAAACGGGATCCTATATCTTTAAACGTAATCGGGATCCCTTTTTTTTAATTTGAAATTTTTTTGGCCTTGTGGTTGGGTGTTTGCTTTGGATTTTGGTTTGGGAAAAGCGTTGGGAGTCCGAACCTAGGCCTTCAAGCTAGTTTGACCTGCAACTTGAAGGTTCTAACAATGTTAGGGAAAAAAATCGAGTTTGGACATATGGTTGACGATTTTTTTTGCAAAATTTTTTAACGAAATTAAAACCCATTTTAGATGAGACAATGCAGATTTCAAATATGTAATTTTTTTTATAATTGAATTTTTTATTTATTTTTCAATTAATTTCTTATGAAATTGGTCCATAAACTTTAAATATCAATGTTTTTTACTATTTTAATAACTTTTGATCAACATAACATTTTGACGAACGGATTGCACAAGGGCAAACTTCAAACAATTATTTTCAATTTTAAAAAAAAAAATGCAAAAAATGATAAATTTAGGTCATCTTATGCGTGTCGTACACGACAATTTTTCTTAACATCAAATATGCCTGATGAAAAATTAACAAAAAAAAAAATATTCAATAAAAAATTACAAAAAAATATCCCGGGCACGCTTCAGTGAGTCGCAAGTCTTTTCCCAAAAGGATTTAGAAAAATATGATAATTTAAGTCAAAATATCGATGTCGTACACGTGCATGGTATGGTAAAAAAAATGACTTTTTAATAATGGTTTTTACAAAAGCCTATTGAAACTCAATTTGTACAATGTGGGTATTGAAATAAATTACATATTTGGAAACTAGACTCTGAGTACTACATTTTATGATTAGTGACTTTTTGAAGATTTCATCTCTAAGTGCTTCAAATTTTAAGGTCAAATGTGTCAAACTCTGAAAATCAGAGAAAACACTTCCACTTTTTGACCAAAAAGTGGACTCAACTTCTTGCCAGCACCCCTTTCCAAGTTATCCTTTACATAATTATATAAGGTTCCTTCATTTATATGCACATAGAAATTCATATATCTTTTCTTTAAATATGACACACATATTCTCATGTTAAAATGTATGATAAGTCAATATCCAATTTGGAGATCATTTTCTACTTGAGAGGAGTTGTGCTTTTGTACCTTGAAATATCCTTGCATTACAACTTTGGTTTGCCAAGACATAAAGTCCTCTCCTTTAAGATTAGAATATCGTGAATAGGTATAGACTCTTGGTCAAGTATAAGATAATATCATTTAAAAAGGTAATTAGAACATATATATCTCTAATGTACATTTTTCAACCCTATTGTTGAATATTAATATAAACACATTCAAGTGCATACCCTAATCTTAGGGAATAAACTAATCTCCTACTTTCAAGGGTTATAAATAATCGAGAATGTAAGCTCTCCACCAATGATTAAACTACCAACTAAAGCTATTCATAAAGTAACATCATACTCTAAATAGTAATGGCATAATACTTCTATTAGGATTTTATCCCTTTAATTTCCAAGCAACATAACTTATTCAAACAATACAAATACCATATTGTATTTTGGATATTATCATAATACCCTATTCTAGCTTATCTTTGTTATAATAATCAAGGAATATAATTATGATAACAAAATATCATATCCCTTCCATCTTATAATTAGTCTAGCTAACTGCATATATAATCTAGTTGATTGAACTTGCACACACATATTTTCTAATAGCAATAGTATGCACACAAATAATAGCTCAAACACTTTCAAACAATAATAATACTTAGTTTCAGAATTAATAAGAGATAGAGAGAAAGATATCTTAAGCATGTCCGGTATAAATTAGCTCCCAATGAATATCTTAAGACTCCTTGCTCAATGTAAATGGCTTTTCTTGTTACCTCCTTTGTTCTCAACTTTTCTTGTTGCTAATAATTAAATAGTCTACTCTTCAAACTCGTAATAAGTTGCTCTCAAACTAAAAAATATACTGCATACAAACTAACAAATTCACAACTCTCTCAAACTCACACAAATACTCAGACTAATTTTAGATCAAATCGCTAGCCAAACACTATGCTAATGCCTTCTATTTATACAGAAATGAAAAGTAGTTTTCAGCTAAAAGCAACCTATGTTTCTTGCCACCTCTCTACTCTCTACTAGCCGTGGGCATTGGTGGGAAAAAATAGTTGCAAAAATGTATTTAAAACCAACTCTAATAGTTCCTTAAAATGCCATGACCCAGCTGAAAGTTCCTTACAACAGCTATCAATAGTTATAAATATTACCTTTTAACTTAGTTAAACTTGAACTTGGCATGCAGATTATCAAGCATGATATGGTGTTGAGATCTCACAATTTGCTACGGTTAGTAAACTAGTTTTAAATGCTACCTTTAACGTGGCCTTTCCATAAGCCTCACGTGGCATTCAAACCCTTATTCACCTTCCCATACATGGGTTACATTATCCTCTCCTTTGCATGGAAAATTTTCCATGAATATGGCTGAAGTTATTAGTTTTAATATTATATATGGTTATGTATATATATTATAATTTATATATTTAAAATATATTCTATATATTAATAAATATATATACCATTCAATAATAATATTTATATATTAATATATTTATTCAATAGTCCAAAAAGTATATATATATATGATAAATTATTTAAATAAAATAATGTATATATGTTAATATATAAGACAGACGATTAAATTTAATATGTTATATATGCCTCAATTAAAGGGTGGGTGTAAAAATTTGGGGGACCAAAAAGTGGTCAACTTTTAAAAACAAAATTGAAAAGCCATAACGTGAGCACGTTGTAACGCACTAGCATTATAGCTTTGGTGTACCAAGCATTAAGGATCGATCACACTGAAGCTATGATGTGCTTGTGTTATAACGCGGGCATGCCATGACTTGTTATAAGAAAAAGAAAAAGAAAAGAAAAAAAAGCAAAGTGAATTCATTTTTTATGTCACATTTTCACCATCCATGACTTGCAAACCCTTCCAAGGCACGCTCGCATTATTGAGAGCCCAAATTCCATTGTTTCTTCACCGAATCTTCACTAATTTTTCACTAGAAATCTGCCACGTCAATGGGGAGCTCAAAGGAGTAAGCTTTAATATTTTTTTGTTAATTTCTTGTTAAATAGGTAGGTTTAATATGTTTTTGATCTTAATTTCTTTAATTTTCAGGAGTTGATAATCCACCTCATTCTCCACCTCCTAACCAAATACCTGATGAACAACCACCCCAACGAACTCCTCCAACAATTCCTCAACATCCTCCTAGAACTCAACAAAGTTTAATGGTGGAAATTGAAAACAACAAAAAACAAATTGAGGAGTTAATTGTGAGGTTGAACGATCCTATAAGTTCAACCTCACAAAGAACCACGCTTGCAAATTTATTTCAAGCTATGTTAACACATGTAGATGCAATTAGCAAGCAATTAAGTGGTTGGGCGAATAAGAGACAGGAGTACAAAGATTTTTAGTAAATTTTAAATTGCATTCGTTTTTATAGCTATTTATTATTAAAAAATCAAATGATTATTGATTTGTAGTTTAATTTCTATTTGGATGGTTTCTATAGGACTTTGGCATGTCAAACCCTGAGCATGCAGATCTTCCACTTGAGAAGAGAGATCATTTGGCAACGATAAGTAATTATTTTGTTTAATATATCATTTTTTTATAATGTAATGTCTTTACTTGTTATTGTAACAGTTGAAGCTTGATCAGGAACTAAATAGGAGGAGCAGCCCTCAAATTCAAATTAAATGAGTGTCATACACATCGCCATCCACCTGACCAATAAAGGCCACCTGTTTGTTTCCTTCACCTGGAGGGCAATGAATTTTGATTGGGGTCCTTTTTTGTATGCCTATATGGCATTTTCCAACATATTTCGTATTGCATATACTTGACATTGTATGCCTATATGACATTCTTGTAAGCCTATATGTTTATTTTATATATATATTTTATACTTATATCGACATATATTGATGTATGCCTACATCGCTATTTGGCGAATACAAATCTTTTTTATTGATGGTGTCCATATTTGCATTATAAATCCATGCTTCAATAGATATGTGTAGATGGTTTACTTCAAACATTTAAAATCCAAGTGTTTTCCATGCACTCTTCTTTTCTATAATTGTAAATATTTAATAGTTTGAACATTATTCTCCTGTAAGATTTATTGAGCATTAAATCAATCATGTGACTATAGTAATGCTTCATGCTTCATGTGCTTCACAGAGGAAATTCATGTGTATTCTTCATGCTTCATGTTTCATGCTACCATGCTTCATGCTTCATGCTCTATATCATTGAGGAAGACATCTACCATTCCACATGTCTGCTTCATGCTACCATTCACTTGTATGCTTCATGCTTCATGTATTACATAGATAAATAAAACATCATAAAACTATTGACAAAAGGAAATGGAAAGTAACAACTAAGTCTCACAAACAAGAACTCAAGGCATGCAAGGCTTATTAAAGATCATAAGGGCATTGGATTATTGGAGATTAAGAGACCATGAATCAACCTTCCCAACAACAAACTTCACAGATATTCATCCTATTTCTAAACATGAATTAAAACCCAATAATGAGAAGAATGCAACTTTAAAAGTTAAAATTGCATTCTTACAATAGTCAATAAACAACTTCAAGAGACGTGCATGACAAAAACATAACCAACCGAAAGTTCAAGAATTGTCTTTTCCCTAAGCATATATGAAAAGTTGCAAATAAAGCAATTTAGGTTCTCACGAATACTAATGATATGAATTTGGTTATGACTTTTCAAAGGCGAAAAGTTGTGACCCTTCGAATAGGAAAGGTTACAAACCTTTTATAACAAATGGTCCAGTGACCATGTCTAGCATAGATGTGCCCACCTAGACGTGTTGGTGCTAACTGTTTTCAACCCCACAAAGATCAAAACAAAAAGTAGCCTACCTTGCAACTTTACACTACATGCAACTGACTATTTTCCATCAACTGAAATCTATTCACCACAGACAAATGACTTTAAGATATCAAAAACCAAGAGAGGTTGTTGTAGAGGGTCCCTATGTGATCTTGTAGCCTTAGAAAAAAATGTTTAAAAGTGCCTGGTTTTCGATTAATCGCTCGTCATTTTTTTTCCCTTTTGCATTTTGGTCTCTTAAGAGACTTCGCTAGTAGAATGTAGCTCAAACTGTTTCAGCGTGTTTGGGTGTGAAAGAGGACCTTTCCTAGCATAAATCCACCCATACAAACATGTTGGAACTGTTGGTTTGGTCGTAGGATGAACATAACAAAATTTACACCACTTTCCAACTTTACACTATGTATGCAATTAACCCATTTTCTATCAACTAAAATCTGTTCACCATGGGCAAACAACTTGGAGCTATCAAAAATTGAGAGAGGTTATTTTATAGGGGCCTTATGTGATCTCAGAGATTTAGATGGAATGTTTCCAAGTTCCATGGTTTATGAGTAATCACTCGTCAAAGTTTGTTGCCCTTTTGCACTTTGGTCTCATAAGACTTCGTTGATAGAATGTGACTTGGACTATTTCAGCGTGTTTGGTTGTGAAAAATGTTCTTTCCTAGCATAAACCAAGCCATATGGACATGTTGGAACAGTCAATTCAGTCATATGATGAACAAAATTAAAGTTACACCACTTTCCAACTTTACACTACATACAACTGACCCATTTTCCATCAACTGAAATTTGTTCACCATGGACAAAAAACTTGGAGATATCAAAAAGCGAGAGAGGTTATTGTAGAGGATCCATACTTGATCTTGTATCCTCAAAAAAAATGTCTCCAAGTGCCACAGTTTTTTAGTAATCACTCGTAGAAGTTTTTTTCCCTTTTGCACTTTGGTCTCTTAAGAGACTTTGACGGTAGATTGTGGCTCAGACTATTTCGGCCTATTTGGGTGCAAAAGAGGACCTTTCCTAGCATAAAACCACCCATAAAAATATTTTGGAATAGTTGGTTTGATCGTATGACGAATAGAACAAAATTTACACCACTTTCCAACTTTACAATACATGCAACCGACTTGTTTTTCATCAACTGAAATCTATTCACCATGAGCAAATGACTTGGAGCTATCAAAAACTGAGAGAGTTTATTGTAGAGGGGGCATACATGATCCTATATCCTTAGAAATAATATTTCCAAGTGCCACGGTTTCTAAGTAATCTCTTGTCAAAGTTTTCTATCGTTTTGCACTTTGGTCTCTTAAGAGACTTCGCCAATAGAATGTAGCTCGGACTGTTTTAGCATGTGTGGGTGTGAAAGAGGAAATTTTATAGCATAAAACCACCCATATGGACATGTTGGAATAGTTGATTTCGTCGTATGAAGAATAAAATGAAAGTTACGCCACTTTACACTACATGCAACTAACTCGTTTTTCATCAACTGAAATTTATTCACCACGAGAAAATAACTTGGAGAAATCAAAAAATTGAGAGAGGTTGTTGTAGATGGGCCCTACATGATCCCATAGCCTCATATGTAACGTTTCCAAGTGCCACAGTTTCCAAGTAATTGCTCATCAAAGTTTGCTACCCTTTTGCACTTTAGTCTCTTAGAATGTAGTTCTGACTGTTTTAACGTGTTTGGGTGCAAAAGATGACCGTTCCTAGCATAAACCCACCCATATGGATGTGTTGGAACATTTTTTTTTTGTCATGTGATGAATAGAACAAAAGTTATGCCACTTTCCAACTTTATACTACATGCAACTAACTCATTTTCCATCAACTGAAACTTGTTCACCACAAGAAAATGACTTAGAACTATCAAAAACTGAGATAGGTTATTATAGAGGGGGCCTACATGATCTCGTAGCCTGAAAAATAATGTTTCCAAGTGCCACGATTTCCAAGTAATTGCTTGTCAAAGTTTTCTACCCTTTTGCACTTTGGTCTCTTAAGAGACTTTGTCGATAGAATGTGGCTCAGACTGTTTTGGCATGTTTGGGTGCGAAAGAGGACCTTTCCTAGCATAAAACCACCCATATGGATGTGTTTGAACAATTGGTGTGGTTGCACGATGAACATAGAATAATCTACACATGCACCTTCCTCAACTTCTCGAGAGAAGGAAGAATCTCTTCGTTGAATACATTATGTATCTCATTCAATTTGGCCTACTTCTTTTTCAAGTTTTTTTCTAGAGCAGACTAACCTCCTTTTTGTTGACGATAAAATATTCTTGTCTTTTAATTCCTTTTCTAAGTGGTTAATTTTAGTATTTAGTTTTTTTGCTTCAATTTCAATACTTCCAACTATTGCCTTTGCATTTGCAACTATTTTATCATCTTTGGAAGTGTCTTTTTTATTACAGAATGCAAATGTTTCTTTTAACAAGTATTTTATAGAACTTATCTACTTTTATAGATAAGACTTTTAGGTTTCCACCACATCGATTCTCTTTCTTTCACTTACATTTCATTTTGCTTCTTCATTATCATCTATTTCCAGTTGTATTTTCTCCACAAAAGTCTTAAGTTCAAGAATCTTTGACTTCATTTGTTCATTTTTCAATCTGCCCATAAAGATTGGAATGATTGTAGGATATGCACAAAATGGAAAATGTATAGAAAATGTGGTAGGATAGACAAGGGAATTAGTAGTTTGAAAAAATGCCTCAAAGAAATGTGGTCTCATGGTAATAGGCATCACCATGAGACCACATTTCTTTGAGGCATTTTTTTCAAACGGCTCAATACCTTTTCTATGCTTTTGCTTTCTTTATTATGCTTTGATAGATTTTTTCCATGTACCCATAGTTTGGTTGAAAGCACATGTTAGCCATGGCAGCAAGGGGACCTTGGAATGGGGTATGACATCTATCAAAACATAAAAGGGAGGATTTTCATGAGTGTTATGGTTGTAATTTCCTTAGTAGACACATGCAAAATGTGGATGTGTAGACAAGGCACGTGAACTATTTAACAAAATGCCTCAATGAGATATGTCCTCATGGTCAATGTGGATGCATTGACAAGGTAGTGAGCACAAAATGATTGCAGGATATGCACAAAATGGAAAATGTGTGGAAAATGTGATTGCATAGACAAGGCAATGAGTTGTGTAAAGAAATGCCTCAAAGAAATATGGTCTCATGGTGATGGACATCATTTTATGTGATAGCATAGAATTATTGCAGGATATGCACAAAATAGAAAATGTATGGAAAATGTGGTAGAATAGACAAGGCAATGAGTTGTTTGAAAAAATCCCTCAATACATTTTCTATGCTTTTGCTTACTATTATGCTTTGATAGATTTTTTCCATGCATCCATAGTTTGGTTGAAAGCACATGTTTTAGGATTTTAGCCATAGTAGTAAGGGGACCTTGGAATGGGGTATGACATCTATCAAACATAAAAGGGGGGATTTTCATGAGTGTTATGGTTGCAATTTCCTTAGTAGAGACATGTGAAATGTGGATGCATAGACAAGGCACGTGAACTATTTAACAAAATGCCTCAATGAGATATGTCCTCATGGCCAATGTGGATGCATTGACAAGGTAGTTAGCTGTTTGAAAAAATGCCTCAAAGAAATGGGTTATCATAGTGATATGCATCACCATGACACCCTATTTCTTTTAGGCAATTTTCCAAACAATCACTATGAGACCCCCATTTCTTTGAGGCATTTTTTTCAAACAGCGCACTACCTTATCATTGCTACCTTGTAGAAAAACTAATAAAAGGACAATATGAGAATAATATAGTCAAACTTAGATTTTAGATTTATAATGTAAAACAATGCATTTACACATTACTAAATTTAGGACGTTAATTAAAATGGTATAAAATGTAAGAGGAAAGGGCACAAACATACATTTTTTAAAAGATCAATCAAACTGATTTTTTAAAGGATGTATTGCTAGTAGCTAATCATTGAGTAAAAATATTCATTATCACAAAGGTATGCTAAAATCAATAGGATGAATGATAGAATGAGGTGATGAATAAAAAGTCAATTATCGATTGAAAATTGACTATTTAATCAAGTGGACCAACTTCTATTGAGTTAAATAATGAACTCACAACCAATGAATTAATAGCAAAATCACCTATCTATAAGTGGGGTTAGAAGGAATATTATTTGAAATATTGAATAGAAGGCAGTGAGTTGTTTGAAAAAATTACTCAAAGAAATGGGGTCTCTTGGTGATGTACATCACCATGAGACCCCATTTTTTTTAACAACTCACTACCTTTTCTATGCTACCACTTTGACAAGGTAGTGAGTTGTTTGAAAAAATGCCTCAAAGAAATGTGGTCTCGTGGTGATGTCCATCACCATGAGACCACATTTCTTTGAGGAATATTTTCAAACAACTCACTACCTTGTCTACGCTTTTGCTTTCTATTATGCTTTGATAAATTTTTCCCATGCATCCATAGTTTGGTCAAAAGCACATACTTTAGGCTTTTAGCCATAGCAGCAAGGGGACCTTGGAATGGGGTATGACATTTATCAAAAAATAAATGGGGGGATTTGCATGAGTGTTATGGTTGCAATTTCCTTAGTAGACACATGTGAAATGGGGATGCATAGAAAAGGCACATTAACTATTTGAAAAAATACCTCAATAAGATATTTCCTTGTGGACTAGAATGATTGTAGGATATGCACAAAATGGAAAATGTATGGAAAATTTGGTAGCATAGACAAGGGAATGAGCTATTTGAAAAATTCTTCAAAGAAATGTGGTCTCATTGTAATGTCCATCACCATGAGACCACATTTCTTTGAGGCATTTTTTCAAACAAACATCACCATGAGACCACATTTCTTTGAGCCATTTTTTCAAACAAACATCACCATGAGACCACATTTCTTTGAGCAATTTTTTCAAACAACTCATTGCCTTGTCTAACATTTTTGGTAAAATGCTTTGGTAGACATGTATGGAAAATGTGGTAGCATAGACAAGATAGTGAGTTGTTTGAAAAAATGACTCAAATAAATGTGGTCTCATGGTGATGTCCATCAACATGAGACCACATTTCTTTGAGGCATATTTTCAAACAACTCATTGCCTTGTCTAACATGTTTGATAAAATGCTTTGGTAGACATGTATGGAAAATGTCGTAACATAGACAAGGTAGTGAGCTGTTTGAAAAACATCACCATGAGACCACATTTATTTGAGGCATTTTTTTCAAACAGCTCACTACCTTGTCTATGCTTTTGCTTTCTATTATGCTTTGATAGATTTTTTCCATGCATCCATAGTTTTATCAAAAGCACATGTTAGCCATAGCAGCAAGGGGACCTTGGAATGGGGTATGACATCTATCAAAACATAAAAGGGGGGATTTTCATGAGTGTTATGGTTTCAATTGCCTTAGTAGACACATGCAAAATCTGGATGCATAGACAAGGCACCTGAACTATTTGAAAACATGTCTCAATGAGATATGTCCTCATGGACTAGAATGATTGCAAGATATGCACAAAATGGAAAATGTATGGAAAATTTGGTAGCATAGACAAGGGAATGAGTTGTTTGAAAAAATGCCTCAAAGAAATGTGATCTCATGGTGATGTCTATCACCATAAGTCTCAATGAGATATGTCCTCATGGACTAGAATGATTGCAAGATATGCACAAAATGGAAAATGTATGGAAAATTTGGTAGCATAGACAAGGGAATGAGTTGTTTGAAAAAATGCCTCAAAGAAATGTGATCTCATGGTGATGTCTATCACCATAAGACCACATTTATTTGAGGCATTTTTTCAAACAGCTCGTTGCCTTGTCTAACATGTTTGATAAAATGCTTTGGTAGACATGTATGGAAAATGTGGTAGCATATACAAGGTAGTGAGCTTTTTGAAAAAATTCCTCAAATAAATGTGGTCTCATGGTGGTTTCCATCAATATGAGACCACATTTATTTGAGGCATTTTTTCAAACAACTCATTGCCTTGTCTAACATGTTTGATAAAATGCTTTGGTAGACATGTAAATATAAGGCACATGAGTTGTTTGACAAAATGCCTCAATGAGATATGTCCTCGTGGACTACAATGATTATAGGATATGTACAAAATGGATTTGTTGAAAATGTTTTAGAAAATTTCAAGAAAATGCAATTTCTAGGTGTAAAACCAAATTACAAAGCATTTTCCAACATCCCCTATGCTCATACCAAAATGGAAGTTTTGGAAGGGGTATACACATCCACTAAAAAGGAATGAGAAATGATGTATTATATTACATAGTTATAACAGCTCTCATAAATGTGTATACAAAATGTGGAAGCATACACAAGGTAGGTCAATTGTTTAACAAAATGCCTCAAAGAGAAGTGGTTTAAAATGTAATTGGCAAGTGTAAAGAATTGTGTAGTTTAAAATATGCCAAGAGGGGCTAAGGTTATAAAGAGAAACAAACAATCCGATGAACATGGAATATGCATAATAACTATAGTGTAGAAAAAAGTATCCCTTTTTCACACTTGATTTGGGAATAATTAATAATAAAATGAGCTTAATTATGCCTTGATTTAGTGTTGTAATGTGTTTTACACATTCACATTAAGTTTAGGACCCTCCTTAATAAAATAGACTTAATGGTGCCTTATTTAGGGTGTTATAAAGTGTATCTTTACACTTTCACACTAATCTAGGGCTTTATTAATTAATTAAGGTTAATTGGGCCCTTCAATTCAAATCCAAGCCTAATTAATTATAGATTTTGAAGGATAAATCTTGACATTCATTAATGATATTACACAACACTTAATTTTTGAAGGTGTTTTTCCTAGGTTAATGACCTAGGACTCATTCACCACCTGGCGAATGGGTCCTCACTAGGTCCTAGGACCCTATTTCCACATAACATTTAACATCCCTGAAGTGTGTCCTAGTTGAGTGAGCTAGGACCCATTCGCCACATGTGGAATGGGTCCTCACTTAGACCTAGGACCCCCCTTGGGATATGTTTTTGACAGTATTTTAATGATTTCAAATCCTAGATTTGATGTTGGCTTGTGATATTTGAATTTCGGGAATTCAAAATAAGATATATATAAATACAAGGCTATTTCACTATGTTTCATCTAAGCAATCTAAGAATTTTTATGCAAACATCCTAATAGAAAGTTTATGAGATCAAGAGAATTCACAAGAGCATTTATACGACATTCAAAGGAAAATTTGAAGAATTTTATTACAGCAATCAAGAGTCATTTCATCGTGTCAAAGGAATAGTGCATCGTGCATGTTCTTGAGCTAATGCACGTTGATGTAGCATTGAAGATCCAATTCAAGAATTGTTTCATATCAAATTTCATGATTAGGATCTATATCCGTTGAGGCCACTTCATTCAAGATTGTTGATTTGTACTCCAAGGTTTCAATTAAGGTTTGGTGAGTTGTTACATATTATTGTTCATTCATCATTCCTTTATGCATTGTTTCATTTCAAGGTTTAATTACCAAAATAGGGTTTGACCAAGGCAACCCCCTATTCCCTAACAAAACAATATTTTTTCTTCTCATTTGATGTGTGATTACAGGTTTTAGGTTGAAGATTAATTGGAGAGAGAAAATTGCAATGTTGCAAAGTTGTCAAAGTTGTCACCTTTCTTGCAAAATCATGAAAACTGAGCTACAGGGTTTATTTATGGGTTTCCAACAGTCTCTGACTAGGATCTGGGAGTGTAGACATTGAAGAATAGAACCCAGAAATAAATTTTCCAAAACCCTAGCCAGGACCCATTCGCCATAGGGCGAATGAGTCCTTAATGAGGCTTGAAAAAACACTTTTTACAATAAGTACACAACATTTGACCCTCTTAAAACTTTCCTTTTGATTGGTATATCAATGAGGTTTGATTTTTGATTCACTTACACATTATAACCCTCATAATTGAGTGAGACTAGGAAATAGGTACAAGGCCCATCAATCCACTTTAGCCTCACCCATTTTTCTTTATTTCAATAACAAAATCAAAGCATTGTATTAAGCATGTATGATAAGGAATGATAAAGAAACATAATAGAATTAAGGAAAATGTAAAGAAAATGTGTAAAGACTTGATATACCTAAAAAATGGAGATTCAAATGGAGGAACTACCCAATTATGTAGTTTTTTTTTCTTCTTGAATCAAACTCCTCAACAATTTGAGTTTTGCACAAGCTTGATTCCTTTTCAATGTTCAATTGTATATCACTCAAATAGAATTACTAACAACAATACAAATAACCAATCTATAATGTTAAATTCCTACAATTCAATCACAATTAACATTGCAACACTACAAAAAAATGAAACTTAAATTGATATATATCAAATTCAATGTGAAAACTTTGTTATTTTGTCCTTCCTAAGTTGGAAAACCATAAAAAGGTGGTGGAAAGTTCATGCAAAGGTGGTAGAATGTGAAAAAAATTCATGTGCACTTCTCAACAGCATCAAAAATATTTTTTTTATCGAAACACGTGCATAACCAACAAAATAATAAAACATGTGGGCTTGGATCACGGGTGTGCTAAATTTTTTACCATTTTTAAAGTAAGCCAAAACTTGCTCGCATTATAACATAAGCACGTTTTGTCTTGCTATACAAAAACAATTATATCTCAACTTCTTCAAAACATGCTTGCATTATGAAAATTTTGATTTTCTAAAGGTTTCCTCTTTGTCTCTCCTTAGCCATATAGGTCTCTCACTTAACCCTAAACCCTAATCCATCAACCCTAAACCCTAATCCCTCAACTCTATACCCTAATCTCTCTCTCTCTCTCTCTCTCTCTCTCTCTCTCTCTCTCTCTCAAAATTCTCCCTCCCTCTAAATACATGTACATACATACATACTTACATACATACAAGCATGCATACATATGTACATACAATCTTACATACATACATACATACATACATACAAGCATGCATACATACAAGTGTACATGCATACATACATACATGCATACAAGCATGCATACATACAAGTGTGCATGCATACATACATACGTACATGTCATACAAGCATACATACATACATACATACAAATATATACGCATACATTTAATAGACTAGAATTTAACACAAAGCAAGACATAACACGAGCGCGTTAAAACATGCTTGCACAATGCCTTGCTTAGGCAACTCTTGAGCACAAATGCAAAAAAACATCAAAACCATGAAATAACGCAAGTGTGTTATAACGTGCTCGTGTTATTTATTGATTTGGGTGGTATTTGCTTTGGATTACTAACCCAATGGCTTGGAGTGCCTTCCCAACGTCCAAATATGTGTTTTTGCATATACTACAAGATTTCACATAATCATATTCATGCTAACCATCAGATTTGCATGTGTTTCAAAGTTGAGCAAATCGAACACCTAGGTAATGTTAGGCTCTCTCTTAGCTATTTAATGATGTATTTTTTCACATTTTGACAATGTTAGGTCTTTCATCTTTAATTTCTTTTGTTTGTGTGTTCATTTTTTGACAAAAGCCAGTGTTTGGTATTTTTTCATTATAAATTAACCATTCATTAAAATTTCAAATAAGTTACATTTTTAGAATCTAGACTCCATTCTACACATATTAAAAATAAATCAAAAATAATTTTTAAATAGTTTTCAAAATTTATAGGGGTGGCACGGCCAAAATTCTATTTTTTAGGATGTGTCTACTTTGAAAATTAATAAAAAAATCAAATAATCATTAAAAAATTATCAAAAAAATCGGGCATAAACTACATGTTGAGAGACAATTTCTCATCAAAGCGATTTTAAAATTACCAAAAAAAATAACCTTTTGAGGGAGCCACAAAATTTGCTATGTTATGTTTTTTTGACAAAAACAACACCAATTTTTGTGGCTCCCTCTTTTGAACCCCTTAATCTCTACCATTTAAAAAAAAAAATAGTAGTTTAGAAAGTAGACCTGGAGCACTATCCTTTTTTTTGTTGCATCTAAATTTTTTGTGTGTAACTATCCTCAATTTCACATCCAAGGTCAGTATTTCTTGATTTTAGAAAACAAAAAAAAAGTGGCCACTTAAGACCCTTTTTTGGCCCCCCATCTTTTTACACATACCCTAAATATCGACACCTAAATGCTCCCTTAGATACATATATATGCATTCCCTATGTTCTTATATATATATATACACACACACACCCACACATTTACGAAATGAATGTCATTTTCAAGAGTTTTGTTGTTGATTAAATGGTCGAGGGGGATTCAAGACAAACAACACATAACTAACTAGAAAGCCTAACATCTAAGGTTTAGAATTTGCCGATACACATCTCAGATTGACTTGACAATGTTTATATGTCTTATGCAATGAGTGTGTGTGTCTACTTATATAGAAATACCAATGGTTCCCATACCAAACTCATCTTTTGGGTGATACTCTTCCTCCTCCTTTGGAGGGTTTGAACCTTTCCTGCATCCAACATAGTGCAACATGTACATAGTCAATTGATATATAAATCATATTCATCATATATCAAAAGCATCATTAAAGCATTTAAAGAGTAATTCATCATAATGCATATTCATATATTTCATTCATCCATTGAACATACTAAAGTCATAATCTTGCATTAAAAACATATCTACTTGTAAAAGTAAAATTAATCTAGTAACTTAAAAATGGGACTTGTAATAGACACCCAATATGAATACTCTACTGCACACAACCATGAAGTGTAACCACACACCATGCATCAGGGTTATTCAGTTGTCTACCCAAGAGCTCCAGATCAACATCATTTCAATGTGATCAACTCCACTTCTCTTCATCCTTCACAATGCCCGATGTCCCCTGAAAACAAAATCAACTGCAAAAAATTCACTCAGACAAAGATTAATTATCAACCAATTCCTTCAAAAAAAATTACCTTAAGCTTGTTAGGCTAAGAAATCACAATAGAAGAAATATTCAGAACCTTAAACACCATGAATCAACACATGTAATAACATGCAAGATCATGCAAGATCATGCAAGTAAATGCAACCCACATGCACATGCAAGCATATGCAAATCATGGATCTTGCTCTAATACCAAATGAAAGGGAAAATGAACTCAAAATGTCTTCCAAGGACCAATATGCACCTTCATATCTTATGTTTATTTAAACAAATCAGATTTCAACAACCTAATACAAGCATGTACTACTATGCCTTAATGCGGAAATAGACACAATTTAATTTTCCCATGCATTAACCCTTAGAGGAAAATTTAAGTAAATTCAAATCTAGGAAAAGTTTAGTAGCATAACGGTATATAAAATTAACATTTCAAGAATGAGAAACACAAAGAATAAAAAAAAGATAAATAGAAGAGAAGAAAACATGATATACATGGGGAAAACCCTTTTGGGTAAAAAAGCCCCACACTCCAAAGCATTGAACCAGTGTATTAATCTGCAACAATGTAGTTACAATACACTATAGGCTCATAGCCTTAACATAGAGATTACATCTTGCTCTTTTGGAGGAAATCCGACAACATAATCCTGCATTGAAGAACTCTCCTCATACAAATCCTCTAGCAATTGCTCATATTTATAGCGCTCAAATATGGACACCCAAAATTGCCATGTGTCAACATCCTCTTCACTCCATGCATGCAAACAGAAAGGATAACATACAAGGCGCCTATCTTCACCTACTTATGTAAATTATAGCCAATCTCAACATGCAAGGCATATGTCATAAATTTTTATGCCAAAATTCAGTCCTCTCAACATGCATAGTGCCTACCACATGCAAGACTAACACCTGCCACAATTTCACAAGTCATGGCTCTTACATTGTCATACAAGCTATCATAATTTTTCATAGAAGTTGTCATAGTTTGAATCTTACAACTTATGACAAATTCCACTAAAATACCTTATAGTGGGGTCCACAAAGTGGGATGCCTATTTCCACCAAAATAGGATGCATGTCATTCTAGTCACTTGCCATGTAAGTTACCACCTCACCGAAATAGGTCCCACAAAGTGACATCACAAGAATGGCATAAAATAAATACATAGGCTAAAATAAATAATTAATTAACAACATTAATGTTAGGATTTGCAAAAGTTGAGACACCTTAATCCGAACAATCTTTAAAATCTAGAGAACACACTCAAGGACTTAACTTTCATCTTTGATGAAAATACTCAAGAAACTACATCTTTATGACACTTGGCACTTATTCCATCTCATCATCCACATGCCCCTGAGATGTCACTAGCTGTAGTTGTACCTAAGACACCTTATCAAAGATCAACAGTAGACAACACCAACATGGAGACTGATGGACATAAGTTCCTAATATTATGTGTTCTTCACTCATTTTCCTTCATGGATTAGGAGAACATTTTGCATGCACCTTTGGGCCTACTTATTTTTAAGGTAAGGAATAGTCTTCAATGAGCATGGACATTTATCAACCTACAAAATTATTCTTTCTTCATTAGCACAGGGGCATCACATTTGGGAGCTATCTAGTTTCACTCTTCACATTTCTCTCTTTTAGTGGGTTTCTTTATCTCCTTTTAGGGGTTTGGGATAGAAGAGATATCATGGTAGAGTTTACCTAACACATGGTCTAGTTGCAAGGACCCATTTCTCTTTTTCCATTTCGTCCTAAATTATACTTAAGGGGTATTAGTGTAATATTTATTTCACATTAGATATGTCTCTACTAAATATGATATTGCACCTATTTAATAAGTTAACTTAGCATATTAAGAAAAATTAATTATTCTCACTTAGATAGCTAATGATGACATGATTGGGCCTGAAAAGGAAATGAGAAATTCTACTGGCATAGAATGGAGAGAACCCTAAAACTCTTTGATCGCTTAGAGGCGAAGAGTAAAGAGAGTAAGAGCATCTAGTTCACAAGGTGCAATAATCAAATGGGTAATAATAAAATATATTGTAGATTGAATATGATTTATGCAAATGATGAAACCTCCTTCTTTGAACAAATTAAAGATTATAACCCTGTCAGAGTGGAACCAAAGGCTATGTCAAACCATTATCCTATTGAGGTAAAAATAGTGCTCAAGAGGATTACCTTTAGAAATGGGGTTAGGAAAGATTGCATGTTCAATCTTAATACTGAATTATTAGAAGATAAGGATTGCCTTAAAGATATCTCTACCCTTAAACACATAAATAAAAAACTTTAGCCCAAAATATTGGGTAGAGAATATTGGAACAAGTTGATGTCTAATATAAAGATCCTATTGCATACTATGGGGAAAAGGCAACAATTGAGAATAGAAGGTGGGAGTGTGCTTTGTAGGATGAACTGCTTGTTGAAGAAGAGATTCAGAATGATAACAAAAATGTTGATAAAATTCTTCATCTTAATGATATAAGGCATAAGTTAACATGTTTTCAATTCAAAAGAGCACACGGTGCAAGGGTCGAGGATAGAGCCAATTGGGTCAAAGATGGGGACAAATCTACTAAATATTTTTTTAATTTTCTAAAGAAAAAAATGGCACTCAAAAACAGTGGACCAATTGAGAATAATGGAGAATGGCTTCATGAGACTGAAGAAATTGAAAATGTCTTTCAAGAGTTTTATAAAAGGCTATTTATTGCTAAAGATAAGACAAAAGAGTGTGATCAAGCCCAAGAGCTCTATAAAAAAATTGTTCCATGAAAAATCACAAATGGCATGGCTATAGAGCTCAAGAAAGATATTTCAAAGGAGAAATTACAAAATACCATTTTGTCCTTTCAAAAAGGCAAGTCGCTTAGAGTAGATGGCCTACTTGTTGAGTTCTATGGGGATAACTTGGGGTGGATTGTGGAGGATCTATTAGAGGTCTACACAAAAGCCATAGAAGAGGGGCTCATTGGGAGAAAACACTAATAGGGGAATCATAAAGCTTTTGCCAAAAGATGATGAAGGGAATATTAGAAACTGGAGACCAATAACTCTATTAAATATGTCCTATAAAATCCTAGCCAAACTATTGGCTAGGAGATTGACAAAGATTATCTCGTTGATAATAAATGACACCCAAACAGGGTTTATAAAAAATAGATATATTTTTTAAAAATTGATTACTAGCTAGGAAGCAATTGATTGGGCAAAGAGAAGTGATCAAAAAGTTGGTTTGTTACTATTAGCTTTTGAAAAAACATGACATAGTGGAATGGTCTTTTGTAATGGTATTGTTAGAGATTTTGGTTTTCCTAAGAAATTTTGCAATATGGTAAAAAACTTATTTAAAGATGTTAATGCCCAGGTTGTTGTCAATGGATCTGTTTCAAACCCCTTTCCTATGGAAAGATCCATTAGACAAGGGTGTCCTCTATTCCCAACCTTATTTTTTATTGCCTCTAAGGCTTTGCATTATATGTTGAGGTCAAGTTTGCTTGGTTCTCCTATTCAAGGGATCACTTTGCCAGATAATTCTATGTTATTGAATATTCAATTTACAGATGGTACTTCATTATTTCTAGTTTTAGAAGTGTACATTATAAATTTATTGGGAAGATTAAAACTTTTTGTAATGCTTCAAGGGCAAAAATATCTTATTCAAAGTCAATTTTGCTTGGGTGGACTAATGTCCCCCTTGAGTGGATCTCTAAATTCAAATGGAACTGGGAGGGTCCGAATAAGATTGTCATATACTTGGGAATTCCTTTCTCTGTAAAACCCTCTTTGAAAGACATGTGGAATTAGATGTTTGAGAAAAATGAGAAGCTTAAGAATTGGAATAATAACTATTTGTCTTTGATTGGTAGGGTTCAACTGTGTCAAAAAATAATTGTCCTCATATTCAATTTGTTATGCCTCAAATTGCTTTTTTGCAAGCTATCAAGTTAATAAGGTTCAAAAACTAATCAAGTAGTTCCTTTGGTCAAATGGGAAAGGTAAGGGCAAGAAGCACATTGTAAAATGGGAGTGGTGTTGTCTAGAAAAGGATAGATGAGGTTTAGACTTGAAAGACCCAAAATGGCAAGGCGTTGCACTTGCCTCTAAATGGATTCTAAAAGCTGTAGAAGGAAATGGTCCATGAAAAATCCTTGTTAGAAATATTCTTGATTATGTTCAAAAAAAGGCTAAACAATGGAAAAACTTGCATCTACATGATCTATTATTTGGCAACTTTAGAGTTAAACCTTCTAGGTCAAATGTCTTTGCTAGTATATGGGAAGCCTGGGTGTTTGCTAGATTTTTAATTAATAACTATAAAGCAGTTGATTATGAAAACAAGACTTGTTATGGCTAAAGGTTTGTATTTTACTAAAAGATAAGATAATTATTTTACATTCTATTTTACAAGACTTTCATGGTTATTTTCTATGCATTAGATATTGGATTCATTCTTTGTTTTTCTATGGATAAGATTACCTTATTTACCTCTACAATAATAGAAAACCAATACATATCTAATTTACTTACTAGCTACTCATGCGCTACTTATGACCACATTAAAATGGAAATGGATATCACTAATGAGTTGCCTAATATAATCTCCTTTTTTCAAGTCGAAAATCAAAGATGGTGACTAGCAGTAAACCATGATAATCACTTTGAATTGCACAATATGTTTCTCTAATGAGCATTTAATTTGCCAATGCACCAAAAAGACTTTCAAGGCAATTGTTGCTTAGCAAGGTGGCAAAAGTTTCACTAATCCAACAAAACCCACTTGGCAAGCAAGTGTTATATACCATTGTCAATTGATTGCCCTATATGTTCAAGCTAAAAGCAGATGTCAATAATTTTTCTTAAAGAAAAAGTCGTCAACTATAAATATCAACTTTGTCACCTTTTGCCTTTTAGACTAAAAGGAAATATTCAAAACAATTCCAAGGTCAAACTCTTGATCTCAATAGTCCTAAATCTTCAACAATCAAGCATTTTACTTTTAAGTTTCAACGGATGTGCTAGAAAATTTAAATACTCCCAATGGAAGAGATCTTGGCATAGGACCACATTTGGAGGCTTCCTCTAAAACAAATTCAGTAAGTGATAAAATTAAAAGATAGATCCCCAAAAAATCTAACTCCTTTGTTGAAGACTCAAATCTATAAAAATTCAGAGATAATTATCTTTTTCAAGTTGAACTAACCTAGTTTTGAGTTTATTTGGTTTCCACAAAACTCTACATTATGCATCTCTAAAAATATAATTGTTTTGCACAAAGTTATGCAGGAGCCGCTAATTTTTCTATACTCCTATTTTAATATAAAATAAGTGAATCCTACCAACACTTCATCTATGAAGAAAGAAAAGAAAAACAAATCAACAAAGACATCAAATTCATTGCAACAATAAAAACTACCAAGTTTCAAGCTTTGGTGAATTAAAGATTCCTTAGTTACCTAAGTATATAGATCTCCTCTTTACTAATCAATAAAAAAGAAAAAACATTTGTGTTAAACCAAAAAGTTGTAGCTCAAACAATCAAACACAATTAGTGAAGATGATGCTATGTTCCTTGATAACACCAGCCACCAAAATTTAAATCTCCAAAAGTACAATAAATAAGGAATGAGACTAGTATCATGCCCCAACTAATTTTGACAAAGAACACCTCATAATCTTTGACTCTCAAACAAAGAAATATAAGCTTCAATTCATGCTCCCATATTAAATAGCAAAAACAATTTGAATTTGACATAAAACCTACCAACAATATAAAAAAATACATTAAAAAACTTAAGAATTAAACTAAATTCTTGTTCATTTTCACAATTCCTGCATATACACAATCACAATCTAACATATGTTTCACAATGCAGAAATGGGGACCAGGAAAACTTTAGTAATTGTCATAAGTTTAATTACTCTTCTTCAGTCACATTTTCTGACTATTTGCAATCACCTTCTAACAAGTGTTTGCATCCAATACTTCGTTATTTTAGTTGAAGGATTTTTTTTTGTTGTCTTTTTTAAAATAAAAGTAAAAAATAATATATATATATAAACAGATTACAAAGTGGGCCTGCCAGTCTTAAAAAGACTGCTGGCACACCAATTCCAAAAAAACATAAGAATTAAACTAAATTCTTGTTCATTTTCACAATTCCTGCATATACACAATCACATTTTAACATATGTTTCACCCTGCAGAAATGAGGACCACGAAAACTTTAGTAATTGTCACAAGTTTAATTACTCTTCTTCAGTCACATTTTCTGAATATTTGCAATCACATTCTAAAAGTTATAAGAAATATTTAAACCAATTAAAGAAAAGAAAAAAACAGATTACAAAGTGGGCCTGCCAGTCTTCAAAAGACTGCTGGCACACCAATTCCCAAAAACTCTGAAAATCCAAGTGAATTGAAGATACACAATCAGTATAAAATCAAAAACCCTCCAATTTCCATGGTCAAGGTATTATTCATCTCATAAATATCTTTATCTTTATGTTTAAAAAATGAAAAAAAAAACCAATTAACGAAAAGAATAACAATGATTACAGGAAAGACACCCCAATGTACGAAATAACAGCATCTCAGCAAGCATTTCATGCCAGAAGAAAGCAGTTAGTCATGGACAACCTGATAAATATCAATGGGCCGCGTGTACTTAAAAATTTAAACGCACATTGAAACAAGAAATAGGCATATGATGTCACGACAAAAAACTAGCAGGTAACTTTTCAACCATACCATTCAAAATGTGATCATTAGGAGGATCGCAATTATACACATCACACAACGAAAGATTAGACATGAAATTAATCCATATAAAATCTTCAAATTCGCGGCTTGTTAGTTGATATTTCACTTTGGCTTTGAAAAGGTAAACTTCTATATGGAGGTTTGACAAAGGAAAGCTCCAGGACAACCCATCGAGTCAACTTAGTATGGCCTTGTGATTGGAAAAACTTCCCAATAGCTCGAGACACAATAGGGAGGTGAATATTGGGGCTAGAACTCAATAAAACTCGAGAGAACAACATTTCAGGAGAAGGAGAATCCACAACTTATGAGAATCCAAGTCGGTTTTCTACTGCACGTCATTTAATGTGAGACAAATGATAATCACAAATAAGGAAATCCTGTAAAAAGATATTGAATCAGATTACTACCAGCATTAATACTGTGCTCATGTTGCTCATATGTTTTGTAGCCCTTTCCTGATAAGAATTGCCCAGAATTAGCTCATAAATGATGTATTTTGACGATTAATTTCTGTGCAACAATCTAATGTATGATTCTTTCTGCCAACAGCCTAAAATGCCAAAATGGGTTATTACATTTAGGAAAAGCAAAGTCAAAAAAGTCTCAAGTCCTCTTTAACAAATTATTCTCTAGATCCTCTTTAAATACATTATTAACATACCTTCATTATTTTAGTAATAAATGTTGAGCTATAATTAAGATAATCAAGCTTCTAAAAACTTTGGATTTGAATTCACATGAGCAATGTAAATGAGAAAAAAAATGTTTTAACTAAAATCGCATTAATAACTACAATGTCCAAAAAAAATGTTGTGATTGAGCAGGGAAAAGGTTCACTAATGTTCGCAATTATAAAAAGCTTTGGAAAAGTTCAAAACTACATAGCATACAAATAAATTATGTGCAATCACAAAAAAAAAAAAAGATAATTGACATAAAAGTGATGTGTCTGTGTCCCATATTCAGTGTTCCAAATTTTGTTACATCATACTACCATACAACATTTGAAGAGAGTACTACCATACAATAATTGAAGAGAGGCACTGTCTCTCAGAGTCTCCATAATCTAGGTCATAGGCCGTTAAGCATCCTCAGAATCAAATTCTGCTATGTGATCTGATTTGTGACCGGAAATACACCAAGTGCCAACAACTCAATCCAATAAAATAATCACTACATATTCATCTTGTTTTGCAAAGCACACGAGTAGAAGATGAGCTAGAAAAGAGTGATGTCGTGTGCATGGGCTGGAAAATGGAGTTTATGTGACAAAAGAAGGGCTGGAAGGATGTTGGCAGGTTTGGCACAGTCCTCCACACATTTTTCAATTGGGCCAAGCCATGTAATTATGATTGCAGTAGTGATACAATTGAGGAAACCAGAAAGAATAGAGAAGCACACTATCCAGGAGATGACATGAAGCAGAGAGGCTGACTACCCATACAAGAAGGAGGTGCACAGCAGTTCGATGCCATCCGTTTTTAAAAAGATCACACCTCAGAACACATAAACAAGTAAATGCCTTAGTAAAATTTCTCTAAATCTTTTTATGAACCAACAAATTTTTAACATGTCAACCACAAAATTAATTTTCTGTCATTGGGAAAAAACATCTAAAAGAAAAATTAAGAGGGAAAAACAGGAAAGAAACTTATCCAAATGGCAGGCAAGTGATGAGACCATATAATGGTGACCAAAGGAATAGGCTGCAACAAGAGTCCAAGTATATATCAAGCAGACTATGAATCTGCCAAGCCATTAGGCAGAAACTAGCTGCTAATTAAAAACACAGTGAGCCATTGAGCTAACAAAAATGCCAAATATCCAAGAGAGCAGCCAATGCAGATTCCTCATTGTCTCAGATATTGATTCTCAAAATTTCCACATCATTAAGGCAGTTATATATTATAATACATCCCCCCTTGCATATTCAGCAATGAACATTGCTCTGATCTCCGCCAGTGGGACTTCTGCAATCACTAACTTCTCAGTTTTAGTTTTTTAACAAAAAAGAGGATAATAAAAAGGAATCAGTTAAATCAATTAAAACAAAATAATAATATACCGTACCCATTTACGTAAGGAGAGACCTGACGATCAGCATGAGGTGCAGGTGATTGCAGACGAGGTGAACCACTTCTACGAGGACTTCGGCCAATGAGACTACTGCAAATTCAATCATTGACTTCAACATTTTAGTGCTTTAGTGAATCGGAAGAAAATATAATAGAAACCACACAACCAATTGCAACTGTTTAATGATAATCATATACCCATTGGCATATGGTGAAGCACGACGATCACGTGGAGGTGAAGATGATTGCAGACGAGGCGAGCGACTTCTATGAGAACCTCTGCCAACAGGACTTCTGTAATCATCAACTAAAGCTTTAGTATTTATTACCTAGTAAAGATAAAATAAAATAGTGTGAGTAAAACCAGCTACAATAAGGCCATAAAACTACACACCCATTGCCATAAGGAGAGGCCTGACGATCTCGGCGAGGTGGAGATGATTGCACACGAGGTGACCCACTTCTACGAGGACTTCTGCAAATAGCATATTCATAGCTTTACAGAGTAATAGGAAAATTGAATAGAATGAGTACAACCGGTTACAAACAAGGTAATAAAAATCACACACCCGTTGGCATATGGAGACACCCGATGAGAACGACGAGGTGGGGGTGACCTGCTGTAACTTCGTCCCTGTCGAGGTGAGTATCCCCGACGGCGTGGAGAACGGCTTCTACGTGGACTGCGACTCCTGACCACAAAAGGGAGATAAAAAACTTAGCAATTCACAGCAAAAAAATCAACTGGCTGCAGAGCCTTCTACCTCATAATAACCTTACCTGCCGTTCCGATCACCATAAGCTCCACGATAGGGACTGTAAGATGGGCTCTGAATTCTTCTTCCATGGCTTCTACTACCATAGCTTGGGCTGCGTCTATAGCGAGGACTGGGACTTCGGCGTCGACCACTGCCTAAGCCTCCAGCACCTATACGCAAACGACATTCCCGAGCAAAATGGCCAGACTCACCACATTCGTAGCACTTAAGATCACTTCCACTTCCACTACCACGACCACGACCACCACCCCCACCACCACCCCCGCCTCCACCTCTTGAACTTCGGGACATCTCAACTCGCCAACCATGTTTACCTGTAGAAATAGAAAAACAATATCTGCAGTAAGAATTTTATAACATGTATTGTTTATAGCATCAAGTTTCAATTTCAGAACTCTCTATAATGCACATAATTATGTATATTAACCATCAAACAATAATAGACTCCCACGGTGAAGACTCATACCGTCCAAGGCACGAATTGCATCCTCAGCATCATGTCGGTCATCAAACTCTATAAATGCATAACCTGGAGGCCTTTGTGCAACCCAGATGCTGCATACAATTGTCAAAAATTATAAGCCATCGAACATATTCTTCCTTCGTATCAATGCAACATAGGGAAAACATTAAGTGTTTTAGTTTAGGAAACTGAACAATCTATGCACTTACCATGAGTCACTGTACAGTAAAATCAAATGCATGACAATGAGGATGAGAGAAACTAAAAACTAAAAACATGCCAAGTATAACAGAAGATGCTCAAAACAACAAATAGTCCCAAGGTCGACAAAAAGCTCGACAATTGTACCCAACTCAAACCCAATCATTAACCTCCGAAACAATCCTATTTCCAAATAAACCCTCAGCCATACACAGCATTTGACTTTCACCATATGACAAGGGAGAACATCCTATAATATAAACCCTGTCATCATACCTGCGGAGAACCCCAAACACCCGAAATTCATCTTCCAGCTCTTGCTTGGTGGCCCGAGGATCCAAATTGCCAACATAAACACGAGACATTGCTGCAAAAAAAAAAATCCCAAATTCAAAGATTAGAATAAAAATAAACAGTTTCAACTTTCGTCAAAAATAAAATTGCTTTGAAATATGATAAAAGAAGGCTTGTTAATCACAACCTCTATGTAAAGAATTCAACAATTACAAAAGACCTATAAATACTCAGTAAGAATCAATTACTGCAAAACAAACCATGAAAAAACTACAACAGTTCCTCATCACAAAACTAGTTATCAGACTCCATATTCCACACACCTCAACAAATCATTCAGAAGAGCAATGAAATTTTGCATTTTTTAAAGTCCAAGTGTTGTGATGCATAAATCGTTAACCCATGCCCCAGATTCAAGTACCTACTCTGTATGAAGGCATATATATGGCTTGGTTTTGTTCCAACAATTAGATTAAGGGTAAGTTTGGACTTTGACTCATGTTTACAAATATCAAGAATAAGGTCCAAGCTCAACCAGTTACATCAAAGAGGGCACATTTATTCATATAAGATTCACTAAATGATAGAAATATCTTCTGCAATACAATACATATCAGTGTTCCACTAGGACACATCCCCAGGGTTCGGGTGAAATCCCCAACGTCCAATCAACTTGGAGTAAAGTCCCCTTCTATCAAGACTGGACAATTGCTCCATTTGGAATTTTGGTGCATAAATGAAGAGATGCCTTTAAAGAAAAATTAAAAGGCCGAGAAAAGCTAAAAGAGGGAGAGTTTTCATTGCAAATGCATCTCATTGTATTTACTTTTTAAAATTTCAGCTGCTTTTATTTTGACAAGTTATAGTAATGGCTGTATCCCTGACATATCCAAAATTTGGGAAAAAATTGACCATCCCCAAAACCATGTTCCCACACATCCTCCTTTTCCAGGAAACTCAGAAACACAAATTCATATAGAACTATAAAAATGGTCAACCACAGTTTCAGCTTAACATCATGTAAGATTTACTAAGTAATAAAAATCCTCTTTTCAAAATACGATTTTGATAAGTCGAAAAAGGTCAACAACATGTTAACATAATAAGATAAAGATTTAACAAACAATATAAATCACTTTTGCTAAGTACAATTTATCCCGAGTAATAAACGGAAAATACAGATTTTCCAACATGATATCCAATACAATAGAGTTAACACTAGATATCCCTTTTGCAACGCACAATTTATATCAAGAAAACCAATGGATTAACAACATTTTCAACATAACATTATGTAAGATTTGTCAAGCAATTTTTAAAAAAAAAGCAAAGCACAATTTGAATCAATAAAACTAAATAAGGCCCAACATCATTTCCATCAAAGTACAAAACAGGACTTCATAATACAAGAAACCAAGTTAAAACTTACAAAACCCAGGGCAAAATTCAGACGAAGAAACACTGAATTGCTCCTCTAAAGAAAAAAGTAAAAGCAAATATCGAAGCAAAAAAGAAAATAAGACTTGCAGAACATATGAAAACTAACTAATGTTTTGAGAACCTGAAAACCCAAACAAAATTTTAATCCAAAATAACCCTAAATGTCTCTCATTTAGAAAAAAACCCTAAGTATTGAAACCCTGGCCAGCAACGTGATAAAAGCATGTGTAGAAACCCGAGTTAAAAATCACCACAATTCAAATATGGCTAAAATCTTACAGAGGCTAGCCCAAAAAAACATAAAGAATCAACAGACAAAAACTTAAAGAATATAAAAACCCTGAATTTCTTTATATGAAACCCATATTAATTATTTAAACGTAACAAGGAAACATGTTTCGAAATGCATTTCTTACCTGCCGTGTCAAAATATATATACTGTTATACAGTATAGAAAAACTTTGAAGGCGGAAAGTTGACTGATTGCGCTCCCGAAAACGAAAAAAAACCAGAAGAGCACCAGTAAGTAGATCAGGCTCTGTAAAAATAGAGAGCAAAGAAGGATCCGGTTCGGATCTAGGATTTGCAAATTTTCAAGCCTAAAACCCTAGGCTTGAGATAGAGAAGAATGTATCAAATAAAAACCTCCATTCTCTATAGGTGACACGATCCGACGGCAGAAAGCTACGGTCATATGGGATAAGGCTTATTGAAAATGTTTATCGGATCGCTGGGTCTTAGGGAGGGGATAGTAACTTCCATTTTATGAGCGCAAGTTTTGTCTTTGTTGTATAGGCGGGAGTAAATGTAAGTATTTTTTAACATCTATTATTTTTATTTTTATTATGGTGTAATTACAAATGAAATTTTGTGATTTTTTATATATTAAAAAATAAATAAATAAAAAATTGGATAAAATTCGTATAGATATTTTAAATAGATTTTGGATAGATTTATTTAAGATATTTAGATGTTTTGTAAAAATATCTATGTTAGTTTTCTTTATATTTATTTATGTTTTCTTTTTTTTAAGTATACTAATTTTATGTAACTAGGTCTAGTAACCTACAATGTATGAAGGTTTGAGTATAATGTTGTTAACTTAACTTAAAATAACAATAAAATATTAAAAAAGAACAACATGTGTGTGTGTGTGTTTGATAACAAAAAGACGTCAAAATAATTAAATGCAAGTATTAATGATTAAGTATGAATAGTTTTTAAAATGCATTATAATCAATTAAATTTAAATTTAAATAATAATATATTCTAATAAAATATAATATTTATTATATTTTATATTTAATATAATATATAAAATAATATCATATCGTGTCCTCATTTGTAGGGCTACCCGAGATCATTTGATTGATGGATCGAAAGTTGATGCATGTTGGATTCTACCAAGAAAAGGTTGCCACAAAGTAAATATAGACAAAGCCTCACATGGAAATATGGAGTAGGGTGTGTAATCAAGGATTATAATGAAAGGGAAATGCATCATTGAGGAAAAATGACTTGTGGTTAAAATTTTGAACTTTGGCACAAAGCAAGTGTTGAAGGCACGGGGGATGAAGTTGAAGGTGCAAATGTCTGGGCAGAGTCGGATAGGATACCGTCATTTTCCATGGGCGCAAATCGTATTCCCTTAGGACAATGAGCATAGAGCAAGGAAGAGCACTTGAGGAATAAAAGAAATGCAAACACTTATTGAAAGGTTGGGTAGCTCAATGGATACAACAATTCATACAGAGGATCATACTAGCCCGAGGGGAGAAAAAGAGGTTTAGGAAAAGGTGAAAGCATTGGTTACCACAAGAAACATTTCCCCAATAGCAAGGTGATCATCATAAATGTGAAGGCTCTTCAAAATGAAACAAAGAAACTAAAGGAGAAGGGCTTCTTCACAAAATGGGCGGGCACTTAAATCCCATTGGCAAAGATGCACAAGTGGTGGGAAGATTGATGGGGTTCAGAGGTAAGTATCAAATCCCTCTTGAATGGTTATTTGTTAGTAAAATGTAGATCTAAAGAGTTAAAGGAGGAAATTTTGAGCAAAAGGTCATTAATGTTAGAAGGGTGTGGCTATTTATAACTGATTGGAAACCAAATTTTGATCATATACATCATAGTACAAGGGTAAAACCCTGATGTGGATTAGATTGTATAACATCCCCTCAAAATACTAGAATGAGGAAGCATTAAAAGAGATCGACAATACCCTAGGATCATTTATCCAAGTAGAAGAAAAATATTCAAAGTGTATGCATCTGTGTGGAAATTGATCTCAATGAAAAACTCTAGGATGAGTTGGAGATCAGAACCAAGTCCAGAAGGTGGAAGTGGAAGATTGAGTTAAAGACCAAGTTTCCCAATAGTGATAAGAAGGGAAATGGTGAGCAAACAAAAAACAAAGTTTTCTTGTAAAACCTGCAAAGGAAAATGAACAGATAATGGTTAATGAGGCAAAATTCTAGGACTTGAATAATAGAGAGGGAAGGGAAATTCAAATGGTGGTTAATGATCAAACTGACTTGAGACCTTTAGAATCTCTTCTTCTCAATGAAATAGCGAAGGAGATTCAAAATTTGACAGTTGGCAAGGAAGTGTTGGATGACCCAAAAGAATTAGGAAAATCATCAAAAGAAAAAAGCCTTAAGTTGTGAAAGGAGGAAGAGCGAAGGGCTCATGATAAAATTACTTCCCAATAAATAAAAAAGAGTGATCAATAGAATAAATATTCTGCAAGAAGATAAAAGCACAAAATTTATAGAAAAGCCTAAGGTTTATGAGAAGGGAGATGAGTTTGTAGGATAAAGGTTGGAAGCAAGGAGGGAAAGAACCAAGAGGATAGAAAATGAGATGATTAGTGAGCTATTTGAGATCACAAATAGTCACAGAATGAGCTACCTAGAAGGGGAAGCAAAGAAGTAAGAGGGTCAGGTCAATGGGTAAAATTGGGAAGAAATGCCAACTCTTGGAAGAAGTTGAATGGGTGGACAAGGTAGAAGGATGGATTCTAGAGGTTAAAGAAAAATTCTATCAAAATGGAGGTGGCTCCCCTTGCAAAGAGAAATTAGGCATAAAGCAAAGGGAATTGAAAAAATCATCACTCGATTTTGGGAAAGGGAAGAAGAAAGGAAGAAAAACAAACATGGAGAAACTATGTCAAGAAGGGGATGATGAAGGGCAACTAAAAATAACAAGAATCTTGAGATCTGGGAAGGGAAAAACCATTCCTAAGGAGCTATGAATATTGTTGGAGTAAACAAGTCATTATCTGATAATTAATTAATCGTCAATTAATTATTACAGCCTTTTTACTTTAGTTCACTTAAGCTAAACTTAGGAGTTGATTTTTAATCTCTAGTTTAATTCTTCTTATTAGATTGGACTAAATTTCAGACAAGTTGTCTCATTGCATGAGATATGTACACTTGTCTCTATCTTATCAATTTGCATGTAGTGTTTGCCTGTGCATTGCTTATATAAGCATGCACGTTCATTTGTAATATTAATCTAGGTTATTTGCATCAATAATAATTCTTGGTTTATTGAGCACAATGTCACTTTTGGTCTTCTCTATTGTGATAGGTAATTGCTTGCAGGTGTTTCATGGGAGTTGTGGATTGAATCAATCAATTCTAACATGGTATCAAAGCCCAAATTTGTAGCCTCCTATTCAATTTTTGAATAGATCTAGCCTTGAGCTTTTTTCTGGTGCGTCTTGGAGCAAAATCAACCTCACTATCATGATAAGGAGGTCGATTGCACAAATTTTGATATATAATATGCCTACCTTTGGAACAAGAGTAGAATAAGTAATTTTTTTGTTGGTTTTGGAGGTCGATACGACCTCCAAAACCCTAATCCATATGATGTTTATTTCAAAAAAAAAAATTAAAATTAAAATTTGAAAAAAAAATTGTGTTACTGCATAGAATAGGTTCGCACCACCATTGTAGGAGGTGGCCACCAATTTCTACCACCTCTGGCGGTGTTCTCTGGCCAAGTTGCCCCTAATTCACCACCGCTAAAATTCAACAAAATATTCCACTTCCCTAGAGAATATTTTGTCTCCCATACCATTTTTCAGAGACCACGAACTTTTCAAAGCATCGGCATTTTTTTCCTAGCAACAGAATATTCCCTATGACGGCCATCAAATTTAAGACTCTAATTTGTTGATGTCATCAGTTGTGGCCCCCTATTAAGCTTTTTTTCCTAAATAGAAGCCTTCGGTAAAATAGGTATAAAATGGGCGTACGATCTTTGTTTTTTACAAATGAGATATCATTAGAAAGGTGATTTTGACACCAATCTAGTGGTGCCAGTATTTTTTCATATTTTTCTCCTATTTTAATTTACAAGCCTCTGAAGTAAACCCTTGTTGTTTTCACTTCAAAGGGCATAAATTTTGCCTCAGTTATCCATTATCCTCAATTCAAGTGGCATCAGGTATGTACTCTTTGTATGAGCCTTGCTCTTAGCCATGTATTTTGATGGGAAACAACACTTACATGAGTGTTACTAGGAAAGGATCCATAGACGTTGATGATGGCACATTTCACGATGTACTTTGTGTCCCTTCATTGACTTCTAATATCATTTCCATCTATCAGATTAGACATAGTGGGGCGGGTAAGACCATAGAGTTCACACTTGATTCGATGCTTATCAAAGATCTACATACTAGAGATATTCTTACAGTTGGGACTACAAATCATGCCTCTCGATTATATGCATTCTCACATTTTTCTCCAGATGAGCAAGCACCATCATTGATTGGTCCTCATTCTCATGCATCTAGAGTGGATCAGATATCTAAGGAGAGGTTTGGTCACTTGAACCTATGTGTACTTCCATCGTCCACTTTGGTTCATGAGGCTTGTGTTGAGCTTCTTCCTCCTACACCTCTTGCATCTTCAAAGTTTAGTTCTTTTCAATAGGATGTGTTCAGTCTTTCAGTTTCAGTTTTGTGGGATGACTACTTGCCCAACATTGTAGAGTTATTCATTGAGTCACACATTGTTAATATTGGGGACATCATTGAGGATATTCACTTCCTCTTTGATGATAGATATGGCCCACCAGTCATCGCACCAACATTTCCTTTGGAGGTTGTTCTACTTGCATCTTCACAGTTGTTTGATTCAGACATGTGGACCTTTGATCATTCTTCCATGGCATCCATCACGAGACCATTAATCCGAAGAGAGTTTCTTCTTCACACACCATTGGATGTGTTTCTTCCTAAAGGGAGGAACAATGTTTTTCATTGTTGGATCATCTACAAAATCCTTCTTCAAGCATTCACTTCTAGTAGAGGAGCTTCTACCTTATGGGGGGATTCATTATTTCATTCTTTCTCTCCTATATCGATGATCTTGTTTGTACTTATGTGACCGAAGCAACACTTGGGGGGAATTTTGAGTCCTACTTGTCTTAGTTACATGTATGATTTCAGTTGCGTGTTCATGGGTACCTCATCAAGCCTTGTAGTCGAGACCCATTCTGCATTTATTTAGCTTCCTTTATCAGTAGTTTAGTTTCTCCCTAAGTTGATATTAAGGGGGGGTGTTGGAGTAAAAAATTCATTATCTGATAATTAATTAATCATCAATTAATTATTAGAGGCTTTTTACTTTAGTTCACTTAAGTTAAACTTAGGAGTTGATTTTTAATCTCTAGTTTAATTCTTATTATTAGATCATACTAAATTTGGGACAAGTTGTCTCACTACATGAGATATGTACACTTATCAATTCGCATGTAAGGTTTGCTTGTGCATTGTTTATATAAGCATGCACATTCATTTGTAATATTAATCTATGTTATTTTCATCAATAAGGATTCTCGGGTTACTGAGCACAATCTTGCTTTTGATCTTCTCTATTGTGATAAGCAATTTCTTGTAGGTGTTTCATGGGAGCTATGGGTTGAATCAGCCAATTCTATGAATATTACATCATGGAATGCCAGGGGCTTAAATGCCCCTAAAAAAAAGTGCTTAGTTAAGTGCTATATGGAGGTGTAAAGATCTAATATCTTCATGATCTAAGAAATAAAATTGCCAGGTAAAGAGGTGGAGCTCTTCAAAGGAAAGGTAAAATTTTGGTAAGCAACAATGATGGATGTAGAAGGTGCCTCAAGTGGGCTAGCGGTATTTTGGAAACCACAATATGCCTCTTTAGAAATCTTAGTAGAGAACAGGAAATGGATGGGATGTAAGGTTAAGAATCTCATGGAAAACTTGCATTTTCTCCTAATAAATGTTTGTGGTCCAACTTCACCTTTGAGAAAGAAGTTGACATGGAAATAAATAGAGGAATTTCTAAACCTATTTTTGAATAAATTATTTATATTAGGAGGATATTTTTAACATTATTCTCCACAATCATGACAGGTTAGGAGGAGTACAAAGACAATTGCAATCCCAAATCAACTTTGAGGAGTTTCTAGATAGAAATTTCTTGATTGAAGTACTAATGAAGAATGAAAGCTTCACATAGACAAATCAAAGCCTAGGCTTCAATAACATAGCAGATAAATTGGATAGGTTCCTAACTAAGGGAAATCTAAATGCACTCCCTTTCATGATAGAAATTTTAATAGTCCCAGTCTCTTGTTCAGATCACTTCCCAATTTAGCTGAGTATCTCAGGGGAGAAAAGGTTGGAGATGAGTCCATTTAAAATTGAAAAAATGTGTATACGAGATGTGAATTTTTTTGAATTAATATCAGGATGGTGGCAAGAAATTGATTATTATGGAACAAAAAATCTTTTCCTAATAGAAAAATTAAAATGTGTGAAGAGGCGGTTGAGAGAATAAAACAAAAACCACTTCAAGAATATATTTGATACCGAGTTGGAACTAGAGAGGAAGATCCATTTCCTCAATGAGGAGGTCATCAGAGATGGGATGGACCAAACCAAATATCTTGAGGAGAAGGAGCTATTGAAAAAACATGTAGATATTCTATCCAAGGAGGAAATATTTTGGAGACAAAAATCTCGAGAAGTGTGGATAAAGGAAGGGGATGAGAATTCTAAATATTTTCACGCCACAAAAATAAGGAGGCAACAAAATAGGATCAACCAGTTAAGCTTAGAATATGATATAGTCACTAAGGATCCAAGAACAATTAAATAAGTGACTATAGAATATTTTTAGAATCTACCCAATATTTGGGATGGATCTAGTGTCACTCATCAAAACTTATTATTGGAAAGTATCCCGAAACTAGTAACAAAGACACAAAACAAAACTCTAATTGAGGCCTTCACAAAGGAAGAGATAAAATTGGCAACATGATAGCTACATCCAGACAAAGCAATTGGTCCAGATGGTTTTTCGACATCCTTCTTTCAAAAGTTTTGGCACATAGTGGGGAAGGAAGTTTCTGAGGCAATAGAAGATTTGTGCAAAAATGGTAAATTGTTGAAGGAGATAAAGAACACCTTCATAGCTTTAATCCCAAAGAAAAAGCAAGCTTTGGCTTTAGAATTTTTTTGGCCAATATCATTATGAAATACAATCTACAAAGTACTAGCAAAAGCAGTTTCCAATAGGCTCAAGAAAATACTGCCAAAAATAATTATTGAAGAGCAGATGGGGTTTGTGCCTGGAAGGTCAATTTTTGATGGTTTCATCATTACACAAGAATTAGTTCACTCAGCTCTGAAAATTGAAAAAAAATTATGGTAAAATTGGACATCAAGAAAGCATATGAAAAAGTAGATTGGAGATTTATTTTCAAGGTATTCAATGCATTTGACTTAGAGTTAAGTTGGACAAATTGGGTTTTCAGTTGTGTTGTAAGACCAAGATATTCAATTTTAGTGAATGGTTCTTTCGAAGTATTTTGTGAGTCATCATAGGGCCTTCAACAAGGTCATCCACTTTCCCCATTCCTCTTTGCAATAATGGCAGATGCACTGGATAGGGCAATGAAAAGGGGACAAATGGAAAGGAAACTAGAAGAGATTCAAATTACAATCAATCTCCCTTATGTCTCTCACCAACAATTTGTAGACGATATGATGTTGTTTGGGGAAGTAAAGGGAATGAAGAAAAATATATGAAGAAATATGAAGAATTATTCTAAAAAATCAAAGCAGGAGGTCAACACTTCAAAATTGAAAATTTTACTTTTTGTCAACCCCTTAAAGAAAACAACAAGAAATTTTTAGATTTTTTAATTTTAAGTTTGGCAAGTTTCCCAACACGTATCTAGGAATCCCATTAGTACCAAGGTTGAGATCAAACAAATTATGGAATCCACTAGTAGAAAGGTATCAAACTGTGTGGCATCATGGAAAGGTAGGTGACTATCTTGGGTTGGTATGATAATAATGCTCAAAGCAACCATCTATGCAATTCCCATTTACCTAATGTCATGTTTATCTCTGTCGAGCAGGGTGAACCAAAGAATAACTCATATAATGAGGAAACTATTTTGGCAAGGATCTTCATAGAAGGATAAATTAGCTTTAATAGTATAGGACAAATTTTGTAAACCCAAGGAGGATGGAGGGGTTCGTTTGAAAAGACAACTCTTACAAAATAAAGCTATAGGGACAAATCTAGTATGGAAAATGTTTGAACAACCACAACTAAAGTGGCTAAAGTTATTACAAAACAAGTACTTGGAAAACCTTGAACCTTCAAACATTTTGACAATGGAAAGGCTACTTTAGGGATCAAAAATATGGAATTTCATCTCTAATTGTCGATTGATTATAATTGAATACCTCACATGGGATATACATGATGGGAAAAATTGTCCTCTTCTAGGAAGAATCATGGGGGATACCCTCCCCTTGAAAAAATAAAGGGATAGAACTAGATTAGAAGAACCCTCCAAATTAATTGGGTGGGAAAAGTTAGGAACTACATGGAGGAGATACACAAAGATGGGATCACACAGTGACATTGGAAGAAGTTTGACAATCTAAATATTCCAGACCAAGAGGTAAATCTCTTGGAAAATATATTGAGAGACAAAAGCATAGCCTTGAGATAGGGGAACAACAAGTTGATATAGCACAAGGAAAAAGGTGGCCAATACAATGTAAAAGAAGGTTATAGATTGCTAGAGGAAAGCACATGGGACAAAAACATTTATATTCATCTCCGTTGGAATAAATTGTCTCCCTGAGGCAAGGAAATTTCCATGGGAGGCCCTAGATAAGAGGATCCTAACAATAGATAGATTCATAAAAAAGGCTTTCATGGTCCTTCAAGGTGTTCGCTACGTAGAAGCTCATAAGAGGATTCAGACCACCTCCTCCTTAGATGTCAAATTTCCCAAGAATGTTGGAGATGACTATGTTCCATGTATTTTGATGGGCATGTGCCTTGCCAAATGATTTCTTAAGTCTATTCAAGTCATGGACAACATTGTACAAGAATACAATGATATAGTGCCTCTAGATAATAAGCCATTTGATTATCATTTGGGAAATTTAGAAGGAGAGAAATAAGATAATGTTTCAAGAAAAATAAATGAACATGTCCTCCTTCTTGAATAAATTAGAAGCAAAAATTATGGAATTAGTAAACAATGGAACTCAAAAATAAAATTCATATTTTAAATTATGGATGCTTTGGGACAACACCATAATGAAAACCTGGTATGGTTTGCAACCACCTTCAGTGTGTGGTGTGGGGGAAAAGCATCCACTAAATCCAGAGTAGAGGCCAAGGCTAAGCAGGGATGGTACAAGCTAAATTTTGATAGAGCATTGAGAGGCAACCCTAGTGCCTCTAGTGTCGATTTATAATTCATGATTGGAGAGGTCAAAAATTATGCAAAGCTTTTATCCCGTTATAAGAGGGGACAAACAATAGTACAAAGATGCAAGATCTCATGTATGGTTTAGAGCTTTTCCAAAGGCATAATATTTCAAAAATCAAGGTGGAAGGTCACTCTGCACTAATCATAACTACCATTTGGAAAGAGATGACACAAAATTGGAAACTAAAAGATCACTTGGAGTAAATCCTAGAGATATTAGCAAATTTTTGAAACTTCACAAAAAATCATGTTTATAGGGAGGAAAATGTGGAGGCTGATAGACTTGCCAACCTTGTAGAAGATGGTATGTTAAAGATTGAATAATTCCTCTAACACCTAAGTTGCCTCAAATAATTTTTTCACATAACGAGTTGAGCATGATCCTCTATTAAGGGAATGATAAGATACTCAACAAACTTTGTAATGAATAAGGTGTGAAAAAGGTAATCTCATTCAGGTGATCTTAAAATCCCAAGGTTGAAATGTCATAAAAATGAAAGCTAAGTATCACAAATGAGGTTGGTGAAATGATTGTCGTACTCTTTCCCTGGCTAGGCAAGATGACAATCTGTGTGAAGGTGGTGTTGGGGGCCTATTAAAGCAAGCAATCAAATGAAATAAAACACATGTCTTGAACAACTTAGTAATTATAGCATAGGAGTGATGGACATTCCTATGAGGTTGGTCTATTCAAAGAGACAAATGGCATTCCTAGGAGACATAACAGACCACAAGCTAAAAATGGTCTTTAAAACTTGGCAAATATTGAAGCTAACTACAATCAAATGGGTCTTAGGTGATGAATTTATAGTGGCTAAAGATAGGTATAGGGTCAATATTGATATCACCTCCATATTTGTGGCCTCTCTTCTATATTAAGGAGAGCCAAAAGAGATGGTGTGGGGAATGGAAAAGGAGTTAATCAAAAGGGATTTCTTAGGAGGCCTAAACAAGATTATAGATGCAACATGCCTAGCTTTAGAATCCCTCACTAGTGAGATATTCATTCTTTATTAGATTGTAACTTGGAGGTGTCATGGTTCCCCTTCCTAGCGAATTTTGCAACAACAATGTTGGAGAAACATTGAACCAAAGCCGCCAAGGGTTGCTCCTTCCTAAGTAATATGGAAAACATGGAACCCATTTTTGGCATTGAATGGATGTATGCCTTCATAAATCGGGTTCTAGCTAAAGAAGAATAAGATTAGAGTAATCATAATACTATAATGTTGTAGCTAAATATGTAAAAAATAGGAAATTTGGATAGGGATATAGATTTCTCAAGATTTTGTTAGCCTCCTAGAGCAAAATAGGGAGAAATAGTCAATCACTATAACTCTAGGCTGAAAGGTGGAAAATTGTCATTTCTTATGGTTTAAGACATAGAACAACAAGTTTTCTTCACCCTCATTTAAGGAAAACCCTAGAGATCTCATTCCAAGGATGAAGTAGGAGAGAGAGATCTCATAATAGGGTTGTCCTAGTGTTTGACTAGAGACTAAAGAGGGGTTCACCACCAAGCTAGGGCTTGGAAAGACTAATGGAATGCAAGACCTAATGTTTAAACTTAGTGCAATTCAAAACTTCATTAAATGACCTAGAAATGGATGCAAAACATAATAGAAGATTGGGAAATCAAAATGTGTGCACCTAGAAATCAGTAGAAGCTTGAATGAAGACCTGAAATGTTGGAAAAGTTGGAATTAATGTCTGTTGGGACTCATACGCCAGTCTGGGTGATTTAGTCCTGGACTAGGGTTTTTGGGTGGAAACAAGAATCTAACAGTGTTAAATCTAAATCTCTTGAAATCTAGGAAAAACCCTGTACTAGGAATCATATGCCACAAGTGGAATATTAGTCCCACTCTACCTTTTCATAGGGTTAAGACTTGAATTAGGTCTCCAATCTCTGCTCTTCCATCCATTCTTTGTTTCCAAATCTGAAACCTTGATTTGTAACCTATAGGTGACTTTTTGTGAAGATAGCAACCTTGTAGTAACTTGATGGATTTCTTCAACCTTGCAACCTAATATTCAAAGGATCTTCAAGCCTCAAGATACCTAGATCTACAATTACACATGTAGAGAGAGAAAAACTTGTTGATTTATTAGTAAATGGGGGTTTACCTTGGTCAAACCCCTTTTAGGTAATTAAACCAAATGATGAGATAATGAAATAAGGACATGAAACATGAAACATGGACATGGAACATGAATAATGATACCTTGAATGATTTCTTGTAAATCAACAATTTAACATGAAGTGGCCATGAAGGATGTAGATATTGATCTTGAAATAAGTGTAGAACAATGATTAATATTGGATCTTGAATGCAACATCACAACACTAGCTCAACAACATGATTGATGCTTGATAAACTTGAAATGATAATGGATCTTCAATTGTTGCAACAAATAATGAATAATTTTTCCCTTGAATGCCTTAAAATGGTCTTGAATGCTTTCTTGACACTCTTGTGAAGTCTTGGAATGCTTAACTCTTGATTGCTTAGGATGATAACATGAAGGCTTAGTGAAAAAATGATTTGAGACCTTGTTTATATAGGAAATCCATCTAATATCTCATTTATTAGATCCCTGTTGATGGCCAAATTGACACAACAATGTTAAACAAACTATTTCTCCTAAAAAGATAACTGATCTAAAACCACCTATCTTCCAAGGTCTTTATAGTTGGTTCTCAACTTTGTTGTTTTGTTCAGTAGTCCATGCAACTGTAATGTTCAAGGGGCCTGCTGGTAAAGGATACAAACTACATAATACAACTTATTCTAACATTTGGGGGGGTGTAAATAAACATAAAAAAGATAGAACAAAGTGTAGGACAACAAGTCATAAATGTAAATTCTTTTCAATTCAGACATACAAATTTCGTAATGAGTATTTCTTTCAAATAAATAAAACCACAAAATGATACAATCCAAAAAATACTCTATACCACTGCATGCATTCATAGTGCTAATTTAGGACATACAATCATTCATCATCATCATCAAACTTTGAAACCAAACCAAAACATATTACCAACTCATTACCAAAACTCATAGATCAACAAACATAAAGAACTTGCATTCACAAATAACTCAATGAAATAATCTCAAATACATAATCTTCTATTGATTTCCATCAAATAAGAGACACTTATATACAACATTCACTGGCATATGAATGACTATGGTTCATCAACATTACCATTAAAACTAATTCTAGAAATAACATCAATTGTAATAAAAACTTGTAAAATGTCTAAGTATCTTTGCATAAAACTGTAAAAAGCTTCTGAAAACTGTAAACTATCTTAAATCTCCCTTAGGCAGCTAATCTTGATTCAATGAGCCAACCTTTACAAAGTGGAAAGAAATTCTACATATAGACTTGTTTAGCACTAATTCCTCTCATAAAAAATACAGATCCACAAATCATGGGACGATAGGGGCAATGTAAGATGAGAGTCCATTTTGATCTTCAGTTATTGATTGAGGAATCCTTGTCAAAACTTGCATTTACAAGGAGGAAGGTGGAACTACTAGGATCTCCAATTAAATTCATGTCACCTCCTTGCAAAATAGGAAAGAGATATGTCCAACAAACCATGCCTTCTTGATGTTGATATGACAAAGGAACATGTGTATTTCCACCTTAATCCTGTGTTTTATGCTCCAGTATGTACTCGTCATAATTGGTGATCACCTGTTGAAGCACATCTGCATCTGGCCCATCTACCCAACTATCTTCAAACTTTATTCTTTGTAGTTCAATAGAGGCAAACTCTTTCATATCTCTAAGTTTGATAAGCTCCCTTCTAGCAACCTTTATTTCTTCCATGATGTCTATGAGTCTATCCATTAGGAGGTCATCACCATCATCCCCTTTTTGCATTACCTCCTCAAATATACTATTCCATTTCTCCTTGATTTTATCAAGGAGGAGGCCATCTATCTCAAGGATGTCTTCATTAACAAGTATGGCAATACTTGCTCCTAATTCCTCAATTTGCTCATTAAGATCCTTTCCAGTCTATTGTAACTCATTCTTGTGTGCATAAATGAATGAAGACCAAAATCTAATGATGTTGATGGTCTTTTCAATGAAATCTGCATTGTCTTCCTCCAGGATGGACTGTTCCAAAAACGTTTGCATAGGCAGCTTATTGATATCTTTCAACTTTCTTGCATGCTCTGCGTATTCTTCCTCTTGTTTTCCAAGAGCCTCAACATGTGAAAACATATCACTGACTAATTCTAAAGCTCCTTCATGAGCTTTACAACTATCAATAAGCAAATCCTTCACTTCTTGATTTAATTTATCAATCCATCTATCCATCATTCTCACCTTATTTCTCATTTCAACCAGGTTGTCTACATCTTTCTTACTCAAAAAAATTGGTGTCTTAAGAGTAGAAGATTATGAAGAGATAGGAGAAGACAAGTGTTTCAAAAAGTTATGCAATTGATCCACCTATGATTTTAGCTCATCCTTCCTTTCCTTCTCTTTGACCATTCTTGATTTAGTGGAAGAGGCTACAATATCAATTAGATCCATTTGTTGGTTCCTTGTAGGCTTCCCAAATTCACTATGCCTAGTTGATAATCACTCAATTGCATTTCTTGTCTATTTTTATCAACTATCGGAATGGCACATTCAACTACAATCTCTCCAACATCCGTTAACCTTTTAGAATGAAGAACTCTAGTCCTCTTCTTGGGCCTCTCCTTTTCAATTTATTTCCTTACATCATTCCAGTTAAGGGGTTGGGGTTGTATTATTTGATTCCTTTCTAAATTAAGTTTTAACCATGTAGGGGTAGCAGGGGGAGTTACCACTTGTGTAGAAGAAGATGTAGTAGGAGTGAGTGGCTGCTAGAGTGCTACTCTAGGTTGAGAATCAACCTCTTGGTCTTCCTTTTCTACCTTCTCTCTGGCCAGTTTATCAGCTTCAAATTTTTCTTCTCTCTCTTGTTCTATTTTGGCCAATTCTTCTTCCTCCAATCTCTTCTCCTCCAATAGTTGATCTCTTTGTTTTTCTAAATCCTCCACCCTTTCCCTTGGCTACTTCTTGGTCAATTTTAGCCTGTTCTTCTTCTTCCATTCTTTTTATTTCCAACTCTTCTTCTTCTTTCTTTCTTCTAGCCTCCTCTATTGCTCTGAACTTAGCTTCAAGGGCTTATTTTTCTCTCCTTTGTTGGGATTTTTCTTCTTCTAGCTCATGGATTTTTTGCAACAGAGCTAACTTATCCTTTTCTTCTTTAGCTTTTAGCTCCTTTTCCCTTTGTTGCCACAAAAGATCTTCCTTTTCTTTCTACTACCTTGCCAACTCTTTTGCCTTTGTTATAGCTTCTATCTCCTAATGCTTGGCAAGCATGCCAACTTTGGCTTTGGCCTCTGATTCTTGTTGTTTTACAAGTGCCTCAACTTGTACTTTAGCATCCGCTTCTTTCTTTGCATCCTCAAACAACTTCCATTGGTCCTCCAAAGTTAGGACATGTTTAGACTCAACACCTTCAATATCATCATTATGTCTAGTCACAAGAGGCTCTTCATCTAATTGAGTGGCCTCTAAATCAGAATTAACATCATGAATTTCAAATTCTCTTTCCTTTCCCTTTAGAGTTTCTTCTTGCTCATGAAGAATACCTATAGGTACTTCTTCGCTAGGTTCTTGAGTGAGGGAAGGTTGAGAAGAGGAGCCTTCTCTAACTATTGTGGTCTCCATGCCTTGTGATTCATGGACTTCTTGAGCAAGTATTTTTGGAATAACATCTCCTCTAGAGTTGGGAGGAAGATACTCTAATTTCTCTTTAGGGGTTGCTCTCCTCTTGGTCCTCTGATAACCTTTGGTTGCCTCTGCTTTCCTCTTCTTTGAAACTTGAGCCTGTGGCTCCTTTACCCTCATGACCACCCATTAGATACATCTATCCATCACTGTTCTAGAATTTTTTTTAATATCAATGGATTCTTCCTCCTCCCAATTGATGGGGGCTAGGTTCTTGGTGCCTATCTTTGTTGCTTCATATCTGTTGTGCCCCTTTTTGCACACACGCCCCGTTCGGAATGGGGACCCTTTTTTTTCCCTTCAATAAAGGTGGTACGTTTCCCAATGTTATATTTTAAAAATCTCGCCTTGACCGGAAACTTCGCATCAAAAGTTTTTTTACATCTTCTAAAATTTTCGGGTTTCCTTGTCCGGATTTCCATTTTCGGGTTTCCTTGTCCGGATTTCCATTTTCGGGTTTCCTTGTTCGAATTTCCCCTTTCGGGTTTCCTTCGTCGGGTTTCCCCTTCCGGGTTTCCTTTCAGGTTTCGCCGTTCTTCACGGCGTCTAGGCAACGTCTTCCCGGGAACGGCTTTCCGGACATCCGATTCCAGACATCCCATCGCCTTTCTTTTTCCGGAGTTCACCAACCCACCTGCAACCGTACGAAGCATTTATTGCTGTACTAATGGCGTTTTCTGCTATAAAAGCATTTTTTTCGGCTGTCATTATCAAATTTTTGACTAACAGAAACGCATTCTAGAGCTCTCGACGATTTAGCTTCCTTTCTGACGTCTTTCAAGCTATTTTTTCCGACGACGTCCGCGCATCCGACCAACCTGTTCTTCGGGTTTTTGAGGTAGGTTTTCCGTCCCGCGCCCTAAGTTCTTTTCGCATTTATTTTTCAGATTTTGTTAAGGATAAATAAAAAACGAAGTCCGAACCTAGTAGATATCCCCACTGCGCACAAAACCCATCTCTTTGAAATCAAAAATCAGCTTTCTATCAACCTCCGGATCGATCTGGAACTTTTATGTGTCACGGCCATTCCTCAGAACGGTGCCAACATCTTTCGGGCCCGGGTCTTCCTGCGGCCGCCCTTTCTTCTCCTACTAATTTTCCTTCTCCGGAATTCCTTTGTCGGGATTCCTCGTCCGGATTTCCTGCTTCGGAACTCCGTTTCCTTTTCACCGTTTTTAACGGCCCCGACCGAGCGGCTTTCCGGATGCCTTTCCCTGAAACCTTTTATCAAAATTTCATAAGTTCGCTCGCAAATTCCATCTTTTCCTTCAGAATTCTCTTTTCGGGATTCTTTTTCCGGGATCCCATTTCCGGGAATCCGTTTCCTCTTTGCCGTTTTAACGGCCTCCATCACCCGACATTCCGAACGATGTTTCCCCGTGGCCTTCTTCCCCTGTCGAAGTTCCTTTCTCAGAGTTCCTTTCTCGGATTTCTGTCTCCGAAATTCTATCGTCTTGCCACCATTCTTCACGGCATCGCTCGAACATCTTCCCGACCGTCGGATCCCGGAACCTATGTTCTCGTCTGTCATTTGACCCCATCCTCATCCGGATTTCCTTCTTCGGGATCCCATTCCCGGAATTCCCCTTTCAGACTTCTCTTTTCGAGAATCCGTCCGTTTTCCGCCTTTTGCACGGTATCCAGCTGGCGGCTTCCCGGATCCCGTTTCCCAGTCGTGGAATTTTCTTCAAAACTCGAACTTCCATTTTTCTTCCACATTTCTTCCGGATTCCGTTTTGGGTTTCCTTGTTCGGATTTCCCTCTTCGGATTTCCTTCTCCGGAAATCCGCCTCCGGATTTCCCTTCTCGGATTTCCTCCTGCGTCCCGCCGTTTCTCACGGGCGAACGATGACCGCTTCCCGATAACGGAATTCCGTTTCTCGGATTTTCGTTTCTTCTACGCCGTTTTTAGACGGCCTGCCTGCCACTGATACCCGAACCTTCAAATTGGGGGTCAAATGACGTCCAAATTCGAAACAGACTTCGACCCACTTGCTAAAATTCTGTTGTCTTCTATTTCCAACCTTCAAACTTGAAATCCAACCCCGGGAAGTGCATATGGGAATTCCATTCTCGTTTTGCCTCTCCAAACGGCATTCTGCTAGGGGATTTTCGGCCTGAGAACCCCGGATTGATTGTACAAACTTCTAGGGTTATAAAGTATTTAACTTCAAGTGCTTATTAAATATCTACTATGATTGTCAGACTAATCTTGACGTGCAGGGATTCGTCAATAGTTCTTATGACAGGTTCTTCACTATTGACTCTTGCCCTTTGTGCAGAATTCATGGAATCTAGCCCAGAAACTTCCAGTGCTGCCAGGAAAGGAAAAGGAACCACAAAGCCACCAAGGGGCAAAGAAGATTGGGATCTAATGAAGTACAAATTCCAGGGAGTCCCCATCCAATCCCGGATTACCTCCCTTTGGAGGGATGTTTCAGATACCAACATCGGACAGGTCGATGTTGATGAGTTCATTCAGAGGGTTAGGATGAACCCCAAAACGGAAAATGCAAGAGCTATTAAAAGCAGTGGACTCACCAAGGCAGCAGGTTTCCCACCAGCCTTAGTGGCCCCAGAGTTGGTAATGGCGTGTGTCGAGGCGTATCAGCCCGACACTAGAACTATCGTGGACCATGAGGGAAATCTCCTCGCAAATATGTCTCCGTCAGGCATTACCAAGACCTTCCAGATTCCCACCTTCGAGAGCATGGAGGTCCCTACCAAGGAAGACTGTATCAGTATATGGGAACACGACCCGTTGGACTACAAAAGACTCATTAATCAGCGTTGGCTAAAGGATAAACGGGGCAGCGCCGGGAAAATTCCCCATGAGCTTTTCCGTAGTGATTTCCACGAGGACTACCATGATCTGGTGACTTTGCTCAGTAGAGTCATGGGCCTGCCTGGTGCAATGTTCTTCCAGGAATGGATGTTCTACTTCATAGAACAAATTCTCCGAGGGAAAGGAACCGTCTTCTACTGGGGAGAGATAATCAGCGACTGCTTCCATGAGCAGTTCACCACAGTAAAGAAGACTAATCAATTCTTCATGACGTCTTACTTGGTGTACTCTCTTTCCAATCAGAGGCACTACCAGGGATTGACACAGATTCCCAGTGATCCATCAGGGCCGGAGCTAAAGCCCTACGACAGGTACCCCCAGCTGCAATTCAAGAACTTCAAAAGCAGCTACTGCAGGGTGAATGATGCATTCATTGCCCACATAATCAGGTCGATAGGCGGGGATTTCCATAGGAGGATGTCCCGCAGTGCCAGAACCCTCCTTAGGCAGTATGCCTTCTGGTACATCCAGTTCCCCAGATTCACCTACATCCGTGCAGAGGGCTTTTCGGATAAGCCAAATAAGTTGCCTCGGTATCCAAACGATCGAATTATCCTCTTGGAGCTGACTCGGCAACTGCGATCCATCCACAGCCTCTTAGGTGAGAAACATCTGGCAGGCCCTGTCTATCCAATGAATTTGGGTCAGGGAATGTATAAGGTTCATACATCCCAATGTGCAGGATACTCCGAAAAGGAGCTGGCCGAGTACAACTTCGAGCAATACACAGCAAGGCCACGGATGGATCCTTATGGCCATGTTCGCAAGGCGTTGGGACATGGGTATGCCCACCTCCACAACATCAAGGACTTCTGGGCTAATTGCAAGGACGATCTTGAAGTACGGATGCGTTATTATATGCGTATGACCGTAGTCCATGTGCGAAGGGTAAACTTATGCTTGGTTCCTGATCAGGTAGAGGAGGATGAGGAGATAATTCTAGACCCGATCTACGATATAGTGTCCAACCTACCGCTGCCTACAATCAACTGGGATACCCCAAAACTCAGTGATGTCAGTGTACTCACTAGGTTCGTCGAGGCCAGGACAAGAGGATGGATAAACAGTAAGGTTGCCCAACTAAAACAACAAGGGGTCGCACTAACGTACATCGACCTTGCCAGCGAACATGTTAGTGAACCAAGCGGTTCCGAAGGTGGAGAAGCCACTACTACAGCTGGGGAGACATCGCAAGCCCCACCTTCTCCAAAGTCCAAGAAAAGGAAGGACGTTGTCCGACAACTCCCAAAGCCAAAGACTTATGTCTACAAGTCATCTGAGTTGGAACCTTCGAAGAAGAAAAGGAAAACAGCAGGAGGCATGGCGACGGTTATGATGTCCAAGGATTCACCCCTTGGGATTGCCAGCAAAAGATCCCTCTCATTTGGATCTCCACATATCGTCATCACACCCGCCACTCCACTTACCTCGATTCCGGCTTCAGCATCCTCCCCACCTGCGGTGGATATCTCTGTTCACCTCCCTCCTACTTCTCAAGGGATGCAGGTTATTCATATAGACTCGCCATCTGCTACCACCTCACCCTTGACCTCTCCTTCCGTGTCTCCTTCCTTTCCTTCCGTTCCCACTGCCACAACGCCAACCTCAAGCCTTCCAGAGTCCTTGGCAAAATACATGCAGAATGTTCCATCAGAGCTTTCAGGGATGCTAGCCAATCCAATGGTCCAGGCTGCAATAGCTCAAGCTATGACCTCCACCCCAGTAGCATCCCCCTCTACCGAGTCACCAAGAATGAAAGCAATGATGCAAATATCGGACGAGCGGGAACGACAACAGCTAGAAGCTGCAAAGGCGCCAGAGCCCGCAAAGTTTCAGGGTCCTGAGAATCCCCCATTTGAGCGTCAGTAGTTTGACACGGTAGCTTATGAGGCTTCAAGCGGTGACAGTGAGGACAGCAGAGACCGTAATGCTGAGCTAATCCGGGAATCAAATGATCCCAGGCTCAATGAAGAATGGGGACGGCAGCTAAAAGAAATCGAGGACAAGGAAGCCGAGGATCGGCTCGCACAGGAGGAGGAGACTATTGCTACAGAGGCAGAAAGAGATAGATCTCCAGCTGAGGAACGTGGCCAGACTCCAGAGCACGATAAAGAAACCCTCTTCCCTGAGGACAAACAAATAGAAAGTCCAGAGAAATATCAGAATATCTCAAGCGAGGAAGAGGATGCAATAAAGGAGGATTCTCCAAAAGAACAATCACACGCCAAGTCCCCGGCTAAATATGAGACGTCCAAGCAGGTTCTCACTGAAGAAAAGGAAGATATAGAAACTAGTAAAAGGGCCATCATCGTCCGAACTATCGGGTTAGAAAAGGAGGACAGTGGAACGGTAGATGAGGGATCAGGAAAGGACTCCCAAACGCCCGATTGGCTGCAAAGACAACTAAAGCCAAAGACTCCCACTTCAAAGGATCCCAAGGTGAGGTTGGAAGCCATCATGGCCAGGGCGCATATCAGCACCCGAAAGGAGAAGAATCCAAAGGTCAGGTCAAAGATAACTATGGACGCCTCGGGATCAAGAGCAATATAGTTAGCAACGCCGGTGGTTGGGGAACAAGGCACAACCTACAATGTCTCCACTATTGATCTGGGAGTGGCCACGAGGGATCAAAAGGTCGAGCACCTCCAAGAGTCGGTCACCACGGTCGTACACCTCATCCGGCAAGACAAAAGCTCAAAAGACGAGTTAAAAGAGCAGGTTGCAGATCTAACAGCTTACATCCAGCAGTGGTCGTCTCCAGATGAGCAACCTACAACCTCGTCAGCCCTGCCTCAGCTGCTTTCCCATGAACAAATTAAGAAACTTGAGAGGAGACGAAACCTGGATAAAACCACAGAAAACTGGTTCCGTCAAGTTCTGGATATAGGGAACACAGGTATCAACATAGCTGTTCGATCAACAAATTGGTTTCTAGAGGTCCAAAAAACTCTTGAGGACATAAGAAGAATCTGTGAAAAGTTCCTAGGGAAGTACGACGCAGCCTACCCGAAAATTGAGGCTATCCTCGCATTGCCAAGAGATGTATGGGAGAAGGATCTCGCCCTCAAGGATGATGACCACTGGCCGGTGGATACCTGGAAGAGGGACTACAACCATAGAAAAAGTAGGCTGGAGCAGGTCTTGGAGCGAATTGCTCCAGATATTGAATGGGCGAGGGAATCCAGGGAGGAGTGCACCCAATACCTTAAATTGATGACAGGGTATGAGGTTCCTGCCGCCGAGATCAATCCTGAGAAGCTCAAACCCCACCTTTTGAAGACCATGGAGGATGGGATGTCTGCTGAGGTCACCACTGAATTCATGAGTTTTGCTGCTCGAGCATTCGCACAATCAGAGGTCTGCAAGGAAAATAGCACCAAATATGAAGCGGACTGGGAGAAGCTCAACAACAACTCTCAAGAATGGAGTTATCAGATCTTAAAGTCTGATATCATGGAGGTAGAAAAGCTCCAAACCTTGATCCTGAGCTTCATGGAGTATGCAGCACTAAGGAAGCAGGAAGGCAATCCAGTCATCAAAGAATAGTACCTTAAAGAGTAGCTATAGCCAAGAGTAAATAGCTGAAAGATAAATCTGCTACAGTGTTGTCACTAGATGACGAGATTGGGAAGAGACAAAATGAGCTCTTAATTGTAATATTTGGGGGGTAGGTGAGACCCTGATGTAAGATGAATCTTGGCCACATAATAGAATCAAATCTTGGCCATACATTTTGTTATTTGAATCTATAAATAGAGCTCTCCTCCTCTCATTTTAGAGAGTTGAGTTGTTGTAAAGACTTGCTGCAGAAATTATAAATAGCAAATACAGTCAATTTTGGTGTATTTTCTGAGTTTCTCAATAAGTTTCATGATTCTTCTCCCTTTTAGTTACAGATTGTTTTAAGTTACTCTGCTGTTCTAGCATCTTTGCTTTGAGTTAGATAGATTTGATATGATATTTCTGATCTTGGAAATAATTGTTGTGTGTATGCTTTCCTTGTCCATACTTTTGGTCATCTGCTGAGGGTAGATGACTGTGTAAAGTTAGTCTAGACTCCTATTCCATTGCTTCTCATTGAATTTCATCTTCATCCATGCTTCCATAGTGAATGAACAATGAATATTTGCAGTCCCTAGAAGATAGCATAGATTTCATGATATTGTGAGAATTCTGGTTAAGTGGAATCCCGTTTAAGGAAACTGTCCACGGCAAGAATCTCCATGATCACTATTCTTCGATAGTTGCAGGTTTAGGAAACATCTTTCTTCTTCACCCCTTTCCCCTTTTTCCTTTTTTTTAGAAACTGTTCGTATCAAGGTTCGTTGTGCATTGTAAAAGCCAAACTAGACGAAATACTAGAGTCCAAGACTGTTGCTTGGACCTGCAGCAAAGCATGTAATTCTAGATCTATAGGACTCTGTTGGTTGACGCAATTTCCCTACAGCTTTAATCCGTAAGTCCACCTTGTGATTCTAGCAAATCACATAAACGACTGAAATATTCCAAGCACTGTCAAGACCTGACATTCGAGAGACCTTGGGATAGTGTTCTGCAATTTGATTGTGGAAGATTGTCTTTCAAGAGAGGTAATGCACCTATGCATTACCTGTGTTGTGAAGTGCATAAAAACACCATCAACAATATCCAGGATCCAAAATCACACCATCATCAAATAGTGTATCAGGAATATCTTCTTTCACCCCATACTCAACCATTTATGGGATGGTCAGTCTTTCATAACTCCTCTTCCTAACATCATAATCATCTTGTAAATCAATCCAAAAATCTTCTAACAAATTATAATGTTTATAAAAAATAATGGGATTTAGAGCATTCATTTTGTGTTGCTTAACAGATTTCTGGATTTGATTATGTGATAGTTTTTGCATCGATGTTTCAGATCACACTCTATGATCCATCATCAGGATGAAGAGAGCATCCTGATGATGGATCATAGAGTGTGATCCAAAACGTCGATGCAAAAACTATCACACAATCAAATCCAAAAATCTATTAAGAAATATCAATATGGATTGTGGAAACTTATTATCATTGATTCATTTTGTGCTTCAGATCAAATTGCTTTCGAGATGTATATAATCCCAATTTCAAATAGCTTAATTCTTCATATACTACCTTTGCAGCTACATTGTGAAGACAACAATATTCTCCCAACCTCATGGGGAACTTGTGGTATTCGGGCTTATGTTTGATGGAAATTTTTGCATTGAATCCCAAAGCTTGATATATAAATTCCATAAGGACCATTCTATCATTGCAAAATCTTGGGAGAAGGTGAGGATGGCTATCAAATCTTGCAAACCTGAAGTATGGGAACCTGGGATATTGGATATACCAATGTCCCCATTGAGCAATAAAAGCCATAGCATCTCTACTCAACCTGAATCCAACATCCCCAGTCAATTAGTTGATGATGACATAGAGGAATGCATCATTGACCCTTCTATGGTGTATCTCTAATGTTTCCAAGGTCAATTGGTCGTAATGGTTCCATACCTTCTGCTATCCAAGAGCTTCTCCCAACACTCCTACTACATTCAACCCAGGAAAGATTCCCATCCTTGCAACAACATATATAACATAGGAAGTCATAAAGAAGCTCTTTGTTTCCCTTACCCTCAACATCTGATTGTGAAAAATGTGTGCAGGTGTTTTTACCAAGTCTAAAATGCAAAATAAAAATGAAATGCAAACAAGGAAAACACAAACAACACCTTGAGATTAGGTCTAAGTTGAACTTGAAAACAATACAAGAAAAGGAGTGATATTACCTTGTCCAAGTTGATCGGTTGATTGGCCTTGTAGATTGTTTGATTTGTGTGCTCCTAGGTCAATTTCAGTAGCATAACGACTTGTAAATGCTTGATTTGGATCCAAGAAGATGGTGGATTGAGTGCAAGATGATGGTTGGAAATTGAAGACTTGAGATGGGTGGAATGTGATAGATTGCTTTAATCTCCCTCTAGTTAGGGTTCCCAAAAATGGCTAAGTGTTAGCCATTTAGCCAAGGAGAGATGAATGAATGGTCAAGATTCATTCTTGTCCAAGGACAAGAGATCAAGGGTGGAGATCAAAGGTTGAGCAAAAGGAATTAAAACTCCTTTTTAATATGCATGGGGAAGACAAAAGGAATAAAATATTCCTTGAGAAACCTTGGGTGAATAAATGGAATTTAAATTTTCATTGGAAAGGACATGGGGATTGTAAATGAAATTAAAAATTCCATTAAGGGTGTTGGAAGAATAAAATGGAATTAAAAATTCCATTGTGATGTGGGAAGATTTGACTTAAGGGGGTTGATTAGACTAGTTGATGAAGGATTATAAGAGGGTTAGGTGGCTAATGATGATTAGGATCCAACTTACAAAAGTTGAAGGACGTGACACATCCTAATCATGGATTGGGGATGTGTCACATCCCTAACGATGGGATTAAGATATGAATTAGAATTAAGTGTGGATGGGACATAAAAGGAATTAAATAAGTGGGTTATTTATTTAATTCTTTGGAGGAAAGGGATAAAAGGGTAAGGTATTTAATTATTTAACTAAATACCTTATGTATTTAGAGGACTTCAAGGATGTTAATTAAATAATAGTAACATTATTTAACTAATATGGATAAAAGGATATTTAGATGAAAAGGGATAAATTTGACTAAATATAAGTGGTCAAATTTAGATGTCTACATTTTTGCCTCTTTGAGATGGTGCTATGAAGTAGCATCATTTCAAAGAAGATTAAAAGATAGCACTAGGAAGAAGATGATTATATTGGGGAAGATGCCCTAGTCATTCAAAGGAGTGACTAGGAGGAAAGATGACGAGAGTGAAGATGAATATGAGAGAGTGAGGATGCCCCCTCAAGAGGACATGTTGGTTCAAGAGAACACGAGTGTGCTCTCGAAATGGATGAGATGATGAAAGAGTGGATGGGGAAGATGAGAAAAAATGATGGATAAGAGAGGATGATAAGTGATAAGAGATCGAGAAAATAAGACGAGAAGAGAGAAAGCACAAATGGATTCAAGGACAAATATGATGTTGCCCTAGTCAAGCTACAAGCCAGGATGGACTAATGATGGATGGAGTGTTGTTGATGAGGGAACAATATATCCCAAAACAACACAAGGGTAGGGAAGGATACATCCTGATGATGACGATGATGAGAGTGTTGTCGATGAGGGAAGGATACATCCCAAAAAAACACAAAAGGATAAGGAAGTGTTGATGGTCAATATAGCACAACAACGTTAAACAAAATATTTCTACTCTATTTCTCCTAAAAGAGATAACTGATCTAAAACCACCTATCTCCCAAGGTCTTTGTAGTTGGTTCTCAATTGTGACATTTCATTCAGTAGTCCATGCAACTATAATATTGAAGGGGCATGCTAGTAAAAAGGACACAAAATACATGATATGAACTAATCTAACATTTGAGGGTGTAGAATAAATAGAAAAAGATAGATCAAAAGCATAGAACAACAAATCATAAACGTAAACTCCTTTCCATTAAGACATATAAATTTCACAATGAGCCTTTCAAGTAACTGAGAAACTATAAAATGATACAATCTACAAACTATTTTGCACCATTATATTCATTCACAGTGCTAATTTAACACATAAAACCATCAAACCTCAACAATTAGACAAGAACACATTACTAGCTCTTCATTAATTCATAGATCAACAAACATAAAAGAATCCCATTTACAGATAATTTAATGAAATAGCTTTGAATTCAGAATCTTCTACTGATTTGCATCAAGTAAGAAACACTTATGGACAACATTCATTGGCACACAAATTGCTATGATTCATCAACATTATCATTGAACAATATTCCAAAAATAACATAACTTGTATTGAAAACTTTGTAAAGAAAATGTATCCAAGTGTATTTTGCAGAAACTGTAAAAACTTCTAAAATTGTAAAACTATTTCTTAAGTCTCCTCTAGGTGGCTAATCTTGCTTCAATGAGCTGACCTTTACAAAATGGAGAGAAATTATATATATAAACCTATTTAGCACTAATCTCTCTCATCACAACCCAGATCCATAATTCATGGGGTGATTGGAACAATGTAAGAAGAGTCTTCATCGTGATATTCAGTTGTTGATTAAAGACTCCTTGTCAAAACCTGCGTCCAAGAAGGGATAGGAGAACTTGTTGAGATCTCTATTTGAGAACTAATGTCATAATCCAAGAAAATAGGAGAGGGAAATTGTCCAATTAAGCATATCTCCTTGATGTTGATCTACCAAGAGAACATGTGCGTGGTAACTTTAACTCTTCATTTTATGTTCCTCCATATACTTATCATAACTGGTGATTACCTGTTGAAGCATATCTGTATCCGGCCCGTCCACTCAGTTATCTTCAAATTTTATCCTTGCTAGCTCAAAAGATGCAAATTCTTTCATATCCTTAAGTTTGATGAGTTCCCTCCTGACAGCCTTGACTTCTTGCTTAACATCCATGAGCTTATCCATTAAAAGATCATCACCATCATCCCCTTTCTGCATCATTTCTTCAAATCTACCATTCCATCTTCCCTTGAGTTTATCAAAGAGGAGGCCATCTGTTTCAAGAATATCCTCATTAACAAGTATAGTAATACTTTCTCCTAATTCTTCAATTTGTTCATTAAGATCTTTCTGACCTGTTGCACCTCATTCCTATGATTAAAAATGAATGAAGACCTAAATTTGATGATGCTAATGGTCTTTTCCTCAAAATTTGCATTGTCTTCTTCTAGGATGGATTGTTCTAGCAAAGTTTTCTTGGGCAGCTTATTAATATCTTTCAAATTTCCTCGCATTCCCTACATACTCTTCCTCTTGTTTCTCAAGAGTTTCAACATGTGTAACCATACCATTAACCACTTCCAATGCTTCTTTATGAACCCTACAACCTTCAACAAGCAAGTCTTCTATTTCCCAGTTTAACCTATTAATCCACCTATCTATCATTTGCACCTTATTCCTCATTTCAATTAAATTATCAACATCTTTCTTCTTTAGCAGAATAGGTGTCTCTAGAACAACTGTCTGTGAAGAAATAGGAGAAGAGAGATCCTTCAGAAACTTATGTAGTTGATCAACTTGGGACTTAAGCTCATCTTTCTTTTGCTTGTCCTGGATCATTCTTGACTTGGTAGAAGAAGCCACAATATCAATCAAATTCATATGTTGATTTCTTGTGGGATTTCCTAAATTAACAATGCCCTATTGATAATCACCTATTTGCATATATTTCTTATCTTCGTAAACCATAGGGATAGCACATTCAGCCATAATTTCTCTAGCATCTATTAACCTTGTGGATTGAAGAACCCTGGATCTCTTCTTCGGCCTCTCCTTTTCTATTTCCTTTCTAACATCCTCCCAATCAAGGGGTTGTGGTTGCACTATTTGCTTCATCTCAAGGTTGAGCTTTAGCCATGTAGGAGCAGCAGGGGAAGTCATCACCTACATAGAAGAGGTGGCAGGAGAGAGAGGTTGCCAAATTGCTGCCTTGGGTTGAGAGTCAACCTCTTGTTGTTTCTCCTTCTCTGTTTTCTCCTTAGCCAATTTGTCAGCCTCAACTTTTTCTTTCTTTTCTCACTCTAGTTTGGCTAGTTGCTCTTCTTCCTTTCTCCTCTCCTCCAAAAATTGATCTCTTTGTTTTTCTAATTCCCCTACCTTGGCCCATAGTTTAGAAGCTTCTTGATCAATTTTGGCTTGTTCTTCTACCTCTATTCTTTTTAGCTCCAATTATTCTTCTTCTTTCTTCCTCTGAGCCTCTTCAACTACTTTAAATTTAGCTTCAAAAGCTTTGTTTTCTCTCCTCTATTGAGCCTTCTCTTCCTCTAACTCATGAATCTTTTGTAGCAACGCTAACTTGTCTCTCTCTTCCTTAGCCCTTAGCTCAACTTCGCATTGGTGTAGCAACAGATCCTCCTTCTCCTTTTGTTGCCTTTCCAACTCTTTAGCTTTTGCAATGGCCTCCAACTCATGTTGTTTAGCAAGTATATCAGCTTTGGCCTTGATTTCTAATTCTTGTTGTTTAGGAAGTGCATCCGCCTTAGCTTTGATTTATGCTTCTTGTTGTTGTTTAGCCAACACCTCAGCTTTTTCCCTTGCATCTACTTCTTTATTGGCATCTTCAAACAACTTCCATTGATCCTCTAGGGTGAGAACTTGTTCTTCCTCAACATTTTGAGTAGACACATCCTTAACAATCTCATCATCAAAATGTTTTTCTTTTGAATCTGTGTCAATTTCATGAATTTCAACCTCAAGACCTTTTCCCTTTAGTGTTTCTGCTTCCTCATGAAGACTACCCATGGGTACTTCTTCACTAGGTTCTAGAGTGAGGGGAGGTTGAGAAGAGGAGCCTTCCCCAAGTGTTGAGGTCTCCATACCTCGTGCTTCAGGAGCTTCTTCTACAAGGATTTCAGGAACAATATCCCCTCCAGAAATGGGAGGAGGATACTCTAATTGCTCTTTGGGGGCTGCTCTCCTTTTGGTTCTTTGATAAACCTTAGTTGCTCTTGGTTTCCTCTTCTTTGCACCTTGAGCTTCTGGTTCCTTCATTCTCAGGATCACCCATTGGATACTTCTATCCAATATGGTCCTAGAAATCTGCTTGATGTCAATGGATTCTTCTTCCTCCCAATTGATGGGGGCTAAGTCCTTGGTGCCAATATTTTCAGCCTCATATGCTGGATCCAAAGTCACACCATCATCTGACAATGTGTAAGGAATATCTTCCTTTAATCCAAATTCAATCATACAAGGAATAGGGAGTCTTTCGTAATTCCTCCTCCTCACATCATACTCATCCTTTAAATCCCACCAAAAATCTGCTAACAAATTGTAGTGATTCTAAAAAAAAAAAAAGGATACATCCCGGTGATGAGGATGAGGATGATGATGATGATGAGAGTGTTGCCGATGAGGGAAGGATTAATCCCAAAACAACACAAAAGGATAAGGAAGGATACATCTCGATGATGATGATGATGATGATGATGAGAGTGTTGTCGATGAGGGAAGGATACATCCCAAAACAAAAAAAAAGGATAGGGAAGGATACATCTTGATGATGATGATGAGAGTGTTGTTGATGAGGGAATGATACATCCCAAAACAACAAAAGGATAAGGAAGGATACATCTCGATGATGATGATGAGAGTGTTGTCGATGAGGGAAGGATACATCCCAAAACAACACAAATGGATAGGGAAGGACACATCTCGATGATGACGATGATGATGATTGGATTGAGGATTGTAGCAAGACTAGGAACAAGACCAAGGATGCAATCAGATGATTTGTGCTAGATTGAATGGATTAGGATTGGATTGAGATGTGATATTGTTGAAATGAATTAAAATAATGGAAGAAGAGAGGCTTAGAATATCAAATCTCTATTATCCTAAGCAAATTGGAAAGATGATGAAATTACGAGGATGAAGAGATTAAAAGATGCTTAGAATAACAAATCTCTATTATTCTAAGAAGATAGATGAAAAGATGCATAGAATAAAAAATCTCTATTATCCTAAGCAGATGGATGAAAAGATGCTTAGAATAAAAAATCTCCATTATCCTAAGTAGATTGAAAATATGATGAAAGTAGATAGGATGGATAGATGAGGGAGATAGATGAAGAATGAATGGATTAGAAAGATTTAGGGTGAATGGAAGGGGGGGATTTGGATAGATGAATGGATAGTAACCAAATCAAGAAAGTTAATTGTGATGCGTTATGATGCCATGTAATGAGAACTTAATTTGATATAGCATGAGATACTATACACCAGGGTATGAGGAACCAAGGTGACATTGTATCACATGCATAAGACTGACACAAAAACAAAAGGTTAGTCCAACATCCCAAAGTAATAGGGGCTTTGGTTGGGCCTGATGTTGAGATAACCACAAACACAAAGGATGCCCCAACATAACACATGACCACAAGAATCTTGGTGGGTACTATGTGGGACAACCAAGAAGATAAAAGTAGACAAAAAGATCAAGATACGCCCCTATGTGTACCTAGTCAAAGCACACCATGATATGATGTATCTTGGCAACCTTGACGAGGTATGATAGGAAGATCAAATGATAAAAAAATGTCAAAAGAATCAAAAGATCACAATCAAATTCAAACATCCTTTGCCATAGGATCAAAAGGATGAATGGGATTGATGCAGTTTGTTAGGAAGGATGCACCTTGTTGAGACCAAAAATGGAGACTAAACTAAAAGATCAACATGACACAGGATATATGAAACTAATTGAACCTCCGGATAGTAATGACCTTTGTTTGTGAGTACGAGTTAGATAGGGACGTATTTGACGACATGGCAAGACAACATGACACAAGACATGAGACATACACACCCTAAAGACCTAGCAGACACAAGACCGACACACCCTAAAGACCTAGGGGCTTGGAGGTTGATCAAAGATCAACCTTGCCTACGTGAAAGCATAGAGTCCTCGTAGTTCGACAAAAGACCAACAACTGACCATGGATAAAACAGAAAGAGGACAATGAAGACCATGATGGAGGACAAAGACCAAATGGAAAAATGTCCTGGGGGCGGGTCAAATGATCGACCTTGCCTACGTGAAAGCACAGGGGCAACGTAGTTTGACACAAGGCCAAAGACAGACAATGGACAAGGGATGATGAGATGATGATGATGATGATAAGGAGATACAATGATGAAACTGATATGATGATACAAGATAGATGTGGTGGATAGGATGATGGATATGGATAAGATGTGGGTTAACGTGAAGCTTAGGGATGGGATAGTTATCCAAATCATCAAAAGATGAATGGGGAGGATGATACGATGGATAAATGAGTGATAGGAGATGAGATAGATGTGAGCAATAGATAGAATTGATGATAGTGAGATGAATGGCATTAAATTGCATGGGTGTATCCTATAGCTAGATACCAATGACAAGGGATTATGAGATGGAAGGAAAAATATAGGTAAATGGATGGATTGATAAAGATGGGAAGATAGAAAGATGCAAGGATGGATGGATAGAGGGATAAGGATTTTGAAAGATGGAATGGATAAATGGATAGGGAGAGGCAGATGAAAAGATGAAAAAGGACTAGGGGATGGGTGGATAGGAAGAGAAGAATTTGGAAGATGGAAGGGATTGCTGAGATGGATGGATGGATGATGTCGCCAAGGACTATGTCACAAGGAAGGAGATGCCTCACTCTAGATATGTCATGTGTGATGAGGCAAGAGGGATGGAAAATAAAAGGATGGAGAGATAAGGATTGGAGATGGATCATAGCAAGATGGGTAGAAAATGGAAGATAGGTGGATGTGGATAGGATGCATGGATAAGGAAAGTGGATGGAGAGGATAAGGGATACGTCGAGGTATGGATGAGGGGAATGTATGCCAAGAGGTTTCCAAAGCATGTATAAATATGTGCCCCTGTTTTGATCAAGATCACAAAGAATATGGAGGGACTAGATATAAATGGGATATGATGGGTAGGAGTTGGAAGATAGGTAGATGTAGGAGATGGAGGAAGGGGATACGTAACATGAAGCTACCCCCAAGTGTGGAAGATAGGTGGATGTAGGAGATGGAGGAAGGGGGATCTACACATGATGCATATTTTATAGGTTTTCATCATGGTACTTATCCAAGGCACTTGTTTACCAAGTTTTCACCATTGGACGAATTATTTCTCTTTACTATTTTTTGGATTTTTGGACTTTTTTTTTTGTCTTTTTGGCAAATTTTTTTTTTTAATAATTTTTTGGCTAGTAAGCGGGTGGAGATGGATGAAGAGAGGGATATGGATAAATGGATTTGAAAGACATGTGATAAGGGGATGGATGAAGCACTCAAGCATCAAGTTCCATATGAGGTAATAAGAGCCCATGTGTAACGCGACCATTGGATGTTGGTACAACCTTACTAGAATGGATGGATTATGCAAGAGGATGGATTAAAGGGATTTGATGGGGGAGTTATGGGGGATAGTGGAAGGGACGTTGGAAAGTGTATGGATGGAATGATGGAGTGGATGTGTGATGGGGGAATGTGTTCAGGAACAACATTGGCACATGTGGTGGTGGATGTGAAAGGATAGGTGGATGAATGGAGGAGTTGGGCTAGTGAATTTTGGGAAATAGGGACCCAAAATAGATTTAGGAGATGGAGGATGTGAAAGATTTCTAGTTGGATTAGCAAATTTGGATGTCATTATGGATTTTTCATTTGAAGGCACTGCATCTTTTTTCTTGGGAATCCACATGGTTTTGATTTTTTCTTTGGTGGGCCTTTATAGCCTTTTAGATGGATTTGAATTTTGGATTTGATTTTTCTTTTCGTCAACATGTATTTTTAAGGGGACATGTGGAGCTTTAGATTCATGTGGATGTTTGGATTTATGCATTTTTAATTTGGAATCCAAAGTGCTTTTAGTATCAATGGGATGGGTATGAGGTGATGGATGATGTGGAGAAGATGTGGATGGAGTGATAGAGGTAGGATTTTTACGATGATTTCTGGATGGAGGATGTGAGATAGCATGCATGGAGGGGTGCCTTTGTTGATCCTGATCAGGGTTATGAATTTATAATTTTTATGAGGTGTGCTAGGGATAGGCGATGGATGGATGAAATGATAAATAGGATGAGATGGAGGGGGTGATGTTGGGATATAAGGGCCCAAAATGGACATTATATATGGATGATGCATTATGGTGTATGGAGGGATGTAAGGACCCAAAATAAATGCAGTAGATGGAGGATGAGCGATGGTGAATGGAGGGATGTAAGGACCCAAAATAGATTTAGAGTATGAAGGAGGAAGATGGATGGTTGTTTTGAGGTAATATGATGGAGGAGGGGGGATGGCAAAAATTGGTTTAGTGGAACGATGGGAAGTGCCTCTTATTACTTTAGAAGAGGATCACTTAGGATGTATGGAGGTTGTACCAACATTTTTGGATTGTGATTCTTGGGAGATATATCCAAGACCTTGTGTGCTTGAATGTTCTTTGACCTGGATGGGCTCTAAAGTACCTTTCTCATGAAGGCCTAAACCTTTTCCTTGATAGTTCATGTTCTTCAGCATGTGATCTATGGTAGGGTGTGTATTCTTTTGGAAGCATGATGTGAGTCCGTTAGTAGGTGGAGGAGGAAGGGTGGTGCATATAATTTGTTTTTCTTTTGCAAGAAGACCACCATGGATTAGTGTAATGTTACCAAGGTGATATAAAAGTGGTGTTGGGGTGACTGGGCTAGGTAGTGATGGAGGATTGTGCGATGGAGATGAGGGGATAGCAACATCCTGATTGGGAGGAATGAGTGATAAGGGATCGAGAGAGGGATTAGATGGTATGACATGATCTAGATTTGTGGCAGTGGGTGATAAGGACTCATGAGATGGAGTGATTGGATCTTGAGTGACAAGGGGATCATGGGACGAAGCGAATGAGATAGTGTGATCTTGAGATGGGGTAGATAGGATGGTAGGATCTTGATTTGGAGGAGGGGATATGCTTCTATGCTTTGGATCAAGCTCTTGGCATGAATTATCTTGTGTGGGAGGCATGGTGAGGAAGGCGAGTTGGAGGGACTCCTCAAGCAAGGGAGATAGGAGGATGGAGGATTCATGAAGGTCATGTGATTGAAGTTCGGCGATACTTGGACCAGGAGGAACAAATTGGATTTTGGTGTCTTCACTGGTTTCATTGGTTCCAAGAGTAGAAGCTGACGATTCAATGAATTCAGTGGGTTTTATGGGTTCAACAATTTGGATGGTGTTAGGAGCAGTCAGGGGTGATAGGAATGAGATGGAGAGGGGCCTCATCACTAGTGACAGTACATGATAGAGTGGGAGGGCATGGTTCCACAACATCAAGATGTGGATTTGGGGATGTCTCTTCTATCATGAGTCCTTGGATGACCTCGGGAATGGATGTAGGATTAGGTGGGGTGATGGGAATGGATGGAGGATTATGGATGGGTGGAGGACTAGTATTAGGGATTGGTGGATTAGGATTAGATGAGGGGATGGGATTGGATGTAGGACTAAGAGGAGGTGGCAAATTAGGATTAGAGATTGGCAAATTAGGATTAGATGGAGGATTAAGGTATGATGAATTGGAAGGAGGATTAAAATATAACATGATGAAGGGGGGTGACAGGGGAGGCTATGGGGATGTTGGATTAGGATGGAAAGGTTGGGATGGCGGATTAATGTAGGAAAATTGGGAGGATAGATTAGGATAAGAGGACGTGGGTAGTGGATTAGTATAGGAGGACATGGATGGAGGATTAGGGTAGCAATATGTAGATGGTGGATTAAAGTGGGAAGATATGGTTGGAGAATTAAGGTAGGGATATTGGGATGGTAGATTAGAAGGGGATGTAGATGAAGGAGATGATGGATATGCGGATAGTGAGGATATTGGATACCCCTTGACAAGGGTAGCATAAGGACTGTTATTAGATGTGGATGAAGGCATGGGGGGATAGCTCAGAGGAATGATTGGATTTTGGGAAGGAATCAGAACAAGCTTGCTAGCAACAACAACATCAAGGGGATCTATATTATATTCATCTTGATCAACAAGAATTTCGTTATCATCAACATAATTAGAATTCCCCTTGACTACTATTATTGGTTACATTGATGGAGGATAAGGATTCATGATGTTAGATGAAATGAATATGGATTGAAAAGATTGGAGTAGATGATTAGAAGGACAAAATAGATGATGAAAGATAAATAGGATAGATTAGGAGATGGAAGAAGAGATCTTAATATTTTTTTCAATATCAAAAGATCTTGGATGTAGATGGACTAAAGCTCAAATTGGGATTTAGGTTAAGCTTAGATTATGATTGGTTAAAAGCTCAGATTCAAATTGGATGAAAGCTCAAATTAGGACTAGATTAAAGCTCAGATTAGGATGATGGGATTCAAGCTCAGATTAGGATGATGGGATTAAAGCTCAGATTATAATTGGATTGGAGCTCAGATTAGGATGAGATTAAAGCTTTGATTATGGTCCAAAATAGTCCAGGGGTGACAAGATTGAGAAAAACTATAAATTTAAATTTTCATTTTTTTTTATGTCATAGTAAATCACATTTTTGAAAGTCTTCAAAGTGGAATTTGGGATTGAAACTTGCATCGGTCCCTAAAATTGGGTTGTCAAAGGCACACTACTTTAGGGATTGAATTAGTACTCTTGGAGAGCTTTCCAACAGTGTAAATGGTTTTGAATTCGGAGCACCGAGTAGAAAGTTATGACCTTGATAAGTCAGGGTAAATAAATTCCTAGTTATTTTTGAAAATTGGATGGTTTGAGGATGAATAGGAAGAGGAGGAATGATTGGATTATGATTTTGGATTGAGGAAGATGTAGGCTAATTGTGGAATGAAGGATTGACTCTCTGAACTTTCTATGGGAAGCAAATTCGCCTGTTCAGAGAGATCAAATTCACCCCAAAACATCAGTCAAGATTGCCCAAAACAATAGATTCACCCAAACAAAAAATTAGGATTGCCCGTAGAAGCAGGTTCACCCCTCTAAGGAAATAGGTTCACCCAAAAGATAGAGTAGGGTCGCCCCTAGAAGCATATTTGCCCCACTAGGGAAGCAAGTTTGCCCAAAAGATAGAGTAGGATAGCCCCTAAAAGCATATTCACCCCTCTGAGGAAGCAGGTTCACCCCAGAAGGCAGGTTCGCCCCTCTATGGAAGTAGGTTTGCCTAAATAGGAAGGCATGATCGCTCAAAATAGTAGATTCGCCCAAACAAAAAAGCAGGTTCTCCTAAACAAGAAGGCATGATTGCCCAAAATAGAAGATTCACCTAATTAGTGACCTAAACAAAGAACAAACCTCTAAACAGATCCAAACAGAGACTCAAAATGGGGAACAAACTCCTAAACAAACTCCAACAGGGATCCAGAATGAAGAACGAGTCACGAACGAGACTTAACAAGGACTTGAAATGAAGAATAGGATGATGGACGAGAAATCAAACACATGAACATACCAGAATGAGGACTCAGAATGGAGAAAAAACACCTAAATGAGTCCCAACGAAGACTCGGAGAAAATATAGGATGACGAACGAGACGGGAATGGGGAGTAAAATTGCTTAAAACATGAAGTAGGATCACCCCTAAAAGGTAGGTTCACACCTCAAGGGAAGTAGGGTCACCCCAGAAGGCAGGTTCACCCCTCTAGGAAAGAAGGTTCACCCCAGAAGACAGGTTTGCCCCTTTGAGGAAGCAGTTTTGCCCAAACAGGTGAGCAAGGTCACTCTTATGAGCAAGTTCGCCTAAACTGGAGAGTAGGTTCACCCAAAAAGGGTGAAAATTTTCGTCTATAAGGGACCAACTATGATAAAGTACTAGAGACACAACAAATAAGAGGTTGGACTAACGCAACCAAAAGCATAGGTATAGCACAAAGAAGACAGTCCAAGCAACACGATGCTAAAATTAGTGATAAGAATATGTATCTAGGCTGAACAAGGTTGTCTCGTGAGTCCTTGATATACACACGGTATGTGGGGCACAATCGTGAACACCAACCCATCACAAGCATGAGTCGGGAGCCCCAACGAGGTGTTGGAAAATCATACCAACTCTTCACATCTTATCTAGGTATCACCCTAGCTTTGACGCTCCGCCAGACACGACGTGACTGGATTGAGGTACAACTTTCGCTCTCCCCCCTTTATATACCCCACCAGTAACACATGGTTTGGATCGTCCCCCAGGTGATGAAATCTTAGGCAGGTCCCGCTAAGGGAAGAAGACACTAGACAACTCGGCTGGTCCCCAGGCTCACACGAAATGCAAGGGGAGAGCTAAGACACACTAGGATCTCCTAGGTGGACTCAACTAGACAAGAGTGAATTGTGATTTCTCATCACCCAAGATCGCCAAGTGGTGCAAGGGTAGTGGATACATCAACATCCCGCTCACAAGCACAACAAACAAGAGTAAATTAACCCTCTAATTAAAGTTATGTGTGCCTGACTAGTATGAAAAACAACAAATAAACTAACTAATTGTTCTTGGACTGATCGTCCTATAGAAAAAGTGTTAGTAGTCTTGAACCATCGATCTTGGACAAACAAGAAATAGCTACACCACATGTTAGCAAAACCAAACACACTCACAAACAAGATGAGTTAGCGGATTAGTACATGAAATCAAAGAAAAATGATGTGAAAAACTATGAAAATAAGTCTCGAATTTACCTCGGATCCGCCTCTATATACAACAACTTCACCCCTTCTGAAATTCAACTTTTCTTATCTATTAAAGTAGGTTAGAATGTCTGTTATGGCAGGTTCACGTGTTCTCAAAGGTAGGTTTGCCTCTATCAAGAGGTCAAGCAAGTTCACCCCTGCAGGGAGGCAGGCTCACCCCTACAAGCAAGTTCGCCCCTGCAGGGAGGTAGGTTTGCCCCTACAAGTAGGTTCACCCCTACAAGTAGGTTCACCCCTCTGAGAAGGCAGGTTCGCCCCTATGTAGAGTTAGGTTTGACCCTCAGAGCATTTTTTCCTCTGTAACTTCAACCTGGACTTGCAAAAGTCAAACAACAGAGAACGTGAAAGAAAAGACCCGTGACGTGGGTCCCATTGGGCATGCCAAAAATGTGTGGAGGTGTTTTTACCAAGCCCAAAATGCAAAACCAAAAGGAATACAAACAAGGAAAACACAAACAACACCTTGAGATTAGGCCTAAGTTGAACTTGAACAAAATACAAGAAAAGAAGTGATATTACCTTGTCCAAGTTGATCGGTTGATTGGCCTTGTAGATCATTTGACTTGTGTGCTCCTAGGTCAATTTCAGCAGCATAATGGCTTGTAAATGCTTGATTTGGATCCAAGAAGATGGTGGATTGAGTGCAAGATGATGGCTAGAAATTGAAGACTTGAGATGGGTGGAATGTGATAGATTGCTTGAATCTCCCTCTGGTTAGGGTTCCCAAAAATGGCTAAGTGTTAGCCGTTTAGCCAAGGAGAGATGAATGAATGGTCAAGATTCATTCTTGTTCAAGGACAAGAGATCAAGGGTGGAGATCAAAGGTTGAGCAAAAGGAATTAAAAAATCCTTTTTAATATGCATGGGGAAGACAAAAGGAATAAAATATTCCTTGAGAAACCTTGGGTGAATAAATGGAATTTAAAATTCCATTGGAAAGGACATGGGGATTGTAAATGAAATTAAAAATTCCATTAAGGGTGTTGGAAGAATAAAATGGAATTAAAAATTTCGCTAGGATGTGGGAAGATTTGACTAAAGGGGGCTGATTAGACTAGTTGATGAAGGATTAGAAGAGGGTTAGGTGGCTAATGATGATTAGGAGACAACTTGCAAAAGTTGGAGGATGTGACACATCCCTAATCTATGATTAGGGATGTGTCACATCCCTAACGATGGGATTAGGAGATTAATTAGAATTAAGTTTGGTTGGGACATAAAGGGAATTAAATAAGTGAGTTATTTATTTAATTCTTTGGAGGAAAGGGATAAAGGGGTAAGGTATTTAATTATTTAACTAAATACCTTATGGATTTACAGGACTTCAAGGATGTTAATTAAATAATAGTAACATTATTTAATTAAGTTGGATAAAAGGATATTGAGACAAAAAGCGATAAATTTGACTAAATATAAGTGGTCAAATTTAGATGTCTACACAAACTATCAAATAAGATCATGCACCAATCAAATTGTTTCCTGCCATCAAAATAAGCTTCAATGAATGGGAAAATCCATTCATTGAAGCATGCAAAGTCCTTCTTTCCAAACACCCTGGAAAGCATCAAAATTAAGTCATCCACTTCCTACTTAAAGTCTCCTCTCTTAGGTTGTTCAGGCATCTTGGTTAAGGATTTCTTCTCGGTCCTTAACCACTTCTTGTTCATGTGGGATATGTTGACTTCTTTATTCTTATTGAACATTTGTAATGCATCTGCTTTAGTCACCTTCCAGGGGTTCTTTGAAGTAGGTGCATTAAACATGTACCTCATCATCTATGCGGATAGATCAATTATCACATTTCCTTGTTGATCCATGTATTGCCTTGATATAGGATTGTAAGATATTGATGCAGTCAAGATGAGCTCTAGGCATTGAACTGACAAAGGGAAGAGTGTAACATGAGCTAGCTCAGAATCTAGCTTGCTAGCTATGGAGTGGCATTCTGATGTTTGTATCTCAAAGCATAAGGCAACTGCTCCACCTTTATCTTCTTTGGTTTCACCTGTCTTGAACTCTCTATAGCTTGGCCTTCCATTTGTGAAACTTATACAGAGGCTCTTGGCATTTTTTATTCCTGCAAGACAACCTTGGATTAGACCAACAGAAAGCATGAAAATCAACATTAGAAGACTTACCCTTCATGTTACCCTGTCCTTCTCTAGGTAGCTTTTTATACTTAGTAAAACTTTGAAACTCATCTGAGGTGGAACCAAGAAAGGGATCAGTATTGGAAAGCTTCTAGTATTGACGGGATCAGAGTTAGGATTAACGTCAAAATTGGGATTGGGATCGGAACGAAAACAAAACCCGGAACCATCACATAGTTTCAATTCTGGTTTCAGTCCCACTTCCTCCAAAAGACATGGACGCAGAATAAAGTCAAGACTTCATTGAGAGTGGCTCAGAACTGGACTTGAAATTTTACTCACACATTTATGAATTGAGTTCACTACAGGCTTCACTTTTGCCTGTTATCATTAATCATGGTGCAATCTTGATCAAGCACTCATAGTGACTTAAAATGAGGTCACATGAGGGGCCAGGGGGGCTTAAAATAAAGCTATGAATCTATCATTAATATGATCAAGGGAAAACCACCAGTTAGGGAACAATATTATAAAGAAATAATGCACAAAACCTAGTTTACATAACCGATCGACTCAGGAATTTAGGGCATCAAAAAATTGACATGGAAATCATTGAGTCGACACGTGAAAAAGATGGGATGGGTCTTCAAATAGATTTGAAACCTTAAAAATCCTTCAAAACCTATCGAAGATGAAACCCTAAGCAAAACTAGGGCACGATAGGACAAACACCACCAAAACAAGAAAATGATAGCAGTGACCAAAACAAAGAAGAAAAGATGAAAAAAAATAAGAAATAGAAGGGAGAGACAAACCAAAAATGGAAAAATGAAAGAAAAACACCAAAACGGGTGAAGATCCATCAGAAAATTCCCACGAATGCACGAAGAACACAACAAGGAACAAGATGAGAAACACAACACAAAACGAAATGGGGAAAACCCACCTACCTCAAACACTACCAAACAAGATGAAACTTGATCCGAATCCGCTTGCAAACGCTTGCCCTTTGACCAAATTGTGCTCCTCTTTCACTTTGTCGGCTCTAGTTCACTAACAAAACTTAGGCAATAATAGTAATGAGCAAATTAACCTTGATTAAGGTTTTGAATTCAATTTCACGCATGTGGAGAGCCTATAATTAATGAAATTAATAAAGTTGGTTGGACGTGGAATCAAAGCGGGAACAAACACATAAATATCGAGAAACAAAAGTAAAGCGAGAAAGAAGACAATGAGGGGACGGGGGCAGGATCAGGATCAGAATTGGTCAAGGAAATTTTGCAAAGTTCCCAGTTTAGTTCTAGATCCAATTCCGCCAAAGATGAAGAAAAATGCAAAGAACGAAAGGGAATGAGAAAGACAAAAAGGTAGGATTGAGACCAAAGGAACTAAGCCCAAAACAAAACAAACGGTCAAAACGCAAAGGCGAGGGTGGAGACAGAATAGAAAATGAACTTGGAAGTTTGTAAAATTATGAGTTTGAAATCAGATCCAGATCCGATTCCGCCAAAATAAAACATAACAACACAAAGAAACAACAAACAACGACAAAAGTGAGACCAAGGTAAGGCTTGTCCCAAACGAAACAAAGATAAATGATAAAAACAAAAGGAAACAAACAGGAGCAGAGCTGGATCAAAATCATGACATGGAACCTTTGGAAGTTTTGAATTTCGATTTGGTTCCACTTCTGCTTCCGCCAGAGCAAAAAGAAAGCCAAAGAATTAGGAGACAAACAACTCCTAAGTCCTGAACAAAACACCAAGGACAATAAAACAAAGAGAGGGACCCATTTTGACCAAAAATTAAAATGGGATGGTTATGTAAGGCATAACAAATGGCAACTCGGCTGGGAAAATGGTTTACCCATTTTCAAGATACTAAAGAATTCTATCACCTAGAACCTTTAGTTCATGAACATTCTACAATCAAGTATGATTAGTCATGGAAAACAAGGTTGAGCTGGAATCTCAAATGTAAAGCATCATTAACTACTTATAATCTGAGTGTGTGCAAGTATGGTGCATCTATTTTTAGTAAAAATCCCTTCTATTTTTAAATAACTATATTCAAGATCCAAGCTACGTGAGTTGAACCCTTTAAACTACTGTACAATGATATCCTGGGCATTGCTCTATTGCCAATCAGGCATCTATAGCCTCGACGAAGATATCTCTAGTTCTCTCAAAGCATTGCTCTATAGTCGAATCAGGCATCCATAGCCCTAGTAAAGATACTTGAACCACCCTTCTTGTATTAAGTTTGTCATCATTAAATGATTTTCTTTTATTCTCATCTTTATAAGCTTTTCTTGAAGGAATTATTTTATTAGCTCTTCTCAATACTCAGATTTAACAACCTAAAATTTGGGGTTGAGAACTACAATTGATTTCATGACAATGTCAGGATTTGGATTTTTCACTTAAATCCCAATATAGTCATCTAGACATAGATGAGATTTTGTAGAATAGGTATTCTTATCTATTTTGTGACAAATTCAACCATAATTCATGAGATCTCTTACAATATACCTGTTTGTGTTTAACCTTTCAAACCATTTTATAAAAATAACACAAGTCACAGGTTATGAAACAAAAAATTTCAATAGACATACCTGAAAATAACTCAACCAAATTCTCTCCTATTACCCTCAGTATGCTTCAAATAACTTCACCCATTAGTTTGATTGGAAAAAATGAAAACCCCAGAAAAAAACAAAACAAAAAAAGAAAGACAACAAAAAAAAGAAGAAAACAACGGAAACAAAAACAACGAGCCAACAAACCAAAAGCAACAAGTAGTCAATTACATACTTACAACAAAACTGATCATCAGGCCCTTCATGGGCCAAAATAGTGTTTTAGAAATTTCCCATTGATAGGCAAAGGAATGGGTTCTCTTATTAAATTACTTAAACGAAAAAGCAATTTCACCAATTTGATACGGGCCTAACCAAAATTGGTCAATTTTTTGGTGATCACCTTTTCTTTCTTTGGATTTATCCCATAGTAGTACTCAGTCTGATATTCTAAAGGACTTAATTTTTTCTCTCTTGTCAAACCAATGTTTGACAACTTGATGCTTAGAAAACTATTGTAAAGCAACATCTCTTTGTTCCTCAAAATTCAGTAAGTTAGTAAGCTTGACCTCTATCCTATCATCATTCGAGTAAAACTCTTGCATGAACCTAAGGATAGGTATTTGTAAGTGCATAGGAAAGACTGGGTCTTGGCCATAGACCAATTTAAATGGGGAGTTCCCTAAGGCGGCTTTAATACAAGTTCTATCTGCCCATAAGGCATATCTCAGTTGTGTGTGCCAAGCCCTAGGATTACTCTCTAACCAACTTCTTAATCACTTCCAAAATATTTTTGTTAGTACACTCTACTACTCCATTCCCTTGTGGGTAATAATTAGAAGAATATTTCAACACTATCTTATGTTCATATTCCCATTGGGCAAATGGTTTTACCTCATATACCGGTTGTAGGGGCATTGCCAAATTACATTCCCTGGATGCAAAAGTCTAACATGTATGGCATCTCCTCATGTGTTGGTGTGCATCTCAGAACACATGGGGCCAATAATAGTTTGATCTCAGGATCTGGTGTGCCATGGAATCAACAGATCCATGTCCAATACCATGTTTGCCATGAAATTATGTAATGGCATTCTTTACTTGTTGCTAATCGAGGCAACGTAGATAAAAACCTTCAAATTTTATTCGATATAGAGCTCCTCCTTTTAGCATATAATGAGAACTCTTCGGCCTCAGTGCTCTCCTCTGAGTGGCACTCATCCCATCTAGACATTTGTTATTCAACAATAAAAATATTAAATCTGAATACCAAGGATCACCTATAAATGACTATACCATGTATTGTTGACAGGTAATCTTAGTATCAACATCCACCATTGCTTTGGACAAGCCATGTCCTCAAACTAGCTTCATTGGCTGAATTTCAAGATCATATTCTTGCAGGATGGCCATCCATTTTCCTTGTCTCTCCCCCAATTTTCTTTGCATAAGAAGGGACTTTACAATGAGGTCTAGAACTATTGCAGTAATTTGGTTGCGGAGAATATAGTGATAAAATTTCTTAACCACTCGTACCAATGCAAAAACCTTCTTTTCCAAAGGCGGATATCTAACTTCAATGTTTTTGAATGGGGAACTCATAAATGCAATCTGTCTTTCATCTCCTTGGCTTTTTCTCTGTGTCAGAATAACAGTACAAGAGTGATCAGACATGAAAGAGTAAATATAAAAAGGCTTTAGATAGTCAAGGCTAGTTAGGACTAGTGCCTCTGATATAGATTGTTTGATCTACGAGAAGGAAGATTTAGCCTCATTGCTCCATTCAATCTTAGCTTCTTTCTTCATCATTTTTTTGAGAGGCTTAACAAACTCTGCAAATCCAATTTTGAATTTCCACATAATTTATCTTCCCAAAAAAGGACCACATCTCCTTTTTACTACCTGGCATAGTCAATTTTAGAATGGATTCGACTTTGTCTAGGTCAATTGAAATTCCCCTTTCTGATATTATGTGGCCTAGAAATTTCCCTTTAGAAACCCCAAACACACTTCTTCGAATTTAAAGATACACCATAACTTACACACTTTTAAAGAACTTTTGATAAATTTGTAGCATGGTTTTCCCTATCTTTAGAAAATGTAGTTAAATCATCCATATATTTGATTATAAACTTACCTACTAAGTCTTTGAATTCCACATCCATTGCACGTTGAAAATTAGCTCCAATGTTGATGTGACCAAACAACATCCTTCAATAAGAAAATGTCCCCCACTTGGTAGTGAAGGCAATTTTTATTCTATCCTCGTAGTTAACCAGGACTTGGTTATATCCTGAGTAACCATCAAGGAACGACATCATTTGAGCACCGTTGACAATTTGTAGTACCTCTTCAAGAGATGGCAGTGGGTAGTTATTCTTCTCTGATGCTTTGTTGAGGTTCCGTAAGTCAACACATAACCTGATCTCCCCACTCTTCTTTTGTACAGGGACTAAATTGGTGACCTAGGTGGAATGCCTTACTGGAAATATTATCCTGGCCAACAGAAGCTTCTACACCTCTTTTTGAATTAATGGTTCAATCAAGGCATTGATTGGGCGTTGCTTGTGATGAAAAGGCTTCACGTCAAGCTTCAAGGGAATGATGTGAGTTATTATTGAAGTGTCGAAGGTTTTCAAGTCTTCGTACCCCCAAGAAATCACTACAATATCTGCCTTCAGTACTTCTATGATTTTGTCACAGATATGTTTCGGGCACTCTTTGCCAATAAATACATTCTTTTCTGGGCCTGAATCTACCAAGTTAATTGATTCATATTTCTCCCCATCAGTGGCCATGGGAAATTTCTCATGAGCACAAGGATCAGAGTCAATTATCCTCTCCAATGCTACCATTCCCTTAGGAATTTTGTTTGTTTTAAGGTTCATGATCCGTTCTACATCAAATATTTCTAGGTCCCAATCTCCTTGATCTCTATCTAATTCATCAATTATTTATCCCTCAAAGACATCTGAGCTTGCCAAAAAGGCAAGTATATGTTTTTCATCATCAAAGACCTAAAAATTTTGGATGTTATTCGGGATGGTTAGTATCGAGACTAACTCTACTAAGAATCTCTTGACCTTGGAATCCTAGATAGATTCCAAAGTGCTTGCAGCAACAACGAGAGCATTTGCAATCTAATTTATCTCTCTAGGGATCAACTTAATACCAAAAGCATCAAAGTCTTCTATTAAATTCCATATTCGATTCTGAGACACGCACAGTCTCTTATTGTGATAGGTGTATTGACTATGGACCTGCTTAACAATAACTTCCGAATCTCCCATAACCATGAGGGTTGTCACCTTCTTCTGATGTGCAAACATCAGACCTCTAGCGAGCGCTTCATACTCTGCTACATTGTTTATACAACCGAACTGTAACCTGTAAGATGCAAAGTATGTTTTCCCTTTCGGGTTGGTTAGTTCAATTCCTTCTTTGCTCCCTATTTTGGACTTCGAACCATCAAATTTAAGGATCCACAACTGATCTGGAGCTGGGATTTCCTTCTTTTTGGTTGCTACAGGTGGTTTCGTACAAGGAATGGGTGGCGACTTGGATTGGTTTAGGATATCTTGATTTGGAGACTGTTATTCATGATGTTTATTAGTGAGTCCCTTTGTATTTAAAATTGGTGCAGAAGCTACTTCTTGCACCTCCTCTTGGACAATTTTAGAATCGGATATCTTTTCAAGTAGCACCTTAGGCATCAGAAGATTATCAGGGGTATGTGTGACATACAATCTCTGAGATTTCTTAGTTTTGTTCTGAAGATCAGAACATAGAACCTGAGCTTATTCAACTTGTGAAGATTTTTCCTCTTGAATGGTATTAGTTCTTGTTAGGATAGTTGCATCTCTAGTCTAGAATGGGAATTGGTTTAGAGGTGTTACTAGATGATGTTCACAAGTCTCTTTTGACTCATAAACATAGTTGAGAATATCCACACAAGGTTGGCATGTTCGCTCAAAATGGCCTTCATAATGGACTTTGCACCAGTTTGGGAGTAAAAAACTCCATAGATCAACTTATTCTCCCAGAACCAACCTATCATGTTGTAACCTTCTAATAAAAACCTGTTGGTTAATAGTGTTCATTGGGTTACTGTGTTCTAGAGGTTGTAGGGTATCAAGATTGAACATTGAAAAGGTCATGATTTCCTCTCTCTTATATACTCCTATCTCTGTTTCAAAATAGGCTACCTCATTGGGACAATTGTATCCAATGATCATATGTTTGAGATGAGGCTCAATTTCAATCCTAATTTGTGTTGTTATTCCTTTCCATGGCAGCCACATATGTGAAAAGTCTAAGGATAAGTAAACCCCAATACTTTTCATTAGATCTTGGCTTAGAAGCATGCCATATGTCTCGATGATATCAGCTACCTGGATATCCATGTAATTTTGGATTTGTGGGTCTAATCCAACCTGTACATGAATATTTTTTAATTCCCCTACTACATTGACCTCAATTTTGCCTAGTTGTATTACCTTCTTATGAGTTTGAACCAGACTTAAACCCAACTTTTTACAAATGGAAAAGGGCATGACGTTACTTGAGGCTCCAGAATCGAAGAGGAAATTGTGTAGATTCTTCCCAAAGATCCTCAGGCTTAATGGGAATGGTGGGGTTCCTACCTTTCCTTTGTATAGGGCCACATTCATTTCATTGGTTGGAGTCGCCTTGTTTTTTCCTTTCGACCGATCTATTTCTTCCAAAGCTCTCAACACAATGTCGTGTTGGGTAGGGCACCACTTCAAGATGCCAAAGAATGAGAACGAGGTCCTTTACTTCTGTACCTTTGGAATAAAATCAAATTCCATGTCATTTTTCATCTAATATTTAGGAACAAAAGATGAATTACCTTTATTTTGGAATTCAAGTGGGCCTTTGGGTGGAGGCGGGTTGTTGTCCGCATTCTTGTTGGGTGGAACTATAGTATTTTGAGGGGTAGATGTGGTGAATGGGCCTTTATTTTGATTCCTTAGGAAATGGCCTCCCTTGGTCTGGAAGGCCTGAGTGTTGTAGGTATCCTCTTTTGGTTTGTTCTCTCCCTGCATGGGAAACTGGTATTGTTCATCAATAGTTTCAAAAGTCATGGCCGTGTCCACCGACCCACTACTTTGGTTATGATTTCCTTGTAGTGGGTGGGAATCAACTTGTGTTATCTTGACGACCTTCTCCATTTTAGGGTAATTAAATTCATAATGTAAAGTCATCTCATGTAGCCTACATCGGTTTTTCATTAGATTCAAATCTGCAACACTTGCAGTGTGAGGCTTGTCCTCATTGGCTTGATAATTGTGGGATACTCCCCCATTATTTGGTCCAGTATTTCACTGCCTATTATTGTTTGACCTCTAATTGTATCCCCTATTCTAATTCTGATAGTTCTGATTAGGGAATTTTTAGCCTTGGTAATTCCTCTAATTCTAGTTGGAATTTTGATTTGAAAACCCTCCCCAATTTTGGTAACCCTAATTTTGGTTTTGGCCTTGGGATGGGTTCAACTTAAGTTGGGCCATTTCATTAGTCACCTAAGATAGGGTTTTCTTCAAAGTCTCTACCTTATAGGTCAACTGGGTGGTGCATTCACTTTCTGCAAAATTCACAACAGGTGAGTGAGTTGGAGGATTGGATCCTCCAGTGAGATTATGAGAATTTTTGACCTGTTGGGATGGATCTAGAATTCCCCCATTAACCCATGGTTGCAAGGAATTCTGTAATTCAGCCAAAGGTCCATAAGCAGATTTAGACATACCTGGGACCATATTAAATAGTGGGGTTGGATTATGTATCAAAGGGTATCCCAAGGCAGGGAAAACTCCTCCAAGGCTACTTGATTGTGAGCTTATCTATTGTTGCAACTTGATGGCAAGGTGGTACACCTTGGATAGGGAATCAATATCTGTTGCAAGATAAGTTCTTTGGAGAAATAAACCAATGAGAAGGTCTATGGCTTTGAGGTAAGATCTGATGGAAATGTTTTTGGCCACTAGATAAGGATCTTGTAATTATCTATACATTCTTTGAAAATGAGTGTTGAAGAGGGAAAACGACTCATGTGGCTCCTTCCTAATCATGGAAAATTGGTGATACAAGATAGCTGGATCTACATATACCCAAAATTGATTGATAAAGGAATCCTCTAAGTTTTCCCAACTTAGGATAGATCTAGTGGGTAAGTTCAGGTACCAATTATAGGCCATATCCCCTAACGAATATGGAAATCTGCATGCAACATCATGATGGGCTATTTGAGTTTGTGTACAAGCATCTTTAAATGCCTGTATGTGCTCTTCAACACTTTTTGAATCTCCATGGGAGTACCTAGGGCATAATTTCTCAGGATTCTTAGGCATCTCATGAATACCACCAAGAATGATTCCCAATGGCGAAGGGGTTTTTGCAAAGAATGCCATGGGTGGCAAAAAATTTGGTTGTGCCAGTGGTAATATTGGTGGAAATATAGGTGGAGTGAGTGGTGGTGTTAAATCCCTATGAGTTCTAGACCTAGTAGGCATTCGGAGTTCGATAAATGGGTCTGGGTTTGTAGAAGATTTGAGAATTCTTTCGAACCTTTCTGGTGAAAATGACCCGATTCACTCTAGTTTTTTCCTTCAGGCCCTCCTAGCACCAGTTCTGTTGATGGAAAAATTGACACAACAACGTTAAACAAAATATTTCTACTCTATTTCTCCTGAGAAAGATAACTGATCTAAAACCACCTATCTTCCAAGGTCTCTATAGTTGGTTCTTAACTGTGTTATTTTGTTCAGTAGTCCATGCAACTGTAATGTTCAAGGGGCCTGCTGGTAAAGGATAAAAAAAACATAATACAACTTATTCTAACATTTGGGGGGTGTAAATAAATAGAAAAAAAGATAGAACAGAGCGTAGGATAGCAAGTCATTAATGTAAATTCCTTTCAATTCAAACATACAAATTTTGTAATGAGTATTTCTTTCAAATAACTAAAACCACAAAATGATACAATCCACATAATACTCTATACCACTGCATGTATTCATAGTGCTAATTCAAGATGTACCATCATTCATAATCATCAAAATTTGAAACCAAACCAAAACATATTACCAACTCATTACCAAAACTCATAGATCAACAAACATAAAGAACTTGCATTCATAGATAACTCAAAGAAATAGTCTCAAATTCATAATCTTCTATTGATTTTCATCAAATAAGAGACACTTATGCACAAAATTCACTGGTATATGAATGACTATGGTTCATCAAAATTACCATTAAAACTAATTCTGGAAATAACATCAATTGTATTAAAAACTTGTAAAATGTCTAAGTATCTTTGCATAAAACTATAAAAAGCATCTGAAAAATGTAAACTATCTTAAATCTCCCTTAGGTGGCTAATATTGCTTCAATGAACTGAACTTTACAAAGTGGAGAGATATTCTACATATAGACTTGTTTAACACTAATTCCTCTCATAAAAAATCTAGATCCAAAAATCATGGGGCGACTGGGGTAATGTACGACTGGGGTAATGTAGGATGAGTGTCCATTTTGATCTTCAGTTACTGATTGAGGACTCCTTGTCAAAACCTACCTTCTTGATGTTGATCTGGAAAAGGGAAATGTGTATTGCCACCTTAATCGTGCATTTTCTACTCCAGTATGTACTCATCATAATTGGTGATCACCTATTGAAGCACATCTGCATCTGGCCCATCTACCTAGCTATCTTCAAACTTTATTCTCTGTAGTTCAGCAGAGGCAAACTCTTTCATATCTCTAAGTTTGATAAGCTCCCTTCTAGCAGCCTTTATTTCTTCCTTGATGTCCATGAGTCTATCCATTAGGAGGTCATCACCATCATCCCCTTTTTGCATTACCTCCTCAAATCTACTATTCCATTTCTCCCTGAGTTTATCAAGGAGGAGGCCATCTGTCTCAGGGATGTCTTCATTAATAAGTATGGCAATACTTGCTCCCAATTCCCCAATTTTCTAATTAAGATCCTTTCCATCCTATTGCACTTCATTCCTGTGTGCATAAATGAATGAAGACAGGAATATAATAATGTTGATGGTATTTTCAATGAAATCTACATTGTCTTCCTCTACGATGGATTGTTCCAACAACATTTGCATATGCAGCTTATTGATATCTTTCAACTTTCTTGCATGCTCTAAATATTCTTCCTCTTGTTTTCCAAGAGCCTCAACATGTGAAAACATATCACTGAGCAATTCTAAAGCACCTTCATGATATTTACAACTATTAATAAGAAAATCCTCCACCTCTTGATTTAATCTATCAATCCATCTATCCATCATTCTCACCTTATTTCTCATTTCAACTAGGTTGTCTACATCTTTCTTGCTCAACAAAATTGGTGTCTCAGGAGCAGCACATTGTGAAGAGATAGGAGAAGACAAGTCTTTCAAAAAATTATGCAATTGATCCACCTGTGACTCTAGCTCATGCTTCCTTTTTGGGTCTTTGACCATTCTTGATTTAGTGGAAGAGGCTACAATATCAATTAGATCCATTTGCTGGTTCCTTGTAGGCCTTCCCAAATTCACTGTGCCTGGTTGATAATCACTCAACTACATTTCTTGTCTATCTTTATCAACTATCGAAATGGCACATTCATCTACAATCTCTCTAGCATCAGTTAAAATTGTAGAATGAAGAACTCTAGCCCTCTTCTTGGGCCTCTCCTTTTCAATTTCTTTCCTTACATCATCCTAGTTAAGGGGCTAAGGTTGTACTATTTGCTTCCTTTTTAAATTAAGTTTTAACCATGTAGGGGCAGTAGGGGGAGTTACCACTTTTGTAGAAGAAGATGTATTAGGAGAGAGTGGCTACTAGAGTGCTACTCTAGGTTGAGAATCAACCTCTTGTTGGTCTTCCTTTTTCACCTTCTCTCTGGCTAGTTTATCAGCTTCAACTTTTGCTTCTCTCTCTTGTTCTATTTTGGCTAGTTGTTCTTCCTCCAATATCTTCTCCCCCAACAACTGATCTCTCTATTTTTCTAACTCCTCCACCCTTTCCCATGCCTTTTCTCATTCTTGGTCAATTTTAGCCAGTTCTTCTTTTTCCATTCTTTTCACCTCCAACTCTTCTTCTTCATTCTTTCTTCTAGCCTCCTCTACTGCTCTAAACTTAGCTTCAAGGGATTATTTTTCTCTCCTTTGCTAGGCTTTTTCTTCTTGTAGCTCATGGATTTTTTTACAATACAGCTAACCTATCCTTTTCTTCTTTAGATTTTAGCTCCTTCTCCCTTTGTTGTTGCATAAGATCTTCCTTTTCTTTCTACTACCTTGCCAACTCTTTTGCCTTTTCTATAGCTTCTAACTCATGTTGCTTGGCAAGCATGTTAACTTTGGCTTTGGCCTCTCTTTCTTGTTGTTTTACAAGTGCCTCAACTTGTGCTTTAGTATCTACTTCTTTCTTTGCATCCTCAAACAAATTCCATTGGTCCTCCAAAGTTAGGTCATGTTCAAACTCAACACCTTCAATATCCTCAAAATTTCTAGTCACAAGAGGCTCTTCATCTAATTGAGTGGCCTCTAAATTAGAATTAACATCATGAATTTCAATTTCCTTTTCCTTTCCCTTCAGAGTTTCTACTTGCTCATGAAGACTACCTGAAGGTACTTGTTTGCTAGGTTCTTGAGTGAGGAAAGGTTGAGAAGAGGAGCCTTCTCCAACTTTTGTGGTCTCCATGCCTTGTGATTCATGAAGTTCCTTAGCAAGTATTTATGGAATAAAATTTCCTCCATAGGTGGGAGGAAGATACTGTAATTTCTCTTTAGGGGTTGCTCTCCTCTTGGTCCTCTGATAACCTTTGGTTGCCCCTGCTTTCCTCTTCTTTGAAACTTGATCCTATGGCTCCTTTACCCTCATGACCACCCATTGGATACTTCTATCCATCACTGTTCTAGAAATTTTCTTAATATCAATGGATTCTTCCTTCTCCCAATTGATGGGGGCCAGGTTCTTGGTGCCTATCTTTGTTGCTTCATATACAGGATCCAAAATCACACATCATCAGATAGTGTATCATGAATATATTCTTTCACCCCATAGTCAACCATTTGTGGGATGGTCAACCTTTCATAATTCATTTTCCTAACATCATAATCATCTTGTAAATTAATCCAAAAATATTCTAACAAATTATAATGTTTATAAAAAATAATGAGATTTAGAACATTCATTTTGTGCTCCAGATCAAAATGCTTCTGAGCTGTATATAATCCCAATTTCAAATAGCTCAAGTCTTCACATATTGCCTTTGCAGCTACATTGTGAAGACAACAATATTATCCCAACCTCATGGGGAACTTGTGGCATCCAGGCTTATGTTTGATGGAAAAATTTGCATTGATTCCCAAAACTTGATATATAAATTCCATAAGGACCATCCTATCATTGCAACATCTTGAGACTAGGTGAGGATGACCATAAAATCTTACCAACCTAAAGTATGAGAACCTGGGGTATTAGATATACCAATTTCACCATTGAGCAATAAAAGCCATAGCATCTCTACTCAACCTGATTCCAACATCCCCAGTTAATTGATTGATGATGACATAGAGGAATGCATCATTGACCCTTCTGTGGTGTAGCTTTGATGTTTGCAAGGTCAATTGGTCGTAATGGTTCCATACCTTCTACTGTCTAGGAGCTTCTCCCAACACTCCTGCGACATTCAACCCAGGAAAGATACCTATCCTTGCAACAACATATATAACATATGAAGTTAGAAAAAAGCTCTTTGTTTCCCTTACCCTCAACATCAGATTGTGCAAACTGTTAGATAAGATCATGAACCAATCGAATTGCTCCCTGCCATCATAAATAGCTTCAATGAATGGGAACATCCAATCCTTGAAGCATGCATATTACTTCTTTCCAAACACACTGGAAAGCATCAAAATTACATCATCCACTTCCTTCTTGAAGTCTCCTCTCTTAGGTTGTTTAGGCATCTTGGTTAAGGAATTCTTCTCGGTCTTCAACCACTTCTTGTTCATGTGGGATCTATTGACTTCTTTATTCTTATTGAACATTTATAATGCATTTGCTTCAGTCACTTTCCTAGGGTTCTTTGGAGTAGGTGCATTAAACATGTACCTCATCATCTATGGGGATAGATCAATTATCACTTTTCCTTGTTGATCCATGCATTGCCTTGATACAGAATTGTAAGCTCCTACTGTAGTCAAGTTGAGCTCTGGGCATTGAAATGACAAAGGGAAGAGTGTAACATAAGCTAGCCCAGATTGGACTATTCTTTTTGTCCTCCTAATCACTTCTTCTACAAAAGTCTCTAGAGTCAACTCCTCACAATTGAAATATCTCAATTTAGTATCTTTAATATCAACGCACCCTGAATCTAGCTTGCTAGCTATGGGAGTGGCATTCTGATGTTTGTATCTCAAAGTATAAGACAGTTGCTCCACCTTTATCTTCTTTGGTTTCACCTATCTTGAACTCTTTGCAGCTTGGCCTTCCATTTGTGAAACTTCTACAATGGCTCCTGACATTATTTATCCCTATAAGACAACCTTGGATTAGACCAATAGAAAGCATGAAAATAAACATTAGAATACTTACCCTTCATGTTACTCAGTCCTTCCCTAGGTAGCCTTTTATACATAGTAAAAATTTGAAAATCATCGAAGGCGGAACCAAGAAAGGGATCAGTATTGTAAAGCTTCTAGTAGTGGTTGGATCGAAGTCGAGATTAATGTCGAAACCGGGACCAGGATCAAAATGAAAACTAGACCCGAAACCATCACATAATTTCAAGTTTGGTTCCCATTCCAGTTCTAGTCTCGCTTCCACCAGAAGACATGGACATGGAATGGAGTCAAGAATTCATCGGGAGTGGGCTCAAAACTAGACCTGAACTTTTACTCACACATTTATGATTTGAGTTCACTTCAACCTTTGCTTCCACTCGTTATCATTAATCATGGCACAATCTTGATCAAGCACTTATAGTGACTTAAAATAAGGTCACATGAGGGGCCAAAAGGATTAAAATAAATTTGTGAATCTATCATTAATATGACCAAGGGAAAACCACCATCTAGGGCACAGTATTATAAAGAAATAACGCACAAACCCTAGTTTACATAACCAATCGACTCAAGAATTTAGGGCATTGAAAACCCGACATAGAAATCATTGAGTTGACACGTGAAAAAGATGGGATGTTTCTTCAAACAAATTTGAAACCTTAAAAATCTTTCAAAACCTGTCGAAGATGAAACCCTAAACAAAACTAGGGCATGATAGGACAGACACCACCAAAACAAGAAAATCACAACAACCACCAAAACAAGAAAATCACAACAACCACCAAAACAAAGAAGAAATGACAAAAAGAAAACAAGATATGGAAGGGAAAGACAAACCAAAAAAGGGAAAACGAAAGAAAAATACCAAAACGGGAAAAGATCCACGAGAAAATTCTCATGAACGCATGAAGAACACAACAAGGAACAAGACGAGAAACAAAATGCAAAACCAAATGGGGAAAACCCACCTACCTCAAACGCTACCGGTGATCCTTTTAAAACATCAAGTCCTAATGTGAGACGCTAGATAAAAACTAATAATGCAACAAGAGGAAATAACAAGATAAAAGGGCACCACAATGATTAGCCTAAGAAAATGGGTAACATGGAAGTAAGATAAAACAAATTGAATGTTGTTTGTTATACCTTCTATGCTGCTCTTTCCTTAGTTGGCCCTTGATCTTGAAGAGTTGTGTGCTCCTTGGATGACAAGCTATGCTGAATATGCAAATGATATGCAAAATGGATGAAGATGTAATGATGATGAGATGAGAGCTCAAATGGTAAATTTGCAAGAGTTTGTTTGCAAAAGACTTGATCCCTAAAATGAGGAAGATGAGGGGGTATTTATAGGCTAATTGGAATTCTCTAGAGAATTCAACGGTTGAGATTGATCCAACAAGATCAAGATGAAGGGCTATTGTGAGTTGAGGACTCACAAGCCCTCACATCTTGACATGTGGAATGTGAGATGTCTTAGGGTGGAGTGATGTGAAAATGAGGTGGAGGAGAAGGACAAGAGGTGAAAGAGAAGTACATGAGGTGGATGAAGGACAAGTACCTTTGAGGTACCTTGGGGAATGAGAAGATTTCCTCAAAAAAAAACTTCTTGTCCCCAAATGAGGATGAAAGAGACTTTTGAGAGATTTTAGAATTCCTCAAAAATCTCCAAGGGAAAAGGGGAAGTGGTTGGAAGAATAAATGTATTCATTGGAGAGTTTATTGGGTAAAAGAAGGTCTCCAAAAAGCTGGAGATTTGTCACATGTGGGTGATGTGACAAGTCCAAGGTTCTAGAAGTCCTTGGCACACGTAAAGTGACAAGTCAAGCCTTCTAGAATCTTGCATGGGGGATGAGGAAGACCTTGGAAAGACAAAAGTGAATTAAAAATTCACATGGGGAAGAGAGGAACGTTGGGAAAATAAATGTGAATTAAAAATTCACATGGGGAAGAGAGTCCAAGCTAAAAATGGTAAGTGAGAAGGTTGACCAGAAAAGGTAAGCTAAATGTGGTTAATGATTCTGATTAAGGTTGTGCAAACACAGGATTAGGATAATTAATGAGAGATTAGAGGCAAGTAGGAGATTATAGAGGATGTGACACTTAATCAAGATTAAGTGGTGCACATCCTAATCACAGATTAATTAATTTAATTTGGATTAAAAGAGGGTTATGGAGAATGTGACAAGGAGAGAGAAAAAGGGGAGTTAAAAAATGATTTTAATCCAAATGGGTTAAAAGATTAAATTAAATAATTTGTCATATTTATTTAATTTAGAGAAGAAAAGGGATAGGGTAGAGTATTTAATTTATTTAATTACATAATTTTAGGAAGCTTAGGCAGAAAATGAAATAATGATTAAATAAATTATTTAATCACTATTAATGAAATAGATGAATAGAGTAGACGATTTTGATCATATGGAAGTGATCAAATTTGGATGTCTACACTACCAAATAGGATGAAACTTGATCCAAATCCACTTGCAGATGCTTTCCCTTTGACCAAATCGTGCTCCTCTTTCTCTTTCTTGGCTCTAGTTCACTAACACAACCTAGGCAATAATAGTAATGAGCAAATTAACCTTGATTAAGGTTTTGAATTCGATTTCGCGCATGTGGAGAGCCTATAATTAATGCAATTTATGTGGTTGGTTGGGCACAAAATCAAAGTGGGAAAAAGCACATAACTATCAAGAAACAAAATTAAAGTGGGAAAGAAGATGAAGAGGGGATGAGGGCGGGATCAAGATCGAAATTGGTTAGGGAACTTTTGCAAAGTTCTATTTAGTTTCGGATCTAATTCCACTTTCGCCAAAGATGAAGAAAAATGCAAATAATGAAAGGGAATGAGAAAGAAAACAAGGTGGAATCGGGACCAAAGGAATTGAGTTGAAAACAAAAGAAATGGTCAAAACACAAAGGCAACGGTGGAGATGGAATGGGAAACAAACTTGGAAGTTTGCAAAATTCTAAGTTCGAAATCTGATCTGGATCCGATTTCGCTAAAAGAAAACACAATGACACAAAGAAACAACAAACGATGATGGAAGCAGGACCAAGGTAAAGCTTGTCTCAAATGAAACAAAGAGAAATGATAAAAACAAAAGGAAACAAACAAGAGCGGAGCTGGATCGAAATCATGACACAAAACCTTTGGAAGTTTCAAATTCTGATTCGGTTCCACTTCCGTTTCTGCCAGAGAAAAAAGAAAACCAAAGAAGTAGGAGAAAAACAACTCCTAAGTCCCTAAAAAAACACCAAGGACAAGAAAACAAAGAGGGGGGCCCATTTTGACCAAAAAATAAAATGGGGTGGTTATGCAAAGCATAACAACCAAAGGCCGACATTCATGAAATTTGAATTTAAAACCTTGATTGCCTACTCAAAACCTTAAAAAAGGGGCCAAATGGGACTCATACACCACTTGTGGCATACAGGTCCTATCTAGATGTGACTCATATGCCCAAGGTGGCATATGGGTCCCACCGAGCCTTTTTAAATAGAGAAAATCTTGAGGAGTTGGAAAATTAAGTTTATTTGATATCTATGTTGGGATTTTGGTTGAAATAAGCCTCGGGATGCATAATAGGGGCCTATTAATGATGATATGAAGGTCATAAATTCAAGAGGGCCCAAAAATCAATGTGAGAGTGTAAATAAATGCACTTTAGAACATTAAATTAACGCACAATTACATTTATTTAGCTTAAAAAGGGCCTAAGACCCAATGTGAATGTGTTAAACACATTACAACACTAGATCAAGGTGATATTAGGTTCATTTTAACATTAATCATTCCCATATCAAGTAAGGAAAAGGGTTAGTTTTTTCATTGCCACATTTAGCCTCCACTTTAGTGAGAGGAGGAACTTGCTTCAAACTCACACTAAAGTAGACATTCAAGAGTGGTCCAAGTGTGTCAATGTGGATGGTCCAAGATAACAAAGATCAAGGAGGTGGTCAAGCTCCCAAGGTCCAAGATCCTACATCAAACTGACATAAGCACAAAAAGGACACACATAAGGTATATGATATACAATAGCAAGACAAGATACATAAATATGCAATGTCAATAAAAGAAAGGAAAAAGTAAAAAATATGAAAAAATACAAATAGGTGGATCAAGCCTTGATCGTGTTGTACACTTTTCACACACACGCTCCACCGGAGGCGGGGACCCTCTTTTTCTTCTACATCTTTGTACCTTGGCTTTGTCAATTTTCCAATTTTTCTCTTCTTGGGAGGTTATTTTGGGATTAAGTCCAAATTTGATTTGATTTGACAAGGGTGGTATTTTGAAGCGTTTTAGGGCCTTGGATTTTAGAAATGGGCATTTTTGAAGTAAATTTTCAATGTGATGTGTAAATATTTTTGCACCAATGGGTAGAGGATGAAAAATTAGGCCAAGTTGCTTTTTGAACTTTTCAAAAATTCCTTCTAGAAAAAAAGTTATGAGGTTTAGGGGATTTTGACCTTGCTTGGAATTTCGGGATTATCCTCCTTGGGTGGATTTTTCCGAAAATTCCTTCACGTCCTCAAAATCCAAATTTTCCAAAATGGAATTTTTTTGAAAACGTTTTTTTTCCAAAATGCAATTTAAAAAAAAAGAATAAAAATTTTCGAAAATTAAAAAATTCCGAAAATGGAAAGCTTCCATAAAAAAGTGTAAGGTTTTTTTAAAGGGCCAAAATTGTATTTGAACTTAATTTGGATTAGATATTGACGTGTGAGCTACTAATGATGATATCTGTTTTTCAGGATTAAATAAATAAAAAAAGGGGGACTTGCATATGGATTTGTGCCAAGAGGGAAATCTGGAAAAGTTCAACTCAAATATTAAAGTGGGGCCTGCATAAGAATTTGTGCCACCAACTGTATACCAATTGGAGATGTGCATTTAACAAGAAAAGACATGTGAAGCTGTATTTATTCTCCAATGAGGATTTTCTCAAAATTAATGTGATTGGGTCATAATGCAACTGAATGCAATTGATTGGATGATGATGTACCATGAGCTCCCAAATTAAATGTAACAGCTAGATGCTTATAGAAGTGTAATTTATGCCATTGGATGAATTAAATCCTGGCCATTGATTCAAAATGTAATTTTCTATAAAAGGTCAGTGCCTTCTCATTTGTAGTGAGTTAGAGAAAGGTTAGAGAATAGTTGATCAGAGGCTGTAAAGCTAGAATTGGCTAAGTTAGAAGTTAGATTCTGCAAATCAGTAGTTGTAGGAGAGGAGAGAGACTAGAAATTGTTATGTAATGCTGGAGAAGATAATGCAAATGGGTTGTTGATTTGGCAAACATTGTGTTATGTTTCAAAAGTTTTATGGTTTCTTGTTCTTAATTCTCAGTTCTTTCATGATAATGGTGTAATGTTAATGATGTTGATCGATCTCCAGTCCATACTTTCTAATTGTAAGTTGTTGTGTAAAGTTAGTCTGGGCCTTATTTTGTGCTAAGTTCAACTATGGATGCTTGTTTACATGGCACCATTTACTGGGTATGTGGATGAATGTTCATAGTCTAAAAATCTTCAGTTTCCTTCGAAGATTGCACCATTTTTGTAGAGTTGTGGGGTTGTCCTTGATTAAGCATAAATTAGTTTTATTGGAGATTTGTCCATTTGCAACATTCATCATTGTTGTGATTGATTTAGAAGTAATTTTAATCTTAGGATCTCTCTTAAACTCTTATCTTTTGCTATTTATTTTATTATCTGGGTTACATTTAAGAATCTGAGTTACAATATATTGCAAAATATGATAAGTTTGAAGTCCAGTATTTGCTTGTAGTAAGGTCCCTTTGTGATTACTAGCATTTTCACATTTATCTCTGAGTTGTTTTGTTGCATTGTTAAGACCTGACATTAGAGACCTTGGGGTTATCTCTTTTCCCATAGAGATTTACCTTTCAAGAGAGATAAGATATCATATTCTGTCTGAGTTGTTGCTTAGCAGAAAAAACCATCAACAGATCGTTTGTCCAACATTATGTGGATCAGATCTAAGTTGTTTGTCCAAAATTATACACTCACTTTAAGGCAACCAGACTCTCGGTTGTCCACTGGGTGAGTATCCAAAGGGTGGATTAATGAGAAAGTCATGCCTCTAAGTTGGCTTCTCACCGTATAATGAGAATGTCATGCTCACATTTAGGCTTCTCATGATCCGTTAACCATACCAAAGCTATACATCCTGATAACTTTGACAAGGCACCACAAAAAAACTATCTTCAAGCTCCACGAAGCAAGCAAAGCTTCATATGCTTGACAACCATGAACAAACAGGATGGCACCATAGGCAAGCAAAGTGTATTATGGAAGGTGGCCATATAAAAATTGTCGTAAATGCAAAATAGTGTAAGGTGTGTTCAAATGGATTTTTATTAGTTCATGTGAGGTCTCTTCTTAGGGAACATTGTGTCTAATGTTTCCAAGACAAGACAAGACAAATAAATATCATGCTCTCAGAGGATATCAAACCCAATGACACCACCAAGAAAAGGACACACCACAAGAAGAAATAAAATCACAAAGTGAAACATGAGTGTCAATGTATGCCCCCACTTTAAAGTGGTTGCTAACACCATTGTTGTGAGAAATTGATTTAAAGTAGAAGAAGACATGAGAGCTTATTCATATTTTTTCAATAAGCTATATCATGAAAAGTGAAGGGGTTGCCCCAAAAATGTATAACTCAATACATCTCATGCGAGCCAACTTAAGGCATGTCATCCACATCCCAAGCTTTCTCTTATATGTACATGAAAGGTGGTCAACTAGCAAAAAGAGACAATGACAAGTGACATACAAGATAAGGCTACCTATCCCCCTTTCCCTCACTTACTGTAGGGCAAGGATGAGCCCAGATGATTAATGAGAGATTCAAAGGTCAATATCAATTAGAGGAATTAGGTGGCCCAACATAAGGAAGAGAACCACACTCCTTAAGATTTTGAATTAAATTAGTCAAAGCCTTACATTCATTAGTAGAATGACCATGAACTCTATGATATGCAAAAAATGAAGTCTTGTAGTAAAATTTATTTCATGTTCTTGGAGGGAGAGATATCAAATGATCTTGGAGGAGTCTCGACAAGATACTCTTTTGATCAATAGTTCCTTTATTTTGTGACAAATATATCTCTTGCTTAGTACAAGATGTCATACTTACACAAGACTCTTTTGATTGTGAGATTTTGTACTCTCTTTTATAGGAGGGTGTAAAATCTATCAAATTCGAATCATTAATGTTTTGTGTGTGACATTGATATTAAGCGAAAATTTCTTTGTTCCTTTTGTTTCCTTCAAAGGATAACAATCAACACCACTAGTGTCTATTAGTTTAGGATGCACTAATGTTAAAGTTGTCTTAGAGTAGTATTTTATTATGTATGAGGCTCTATAGGGACACAAATACCTTGTTGTCTAGCACCACATCCTTTTCCACTATATCCAAGTTGTTTCATAACTTCATAACCTTTTCCATAAATATTTTTCATTTCTTTAGGATTCAGTGGTTGTTCATAGTCAAGTTCATCAAATTTTGTTGTGTAATTTTTTGTTTCTTGTAAAGTGTTTGAGGTGGATGCTTTTGAGGGGTCTTCTAAATTTTGTGTTGATATTATTGGTTTTTATTTTCCCTTTTTCAGAGTCTTTGTTTATCATCTCATATTCACCCATGAATGATGTGAAATATAAGGAACCCCAATCATCTTCTAATAGATTTGTGGTGACTTCCTCAATGTGTTTTTATTTGTCTTTTTGTTGCACAATTTATACTTGTGTAGTTGGTGTCAATATATTCAAAGGATTTTCCTTGTATTTCTCAATATTTAAACAACTATTTGGTTTAGGATCAACTTCGAGTATGTACACTTTTTTGTTGTAAATGTATACTTCATTATACAATGAAGAGTAGAAGGCACCAATTCATTGCATGAATCCATGGTCTTCCTAAAAGAATATTATATAAAAGATTGTGAGGCATAACATGGATCGATGTTTCTAATGTGGCCTTTCCAACTATAGTAGGTAAATGATCACACCAAGTGATTTTTTTCCTACATTATCAAATACCTTAATAGATAAAGAGTTAGGTTGAATTTTTTATTTATCCATGCCAAGCCTATCCAAAAGGGTTACACTACACATATTAAGGGCTGAGCCATTATCAACAAGGGTTCTTTTTATTCCCAACCTATTATAGATAATATTATCACGAAATAATCAATTTATTTTTGCACTTCCAAATGAGGGAGCTCACTTTGGTGGAAAACAATGTCAACATTCATTTATTGAATCATGGCTGCTATGTCATTTGGTTTCACATTATAAGGGATAGGGACTTGTTTGTAAAGCATTTTGAATCATGTTTTGATAATGAGGGGATGCTTGAATAAGGTCCCATAATGATATTTTAGTACGAGTATTCTTTAGTTGCTCAACAAGATTGTACTCCTTTTCACTTTGTGAAGGTAAATGAGGAGGGCTCGGTAGGATAGGGTTAGGCAATGGGGGGGATTTTTAAGGTGTTTGTCTTGGTTGCAGATTGTTTCTAGTGTTATATACATGAGCAATTGTATTATAACTTGACTGCTGCAAAACATTGTTCTTAGGTGGGTACAGGATAAGTTCGGGTTTGTTTTGAGTTTGTGGTCATTGTGAGGGTGGGTAAAGAATTAGAGGATTCTTAGAATGTACCACAGGGTATGTAGGAGGTCCATTAATCAAGGGAGATCTAAAAAAAACTTGCGCATTCATAACCTCAATGGTTTCGGTGTGATGTCTTTCTAAGGAAGGGGAATCTAGTGTTATCTTTTAACCATAATCTAAGGAAATCGAAATATTGTCATTTTCTTCCACCATGATATCTTCCCTAGTAGGAGATCTTTTAGGAGAACTAAAAACTAAATGTTCATGAAATTCAAAGGTCGGTTCTTCTAAAATGACTTCATCACAATTAAGGGAGTTATCAATGGTTGGATTGTCTTGTTTATCAATGATTTTCTTGTCTTGTTCGGCTAATGTTTTCCCTAGGGGAAGAGAGGCAACTAAGATCCACAGACTTTCATCGATTGTATTTTCTAGCATCAAAGCATCTTCTTCACAACTAGCAGAGATACTAGGAGAAGGAATGTGATTGTCAAGATTATCCATAATTTCATTCCTTTGTCCCATAATGTCTTCCAAAATAGGATAGGTAAGTGAAGTAACATAAAGAGGGTTGTTATAGATCTTAAAAATTTGATTATCTAACACCAACATATCCTCATCATGTACAATTTTATTCTCTTTCATTAAAGAATTATCACAAGAGGGGAAGATGTTGGGAGATGAATGTAGACTAGTTGAAGTTTCAATGGTCTCTTGTTGTATTATGTGATTGTCATGATTACCTATTGTTATGTACTCTTGTTTAGTAATGTCTTGACCAATAAGAGAGGTAGGAGGAGAGAAAAAAATAGGACTCTCATTGATTAGTTCTTCTAACACCAAAATATCTTCTTCACAAATATGAAGGATATTAGGAGAAGAATGAATATGATTGTTATGATTGCCAAGGTTGTACTCTCTTTCACTAAAGCATTCTCATAGGGAGGGGATATGGACTTTTTCCTAGCATGCCTAGATAGGTAGGATACTAACATTATTTGACCAAGAATGAAAAGTACTTCTAACCATCTCATGCAATTCTTCAATAATGTAAACAATGTATATCCAAAGGTGAAAAATACTTTTATCCAATGTATGCAAAGATTTAAGAATGCAAACAATGTGTATCCAAAAATGAAAATCAGTTTTATCAAACTTATGCAAAGCTTCATAAATGTAAACATTTTATATGAAAAAGTGAAAAGTACTTTTCTCCATATTATGCAAAGTTTCAGAAATGTGAACATTTTTAGATCTAACAATTGTTATTGAAATAATATAAAAAATGAATGCCCTAAATTGATGTTTTTGATCTAGATGCATAAAAAAAAGTTATTGAAATTTTCCAGACTGATAGTATATGTTACCAACAAGCTTCAAAAGTACAAAAATAGGTTTTCAGTATTGTAAAAGGCAGTTTCAGGCCTAATCTGGGACTAAATCGCCTAGAGGGGTGTATGAGTCCCAGTTAGGGTTTTTCAAGGGTTTGAATGTTGAATAACAGTCACCATAGAATACCTAGAAACTAGGCAAAACCATCTATACTGGGACTAAATCACCCAAAGGGGTGTATGAGTCCCAATCTAGGGTTTTTGCACCATTTTTAGCAAATTTTGTGTGAATTTTATGTTTTCTATTTTGAGTGATGTATAGGATAAGTGCAAATGCAGATTTTAGATGATTTTCAGTGATGCAAGATGAAAAAATGCAACATATATGCACTTTCACTAATGCAAGATTTAGAAACCCTAGAATGTCAATTAACTGATGCAAACCCTAATGCAATGTTAATGTAAACTAGATCTAGGATGATGATGCACTCCAAATCAAAATTAAGATATTCTAAATGCAGGTTCACCAAAATGAAAGGTGGAAAATTTTCGTTGCTTATGGTTTAGGACATAGAACAACAAGTTTTCTTCACTCATTCAAGGAAAACCCTAGAGATCTCATTCCAAGGATGAAGTAGGAGAGATAGATCTCACAATAGGGTTGTCCTAGGGTTTGATTAGAGACTAAAGAGGGGTTCACCACCAAGTTAGGGCTTGGAAAGACTAATGAAATAGAATACCTAATGTTTAAACTTAGTGCAATGCAAAAATTCCCTAAATGACCTAGAAATGGATGCAAAACATAATAAAAGACTGAGAAATCAGAATGCGTGCACTTGGAAATATGTAGAAGCCTAAATGAAGACCTGAAATGCTAGAAAATCTAGAATTAATTCTTGTTGGGACTCATAAGCCATTTTGAGTAATTGTCCCAGACTAGGGTTTTTGGGTGGAAACAAGAATCTGATAGTGTTGAACCTGAATCTCCTAAAATATAGAAAAATCCATGTACTGGGACTCATACTGCACAAATGGTGTATTTGTACCACTCTGCCTTTTTGGAGGGTTAAGACCTAAATCAAGTCTCTAATCTCTGCTCTTCCTTCCACACTTTGTTTCTGGATCTGAAACCCTAATTTACAACATGTAGGCCACTTTTTGTGAAGATAGCAACCTTGTTGTAACTTGATGGCTTTCTTCAACCTTGCAACCTAATTTTCGAATGATCTTCAAGCCTCAAGGCACCTAGATCTGCAATTACACATGTAGAGAGAGAAAAACTTATTGATTTGCTAGTAAATTGGGATTTTCCTTGGTTAAACCCCTTTTAGGTAATTAAACCAAATGATGAGATAATGAAATAAGGACATGAAACATGAATATTGATACCTTGAATGATGTCTTTTAAATCAAAAATCTAACATGAAGTGGCCATGAAGGATGTAGATCTAGATCTTGAAATAAGTGTAGAACAATTCTCGATCTTGGATCTTGAATGCAACATCACAACACTAGCTCAATAACATCCTTGATGCTTGATATCCTTGACATGATAATGGATCTTGAATTTGTGCAACAAATTATGAAGAACTGTGCCCTTGAATGCCTTAAAAATGGTCTCGAATGCTTTCTTGACACTCTTGTGAAGTCTTGGAATTCTTAACTCTTGATTACTTAGGATGATAACATGAAGGCTTAGTGAAACAATGATTTGAGACCTTGTTTATATAGACAATCAATCTAATCTCCCATTTATTAGATCCCATAGGTCGACATTCATGAAAATTGAATTTAAAATCCCGATTTCTCACTCAAAACCGTAAAAAGGGGCCAAATGGGACTCATACACCACTTGTGGCGTATAGGTCCCACCAAGCCTTTTTAGATACAGAAAATCTCAGGGAGTTGGAAAATTAAGTTTATTTGATGTCTATGTTGGGATTTTGGTTGAAATAAGCCTCAAGATGCATAATATAGGGTCTTAGGGGCTTATTAATGATGATATGAAGGTCATAAATGCAAGAGGGCCAAAATTCAATTTGAAGTGTAAATAAATACACTTTACAACATTAAATTAAGGAAAAAATAGGTTTATTTAGCTTAAAACTTGGGCCCAAGACCTAATGTGAATGTGCTAAACACATTACAACACTAGATCAAGGTGATATTAGGTTCATTTTAACATTAATCATTCCCATATCAAATAAGGAAAAGGGATACTTTTTCTATTGCCACATAGGCTAAGTCCTAGTTTTTGTCTATGAAATGTAAATTCCTTTTCTAAAATTAATACAAAGCAACCCTCACTACAAGCTTACCAATAAAAAATAATAATAATGAAAGGATAGTTGTGATTGCAACTAAAAAACTACCTAATGGGATGAACAATGAATCTAGGTTTTAGACTACTTTGATGGGAGTTCAATTGAGCAAAAAATTAATTTTTTTAAAGATTTGCATTGAAGGGGATTCCCTCATAACCATTACTATCATTCAAAGAAAGGGAACTTTAAATTACAAATTTGATAAATCTATTTCCCCAATTTGGGAGCTATTAATATAATATGAGGAATTTTCTATTAAACATGTGTATAGGGAGGTGAACGACATGGAAGACATGATGGACAATATGGTGATAGAAATGCAAAGAAATGATTTAGTAGTTGACACATAAAATGATTACCACAAATCTCCTCCAATTTCATAAGCTATGAACCATAAAAATAAAATACTATCAATGATAGAGTGATAAGTTGTTCAAGTCAAAGCATTCAAAATCTGGAGGAGAACTATTAAAATTACTATGAAGTACATTGCTAATAATGGCCTTCTTAAAAAATGACACAAGAGTGGTTAATTTCTCACCTAAATTTATAGAAAAAATATGAATACCACAAATATGTTTGAAGGATAAGCAAAGGTAGATTTAATTCTTGGGGAAATTACAAATATGAGATTAAATAAAATATTTAGGACTAAGGCCTCAATGGTTTTACATGCCATCAAGATGGTGTTGGGCGACATTTTTCTTGTCTCGTCACATGAATTTTATGTGAACACCGACATGTATCTATGTTATTAGTGATGTTGTTAGATATTAGGGAAGAAAAGGTGGTTATTAGGCTACTAACAAATACATTAGTGAAGCCTTAATAGAGATGTGGCCTGAAAAGATTTATTGACAATGCTATCTTGGATCTCACCTTTTACACAAACCTTAGAACTTGGTTGTGTGTCTATCCTAACCATAATGGATCATGGATTCCCTATGTCATTAATATGGTTAGGGAGGATGGATTTTCATGGAAAAAAAAGGAAAAATGAGGTGTTAAATCCTTAAAGCAGTAATTGGAGCAACTTACACCACAAAGGTGGATTGGTCCTTTATATTGGATGACTCAAATTTAAAGACATAGGAAAGCATGGAGGATGGAGGTTTAGCAATGGCTACTCAAGGATAATCATGGTAATGGTTTGTAAAGGTTATAATAGGTTGTCTAGATATTTAGATATAAATACAAAAGTCAATGGCAAGGATTTGTGTTTTGTTTTAATATCTAGAATAATTTTGTAACTGGATCTCTTTGTTTATGCATAAACAATGCATATTTGTAATTTCAACCGTAAATTGGCCCTCCCATAGTGCATCAAATTTAGAATTTATGTAGTTTTTCTTAATTATCTTATATGACTATGTCTCCCTAAAGCTATTTTCATCAATAAAAAAAATCATATTGTGATATAATTCTATATGTAATATTTATATTTCATATTATAGTATATATTTTATATAATAGAAATTAGATATATATTTCATATGATATTGTGTGTATTATATTTCTAAACTAACGTTGAAAAAATAAAAGAAAAATACAAATTTTAGATAAAGAATAAATAAAGTCAAATACTTAATAAATATAAAATATTTAAAAATAAAATCTCCATTTTATTATTATAAAATATCTTCAATGCAAACATTTTATTATTATCTAATATCTTTACTTGTTAAGGTGATGGATTGTTAGTGATAAGCACCAATTTAATAATGATAAAAAACAATTAGAAGTTATTATGCATTGTTGTGGACTCCTTGGAAATCTTATTTATATTGGTTTTAATGAGCTCTACCTTTTTCATTATATTCATTCATATTTGAGAGTAAGGTTCATGTTTATGGTGTCTTGTACTGAAGTGAGGTGTTTAAGTGGAAGATTGAGGGGTAGTAAAAGGGGAAAACAAGTGTGGAGATGAAGGCTCAAAGATTTTAGAAATATTGTGTCTCTAGTGACAAAGCTGTAGACACCTAAAAATATCCTAGCTCGTGAACTAGAATTTTGGCACTCATATTCATCTATTAATTAAGTTGTTTAACATCATTTAATTAATTCATCATCAAACAACATTGAACAACATCGAACAACATTGAATAACATCAAACAAAATTAAACAACACCAAACAAAATTGAACAACATCGAATAGCATCAAACAACACCGAACAACATCGAATAACATCAAACAAAATTAAACAACACCAAACAAAATTGAACAACATCGAAGAGCATCAAACAACATTGAAAAACATCGAACAACATCGAACATTGTCTTAGAACATCCCGTAACATCTCAAAATGACTCAAAATTGTCTCGAAACATCTCATAACATCTCAGAATGACTCAGAATCATCTCGAAAAATCCTGTAACATCTCATAATGACTCAAAATTATCTTGTAACATCTTGGAATGACTCAAAATTTTCTCGAAACATCCCGTAACATCTCAAAACCATCCCGAAATAGCTTGAAATCATCCTATAATGTCTCAAATCATCTCATAATCATCCTGCAATGCCCCACATCACACCACATCAAAATGACATCAAAAACCATTATTTCTCTATTAATTGAATAATACAACATTATTTAATTAATTCATGTATCATCATTTCAGACAAATTAAATAAATTTCATTTAGTTAATAAAGTCTTAAAAGCCCTAATTATGTTATTGATTGAATAAAATAACATTATTTGATTAATTCACATTTCATCATTTCGACCAATTAAATAAATCACATTTATTTAATAAAGTCCTAATCTCACTTTATTTCATCCTGATTGATTAAATAATGCTAATTATTTAATTACGTCACTAAATCATCTTATTCCCCTAAGTGGATTAAACTATTAAATCATAATAATTTAATTACAACACCTTCCCTTCAAAATTTGAATAATTAAATCAAACTATTCAAATCAATTATCACAAATCAAATCAAACTAATGCAACTTTGTTTGTAAAAGTCAAACTTGATTTGCATGTTCAACTCCAAAAAGGAATTAATTAATTAAATCAATTAATTCATATTCCTCACCAACTTTCTGATATAGCAAATTATGATTGTTGATTGAACAATCTAATTTTTTAACTAAGCAATCTAAATTGCTAACTGAGCAATCTAATTTGTTAATTGATCAATCACATTCCTAACTAAGCCATCAAATTCTTGACTGATCAATCTAAATCCTAGCTGATCAATCTAAATCCCTGACTGGCTAATCTATTTCTCAATCACCCAAATTACACAATCAATTTTGAACAATTTTCTCATGTCTAAATCCTCTCAACACAATTTGATCATTGATTTCGATATTATTCAACACAATCTTGATTGTCCATTTTAAATCTCATTTTCTATATAAAAAACCCCTTCCCTCACAAATAAGGATCGGAGAATCAACATGCATTGCGCAATGAAGTGCTGTCAAAACACCATTGATAGAGCTTCACCATTTCTTCAATCAAACAACCAAAATAGTCACTCATCAAGATTTTGCACAAGAACTTTGGAGGCTTCGTGATGATAAGAACAACCCAACATCATGTGAATACACTCCACTAAGGGATGCTATGACTGTGTTATTATTGTATATTCATTTTTGTAATCATAGATTCATTTATGTATGCTAAAATAATTTAGTTTGATTTTGTATGTGTAGGTTTAGATCCTAGATTAATATGTTTAATCTTAGTTTAGATTCTTAGATTAGCATATTGTGATCCCTATTCCGGTCTAACGTTCTCCCCCTCACACATTTTGCCATGCCCGGTGGGACCCTTGTCCCATCCTCTAACATTTGTTTGAGTTGTTTTTGAAGCTGTAGGTTCCAAAAACACACCTGACAGAGTTTGCACGCGTTGCCTAGAAAACCTACGCACTTAACTATCAAGAAAACTAAGTAGCTGCAACAAAAACCGTGCTATTGACATGGGAATTGCACTTTTGCACTAGAAACTATGCTTTTGCTTCAAGACCTACACACTTTCTTTTGATAGTGTTAGCATCTGCATAGATATTTGAGCATCTATTTCTAGAATCGAGCAATTGCATTTGGGTAAACCCACAAAAGTGGTTTAAAATTCAAGTGAGGAAGGAAAAGTCGCAAAAAATGACCCCATGCAAAAAAACGAACCCAAAGGGGGTTCGAATGAACTTTATGTTCAAACGAACCCAAAGGGGGTTCGCTCAAACCCTAGTTCGAGTGAACCCATTCAATGCATTCTTAGGAAAAAATAAAAAAAGACATGTGGAAAGGGGGTTTGAGCTAATCCCCCTAGTTTGCTCGAACCCCTATTTTCCCACCTTCTCACCCTCTGCAACCAAAAAACTCCAGAATTTTGCCCTTTGAAGCTTGAGTTGAGGATGAAAATGGAGGAGACTTCACAAACCCAACTGGATGATGGTAGTCCTCAGAATGAGCTATCCAATGAATATAATTTTAATATGTTTTGGTTTTATTATGTATGTGTTTTTTAAGTTTTATTAAACATAGGTTTTTCATTAAAAATCAAGCTCTTTGTTCTGCACATTTGGAAAAATAGCAGATTATCAAAATAAAATTTTGAAAAATATGTTCAGGTTGGGTATTGATGTCCTTGATCCATAAAAAAATAAATTGATTTTTGATACATACAAAAAAAGTTATGTTGTATACGGTATGCCTATGTCTCAATTGTAATTGGTTTGAATTTGAAACTTGATTAAGGAAAAAATATTTCATAAAACACTATGAAATCAAATGAACTAGTTAGATATCATAGTTACAAATCTAAATTTGAAAAAATTATAAATTTATCCTTCATACAAAAAATGTTATGTTGTATACAGTCAGTGCCACTCCTTAAAAATGTTTTTTTTTTTAAAAGCTAGTTTTCGAAGGAGATGAAAAATAAGCGCAATTTGATTCCAATTTTTTTGAAAAAAATATATTTAGAATCTATATACAAAATGTTACAAATCACTAGTTTGCATCATCTTCAAATTCTCACAGTTTAGCCGCTATAGGAGCCCGAAAGTGAATATTTAGTTAAAAAACCAGTACAGTGTCCAGTTTGCCCAAAAAATGTAAACCATTATTGTGGGATCACCCATTTTTTTCTATGCTTTTACATTTTTTTCTTTGAGCAGTTGCTCTGACAGACAAGTGCACGGATCTTGCACTATTGTAATGGGATTTTCCACTAAAATTTGCTTGTTTTTGGATGTTTAAACAGGTATTAACATATTTGATGCATGATTCAAGTAACATTAACACATTTGTTGTAGAGAAGATGATTGGTCCAAGATTTTTAGATTTACAATTAATTTTTATTTAGGAATCTGAATTTGGTGCTCTAAAATGAACAAACAAAAACTCGCATTTGATTTAGTGTTTTAAATTGAACAAATTCATGCTTTATTAACTTAGGAATTTGATTTTGGTGCTCTAAAACAAACAAACACAAACTCACATTTGATTTAGTGTTTAAAATTGAACCAATTTCATGTTTTCTTATCTTTGGAATTCTCATTTCGATGCTCATAAAAAGAACAGAAAACACTTCAATTTTAGGATCTAAAAAATGAACACATTTCATGTTTTTATAGTTAGGAACTTTAATATTGGTGCATAAAAAGAGTGCAAATGATTTCCATTTTTTTGACGCACACATGATTTACATTTGTTGACCAATTAGAGAATATGGACCCTAGTTTTTCAAAATTTTGATTTCTAAGAAGTAGTACCATTCCAAAATAGCACTCAAACCCTAGGGTCTTGAGCTTCACAACAACCATCCCACAACACCATTAAACTTTATGACCATCTAGTGACCAACTGCTCCAATTCAGCAACCTGACCTTGTAGCACCTATCCTTCAACCTAGCCTCACATACATCGAAGGTGGGAAAACTAACATCATAAGCAACTTGAGAACCTTTAGTTTTCAGAAGAATGAAACACCTTGCCAGTTTCTCACCGCATCAATTATCCTAGATGAAGAGAAAGAGAAAGATGACATAGCAGAAAAAAGACCCATATTACCACCACCCATGTGGCAATAAATATCCCCTTCATGATCTCACACAAGGTCAAGATCCCTAAGGTGAAGTACATAGGTCATCATTTCAGACTTAGGAATCTTAGTCCAAAAGCTCTCAAGAAACACCTTTGGGCACTTCACAAAACTAGAAGTAGGTTGGTATACAACTTTTATAAACATGCTTCAAGGAACAATTTGAACTTGCATTCCTTATACTATTGTTAGAATCCTGGTATGTTCCAACAGTTCCAATATCTCACATAATCTATAGGACAACATTGGGCATTTAAGATTTGAGTCACCTAGAGAGTTCAAACATTAAACCACTCTCCCACAAAGGACCCAAGCTGTTTATGACAATCATAAGATCACAACATAGGAATAAAATGAAAGCAAGCAAGAACACCACTAGTATCCCACGAGCAAACACCATAAATGACAAAATTGGCCCATGAGAATACAAACCAATTGACCTTTTTGATAGGGTACTGAGAAACCATAAAATCCCCAACAAAATGTCATCAATTTATTACTCGAATCACTCTTATCAAGGATCACAACATCAAGTAGGGCAACAACATCAAGGGTTTCAAAATCACCATCAAGGAATAAGTCCAGAACATCAAATTTCCCTAAATAAAATTGAGAGAGGTCTTGAGGAAATTAAATGAAATCAAAATCTGGTGTATCACCAATGTCATGTGCGAAGTCGAAACATTACATATCAACATCTTGAAAATCCCCAAACACCTCAATATCCACATCAACAACACTTCCAATATCTGCAGTATCAAGTGTAATATCAAAATGTACCTCAATCACAGTATCAAGAAGTTTTGCAACACCAAGGTGTACCTCATGTGTAATATCAAAATGTACCTCAAACACAAAATCAAGGAGTTCCACAAAATCACGGAGTTTCACAAAATCAAGAGCAATACATTCAAGAAAAGCCACAGAGGAAAGATTACCAACTAGGAAGGAAATTCACCCCTTTGGGAGAAACTTTAGAGGTAATCATGCATGAACTAATACAACAAGAACTTATCAAAATCAACGATAGTCAAAATTATGGTGAACCAAGCTTTAAACTCCCTTGATATAACCAGTACGAATGTTGTGAGTTCCATAAAATCAAGGGTCACATAACAAAAAAATGCACAACACTCAAAAACCTCATTCAATACCTCATTGATCAGGGATAAATAGCTATTAAAAATGATGTTCAAGGGCCATTTACCAATGACAACAATGATAATGTCTCAACCTCAAAAGTTGAAAGCAACGATCAAGAGCTATGTATCACTGATCACATTGACAATGTTTCTACATCATCTAGTGAGCAAGAGCACATACATCAAGAATTAATCCCAAGCATGATCAAAATCAATCACCCAAGTCTAGCAATGATTCCATCCAAGATATACTGACATCATCTAAAATCATGGCAGTACATACTGATGATCAAGATACTCTTGATCCAACACTTATACCCAATGTAGAAGATCTAAGCCAAGAGTCATTACCCATATACCCAAATTTTGAGGAAAGCCAAGGATCCTTTACAAGAAATCCCTTCTTTGAAATTGATCCAGGTCAAGAATGTGATCTAAAGCATGTCAAAGATAATATCACACAAAGTCAAGATCAAGAATCCCTATCATCAAAATACTATAATGACTTGGCAAATATCTTCCAAGACATCCCATGTTTTCCAAAAGAAGAAAAAATCCATATACCAAGCACACATACATCTACCCATGAGATGCTTACTCATAATGGACATGTAGATGATATTCATCTAAGACAAGAGTCCCATACTCTTTATATAATTACCAAAGAACAAGAGTCTCCTACTCTTAACATTTGTACACAAGATCAAGACATAGCAGAAGCTAGAGACATATCAAAAAGGGATCATGAAGAAGACTTATACATAAGTTGTGAATTGAAAACATCCTATGGAGACATATCAAAATTAGATCATAAATAAGACTTATATATAAGTTGTGAATCAAAAACATTGTATGAAGACATATCCAAAATGAATCATGAGGAAGACTTTTGCGTGGATAGTAAATCAGAAACACCTCTTGAAGAAGCATTAAAATATGATATTTTACAAGATCAAACCGAAGATATCAATTAGGAAGGTATCCCACATCTGAAGGAACCTATCAATGAGGAAGCTACCACATTTAAAGATCCACATCATAGAAAAGAAATATTAGCACCTTGTTTCCAAGGTGAGACATATCTCATTGCAAATAAACTCTCTCAATGGATTTAGTATCAAGACATAAGATTAGGCCTACATGAATAGGGTATCCTAGAACTAGTGCAAATTATTGGAAATCCTAAGCATCAATGTATTGGTTATTCAAAGGAATCTAAACATGTCAGTGATACCTCCATAATACTAGGGGCAACTTTATCCAATACAGGCATCAACATAAAGAGCACGAAGAGTCCTTATGATGAAACTGCTACCAATGCTATAACTAGCCATGTCATGAATTGTCATCCACACATATTTCCACACTCTAATTGGGAACAACAACAAGAGAAAAAGCCTTATCAAAGAAAGGAACAAGTCATTGAAGAAAAATAATTAGAAAATCAAAATAGACAAGAAAAGTTTAAATGGATACAAAAGAAAAAGCAAGAAAATCATCCCTACCAAACTCCATTAGTCAAAGAAACTATGGGGAAAATAAAAAATGTAAGTTCATTCATCAAAGATGTCCAACAATGCATAAGAAAGATTCAAGAGTGAATTACAAGGTATATCAAGACGTTGGTCCCAATTGAATCTCCATATCCACCCATCATTGCTCATCATCCCAAGTTTGGAGAGTCAAAGGTTCCAAACTATTGACCAATCCATCTAAATATCATGTCCCTCAATGCATTTTGCCATCCATGATATCCAAATCTCACATTGCCCATGTGTTAGCAGTAACTCTTTATCATAAGGATTCTAAGGGCACTCTATCATGGTGTGCACATCAAGGTAAGGTTAAATTCAATATCAACAAGGAAGATAAGAATTTCTAGGGGTTACATTCAAGTGCTCATATCCTAGCAAAACAACTCCTTCAAGCAGGATATTGTTAGCACATCATGACAACAATAACAACCATGTCAGCACCAACAATGTATACATCAACACCACTAGGTGGTTCAACATGAGAAACATGATGAAAAATTGGTAAACATGCATCTTGTGTGACATAAAAGAACAATAAATAAAAAATCAAGAGAAAAAGTCAAAAGAAAAATCGTCCTCCAGTGAAAACCACTATGGCGGCGCTTTGGAAAAGTACCAAGATGAAAATCTGGAAAACAAGCATCGTGAGTAGAATCGAGCATCTACATGCACCATTTTAGGTAGAAGCATCTTAGCTTATCCATAACAAACCCAAGCCATTATTTCCAAAATCCAACTTATCTTGATCTTGACAAATGTTTGATATACATTTTATAATTGCTTATGAAAAACATCTTGACATGGGTCACTGTCATTGATCCTATCCTATCCAACATTATCTAAGCCATGAGGCATTGTCCAAAAGGGAATACTCTATCCAAACATTTTATCCTATCATAAGATAATCCATCACCTAAATGGTTAGACACTGGGGGAAAATGCTTGCATCTTGCTTTAGAATAAACCTTGATCTATGTCTTCTAACTCACGTTGTGATCTAGGCATTTATCCCAACAACAAGGTATACCACCAACACACTATCAAGGTAACCTTTAAAATAGTTCATCCCAACAATAAGGTGTACCACCAATGCACTACCAAGGTAACCTTCAAAGATTATGACAACATAGATTATTCCTTCACTTAACACTTCTAAGATATCAATAGTTGCTTGAACCCCACAACTAGTTCAAGTAAGATTTTTTGCAACATATCCACTAGAAAAAATAAAGTGAAGTACCAATCCAAGTTTTCAGCATCTTACACCCCAGGAAAGAGGGTAAAAATCCACCAACAACAAGGTATACCTGCTTGCGCACCACCAGGGTAACCTTCAAAACAATTTGTCCCAACAACAAGGTATACCCGCTTGCGCACCACCAGGGTAACCTTCAAAACAATTTGTCCCAACAACAAGGTGTACCACCAATGCACTACCAAGGTAACCTTCAAAGATGACAACAACTTAGATTATTCCTTCACTCAAAAATTCTAAGATATCAATAGATGCTTGAACCCCATAGCTAGTTCAAGTAAGATTTTCCACAACATATCTTATAGAAAAAAAAAGTGAAGTATCAATCCAAGTTTTCAACATCTTACACCCTAGGCAAAAGGGTAAAAACTCCAAAAATTCAAAATTATCAAAAATCAAAAACATTTGAAAAACATCAAAACAAAACAACATAGTTGGATTATTCCTTCACTCAAACAGTCTAAGATATCAACATTTTTTTGAACCCCATAGCTATTTCAAGTAGATTTCCCATAACCTATCCTCTAGACACAAAAGTGGAATATCAATCCAAGAATTAGTTATCCCAAAAATAGTTTATGCTTTGAGTTAAATGGTCAAACTACATGGTCTATACGTGTACAACGTAGGTAAGGCTTATCAACCCCCAAGGCCTTAGGTCAATCCCATTAGGTTTTTATCAGGCTTTCTTCCAACTTAGCCAAAAAACACAAAATCCAAACAGATCTAAAAAAATAAAAAAATAAAAAACATTCACAAAACAACAAAATGGTAATCAGATCAAATAGATCTTGAAGTCATCTCTCCCTCGACTGTAATGGTTTGAGGACCACCTGCAATCATTTTTAACCCACGATGTTAGGGTTTCACTTTGAACATATCAAACAACACAAAACATGATGACAAACGACATTTAGGATGGCAACAAGCAAATGCTAACAGGGTTTAAATGAAACAAAGGAAAATGAAAGCTCATGAAACCAATGGAAAATTTAACTACAAAAAACTAAAAACACCTACACCATTGAAAATACCATGAAATTCTACCCCATTTTAAAAAAAAAGCACTGAAAAATACATCTGTATGACCAAAATATGGTCGTTTGAAGATAGGGTAAAAATTACAAGTCACAAAGCAAAAAAAGGCGAGGTTTTAAGTAAAGTGCATGAAACAAAAGTGAAGTTTTAAGTAAAGTGCATTAAACAAAAGTGAAGTTTTAAGTCAAGTGCAAGCTTTTAGAGCAAGTGCAAGGTTTTTAGATGCAGGTTTTTTAAAGAAAGTGTGAGATTCTTAAGAAAGGGCAAGAAAGTAACTCCCAGAACAAGCAAAAGTGAGGTTTTCAGTCAAGTACGAGCTTTTAGAGAGAAAGCATGAATGAAAAGTGAGGTTTCATGTCAAGAGTAAGATATTAAGTCAAGGATGATGGTTTAAAGGTCAAGTGTGAGGTTCTGACCTAGAAAATACAAGGAAAATGATGTAGATGCTCAAAAATTACTAGAACATCACTATTGACTCAAGAAACTTTGTACATGCATAACAAGAACATAATGAAATGAAAATGAGAAGCAAAAAGGTGCATGCTGAGACACTGATTCCTATAGGACATCCAAACTCTTGAAACACATCCATGCGATGTGAGGCTCCTCGAATCATTGCCATATCTCCTCGATAATCGACAAAACAAAAACATTCATATACTGTTGAAAACACAACAAAAACAGCATCAAAAAGCATAAAAAACATTTGAAAAATCTCAAAAAGCCTATTTCTGCCATCACCTATCCGCAATAAAGGTTCATCCATAATAAACAGATCGTCACACTCACCTTTTGACAAAACAAACAAACAAACAAAGCAACATCAAAAGCTACAACTTTCAAGCAAACAATCATAAGGATTTGAACGCAATCAGACAAAAACAAAGCCAAGTATAACTACCTATCTATTGACAATTCCCAACAACATCCTGAGATATGTCTTAATGGATTCATTCCTATGATAGACATGATCAACACCGGATAATAGTCCCATAACAGATAGAGCAAGTGATACAACAAATTTGTTTTTTAATCTTTTTATAGTCTTATCTTTTTTATTTACATTATTGACTCATTCCCAAGATCTCTTGAGGATGTCCATAAGGATTTAGAGGAGAAGGAATGAGGGCAATTGAGCATCATTTTAGTTTGTTGTTTGTTGGATATTTTTTTTATACTACCATGATGAATACTTGCTTTGTTCTGTGTGTGGAAGTCGTTTTGGAGCATTTCGTGTAGCAGTGGCATGTTAGGTTCTTAATACCTCTTGTGTTACTAGTTTGACATGTTTTAAAGCTTCTCACCCATACACTCTACAGGGTTTTCGTATGTCTGGTATGAGAAAAAGTACTCCTTGTTTGTAGAGTCAAAATCCGCACAATGAATACAAAGTCATCTTGGTCATTAATACCCCAGTGCATCATATCTGTTTGCTACATCAAAGATGATTGTTCAAATTGTGAAGCCTCCAAGTAAAGAAAAAGAAAATCATCAATGACATCACATTCTTACTAACATTTTCTTCTAATATCATCCAATTTCTTCTATCTTCTCAATCTTATTAACATTTTATTCTAGTAAAACATTTCTTTTGTCAGTCCTTGCACTTAATGCATCACATCAGCTTATCAAAAAATTTGGTTCATTATCTAGAATTTTCACCAAATTTCTTGAGGGGGCACCATCCATGCTATCCTTTCTGAGGCATACTGGGCAACTCTTGCACCTGGGGCATACTAGGGAAATTTTATTTGAAACTAAAGCAACTAGTACTTTGTATCAAAGAGGGGGAAAATGTAGACACCTAAAAATGTCCTAGCTCGTGAACTAGAATTTTGACACTCATTCATCTATTAATGAAGTGATTTAACATCGTTTAATTAATTTATCATCAAACAACATTAAGCAACATCGAACAACATCAAATAGCATCGAACAACATCGAACAACATCAAACAACATCAAATAGCATCGAACAACATCGAACAATATTGAATAACATCGAACAATGTTGAACATTGTCTCAAAACATCCCGTAAAATCTCAGAATGACTCAAAATCATCTCTGAACATCCCATAACATCTCGAAATGACTCAGAATTGTCCCGTAACATCTCAAAATGACTCACAATCATCTTGGAACATCTCGTAACATCTCAAAACCATCCCAAAATGTCTCAGAACCATCCCAAAACAACTCAAAATCATATTGTAATGTCTCAGATCATCTCAAAATCACCCCACAACGCCTCACATCACACCACATCAAAATGACATCAAAAACCATAATTCCACTATTAATTGAATAATACAACATTATTTAATTAATTCGTGTTTCATCATTTCAGACATTAAATACATTTCATTTAGTTAATAAAGTCCTAAAAACCTAATTCTACTATTGATTGAATAAAACAACATTATTTGATTAATTCACATTTCATCATTTTGACCAATTAAATAAATCACATTTATTTAATAAATTCCTTATCTCACTTTATTCTATCCTAATTGATTAAATAAAGTCCTAATCTCACTTTATTTTGTTTTAATTGATTAAATAATACCAATTATTTAATTATGTCACTAAATCACCTTATTCCCCTGAGTGGATTAAATTATTAAATCATAAAAATTTAATTACGACGCCTTCCCTCCAAAATTTGAATAATTAAATCAAACTATTTAAATCAATTATCAAAAATCAAATCAAACTAATGCAACTTTGTTTGCAAAAGTCAAACTTGATTTGCACGTTCAACTCCAAAAAGGAATTAATTAATTAAATCAATTAATTCATATTCCTCACCCACTTTCTGATTGAGCAAATTATGATTGCTGAGTAAGCAATCTAATTTGTTAACTGAGCAATCTAAATTGCTAATCGAGCAATCTAATTTGTTAACTGATCAATCACATTCCTAACTAAGCCATCACATTCCTAACTAAGCCATCAAATTCCTGATTGATCAATCTAAATCCCGACTGGTCAATCTAAATCCCCGATTGACCAATCTATTTCTCAATCACCCAAATTGTGCAATCAACTTTGCACAATTTTCTCATGTCTAAATCCTCTCAACATACTCTGACCGTTGATCTGGATATTCTTCAACACAATCTTGATCGTCCATTTCAAATCTCATTTTCTATATAACAAACCCCTTTCCTCACAAATAAGGATTAGAGAATCAACATACATTGTGCAATGAAGTGCTGTCAAGAACACCATTGATAGAGCTTCACCATTTATTCAATCAAACAACCAAAACAGTCACTCATCAAGCTTTTGCACACAAACTTTGGAGGCTTCACGGTGATAAGAACAAACCAACATAAGGTGAACACTCCACTATGGGAAGGTAAGACTATGTTATTCGTGTACATTCATTTATGTAATCATGGATTCATTTATGTATGTTAAAATAGTTTAGTTTAATTTCGTATGTGTAGGTTCATATCTTAGATTAATATGTTTAATCTTAGTTTAGATTCTTAGATTAGCATATTATGATCCCTCTTCTGGTCTAACGTTCTCCCCCTCACACAAAAGAAATGGTTTATTTCATGGCCTTCTTGAACAAGGAAATAACATACCCTAATCTTTGAATCTTGATGGTGAGGATATGGGACCTAGCTATAAGCATGTATGGATCACCTGGTGTTTATATTCATTTAGTTATGGAAAAGTTACTTTTGGACCCTATTTATACTCAATGAAGGTGGCACATGTTTGATGTAGCTTAATCCCTCTCATGTGCTTATATATTATCAACAACTCCTAACTCCTACCTATTGCATGATGATATCAGTGATGTAGTGCACAAGGCAAAGGTACATTTCAATTATTTATTGGAACACTTTCATGTGATTAATCATTATCAACTATGTCTATAATATATTGTGGAAGAAATTTCAAGTTGCTTGAATGTGTTGTTTCTATTAGATGACATTCATGTGTTCTCATATTGCTACAATGGTGATGAAGCAAGTGAATTCCATGTGGTAGTGAAGCTAACTAGTCTAAGTGTCACATGTGAAAAATGTAAGTGTCATAATTTGGGTGGTGTGAACTCACATAATTTTCCTTGACCCCCTTCTTCTATTCTCAAACTAGTTATTTGGTAGTATAATATGGTTTTAGCATACAAGAGTGGTTGAAGTTTGGCTTTGGGGCTTCAACCAATTTTTTTATAGGATATTATTGGGTTAAGAATTGGTGGTTCATGTTTATATGCTATTGGTTAAGTTAATAGAATACTAATTAGCTTCTTTTTTTTACCTCTCATGAGACCTTGGTGGTTTTGGCATGGCTATTGCCTAGCTCCTCTAGGGTTTTTCCCATTTTTTATTATTCTTGGGTACTAAACAAAGTTTTTAATCATTTTTTTATCTAGTATATGTATATAAAATATCATAGTGGGAGTGTCATGTCACACCTCTCCATTCAATAAGGCAAGTACACATGTCTTGTGATGACCATAAAATTATAACAAGAAAAAATAAATGATAACCCAATACCTTTCATTGTCTCACATCTGTGTGAGATGACAACTCCATACTCCAAGATGTGTGAAATGAGAATTTCCTAGCTTTCTATGTACTACACATGGGTAAAAATGAGATTTTCATTCCTTCTCATGCCTAATTAAGGAAGCTCCTACTAAGGATATTTTAGAAGATTTATCTCACTTAATACTCTAAACAAATCCCCAAAATTTACCTATCCCATATATACTTACTTAAGAGAATTATATTTGCTTAAAATTATTAAAATCATACTTCTACACCTTTTTAAAGTTTGTATTTCAAACCCATCCAAGTTTGAACTAAAAAAAGTCATCACAAAACTTTAAAGCATTAAAAAATTTGCAAATCAAATAAATTCAAGTCACACAATGAAGAAAAAACCACTTTTTCTAATAATGAGGCTCATGGTTCTCTCATGGATTAAGACAAACGGTGTCACCATTTTAGCCCCTTTTGCCCTTGTATGCACTTTTCATGGTTTGAGCTTTTTTATCAAGTCATGTTATCTCCTAGCCATGAATTTTCACTAAATTAACATATTATCGATATATCTCAATGTATTTTAGATGGATCTATTTGAGATATTTATACTAGAACTTAGTGCTTTATTTATGAAATATACTTGTTTATATTTTCTATCAAAATATATTTGAAATATCTACTAACATACCTATCTTAGATAAATCTATTTTAAGTCTTGAGCCATCTATTTTTATTAATTTACCATACACATATGAAATAAAATAAGGTGCTTTATTTTAATTAATTTACGATATTCTAATTTTACTTTTAGAAAAGTCATTTTTATTTTTATTTTTGATGATTAAGTATTTATATTACCATTTAAAAAATGGTGTTACATGTATACTCACAAAAAAGGTGGGTGGAAGTAGTCACGCCCCTAAAGTCCATATGGGGGAACAATTTGGAGCATAAAAAAGTAATCAAAGTGACTATTCAATGAGAGTAGTAGCAAGAAAGAGGATTCTAGTAATCTAGTTTACCCCATGCATTAGAAGGGTCCAAAGTGTTCATGAGAGGGCCTGATCCATTATTATCTTTATCTTTAGCTTCTTCTTTGGTAGCATGAGTAGATGAAATTACAAGAGCCAATTGAGGGAACTTGTTGGAATTAAACTAGTTGGAAGCATCTTTAACAAGCCACCCAAAATTTCCTCCCATAAATGGTAGAGAGGTGGAGAATTGAAGAGAAAGTCATGACTAACCTTGCTAACCACAATCTATTCTCATAGTTAAGGGAGAAGCCTAGGATCTATTCTCTTGGTTACCTCAAGTAGAGAGGCTATGTCCACGACAACACCCATAAGAAGGCAAGTGACCCCTAAAGGAAAAGGGAGATAAAGGAACTTTGGCAACTTCATAAAAGGCATTTCCCCAATGATTAAGAAGCACCTATAAATGGGTCACCCCGAGTGAAACTTATTTATCTTGAACATTAATATTTAGTAAGACATTAGAATAAACCATTGCTTTACTATAAGGAGAAACATGATGATCTACAAAGAATTAGAAAAAATAATAGAATTTCCATCTTTCCATATGATGAATAAAATATCCATCTTAAAATAATGCCAAATCTACTTTATTTTTTTTAGGGATGCAAGGAAAGTCCCCTAAAAGAACCATATGCCATGAAAAATGTTATAGTATGAAAGGCTTGAAAAAGTTACGAATCTAGATCCAAACATTTTGAGTTATGGGAAAAAACTAAAAAAGGTATTTAAGAGACTCCTGATGTCTATAAAAGGGAAAACATGGGTTGAGGAATCTCAAATGGGATAACCTAGAGTTAATGAAAATACCTTGGAAAAGAATACTCCAAGCAAACTAGATCAATTTTGGTTCTAAAACTGTTGATTAGATGGTGTGGAATATACATTGCCAAACAAAAACTAGTGACTACAGAAGCTACCATTGATTTAAATTGGAAACCATGGGTAAATAAGGAGATAGGAAATGATATCATTGATATGGTTTGTAATTCTAAAAAGTGGTGTTTAGATGTGACCACTTCCAATCTTTCCACCAAGGTTCGTAAGAATTAATGTCAATTTTTTGAATCATTTAAATAAAATGGCCCCCATATTTGTAAAGGTGAAATTTGGCCTTAGCTTCATCCCATGAAATGAGACTTATGGAAGCATTAGAGAAAAGGTATTGCATGTTTCTATTTCATTTTTTATAAAATATCAAGGCACAAAACCAAGGCATCCTCACCATAAAGGGGTTGTGATCTTACACAATGGGAACCACCAAATATTATGCTTTTTAATGGATAGACCATTATAGAATCTAGAACCATTCCAAAGAAGCCAAGGTTCCATGGATTTCCAAGCTCTCCAAAACTTTTTTTATCATAAGATTCCCTTGGATCTACATATAAATTTTCATGATAAGAAGGGTATGAATCACAATCCTCTTCCAAGTTGGAATCCCAATAGAATGACCAAAATAGATACAATGCTACAATAGGATTTTCCAAGCTTTGTCACCCTGAAAGGAATATATGATCGCCTTAGTACGAAGAGTCAAACCCTATATTGGGTGGATGCTAAACCTAATCTTTGAGATTCTTGTGGGAGGTAGCAGAATTCTCAAGCCACCTAATGAAATCCCTATGGTTCTTTGAAGATTCCCAAATAAAATTATGAAGAATATTTTCCAATTTCATGTAAGAAGCCTTAGAAGGAACCCAACATAAAGAATGTGATGAAGGAAAAGTGATCCTAGTTCCCACTAGTTTAACTAGGATTAACTTATTTTCACTTTGACTCCACATTCAAACACAAACCAACTAAGTTTTGATGATTGAATTATTACCACAATGGAGAGCCAATCTCCTAGGGTTTGTGTCTTTTTGAGTTGTAAAGATGATAAATTTTATGTGTATTTTAGCAAGCCAATTTTACATAAACCCCAAATATGAAAAATTTAATTTATCATATAGACAAAAATAGAAACTAACGGAACAAACCCATATATAAAAAAGCTAGATATCTATGCACCTATCATCCAAATTTGAAGCATAATTTTCTCATCAAGGACACAGTCACCCTTGACTAAGATATAAGATTTTGAATCTACAAACTTATGTGTTGTAAGGTACATATTTTCATTGTGTTTTCCTATAGTTGTATGTTGATGGAGCCTTCAAATTTGAATTACACATATGAAAAGAGAGGGAAATGTTGTGTTACATAGAGGCTTGCCTAAGTCAAACCCACTTTGGTGTTGTTGGGTCTCAAAAACGTAGGTTTGAACCATGAGAGGTTGCCAAGCTCTCACAACGCTTTTGGCCATCATACAAGGCCAATTGATGCAATTGAACCTTCTTCTCTGTAGGTTCTGCTAGACCAAGGTGGGTGAACCTATGTGTATGTTGTAGATTTGAAATATATTTCATGTTTAAACTATCTACCCACAATGGAAAATGGAAGTGGATGGATAAATTCAGTACACCTACTCCTACTGCATAAAAGAAAGGATTTGAAAATGTTGTTATGAATTCTATCCTATGGGATATGGCAGATCAATGCCTTCTATTTGTTGGGCAATGGAGTCAAAGAATAAGAATTATATGTGTTTTCTTCTCTGGTTTAATTCAAGTTGTTAAGCACTTTGAAAATGAAATTCTAATGACTGGCATACAACTTCATTTATTTATGTCTTGCACAAATAATGCTGGAATGTTTTTCTATCAAGTTCTACTTCAACCATCCAAAAGAAACCTTAAAATCACTGTGACTTATTTGAAGGGATTTAGTTCTGACTTTCAGACACCAACAAATAAAGATCACACAAAGTGAAAACATGCACCTTGGAGAATCAAAATTATGCTTGATACATTAATTCAGATGATTAGAAGACTTTGAATTGGAGAGAATCAAGATAAAAAATAATACAAATTATAGCATCTCAACAACTGAATTCAGATAAGATTTCACCAATTTATGAACCTTTTCTCCATTGCTTTTTATCAGGAAGGTTTGTCATTGTTTACATTCCCAATTTGAAAAATCTATCTCCTAGTCTCACTCCCTTGTGTCACTAATTTTTCAAATTATTTTTACATTACATACCAAGCATTGCAACCATTCACTTTCCTGTTACAACTGCTTCATATTCTTTGACAAAAAATAAAATATTTAATTGAGTTGCCTTTCGGAAAATTAAATATTTTTAACTATAGCCCTGCCTTTAAATTTTTCACTTTATTACTTTTCTTGCCTTTTATTTCATTTAAAATACTACTGTGAATTCTTCTTTTATTCCTACCTCTCTACCGCGGTCTAACTATCTACACCCCGCGATATAGCGGTATTTTGACTTTCCACATTTCGCCTTTTGCACCACTCTACCGCGATCATATTGTTTTCACCCTGCGGTATGGCGGTTTGACATTAACTGTCAACTCTGGCTGTTTACCGCTTCACCGCGGTCTTCACTTCATCTATTAGTGGTATAGTGGTAACATTTTATGTTACCTTCGCCCACTACCCTCTTGTCTACCGCACTATCATGGTCCCCCCTATGGCTGGTCATGGTGCGGCGGTAGCCGACTTCGTTGTCTGCTAATGGTTTACCACACTACCATGGTCATGAGCTTAACTGCTAGCGATACCGCGGTAGCTATCATTGCCACTTCCTCTATCGTTGACCGCTGACCTCCATCCACCGCACCACTGCGGGTACTATTCTGACTGGCTACGGTGTAGCGATAGCCGCTTCATTGCTGACTGGCTGCGGTGTAGCGATAGTCGCTTCATTGCTGACTGGTTGCGGTGTAGCGATAGCCGCTTCATTGCTGACTGCTAACTATTAACCTCTATTCTACCATGCTACCGTAGTCACCCTTCTGAACGATGGCGGTACCGCGGTAACTGTGATGATTGTTGCCCTGTCGGTTATCTCACCGCTCACCGCGGCACCCTAGTCACTGTGTTGACCGCGTGTGGTGTAGCGGTAAACCTTTCTCCCTCCACCACGCCACTACGGTTTGCTTTCTGACTGGCTGCGATGTAGCGGTAGCCTTTGACTAACCTTGGTGACCATTTATTGTGCCACCGCAGTGTGTTTGATGACGCGCGTGGTGAAGCTGTAAGCTCCCTTTGCTTGCTCCATAACCGCTACCACCATACCACGAGCCCATTGTGGGAGGTCATGGTAAAGAGGTAAGACCATGAAAGGAAATAAATATGAATGTAGTGAAATATAAGTCAATTTTGGATTTTTTGAATGGCGGTAAAGTTAATTTTTTCATTATGGATGGGGAAAATGGAATTTTAAGGGAAAGATAGGAAAATAAAGGGAATGAATAAATAAAATCCCTTAGGTTTTTCATAGATTTTATGGAAAATCATGGGAAAACCTTAGGCTTTTTGATGGAAATTTTGGGTTCTAATAGTGGCTCCTATTGGGGGTGAGTGATTTTCAAATCACTGCAAGAATCCAAAGTTCTTTGGGAGAGTAGACCAAACAAAGACATGAAAAATGAAGGCAATGGCAGATGAAGGGAATGAACAGATGAATGATATGAAAATGGAGCAAATGGAGAATGGAAAATGACCCTAAGCTACTGTACATGGAAAGAAAGCAAAATTTTTCAAAAAGGGAACTTCTGGGAATTTCCATGTACTGGCAAACCCCAGACCTTCCTAAACTATTGTGCATGGAAAAGAATGTTTAAAGAGGTTTGTTAGGAATTGTCCATGCATTGGCAATCCTTAATCCTCTATACCTGCTATGGTTAAAAAAATAAATCAAACCATAAGGGATGGCCCTAGGCTACCTAAAAGGAAAAACCTGCACTTTCCTTTGTCATAGATCTTGTTTTGATTAAAGCTCACCAAGTTTCTTTTGAAACTATCCATTCCACCTGCCTTGCAACATGCATTGCCATTGAAAAATTTCAGGAAATCATTGTATTCAATCTGATTCATATTCATTTCATCACTTTGCATTTCATCATTATTATTATCATATGAAAAATATTTATCACCCTCAGCATACAAAGTGTATCCACATTCAACAAAATATTCATAGGCTTGCTCATTATCACATGTTGCTAAATGTTCCCCCAACTGCACTGGGAACTGAAAATCAGAATGCTTCACATGGGAATCTACAAATTCAATCTCATCAATATCTTTTGAGACAACTGAATCAAAAATCTTTTCCATTTCTCTTCTATCACCAGTTGGCATTGACACATACATTTGATCCATACAGTCATCCTCATACATACTTGAATCAACAAATGTTGGACACTCATCATCAATAACATGCAAATCAGTATATTTTTCTTGTAGGCAAAAATCATTCAAGTCACATACCTCTTCTTGGACACAAATAGATCTTTGATCAGCTTCAAAGAACTCCTCATCATTGTGAGAGATGCACATGGGATCATATGAATTGTTACACATAATATCTTCATTGTCAAAGCATATATAGGCTGGAACAAAAACTCTAGAATCATCTTTATGTGCATATTTCTGGTATTCAAGAGTTAACAAGTTTGAAACTTGCTCACTACTGAGTGAACATGTTCCATCCAAATTTTCTATTTTTTCTTCCTCTTCTTGATCATCACCCTATTGTAGATCAAAATTCACAAGTTCATCCTCACAATTTGAATCACAATCTGTTATGCATGAGAAAATCTCCATATCTTCACTGTTGGATGGCATGGTACCTTCTTCTATTTCAGCTTCTGAAGCACTGTTGGTAGTATCCACATACCTCGTCCCAAGTATGGAATCAATAAATTTATTCACCACATAAAAGGCTTGCTATTTTAATGACTCTGACCAATAAATTGATTCAAGCTCTGATGCTCTTAAAAATTGTGCAACAAATGTGGGTCTTGTAGGCCTAAAATGAGGGGGTAATTGCATACAGATGTTTGTCATCCTATTGTACAGAGATTTTACATCTTCTCCCTTATATTTCCTTATGTCAAAAAAGGCATCCACAAGAATTTTGTTTCTTTCTTGAATTTTAAAATACTCATCAAAATTATTCTGATGTGAATAGAGTACATTACCTTTGTTACCAAAATTCTTCTCAGTTGTATCATGTGGTATTTGTGGTGTCCAAGATCTCCTGGCATTTGTGTCTTCATTCTCACTGCATTATGACCTATTTGGTGATGTACTTGGAGCACATTTGACTCCCAATTGCCACAATTGTTGGTTCACTTGTAGCATCTGTTGTTCAAATTGTAGCCTTTGTTGTCTCAATTCCTTCAACTCTCTTATTGACTGCTATCTTCTTTCTTCTTCTGCCATCTTGCCAAAATATTACTACTTCACAACATCCATTCATTATTTATCAAATCTGAAATAGAGTCGCCACCTACTTTTCCCAAAAGTAGGAAAATGAATTTTTTTTATATTGTTTTGGTTTGCCCCAATGGAATCCCTAAAAAAAATGTGAAACTTTGTTGACTCTATAAATGGAAAGGCTGAAAATTTTTCTGAGTAATTCCCTAGTAGAGTCACCAAACTGTTGGGTCTCAAAAACACAGGTTTGAACCACGAGAGGTTGCCAAGCTCTCACAACGCTTTTGGCCAATGTACAAGGCCAATTAATGCAATTGAACCTTCTTCTCTTTAGGTTCCGCTAGACCAAGGTGGGTGAACCTATGTGTATGTTGCAGATTTGAAATATATTTCTTGTTTAAACTATCTACCCACAATGGAAAATGGAAGTGGATAGATAAATTCACTACACCTACTCCTACTGCATAAAAGGAAGGATTTGAAAATGTTGTTATGAATTCTATCCTCTGGGATATGGTAGATCAATGCCTTTTGTCTGTTGGGAAATGGAGTCAAAGAATAAGAATTATATGTGTTTCCTTCTTTGGTTTAATTCAAGTTGTTAGGCACTTTGAAAATGAGATCCTAATGACTGGCATACAACTTCATTTATTTATTTCTTGCACAAATAATGTTGGAATGTTTTTCTATCAGGTTCTACTTCAACCATCCAAAAGAAACCTTAAAATCACTGACTTATTTGAAGGGATTTAGTTCTGAATTTCAGACACTAGCAAATAAAGATCACACAAAGTGAAAACATGCACCTTGAAGAATCAAAATTATGCTTGATACATTAATTCAGATGATTAGAAGACTTCGAATTGGGGAGAATCGAGATAAAAAACAATACAAATTATAGCATCTCAACAACTGAATTCAGATAAGATTTCACCAATTTATGAAAAATTTCTCCATTGCTTTGTTTCAGGAAGGTTTGTCATTGTTTACATTCCCAGTCTAAAAAATCTCTCCTACTCTCACCCCCTTGTGTCACTGATTTTTCAAATTATTTATACATTACATACCAAGCGTTGCAACCATTCACTTTCCTATTACAACCGCTTCATATTCTTTGACAGAAAATAAAATATTTAATTGAGTTGTTTCGACAAATTAAATATTTTTAACTATAGCTTTGCCTTTAAATTTTTCACTTTATTACTTTTCCCACCTTTTATTTCATTTAAAATACTATTATGAAGTCTTCTTTTATTCCTACCGCTCTACCGCGGTCTAACTGTCTGCACCCTGCGATATAGCGGTATTTCAATTTTTTCACGCTTCACCTTTTCAACCACTCTACCATAGTCATATTGTTTGCACCTCACGGTATGGCGGTTTGACATTAACTATCAACTCTGGTTGTTTACCACCTCACCGCAGTCTTCACTTCATCTATCAGTGGTATAGTGGTAACATTTTACGTTACCTTCGCCTGCTACCCTCCTAGCTACTGCGCTACCACGGTCCCCCCTTTGGCCGGTCACGGTGCGACAGTAGCCGGCTTCGTTGTCTACTAACGGTTTACCGCACTACCATGGTCACTGCCTTAATTGCCAGTGGTACTGCAGTAGCTATAATTGCCGCTTCCTCTGTCATTGACCGTTGACCTCCGTCCACCGCACCACCATGGGTACTGTTCTGACTGGCTGCAGTGTAGCGGTAGCCGCTTCATTGTTGACTACTAATTGTTAACCTCCATTCTACTGCACTACCATGGTCAACCCTCTGAATGATGGCAGTACCACGGTAACTGTGATGATTTCCACCATGCCAGTTATCTCATCACTCACTGTGGCATCGCGGTTACTGTGTTGACTGTGCGCGGTGTAGCGGTAAACCTTTATCCCTCCACCGTGCCACCATGGTCTACTTTCTGACTGGTCGTGGTGTGTTTGAAGACCACATGCGGTGCAGCGGTAAGCTCCCTTTGCTTGCTCCATAATCGCTACCACCATATAGCGAGCCCATTGTGGGAGGCCGCGGTAAAGCGGTAAGACCATGAAAGGAAATGAATATGACCGCAGTGAAATATAAGTCAATTTTGGATTTTTTGAATGGCGGTAAAGTTAATTTTTTCATTATGGATAGGGAAAACGAAATTTTAAGGGAAAGATAGGAAAATAAAGGGCATGAATAAATAAAATCCCTTAGGTTTTTCATAGATTTTATGGAAAATTGTGGTAAAACCTTAGGGTTTTTTATGGAAATTTTGGGTTCTAACAGGTGTTTCCACCTCTATGTACATCAAATGATAATGATAAAGAGGGAATACCCTAGGTTGAGCATAGGCTAAAACAATAATTGGCTGAAATGAAAATGATCATTGATAATATTACCTTTGGTATGAAATCCAAGTGATGAAGTGATGCCACATCGCAAGTTGCCACAAATGTTGATTGATGGATGCATTGATTTTCTGATTAATCTACAAGAGATTAGTTCATAAAACATAATAAATTGTTGTAGATAAAATGTAGAGGATAACTCAATACATCTTCATAATTTGATCATAATGACTCATTCTTCACAATCCTCTCTTTTCTCATGTTTAAATAAAAATAAAACTTATTTATATGCATCACAATTGATATTTTCAAATATAGGTTGACCTAGAATGTTTTAATTATCTAAAGATTGAAACTAAAAGTTAAATTTTAAAATAGGACCCCTTTAAGGTCAAGGGCATCCACACCCTTGATTGGGTTCTTTTTGCTCAAAATTATTGAGATGTCAAGAATTTAAATATATATATTTATCAATCTAGCCCTGAAATAAATAAATTATTATTATAATTAATGTTTTAGGAAAAATATGATGTCAAGGTAGTGTGAAATTGTCAAGGGTGATAATTTATGATGCTAAATTTAACCCCCACTTTAGTGAGAGTATGATATTATGTTCATACTCATCCTAATTGAATTCTTACCCTAACCCTTATTTCCCTAATTCTAATTCTAAGCCAAACCATAATTCTAATTATATCAATAATTATAGTTCTAAAAGTTACCCTAATTCACCCATTAAGGGGCTTGGTTGGGTTAAACCAATTGCTAAGGATTCAATGAAGGTGGATTGGGAAAAGCCAAATGAAGGATGGTGGAAGGTAAATTTTGATGGAGCATCCAAAGGGAACCCTGGACCATTAGGTGCAAGGTTCATTGTTCGAGATTGGAGAGGGAATGTAGTAGCTTTAGGGGAAAAGAAGTTGGAGGAAGGAATTAACAATGTAGCGGAGGCTTCAATAGCTTTAGAAGCCATTAAAATTAGCAAAAAATTAGGTGCTTTGAAAATCCACCTTGAAGAGGATTCACTCATCATCATCCAAGTAGTAATGAAGGGAAGCGTTGAGGCATGGCACCTTCAAAATCTAATTGCAAAAATTAGAGAGGAGTTAGCTTCATGTGAATATTTTCTTGCGATTCATATAAGAAGGTTAGGGAATGGAGAAGTCGAGACTCTTTCAAAGTGGGCTTTAACTTTTAGTTGGATCAATGAATTAAGAATTGAAGACTTTAGACATGTGATTTTAATGGACTGATTAAGCAAAAGATGGCAAGGACACTACAATAAATGAGAACAAATGTTGGAAGCTCAAAGTATTTGAAATAAATGGAGAAGTGTGGTGAAGGATGGCGGCGACATCCCTAGGACGAGTGACATTCATTACTTAGTGCGCAACTTTCATTTCATTTAAGTCTGTTGGCCCTCAATTCAGATGACAAATTTTCTGAGTAGCGTGATGAAGAAGGCTCTATAAATAGGGATTGTGGTAGCATAGCTGTTAAAAAATTGTTTTAATGGAGGTGAAATTTACCCTCCTCTCTAGGAGAAAATTAAATCCTTTTTATGGGGATGAGACGAAGAAAAGACTTATGAGTATGTTCATGTTTAACGATGGAAGGCTGGTACAAAGTGTGAAGATGATTTTGGGAAGAGCCTTTTGAAATTTGAAGCATAGGTACAAGATGAATATGGATGTGTATTCGATGATATTAGAATGGAGATCAGACTTAGGGGAGATGATACCTAGTCACAGTGAGAAAAGTGATGGAGAAGATAGTACACAAAGATTTCCTAGAGAAGATGGAGACAACACTTGAATGGGCAGTGTCGGGCGAAGGCATGGCCATCCAAGGAGTGGAAAATTTTGAACTTGAATGGTTTCAAGGACTCATACCATTTGTGTGAGAGCCGAAGGGGGCATTTAAAGCACGTTGTAGGGAGGAAGCACGACTCGGCTAGAAGGCTCTGAAACTTTTTGTGGAGCTAATAGAAGTTGAAGACATAATTGCACAGGCAAAGGAAAAAATGAAGAGGATGGAGAGTGGAGGAAGCTACGCTCAAAAGATGAAGGCGAAAGTTGTGTGCACGAATAGAAAGGATGCGGGTAGTTTGAGCTAAGCCAAAAGAATTCCCTGAGTTTTAGAAATATTCACATTAAGGGTTGCTGGTTTTTTGAAAAGTGGTAGGGATGAATGATGATTTTAGTCTATAGAGGTAAGGTGGTAGTTTTTTGGCAAGTTTGTCGATTGGATGAAAAATCCAAATATTTTTGAGGTGCATGTAGGATCACAGAGGTTAAGGGTTATTTTTTCAGCATGTTAAAATTCTTTTCTTTTGTAAACTTTTTGAACTGTAGTTTAGTTGTTGGGTAGATGAAGGAGTTACGATACTAACGATGTAATTTTAATTATTAATAATACAAAAAAAGCTTATTACTGAGAAAAAAAAAGTTACCCTAATTCTAATTGTAATCCTAATTCTAACCATTCTATTAAATAAACCCTAACCCTAACCCTGCTTAAAACCTAATCCTAGTTGAGCCCTTATCTAACATTAAATCTAGCCCTAACCCTAATTGCGCATAACCCTAATCAGTCCTTAACTCTAACTCTAGTTGAGTCCTAACCCTAATATTTAACCAAATATTTATCCTATAACCCTAGCCTAAACCTTAACCTTGACTCTAATTAAACCCTAATTAGGAACCCTAACCCTAACATAACCTTAATCTTAATTGAACCTAATCCTAATTGAGTCCTGATTATAATTGATCTCTAACCCTAACCCTATCCTTAATTCAACCCTAATCCTGATTGGTCCCTACCCTAATCGTAACCCTATCCCTAATTGAACCCTAACCCTAATTAAATTCTAACCATAATGATAACCCAATTTTAAATAATAATAAATACACAAATAATAATAATGTCATATAATTATTTTAAAATGATATAATAAATTTATGTGCAAATGTAATTCTTAATTACATTTTTTTTTAAAGATACATATGCTAGTTTTAAACATATTAATTCAAAAACTTATTTTTATGTATAATAATAAATTTATTATATATTCTTTGTATTTAATTTTATAATTTAACATTGATTTTAGATGTGGAGTTATTATGAAAAATCTTTATATTAGACTGTTACACCCCAAATGTAGAGTTACTATTTACTATTACTACATAGGGTAAATATGAATTTAATGTAAATTATGGAAATAAATAAAGTATGATTGTACCTTGTTATCAATATGAATGTTATTTCATTTTATGTTGTCTCATTAGGCATTACCTCTGTTGATGTTATTCATGGTGAAATACTACATATAAGTGAATGAAAGGTTATTGAAGTATCATCATTCTAACTTTGGAGATGTTTATGTATACTGCATATTGTTATGAACAATTGATTGTCATGTGCATGTGTTAGTGGATGTAGGTATTTGTTCCATTCCTCCAGGTGGAGGGGAAGAATCATTCAGGAGAAGATCTTGGTCGAGTAACTGGTAAAAGTAAACTATATGAGAATATACACACACCACACTATAAATATTGAGTTGAGTTAGTTTGAGGGTAATAGTTAAGTCATCCTTAGTCAATATGTCTACATTTGAGAGTCTTATTTACTTATACATGCATTGGGTGATGTTTATCTGTTTGAGATCTTTCTTGTACTATTATGATTATATTGACAAGTGGAATGTATGTGGAAGTATGTTTATATATATTCACATGCATTTCAATGGGATCTAATGACATGTATATGCACATGTATAGATATAGCACATGTACACACTTATCAATATGATGGTAATCATGAATGGCTATATGTGAAACAAATTTGAACATATATATACATATACATACATATATATATACACATATATATATACACACATATATATATACACACATATATATGGGTGTGTGTGTATATTATATACACATATCCATATGTATATGTACATTGATACATGCGTACATTGGTGAGTGGACACACTCATACAGATGCATCGATATAGATATACCTACGCATGCATGTACATAGAGGTCTATACATTTATACACACATATATATATGTGTGTGCACACATTTAGTATAATGTGTTTATTAAATATATTCTTGTTTGTACTCTTATATATATCAAATGTATGCTTACATTATAGACTTACGATATATATGTATCTATATATACATATATATAGAAATAGATGTTAAGTATTTAAGTATATATATATGTATGTAATATATATATATTATATATATGTGTATATAATATATATTATATATATATATATTTATATATAATAATATATATATTAAACATATTATATATGTTATTTGAGATCAACTATCTCTTATTCATTAAAGTCAATTCATAAGGTTGTTTAATAGTCAATATAGACAATGGAATAAAGGTTGATGTTGACCATGTGTTTGGAAGCCAATTTAAAAGATTTTGACTACTAGTAGAAATCTATTATCATGGTAAATGAAATGCGATATATGGAATAGCATTGCATTTGATATTGTTGACTGTAGAATACTTGACTTGGTCGACGTGTTTAATGAGACCATGCTTGACTTTGTCTCACGTATTAAGTTGTTTATGTCGATTCATTTACCTGAGGGGTTGATTGAAACCTGTTATCTTATAATGGAAGTTGACTGAGTTTGATGGCGCCAAATGTGAGGGAAATAGAATAGCATATGGTGCCACCTTTGAGTTTTAATTGTTGTAGATGTCTTCTCCTTATAACAACTTGAATTCTCCATGTGCATTTTGATTAAGTCTTTGAACTGTTGTCATGGAAAATAGTCGATCTATAGGACGATTTGTTGATTCTAAGCTTATTTTTTCACCACCTTTTAGCTGAGATGCATTGCATGAAGCTTGTTATCATTTTGCATGCCTAAACTATAGGCTTTAAGGTTGTTTGGTTGCTCTATAAATAGTTGAACCATTTCATTGTGAGGGATGCATCCCTTCGAGAGATTACACATCTTTTGCAATTCGTATTTCTGTATATTTATAGCCATAATTTGCTTTGTATGGTGAGAGAGATAGGAGTGAGATCATATAGTTGAAAGGTGATTGTATTTGGAGAGAATTAAGCTACCAACAAGTGAGATAGAGATAGTTTGATATTCTTGAGAAGCAGATTATTAATTCATTTGCTATTGGAGAGGGATGCATTGTTGTCATTAGTTTGGATAAAGTGATAACAGGCATGGGGATCTCTTCTTTTTTATTTAACTTTGAATGGTGTTTTTTACACACATGGTTGAGATGTCTTTCCAGTATATGCATTAGAAAGTTCAGATTAATTTGAAAAGAAAAGTGAAGTTATTATGTTGTTTTCATGATGTGTTTTTATGTACTCCATAGTAGGAGATGGGTTCTTATCATAGATATTATAGACTAGGTATGATTGAACATGAAAGCACATATAGTGCATATAACTAAGTTATTGATTTAACTAGGAAAGCTTATGTTTTACTCCTAGGAGAGATAATCTAATATGAGAGGGATTTTAAGTACTTGTAAATAGGGTTATCGAAGTATATAGGTTATCTTTGGAATGATGGAGTATCCATTGAAGGAAATACCTAGCTTGTGTACTTACTAGTTAATTAGGTTTATTCCAAGTAGATTAATATGGTTTTAGGTTATCTAGGATGATGGAATATTCATTGAAGGAAATACCTATGCATAGCTTAAGATAGCCTTAAGTCAAATCGGCTCTGAGTAGTGTATGTGATAGATGACTTTTAGTAGGAATACTGAATGTAACACTTTGGCCAAAGTAGTGTGAATGTCTGAGACTCCACTCTAGATTGTGTGACTACCAAGACTAAATACTGTTCATTCACCATGATCCAGTATTGCATACTAGACAAATATTATGGGATTACAAGTTCTAGTTATGTAGGACACACCACTATGCTCAATTGGTTGTTATTAAGGGTTACTCTACCAATCTCTTCGTTGAAGGGAAGGGCTATCTATCGAATGATAGATGTGCGAGGGACCACATTAAGAGTCCGTAGTTGGCAGAAAAGTGCCTGAGTGATGCTTCTCCTCTACAACAGGTGATAGAAGAACCAATTTTTGAAAGGAAGGATCCTAGACCATCTTACAACTATTCGTTCTAAAGCTCTTTGAGCTATGTATGCAATAGAATGCTTTCTTGCATTGATGTATTTGTGAAATGAAAAAGAATTCATGTTGTATATGTTATACATCTTGATTGGAAATTATCAATAAAGAAAAGATTTTTTTTATTGCAATGGCATGTTAGTTGTTTATTTACTCATAAAGTGTAAAATTAGAAATTTCTACTTCATAGAAGGGTTAGTGCGTTACATAGACCATATATTTAAGTTGCTATATTCATGTACAATAAAATCTTTAGTAAAGCCTTAAACTTATATTTTTTTACATATATATATATTTATATATATACTTTGAATAAAATAGAATATGAATGATTTTTCCTTTTTGACATGTTTTACATGTAATAGTAAATTTAGGATATTTTCTTTTTATTTAATTTTCTAATTTTAGATACATTAATTTTTAATTTTAAAAATATTGTGTCAAGAAAATGTCGGTCATCTCAAAAAGAAACATTCAAGATCAGTAGTGCCTTCAGTAACATTTACCTTTGGATTTTCTCAAAGACACGTACTACTATGCCATAAAGCGGAAATAGACATAGTTCACTTCCCACATTAATCCTTTTGAGAGAAACTCATGAAAATTAACCAATTTCAACAACACCATTAACATATTCAACAAAAAAAACCAACAACCATGAAATATGAAACAAAAGATATGAACACACAAATATACGTGGGGAAAACCCTTATGGGTTAAAAACTCCACACTCCAAAAGCCTAGATCGCCATTGTATTATTCAACAACAAAATATAGTTCCAACACAATATTTAGGCTCACAAACTTTATAGGAGATTTAAATCTTGTTCCATTCTAGAGAGAATATAGCAACATAACCCATCGTGATCACCTCTCTTAGTGAGAGATAATTATTTTGGCTACACAGCCTCACGGCTCAACCATCGGCCTCTTTGTCGCATAGCCACTCAGTCTTTGCCTTCTGCAAGATTCATCTCTCCCAGTGACTACATAGCTTCTCGGCCAACCTCTCATTTGTAACCGTTGCTCTCTATTGAATCTTCAACTGCCACACCCTTTTAGGGTTACCTATTCACCTCGATCCACACACCATCATCTAGTGTCCAATTATGTCCATCGTATAAGCAATCAAACAAATCTCCATCGTTGAACTCAGGGTTATCCACCTAACATCATGTTGCCTAGCTGAAGAGACATTTATTACTGTCTCATCGATGTTCACCGAGCACATGAGCTCACATGCCATCTATCTCCACATCATCGCTACCTGTCGGCCTTCATCATGATACACATATGTCGGCATCAAAGTCGCTATATCACTAAAAAACCAAACTTCAAAACCTCTTGTCAGAGGTTGTGAAGTTCCCATAACCTAGAACTCATCGACAAAGGGATCACTCTGTCGCTCAAAAATCTAACTTCCGAACCTCATGTCAGAGGTTGCAAAGCTCTCAAAACCCACAACACGTCGAACACAAAATCACTCTATCGCTCAAAACCTGAACTTTCGAACCTCAAATCGGAGGTTGTGAAGTTCTCAAAACCCATGACATGTTGACAAAAAAGGGATTAGCCTTCATTTCATGGTCGCTAAGTTGGGAGGTTATGAAACTTTAGAACCCCATGACTTCAATTAGAAAATATTGAAAACCAACAACTTAACTCAAGCCGACAAAGGAGAAAAACACAATTTCTCCAAGAAGTCGATCAAGCCAGTAAATTTGAGTCACATTTCTCAACATTATCCCACTTGACAAAGGACTTACTGGCTCCTTCCAAAGAAAATTTGGGAATCTTAAACAATTCTTTTGTGCTCCAACCAAGACACCTACAATGAAATCCAAGTTGTCCACCAACTCAAGCAATAGTTCCAACCATCCAAGGTGTATATGCACCAGTCTCAAGAACACAAGCATCAGATCCAACAAGCAACAAAAGCTTCAACATTGTCACCACTCCATTGTGTTCACACACTATACATAAGCAATATCAACTTCAAATCCCTCAACATGAACACAATCGTGAAGTCATCCTCCAAAAATAAGAAAGAACATTAGCTAGAATAACAACCAAAAAATTAACTGCTCCCATCCAAGTGATCAACCCACAAGACTAAAAATAGCACCCACAACAAGTGCTAATACATCCAATCACACATACCTCCAAGGTATCCATATCAGAAAACTCATGCCACTTACATAGCCAACCCATCAACTGCAAATACAAGCTCCATGTGTCAACCAATCGAAGAAGACAAAACACATCCAGGAACTCCCACTGCTTGGGTAATGCTAAATTTGAAAGATCAAGGCATAATGAGTCTACCAACGACATCATACAAGAGGTGTAAACCACATCATGTAGTACCAAGGAATCATCCACAATGATATGCACATTCTGTAAATTAATAACCTGTAATAATAACTCTCACCACAAAGTCTTCACAACTCTCCCAAGTTATTTACACATCCAAAAAAGGAAGGAGATAAAGAACAACCTCATACCAATGTAATGTGAAACCAAACATCTAGGAAGATAACCAAGACCAAAGAGAGCAACTCTGCACATCATATACCTATAGAAAACCCTTCTACACACACCTCTAAATGCCAACTGTGTCAAGTATGATCTCCTTCAAAACACCCCAAAGAGAGCAACATAACAACAACCAACCATTCAATCTCCAAGATCAAACACAACATATGTATCATGTAATTATATGGATGCAAGCTTCTCCAAGAAGATCAAACTACTCCATTTCTCATCTCAGGAAAACAACCCATAAATTATCTCCTAACAATCCTCATCAAAAAATGATATCATAAAATCAAATGCACAAGGAGATAACCATGCCATAACATCCCTCAAAATGAATCCTCTAGACCTAAATATCCATAGCTCAAGATCCATATCTATGAAAGATAAATCATATAAACTCATGCTAAACCATCCTCAAATGAGTATCCAAAACACCATAAATCAACTCAATCCCATGAGAATCAAAGCACGAAACATAACACATCTGAAAGATATAATGGGAAAATACCTCTCAAATCATAAATTGCCAAGTATACCAAGAGTGGGGAATGAGAATGCTCCTCCAAGGTAATTGAATCCTCATGACTTCTCCAAGAGAAATCTCCTCATTGGTTTCTATTGAACTCACACCAATCCAAGGTGTAGGCTCCTCAGACTTTCTATTGAAATCTTCATCAAGAGTAACCATCAACAACACTTCTCTCATAAGAGAAATACAACCTCACCTTATTCTATATGTATTCATGAGCATCTGTAAAAGATCATCTCATGCTAAATTCCAAATGCAGGACTACACTATCATGAAGTTGTCAGGCATATGACCCATGCACCCAAAACACAGAGAATCATCAGACCACTATCATAGCTCCAATCATCTGAATCGGGAACTTATCATGACATCATGATATTACCATCCCCCTTAGGAGATACCATGCTCCAGGTGAACATAACATGGTCTTAAGAGCAATGCATCATGCCAAAAATCTAATGCACAATCAAGAGTATACCATGACATTAAGCAAAACAAACTCTAAACCAAAATCACCTGTCAAGCACCACCAACACCTCAACCAAAGACCCCAAGAATCCTCCGTGGTTCCAAGATATTGCACATCTTCAAATAGTGTCTATGCAAAAGTGAAAGAATCCTTCTACAACAACATGATCTAAGAGCTCCTCCTAGTAACATCTGCAACACTAAATAAGACCATTCACCACTTAGTGATGAATACATAGTCACTACTAAATCTCCCATTGAAATTGATACCGAGCTTTCCAAGAAAGTCACCAAACATTCGCTATAATGAAAATCCTCCAAGTCCACTCATTAGCATATCCATCTGACAACAATACCAGGTAGCACCAAGATCTCCAGAACCAAGCAAAGATTACCATTGATCACTATCAAAAGCTTACAAAAAGTAGTGTATTCAAGCTATCCATGACATCGTGATACACATGCTATAGATCCCCATAACCAACTATTCAGGTACTCAACACCATTCATCCGCTCATCTGAAAGCAACCACACCAATACATAAGTGACCATAGACAAGGCCAACTAACAAGTCTGCACCAACTCTGAATCAACCTCATAGATATAGACAGTCCACTTTCGAGTTGTCCCACAACAAACATGTAGGTAAAGATAGCACACATCATTGCACAACCTATAGATCCATTCAATAGAAACATTCAAAACACATCATCACACTAGAAACTACAAAACTAAGATTTGAAAGAGAATAACCATGTAGACAACATGACTCTAACACCAGATCAAGCTCAAATCCGATTTGCCAATCATGTCCAAAACAAGCACCATAGTCTAGGAAACAACCAAGCATCACCACAAGAATTCTAAGTGACACACCACATACCAACACTCTCATGCAGAGATGAAATCATACCTTCTCTTACCATGCATAAAGCATGCATGCAAAATTGCAACTATCTCATCCAACAATGCCCCCAACAAGCTAGGGTCTAGAAAATAGTTTAACAACAGCTCCACAAAACCAAAAATTTTATTGACCGTGTAAAACCTACAAAACCACAGAGTCATGCAAGTACAAAAAATCTATGAGAGGAAACATTAGTTCAGGAACTTTAGGCCCATTTCAAGCTAACTCCAAAACCACCAACATGCACATGTGTTTGAGAGAGATAGGCTATTACAAGAGCTTTCAGATCATCCAATGATCAACTCCATAGCCTTCATGCAATCAAGGTACCAAAAAATTTGTGCCTTCCAATACCAAGAAAACACCTAGCATAAGCACATTGCTCCATGACTGAATAACAACCCAAGCTTCTCCATATCATCAAGGAACCTCACACACATACACCCAATATGAAATATTTGATGCAACACAACCATAGAGAAAAAATATTCCACCCCATGTATCCAGATTTTACCATTACCCACTAGGAACTTCATATCACAACATTCCAGTATGACCACTTCCAATTTCTCCATCTTCTCCATCTTCCATGCTGCATGTTATCTCAGAAACTTAAACAGAAAAGAAAGAACTTCCACTCATTAAAGGATCAATACATCAATCGATTCCTCCATATTTCCTCAAGCCTGACAGACTAAGAAATCTTCATAAAAGGAATACCCAGAACCAACAACACACTAAGAAGAAACACATCCCAAAAGAAGACTCTGATACCACTTGTCAAGAAAATTTCGGTCATCTTAGAAAGAAACATTTGAGATCAGTAGTGCCTTCAGTAACATTTATCTTTGGATTTTCTCAAGGACACATACTACTATGCCATAAAGCAGAAACAAACATAATTCATTTCCCATATTAAACCTCTTGAGAGAAAATCATGCAAATCAACCAATTTCAACAACACCATTAACAAATTCTACAAACAAAACCAACAACCATGAAAGACGAAACAAAATACATGAACACATAGATCTATACACGGGGAAAACCCTTATGGGTAAAAAACCCCACACTCCAAAAGCCCAAATCACCATTGTATTATTCAACAACAAATACAATTACAATACAATATCAGGCTCACGACCTTTACAAGAGATTTACATATTGTTCTATTCTAGAGAGAATCTAGAAGCATAAACCATCGCAACCACCTCTCTCAATGAGAGAACTTTTTCGGCTACATAATCTCACAACTCGACCACCAGCCTCTTGGCCTCTTTGTCACGTAGCCGCTCAGCCTTCGCCTTCTACAAGATTCATCTCTCTCAATGATTACTCAACCTCTTGGCCACCCTCTCATTTTTAACCGTCGCTCTCTTTTGACTCTTCAACTACCACACCCATTTAGGGTTGTTTGTTCACCTCGAGCCACATGCCATTATCTAGCGTCCAATTTTGATCATCGAATAAGCAGTCAAATAAATCTCCATCATCGAACTTAGGGTTTCCACCTAACACCATGTCGCCCAGTCAAAGAGACATTCATTACTGTATCACCAATGTTGAATAAGCACATGGGCTTACATGCCATCTATCCTCCACGTCATTGCCACATGTTGGCCTTTGTCATGATCCGCCAACCTATCGGGTCCCACATCCGTCGGCATCAAAGTCACTAAATCGCTGAAAATTTGTACTTCAAAACATCTTGTCAGAGGTTGTGAAGTTCCCAAAACCCGCAACTCGTCGACAAAGGGATCACTCTATCGCTTAAAACCCAAACTTCTAAACCCCATGTCATATATTGCAAAGTTCTCAAAACTTGCAACATGTCGACAACAAAATCACTTTGTCACTCAAAACCTGAACTTTTGAATCTCAAGTTAGAGGTTGCAAAGTTCTCAAAACCCATGACACATCAACAACAAAGGGAGTAGCCTTTGCTTCATAGTCACTAAGTTGAGAGGTTATGAAACTTCAGAACCCCATGACTTCAGTTAGAAAAACTTGAAAACCAGTGACTTAACTCAGGCCGATGAAGGAGAAAAACACAATTGCTCCAGGAAGTCGATCAAGCCAGCAAATTTGAGTCACTTTTCTCAACATAGTCCACTTCCGAGTTTTCCCACAACAAACATGTAGGTAAAGATAGCCCACACAATTGCACAACCTGTAGATCCATTCAACAAATTGTTCTTCATTCTCTTATAATTTTATTTCTATTTTATTGTTAAAAAAACATTTTACTATGACATCAAAGAATATTTTTCTTCTTAAAGTTTTTAAATATTTTTAATTTTAAGTATGTTAATTTAGAAACTTACTTTATATGCAATAGTAAATTTAGAAAATTTCTTTCATACTTAATTTTCTAAATTTAGAAACTTCTTTTTATGTGTAGTAATTTAATATTTTTTAATATCTTATTTTTTAAAATAATTTTTTATTTTTTATTCGAAAAGATTACTTAAATAAATCTATATAAAAAATATTAAGAGATATCTTTTTTTCAAAATATCTTGAATATTTTTTTAATTTTAAGTATATTAATTTAGAAACTTACTTTTTTATAAAATAGTAAATTTAGAATATTTCTTTTATGCTTGATTTTCTAAATTTAAGAAACTCTAAATATTTCACTTGTTATTTGTTAGAAATTATTCAAAAAATAATTTTTGCATAAATTCTTCTTTATTCAATTTTAAGAATATTTTTTACGAGTAAACAAAAAACTAGATAAATAACAAAAGAACATTTAGGATATGAAAAAACAACAAATGCGTGAAAACAACCACCAATCACGTACACTCTTTAACTAAAAATTTGATAGGCGATGAAACATTGGTTGTAGCTAATATAAACATTCAACATATTTTGTTTTGTCCTTAAACATTACAAGAAATACCAAGAGGAGATATTTAAAACTGAAAAACAACAATCTCTTCCTACAAAACTTTTTTTTGTCTCTGGAAAGTAGTTTTCCTTTTGTATAATGATCGACACAAAAGTATTCTACAAACTCAAAGAATAAATACTTTGTACTCTACAAGGAATCTGCTAAAATCTATCAACAAACACATCCTTCCTATTCATCACCAATGGCCAAATCCCTTGTGAATTTATACCACATATTTGTCTTACACACTTCACAAAAATTGACACAGAAAAAAGTTCTTAAAGACATCTTTATTGGGTACCCCTAGCAACTATTTCACTGTATTGTAAAAAGGAAACTTATTGCAATATCATATGTTGGTATAATTTTGAAATGAAATAAACTCTATATAGTTGTTAACATGCTCTTCTTTGCAGCATATGAGATTACTACCTCCACAAAAGGGTGATAGAGGCAAATCAGAGAGATCCAAATTATTCTTGGAAAAAGATTCAGACTAAGAAACAACAATGGCATTTGAATAATAATCATCTTCATAGTAGGAGATGAAACATTGGTTGTAGCTTTAATTTCCCTAGAAGACATGCATGCAAAAATATGGAAGTATAGCTAGACACACAAACTGTTTGACAAAATTTACAATTATGAGTACTAAGAATAATGTTTTGATATTATATATGATGACACTGCCTTTAATTTCAAAAAAAATATTGCTAAGTTATTTTATGAAATGTAAAATATATAGTTGTGGTGGCATGATTCAAAAAAATTATGATTGAACTGTTGATTAATGAATATTATAAAACGAAAACCACTAAGATATCGCGAAGATTTGAATAATAAATCTTAGATTTTAAATACGGCTTGAGAAAATAAGATTCAAAATTCTACCTATTCCAAGAGGAAGAGTGTAGTGCTAAAGTGTTGAGCTAAGGAGTGGAGTATTGGAGCTAGAAAATTTATCCCAAAAGAAATGTGATCTCATGAAATTTAATTTGTTGAAGCGTTGAGCTTACTAGAATATGGATATTTGTCAAGGCATAAATGATAGAGGAACTATGTTAAGCATGACTACACCTGCCCTCCAACTACCCTGGCCTACACAATACACAGCTACAAAAACACGCATGCAATAATGCAGAGGTAATCTGCAAATAATCATCGTCATCTTATATTTCAATTGTTGGCTTTAAAACATTGTTGCCTCTTCCACTCTTGCCACTATCTAATGCCAATTGTTGCCTCTTCCACATTATGTAACTCCAACCACTACCTCTTCCACTCTCACCACTATGTAACTCTATTTGATGTCTCTTGACTTTCCTTTCATTTAAATGTCAATTTAAATTCTCCACTATTTTTATGTATAGAGATCAATTACTTCCACTATAGAATGCTTCTCGATGTAAAAAGGAAGCATATTATTTGGAAAAACTTTATGAACTTCCTTTTAGTATCTTAATGTTTTAACTTTATTTTCATGTGAATTTAAACAAGTGCCACATAGTAGCGAGTACTTTCCTCAATATCTATTGATATAGCAATAGAAAAGTGTTAGTGTTGATTATTGTGATAGTTAAATGCTTGATAATGCTTGATATTTTATATTTTGAACTTATGTTTAATATCATATAATGTAATATAATTTGTATTATTATAATTTATTATTACTGGTCTAGTATATTAATGTTGACTATATTTGTTTTTTTTAATTAAATATAATATATAAATAATTAATAATATAGTACATAGTGCTATGTGTGTAATTTATTACAATAGCACATATCTATTTATTGGTTTGTATTAGAATAGTAGTTAACCATTGCAAGTTGAGAAAATGTGAACAATAACCATACAATCATAATTGCTATCTACTTTTTTTAGTGTTAACAACATTTTAAATACTTGTTTATAGTTGTTGAGGACAATTCTAAATGCTCTATTCTAAATATTTATTCTGGCAATGATTTAGAGCTTGTATTACAGACCAAGTCACACACAAAACATTGATGGTTTTGAATGCTTGATGTATTCTATATAAAGGAACATGTTGAATCAAATAAGTAGTGTGAAATGTTGAAATCATTGTTTTCTGTGTCAATGGTGTATTGCAATAATTGGTTAAAAAAAAAAAAGATTTTCTGATACAAAAACCTATGTTTTTTATTTGCAAATGCGATATAGTATGATTATATAAGTAAGCCAAATACAAATTTCAATAAAGCTTCATTATATTGAACACAAAAATTTATTGTTAGAAGAATAAAGTGTGAAGTAGTTTGTGAATTTAAATATTAGTATTTTTTATACAGATTTGTGAAAATCCCTTTTGCAAAGATTGAAAGAAAATATTTTATAACATCATAAAGTGTAAGTATAATGCATGTTGGAAACTATATTAGGTAATCTAGTACTATGTAGAAAGAAAATATAGTTTGCAATATACTTGTATATTTGTTGTTATGAAGTAGTTCTTGTTTGCAAAATTTAGTAGTTGTGATTTCTAGGTGACAGATAGCTAGACATACTAGAGTTGGTAGAGAAATTTGAAAACCCTTTGTTAGGGATCAACTAAATAGGGACAACATGTCACTTTTTGGGTCTGACCCATGTAGTTCTAGAAGACCATTTACAAATTGAAGGTTTGGGTCAAAGTTAGCATCATGCAATACATTAAGCAAATAAATTGTAATTGTTCTCAATAAAGGGGTATTTTTTAGAATGCAACATGGTAATAAGATATTGTCTTCAAATTTTTTACTAACAACATCAATTTTTAGTATGAAATTTTACAAATTTTGAAGTGAGAGGGCCAACTATGCCAATTCCATTGTCTATATTGAAAATTGAAGTGAAAAACAACAAACCAATATCCATAAAGAAAATTGGCTAGAAAAATAAAAAAAGTTACTAACCTGTGTAAAATGTGCTAGTGGAAAGTTGATGGACAATTCTTCCACTTGAGGAAAACTTTGCAGAAGTTTAATGTCATTATTATGTACTAGATCAAAGCTATAGCACTTTATTTTCCTTAATGATTTGGCTGCTACAAAGCATTTGTGAGAAACAAGAGAAAAGTGATTAACTTCTTTCAGAATAAGACTTGTGAAAATATGAAAGCAAATGAAATCTTATGGAAGCTCCATTAATTCTAAATTAGAATCGTGTAAATGCAAACTTGAAGGGTGGTTTGGTAAGTAACTATACAAGTGAACAAATGTCTAAAAATAACACTACATACTATGATTTTATAATAATAGTAAGTGCTTTATTGTATTTGTCATTGATATGTGCAATTTTAGTGAAAACTAAATATTAATTGATTGCAAGTGTAAAATCATAGTTTAATTATACAAATTATTATTGCAAAATCTATAGCGAAAACAATTAAATTTGTAATGCCCCGCCAAGTAACCTTAAAGGAAGTTGCAATTAACGTCTTAAGCGAACTATTTTTTTTTTATAAAGTGCATTTAACATACACATTCACTTACTAGTTAACAACAACCTCTAAGGCTACAAGGTTAGAATTACTTAAACCCACACATACATATTACATATAACCATAGTCTTATGAACTTTATGAAATAAGCATCATATATCATAAGAATACTACATAACATAATAAGATAATCAACCAAGATACAATCTCATAAACATTATCTTAATCCAATAGTTACATCACTCATTCCTAGAATGAGGCAATAGTACATAAAGTTACAATTACAGAATTCCACCTCATAAACATAAGAGGGATAAAATAACTTATACAAGTTAAAATATTACAATGCAAGGAATTACAACAAGAACCACGAGCTGTCCATCTGGATGTCTCACCACTAAGTACAGAAGATCGATGGAGACCCAACAGTTTTGGTGCATATTCCACCCAACCAATGTGGTACTCGAAGGCCCACCCCCCAAGTTAGGAGATAGTAACAAAGTAACATGGACAAAGATTCTACTACCTCTAACCAAAGGCAGACTCAAACTGACTCAAACTGACATAACCAAATAAATGCTATCAATAAGTACAAATCTAGTTCAACTCAAGTACAACACAAGTACAAAACAAACATTACTGACATAGGTCACATTGCTTCCAGACATAAAGTAGATCAAGTATGTTCACAGAACCATACATATAAAATAATTAACAACAGTTGTCCTAGATAGAGTGTCATCGCAAGGTTTGTCATGAGATCTCCTCTGGGCATTCTTCATAGGCTCCGGCACAAGTAATCTTGGTGGCCTCAACCGAATCCCGTCACTCATACTCACTCATGCAGAATCAACTACCTCTCGCAAGGACAAGATAGTTGATCTTGCCATTCCAGGCCTTCTCACTCATCCCAAGTCTAAATGAGCCCTTGTGTCTATGAGTGAGGATTAAATTATCTTAATTAATGTGAATGCATCCTAATCATCTAAGTACATTAATTTAATTATCATTTGATTAACTCACTTTTGAAGGTTACCCGATTTACCACTTTGGGCTCCGACCCCTATCAAAAGCCACTCTTCTAATAGACAACGCACTCCCAAACAATCCACCAAGGGAACCACAAGTGCATACCAAGTAGGCATCATAATCCACTCCAACACAAGGAGGATACAAATAATAGAAACTCACTCCAAACATCTTGGAGGCAACAACACATAGTCCACTCCTTTTATAGGAGGCAACAAGATGAAACCACATCACAAGGTCACTCCATACAAGGAGACACGGATCCCATAATCCCCTCCTAAACCAAAGAAGTGCAAACATCCCCATTCATGAAAATCGGGTAAAACTGAAAAGATGCCATGCACTACCCAAGGGAAAACAACTGGATGGCATAAAGATTCAACAACCCTTATCCTCTAAGTTCTTCTGGAAGGCTTATAATTTAGGACTAACACTAAATCCCAAAACCAACAATGCAACTTGACGACATAGCAACCAAAACATTCAAGTCATTAATCAAATCTAATATTTGGATTTCTTAAATCCATACTCATTCAATAAGTAGTGTTGACAAAGTCAAAGACACGATAACTAGATCATCTAAAATAATCATAACCCCTATTTCCCTTTTCATTACTGAAAATCTAAAACAATTAAACTTACTTCCCTTTACTGCATATAGAGAATTACATCTTTTAAGATAATCATGAGAAATATACTACTTTTGGATATACTAAATCCATATCTTTTTCATAATCCAATCACAATGATTCAATTAATCTAAATAGAAATTAATAAATAACATAATTCATTGCCTCATCAATAAAACAACTTCTTAATTTACTTTTAAAATCGACACAAATCCATGCAAATAAAGTCTTTCCATTTCCTAACCAAATCTTGCATCTCATTCAATTTTCTATTTAAAACATTCAATCATTTTAATATAATAACATATTGTTTCTCTATCCATTTTCTATATATACTAATCAATCCATTTTTAAATCTCTATTCAATAATATATTGCATGCATCTTATTAAAATAAAATACGATAATGAATTTTATACTTAATATATATATATATGCTCTATATTATATAGACACCAAATATATATATATTAATAAATTTAATTACATATATTCTTTAATATTTCATTCACAATGACTAGATTACTCTATGGAACTAAATAAAACATAATAACTATTTGTCTTTTTCAATATAGTTAGTTCCTAAATTTACTTTTAATGCAACCTAACACTATTGCAAACAATCTTTTCAATTTTCTATCCGAAGTCTATGTCTCTTCAACTATCCATTTAAAAACATGCAATTTCATTAATGTATAAAAATATCTTTTGACTTATCTATTTGACCACGCATTCATATTGTTTCTAATTAAATCTCATTAATTAAAACAAATATTTAAATATAAATATTTCTATAATTTTTCAATATATTTAAATATATTTTTTTTTATCAATTTTGACCATACATTCAAAACTTATCTTTTAAACTCTTCATGCAAAGTTAAATTACACGCACTTAAATAAAACAAGGTAAATACTGATTGAAAATACTCATGGATATATATGCATTTCAATATATTTTCTTAAATCATATTAACAAAATAAATATTTTCTTTTAAATCAAGTAATTACTTCTATTAAAAAATATATTTCTCTATACATTTTCTACACATACTAATCATTTCTTTTAGAACACTAATAATACCCAATTTGCAAACAACAGAATAAAATAATATAAAATATTATTTATTCTCTCAAATGAATATATACCTTCAATATATATATACTAAATATAAATTAATATAATTAAATATATTTAATCATTAACAAATCTTCTATTCTTTAGAGAATATCAAATTGTTTAATTCAAAATAAAATATCCCTTATCATCAATTTTTCAAAATATAAATATATTTTTTTCAATTAAATCAAATTAATAATTGGACCTTTTACACATGAATTTAAATTCCACAATCAAATTTTAAATTATGCATTATTTACATCAAATATTTAACTCCTTCAATTAAACTTTAACATGTCATTTTAAAATAACAATAATTTCTCATACGTTTATAATTTTAATTCCACTAATCTAATATACAAATTTTATTTAAAATAATATAAATAAATATAATACTTTAATATTATCAATTATAATATAAAATATTATTAAATAATATTTTAATATTATAATAACAATACATAAAATATTAATATTTATAAATATCAATTTATTATTATTTTATTTTCAAAGCAGCCATGGGAAAATAATTTAATAGCAGTCTCATGTTTTAAGCATAACTCAAAAAATACGATCTGGATATTTGCGATTTTTTGACAGGGATAATAAAATTTCAAAATGCAAAAACCCTTTAAATTTTCTGACAACCCAGTTTGTAAAAGTAAAGTTATAAGCGACGCAACTAGACCATTTTACCATGAAAATATAACTATCCTGCAGATTTTAAAATCCGTTTTTTTATAATAAACAGAAGGTTTCATTTTCTAAAACATTCTAAATGCATTGTTTAATCTCTATGTTTGATTTCAATAACAACAAAATCAATTTCCCCAAATAATTTAAATTCAACTAAGGTTTTCACAATTTTCACTCAAGAATTTTCACAAGCAAAGGCTGTAACTTTGTTTAATTTTTTTCTTCTAATATCAAATTTATTTTCTAAAGCAGATTTAACAAACAAATCTTTAATCATTACTATTTTAAAGAAAAACAATCAAGAACAATAAAACACAAAGAGGAAAACCTGGTACAAGAAGCTACAGGAAGAGATGAATTTCTGATGCAAGCCTCCTCCAAAGATTTCCTGAATTTTCTTCAATCCTCCAATGAATCCAATCCAAAATCCAACAAATGCAAACAATCTTTCTTTCAATCAATTTTACAATCAAACTTTCTTCAAACTTTTGTGCAAATTTTCCAAAATTTCTTCTCTGCTATAAAAATGTATTTTTCTAAAAACTTTCTGCCTTAAAATTAAAACATGTATTCTTTATAAATCAAAAATACCTAATACAACACTAATTCACATTACATGCAAATTAGATATTTCCATTTCAATTTCAATTTTAATTTCAATTTCAATATTTACAACCCTAATTCACATTACATACAAATTAGATATTTCAATTTCAATTTCAATTTCAATTTCAATTTCAATTTCACTTTTCGAAAACCCGCTTTCAATTTAAAATGCAATTTCAAATAATAAATTAATTTCCAAAGTTGCAACTAATTTCTCAAATAAACATTTAATTACAATTTCTAATTTAATTCTCACACGTTGAAATTAAATTCCAAATTTAATTTTAATTCTTTTATTTCCTTTCATTCTCTTGCATCACGCTTAATTAATTAATTTAATTATTTAATAACTAAATTCAACCCCCTTGGATTAAATTTAATTAATTAAATAATTTAAATATAAACTTTTATCCACATTGCATTATTTAAATTAAATAACCATCAACATGATTTAAATGCAATTATTCTAAATATCTATTTCCAAATCAAAAATTCTTTAAAATTAAATAACATCAAAGCAAGACAGACAATGACTTGACACACACAACTGACGACACACTAAGGCTAGGGTGTAAAATTGACACATGTTAACTAGCTACTATCTCCCGTTCAACTTAATCGTTGGATCGACACGCTCAAACCTGTGAAACCAGGTGGAGTCGATGTCATGTACCTGCAATCCTGCAACCAAGTAAACAACATCATACAATATATCCAGCATATAATACACACCGTGAAGAAGAAATCACGGATTCACAGGGCGCTCGCAATCGAGTGATGCGAAACCGTCCTCTTCACCAATACACTCATTGAAACTGACACTTCCATCATAATCTAGTAATCTCATAATAACATCTCATGTTAACTCTACAACATCATTAATCCATAAAGCATGTGAAACAAAATCAGATAACTACATCCCACAATAATAGTTGTTGCTCAATAGTAACGATCAAAACATCATAACAAAATGTATCCAGTATCAAAGTAATTGCAACCAAACATAGCATAAAGCAACTTGAACAAGAATCAAAACGGAGGGGTATTACAAAATTTGATCGCTACGCTATTGAAACAAGTGGAAATTTTGGAAAATAGCACATAAGGCAGAGGTCTAGAAAAGTGTGGAAAACTAAAACACGTGTGAGAATGAAAAACATCCTGATCATTTTTTTGATTAATTTAAAACAACTTAAGGGGGTTGTACCCTTGTATTAAAATTCTAAAAAATATGAACATTATTGAGATTTACAAAGGAAGGCAAATTTATAGACCTCCTAGATATTGTTACCAAAAGAAACATCCACATTAAAAAATTGGAGTTTACACATTATCTAATATGTAACACAACCCATACTACCCAAAATTGAGCAAAAAAATGCAACCTCAAGTGTTACCATCCATCACCCTTACCTTTAGACCTTGCTCTTGTCTAGTGTCCCTGTCATTCCTCCTTTTCATGGCTAGAACCTACAACAAGTCCTCTTTCTCCAGTAACCAATTCTACAACATCAATGGCCCTATTCCAATTTTTCATTCCATTCACATCCACCAACCTCTCCTCCCAAATGTACTCTTGTAACCACCCTAGACCACCTTTCAGGGCCAGACTAGGATCTACTTAAGAAATAAGATGCTATTAGCCATCACATTTCTATATTTTGGAAGTTCCAAAGGATCCTCAATGAAGATGAGGGCATATCGCCCAGGTGCCCTTCCTCTCTTCCAAATGAGATAGTATTCCTTTGATAGAGAAACTCCTCATTCCCCCTCAATATTATCCAACACATCATTCAAACCTCCCAAGAATTTGTTCCAAATTAGCTTCCTATAGAGTACCTATGCCATTTATTTAGAATCCCCTACATTGTACAACATCATAATGAACATGGTCAAGATGTCAGAGTTCACCCAATACCTATGATCATCCCCTAAGAAGTCTTTCCCAAACACCTTCTTGATTGCATGCAAAATTAGACCATGCTTGGTTTTGAACACAACCCCTAATCTTCTTTCTGAAATCTCTCCTAAAAAGGACATTTGTCTTCGTTGGCCCTCCAGTCTAATTGACATGTCCATTTTCCCTCCTCTTCACTAGAATTTTTTAGGACAAACAAATGTCACCATTGTGTTCAAAAGGGTTGTTCCATAAATTTTCATATATTATACTTCATATTTTGGTGCCAAATAACATTTTAAGCTTAAAAAATGTTACTTTTGGGCACTTTCTTTGCTAATCCGTACATTTGTGTAGATTTTTAATATTGCACTATTATTTTATTGCTGCATGTCTTAAATTTCTATTTTAAATTAATTTTCTTTCATTTTTTTATTTATAAAACTAATTAATAGAGATTTAATTACTTCATCAAATTGTTTGTTCTTCCTTTCCATAGGTTTTTGAAAATACTAACCTTTCATAAAACAAGCATAACTTTCAAACCACTAATTAGATTCTCAAGTTCTTGCAGGTGTTGGAAAGTTGGTTATGAGGTGCAGGCTGTGAAGTAGATCACTTTTTTTTCAAATTAGAAATTAGGTTGTGGAAAAACATTTGGAGAAAATTATTGCTAAAGAGTACTAACAAGTGAGTTTTGTAGATTTTTAAATAGTTTAGGATTCACATTTCCATTGGTGCATAAAATTAACTCACATTTACATTTGGTGCATCTAAAATGAATCCTACAATATTCACATTTACATTTGGTTCTCTAAAATGAATCTTACAATCCTCACATTTCAATTTGGTGCATCTAAAATGAATCCTACAATCTTCACATTTGTATTTGGTGCTCTAAACTGAATCCTACAATCTTCACATTTCAATTTGGTGCATCTAAAAGGAACCCTATAATCTTCACACTTCATTTTGGTGTTTAAAATTGAACCTACAATCTTCATTTTCCCTTGGTGCATTAAAATTGAACAATGTGACTTGCACATTTCAATTTGGGCTTAACAATTTACTACAACTCGCATATTTTGATTGGTGCTTTAAAATTGAAACACGCATTTCAATCCTTAGTGAAATTTAAAAGAATTGTTTGTTGTGATTGAGAATTTATTGGTGTGTATGCTCTTCTCTCGCATGCTTGCATGATCTTGAGAATTAGAAACACCAATTTTTCCTTTTCTTATTAGTGCCTTGTTTTGTGTCTTTTCAAACATTTGCTATGAAGGATTAAAATGAACAATTCATATTTTTCTTTGGTTAATTAAAGAATAAGTTTATTTTAATCTTGAAAGAGTGTGTGTGTATGTTCTTCTCTCACACGCTTGTGTAATTTTGAGAATCAAAAACACCATTTTTTCCTTTTCATTTTAGGGGGGCTATCTAGGGATTTTATCACCCTAGAGGAAGACCTCAACTCCAATGTTTTGGTGGGGTATAAATAATGAGGTGTGAATTTAAAGACACACCTCTTGAAATTTTTCAGTCTATCATTTGAGCTAATCCCCCAAGAACTTTATACCTCAGGGAAGTGAAGGAGAAGGATGGGTTACCCTCTTCTCCCGATTGTTTGAATTTCTTCCACTTTAAAATTCATGGATTAGATCTTACGTACCCTTGTAGTATATAGAGGATTCCACCAAATTATCCAACCAAACAATTCCATTGTCCATCCTAATCTAAACTCACTACCATGTCTTTCATTCACCTTGATATTCTTGCTAGTCAAGTTGAATACCAATTAATCTACAATGGTCAAGCCCAACAAGCCATAGAATTCAAAAGATAATTCATCAAATCCAAATACCAATCAACCTCAACCCATGGTCAACTACCCACATACCCATCTTACTAATATTCCATAAGCTCTAGTATTCCATCCATCTACCCTCACTATCAAGAGTCACTTAACATAATCCATACCATTGATCCCCAACAACATCCATTACTTACCCTTATCCTAACCTTGATAAGGGAAACCAACCTTCCATGTCTCCATCCAATAAAAATATATTTAGTCATGCAAATTCTATCATTGTTTAAAATAAAATTCCATTGCCTAAACCTAGGGATACATGTCAAGAAAAAAGTCCAAAACATGAAATCATAGCTTCAACTTCATGTCAAGATCGAAGTAGTCCATCCCATGAACCCATCCTTAAGTCCATCCAAGAATTCCTTCTAGATAATCATGTTGTCCAAAACACACCTATTTTTGACCAAGATCCTACCATTGAACATGAAGTCCAAAATGATCCACTCATTGACCTTAATGCCATTCATGATCAAACATGTGAAGTTGATCCTATCCAAAATCCAAGCACATCCATTTCCCAAAATGAGACAATTTCCTCCATGGGACACATAGATGATCTTCCTCTAGAACAAGAGTCTCCTACTCTATACATATTTGCAAATGATCAAGCTATAGTTGAATTCATTGGACTCTATGATAATGACCATAAGGAAGGTTTCTACATCGACTTGGAAGCACCGATATCTTTTGGAGAACCATCAAAATCCAATGTTTCATAAAATCAGACCAAAGATATCAATCAAAAATTTATCCCACATGTCAATGAAGCTAAGACATCCTATCAACTAGGATCATCCACTTTTATCAAATCAGGCTTTCTCACAAAGGAGAAGATTCCAAGTAATAGTGTCTACATACACAATGATGGTTTAGCATCTTGTTTTCGAAACAAAAAATACCCCATCGCAAACAGAATTTGTCAGAGCATGCAGTATCAAGGAAGAGGACTAGGCCTACATGATAAAGGCATTCAAGAATTGATATAGTTTTGTGAAAATACTAGACATCAAGGTCTTGGTTATTCTTCAGTCAGAGAATCAAATGATGTTAGTGGTACCTCCTCGATATTGGGGGTAACTTTTTCTGATACAAACATCAAAATAGGGGCCATGATTAGTCCTTGTCATAAGGTTGTTGCCAACACTCCTTCCATCCACACCATACACAGTCATTCCAACATGAATAAACCTTCCATTTGGAACCAACAAAAATAAACTTATTACAAATCCAAAGTTCAAAATAAAATTTCAAAGGCCATTGAATCAAACAAAAATATAAGTGGACAAATGAAGTTAAAATGGATCCCAAAGAAAAATGGATCAAGCAAAGAAAATATTCCAAATCCAAAAGTCAATCAAAATGTGGAGCCACAAGAAAAGAGGTTCATCACATATAACAAATTTCCACCTCCTTTAAAATGCTCATCAAGCAAGGCATATAAAATTGTTGGTTCTAAACGCTATCCCAATCAAAATTCTAAAATCCCCCATCCAACATCCTAAGATTGGAAAATAAAAAGTGATTCGGCCAAACAATCCTTCCACATCTACCATCATCCATCATTCCAAAAATAATACCTCACAAATCCGTCACATCCTAGTAGCAACTCTTTATTGTAAGGACTCTCAAACTCTACCACGATGTGTGTATTCTCATAAGGCCAACTCTAGTATCAACAAGGATCACAATGACATCAAACAATTGTATGCAAGCACTATGATCCTAACAAGGAAACTACTTCATAAAGGTCATTATTGGCATATCATGACATCGAAATCCACATCAGCAACATCAAAGGGTCCTAAACACTTGGTGATCATAAAAAAAATATTAAAAAATAAATTAAAAATCAAAAAAGTCGCTACCTTGATGAATACTTGGCAAATAGGCGTCTTGGTGACATAAAAAAAATTAAAAAATCAAGAAAATAGTAAAGAGAAAAATTTCATCCAATAGTGAAAACCATTTTTATGGAGCTTTGGATAAATACCATGATAAAAACCTGGTAAAAAAATGTCATGTGTAAGAGAAATTATGTATGTGGACCATTACACTTGGGGGCAAGTTGTCTCATCTCCCATGCCTTTATCATGGCATTTCCATCTATCCATTTAATCTATATCATTTCCATCCATTTTTCCACCTACTTTAATCTTGATAAGGATAGGGGTACAAACATAAATCATGCTTTGGGGAAAACTCTTGACATGTCTATCCTTTGGTCATACACTATCCATGAAATATCATGTCATTACCTTCATAGCTTCATTATTCCTATGCGACATAGTCCTTGGAGATCATATGCTAATTCTTCCAGCCAAAAATCCTCATGTCTCCTATCCTTTATCAAAAATCAATCCATTTTATCCGTCCACACCTATTGTTGGAATTGGCCTTCCCTTTTCATTGGTTTAAGGATTCTAATTCACTTATCCAACATCCTTCCATCATCCCATTCAATCTTAAAAAGAATGCATTCCAAATGCAACAACTTTAACCGCTATGCATCCTAGCGCATCATCCAAAACATTCATTGGCTCTGTTTCTAGCCTTGTTGTAGACCTTGATCCTTTAATCACATTATCATCATCCTCATGTTGTTTCATGATGTTTCCTTCCCACTTCAAACAACGTCATCATTATTATCACTTGTCAATTGGTTTTCAGCTTGACTAGGGGAAAGATCATGTTTGTCCTAAGATTCTTGTGCATGATGGCTCGCTTGCTTTTAGGCATCATTCATATGGATTTTTCATGACCCTTATAGTTACCATCCATAATAAACCCATGTCCCATCCCATCCCTATCAGTTAGTCTTATACCTGACCGGGGGCAATTTCCTAACCCCTAGCTTATTTGGATTCTATACATTTCATTGGAGGTCAAAACATTCGAAAAAAGACAAAAAATCAAATATTCCCAAAAAACCAAAATAAAAATAAAAACAAGAAACATCATAAAACTTCAAAACTCTAAAAAAATCAAAATATTCAGAAAAACATAAAAAATAAAAAATTTGAAAAACACAAAAATACAAAACACAAAAACACAAAATTATAAAAATTCAAAATCCAAAAATCAAAACATTCAAAATAAAAACATCAAATATTCACAAAAATCCAAAAACATAAAACTTCAAGATCCAAAAAAATCAAAACATTTGAAAATCCAAAAACATCAATTAATAAAAATCCAAAAAAAATCATAAAACTTCAAAATCCAAAAAAATCAAAACGTGTAAAAACACAAAAACATTCAGATATCTTTCAAAATCCCAAAAACAGAGTTAAATTCAGTCATGTTAGTCTTTGTCATTGTCGAACTACATTGCCTCTATGACTGGACGTAGGCAAGGCCATCTGTCGATGTGCCCTCGAGGCATTAGGCCGGTCCTTTAGATGTTGTCAAATAAAATCATGATTCACTCCTTTATCAATGAAACAAAGTCAAGGGTCATGTCGAACTACAAGGTCTCTACGCATTGCTACGTAGGCAAGGCCATCTGTTGATGAGCCCCTGAGGCCCCCTAGGTCAGCCTTTTAGGGTTCATTGGTTCAGTCAAAATAAATCGAACATTGTCAACTCAAACATGAAACAATCATCTAAACTTCAACACAAATCTTGAATCAACAAGAAAAGCAAGCCAACATGTCTCCAAGTCAAATCAATCAAACCAATGGTCTTATATAGGATGTGTCCTTCCCGAAAGTAGACCTTGTTACTATCACCCTTTGTCATTTACCTTATACAAGTAGTTACATGATTGAAACCAGACTTGACGTCTTATATGTCATGTTTATGTTTTTGAAACTAGGCCTTGTCAAAACAATCAACCCATCACTCACTTTGTCCCTCAACACACTGGCACACACTTATTGGAAAATAATTTGAATGGTTGTTGACCTTGTTGGTCTATTTTGTCTTATCTTTTGGATTTACTTCGGTCATGTTACTAGCCATCTCAAGGATGTCCCACGAAGGATTTAGAGGACCGATGATGTCTCATGACTCATCTTTTATTTGATTGTTGTCTGCGGTTTGTCTTGACAAAAAGACTGGGGCAAAAGATAGTATTGTTATTTGTCTATTGACCATGGCTTGTCTTTTTCTTTGGTTTATCTTTTTGATCTTTTGATTTATCTTTTGACCCATGCTATTCCTACTCAAGGTCACCATGATCATTTCATATCATGGTGTGCTTTGACATGGCATAAATTGGGGCAAGGCCTATTGTTTCTATGTGTCGCATCTAATGGTTGTCTCATCACAAATCTACCAAGAGCGTTATATGCCTTGTGAGTGTTGGGGCATCCTATATTCTATTGCTTGTTTGCTTGAGGATCAATCCAATGCATTGGATACATTGTCACCTTGGTCTTCTATACCTTGGTGCATAACATTCATTGTTATATCAAATAAAGGTTGCTAATCTCAAATTCAACATAACACATCATCATCATCATCACTGCATTCATAATCATTTTTCTTGCACCCATATTTAAATCATTTTCATCCTTCATTTTTCATTTTATATTTTATTCTTTTCTTCTTTCAAGAGATCACTCATGCAATTAATGCATAGGTAATCTCTTGAGGGGGCATCTATCATCTCTTTTTTTTTTCTAATTTTCTATTTCTCACTTGACTGGGGCATATCATCACCTTCTTCATCCCTTCTAAATTTTCTTCTTTTCTACTTTTCTTTTCTTTGAACCAATGTTACTTTGAACATTGCTTCAAAGAGGGGCAAAATGTAGACACTAAAAATTATCCTAATTATATTATTTAATTAGATTAACCTCATTCCTCTGAGTTCATATTTCTTCTTATCCATTTAATTAAATAATTTTGATTATTTAATTATTCTAAACTATTCTTTATTAATTGTTTAATTAATTGACCACTTTTTAAATAATTATCTTTAATTATTTAGTCTCTAATATTCTTCATTATTAAATAAATATTTTTATTTATTTAGTTATCCATGTGGGTGTGAATAAATAAATGATTTTTCTTTATTTATTACACTTAATTTATTTCTTCATTATTTCCATCTTTTTTCTCTTCAGTCAACTCTATCTCAATTTTGGAATCTAAATCTTTCCTCGAATCATCAACTTTCCTTCTGAACCGTAGATAAAATAGGGTAGGGGAATACCTTCCTATTCTATCTAAGTCATTCAAATATGTCCTAAGAACCCTAATAGGATTGTCTATCAACCTCTCAAGGTGAGCCAATTCACAATTAGGAGGACTTAGGATGGAGGTTCTTTTTAGCTTTAAGGGGTTCACCACCAAGCAAATGCTTGGAAAAGACAATTGTTGGAAAACATAATGTGATATGCAAAATGACCTAAAATAAGCTAAATGAGAGATGCAAATACTGAAAATATGCAACACCAAGTTAGGGTATGTGTACCTGGGAAGTTTGAAGATGCAATGAGGATTTTGGAAATGTAGAGCAGTTGTTAAAATATGCCTTGGAGGACTAAGACACCCAAGATGGCGTATTAATCTTGAAGCTATTTTTGGGGCAAATGCGAAATTTTCAGATGTCAAAACCAGATCTGAAAGAATCTTCAAAAGATATGCTTGGGAGGACTAAGACGCCCAAGATGGTCTAAATGTGGTCCTAAGCTCCCAGGTCTACACTTGCTTCCTTCCAAATCTCAAGTTCTGAAACAACCAGATCTGACCTGTAGGTGAGTTTTTCGTGAAGATGACAAATTTTCATTCCAAGTGATCTTCAAGTCTTCAACCTAGATCTGAAAACACAAATAGACAAGATGGTAAAAACTTGTTGATTGTTAATGAATGGGGGCTTGCCTTGATCAAACCCCTTGTTGGTATTTAAACCTTGAAATGAATAAAAATAATGAAGGAAATGGTGAATGAACAACATGCAATGCTACAACTCACCAAACCCTTGTAAAGTCTACAAACTTGTGTGAAATGGTTGCAATGGATATGGATCTTGAAATGCTTGATAGATCTTGAATTGCTTGCTTGCTTGAATCAAAACCCTACATCACAAATGTTAGCACAACAAAACACATGATGCAAGAAGAGCCTTTAACATGATGCTTGAATCTTTATGATGACTCCAAATTCTTGATGATTTTCTCTTGAATGCTCTTGATCTCATAAATTTTTCTTAAGAATGAACACTTAAGTTGCTAGGATGATCTCATGAATGATTAGGATAAAAATTAATGAATGAACCTTGTATTTATACTTGTCTATGCTTAATATCTTGAAATTGTATCACAAAGCCGACATGAATTCATTAAATGAAGGAGGTTAAATCCCATTGGAATTTAAATTTAAATCCTGAAAATGACTCAAGAAGGACTAAGATGCCCTAGATGGTGTCTTAGTCCCAAGTGATGAAACTTGGGGCACATACACCAAAAAGGGGCCCAAATAAGATACCTCAAAACCAAGGTCCCAAAACCTCGAGGGGATAAAGATGCCCTAAGTGGCGTTTTAGTCCTAACCAGAAATTAGGGACACACAAATCAGAATCATTAGGAGATTATTTATGCATTGGAGAATGTCAGAATTAACCAAAAAAATATGCCATTCATAGGGCTTGTGGACACAAAGTAGGACCAATTAAGCCATAAAGAAGGATAAATAAAACAAGGAGGGCCCAAACAAGTGTGAAAATGCAAGGGTATGCATTTTACTACACTACATTTAGCCACCACTTTAGTGAAAGGATGAACTTGCTTCAAACTCACACTAGATTATCCAGCCACACAATCAAGAGGGGTTCAAATGTACAAATGTTAGTAAGATAGGATGACAAAAATCAAGAGGGTGGCCAAGCCCCCAGGATCGTGATCCTATGGAAAACCAACATGGGAATAAAGGAACACATATGCGGATGATATATGAAGCCAAAATCAAATCACAAACATACACCATCAAAGACAAGAAAAAGGAAAAAGGAAAAGAGCTATAATGGATCAAGCTTTGATTGGTCGTCCAACGCGATGGAATAGGTCTAGGCTTGAAAAGGGTTTACAAGTGGAACGCATTGTCCACTATGCAAAAAAATGCATGCTCATGAGGGCTAGTGGGAACTAGTTGTCCACTAGGTGAGCCCCAAGAGGTACCATATCAAAGCCATACCTCCATGACTTTAATAAGGTACAAAAAGGAAAAATGCACACTCACACGGAGTAGTGAAGCTAGTTGTTCACCAGGTGAGCCCCAGGGGGTCCATATCAAATCCATACCTCCATGACTTTAATAAAGACAAAATGAAAAAAAATGCACGCTCACATGGGCTAGTAAAGCTAGTTGTTCACTAGATGAGCCCCCGGGGGTCCATATCAAAGCAATATCTCCATTACTTTAAAAAAGAAAAAAGGGAAAATGCAATGCAACAAGAACTTAGAGAGATGTTCGAAAGGATTTTTCTTAGTTCATGCAAGGTCCTACTCTTAGTGGACATCATTCCTAATGTCTCCAAGAGAGAACCAGTCAAAGGATAAAAGATTCACCACTTAGGGAATGTAGTGTGTCACACCACCACTAAGGGGAATATAACATGGTAAGATAGGTCACACTCTTGAAGGACATTACTCTCAATGTCACGAAAAAGAGGAAGATACATCGTGTGAAGAAAGAAAATCGCATCAAGGAACATGGAAAAACAAATGCAAATGAAATCATGCTAAAATAATGCCAATGAATACCACCACTTTAAAGAAATTTCTAACACCATACTATGAGAAATTACTTTAAAGTAGCCAAAATAAAAAGGAAAAGAGGGTTGCCCCCTAGAAACATATAAGGGTTCTATGGATTCAGGGTCAGTATTTGTCTTTTCTGCAATGATATTAGAGAGCTCGGAATTTTCATCATTCCCAAAATACACACGAAACTAGAAGAATGACACAAAGAGAGTGAAAACAAAGGAAAGCCTTTTGGGTCAACATGGAAGAGACATAGAGTGCCTCAATTCTTGCATCATCCCTAGAAGGAAAAAACAAGATAAAAATGAAAAGATAAATGAAAAGGAAAAAGATTTATGACATAGAGAAGATTGAAGGTACAAATAGAGGAATGCATAAAGAGAGAGAAACATCAAACATAACATCATAGGGGATCACGATACACACAAGAAAGAGAAAGAGAAAAGAAAAAGAAAAAGACTAGTAAGGAACATGCAGATCAACCATCCAGTATGTCATCTGCATCCCATCCTTGTTCAATATATGTGGAATACGAATCACTAGTGAGAGGGATCACATCAAGTGTTGTACTAGGAGAATCACCAGGTTCAACACATGGTGAATCACTTGGTTTAGGAGGATCATCATGGTTGTTATCATTTAAGCTGATGGATGAGGAAAATAACAAATTCAACTCATTATGCACTTCTTCATTGATTTTAGTTGTTTCCTCATCATCGTCCAAGTTAACCACAATAGGAGGACGAATGATAATATCCATATAAATTTTTTATCCTTGTTGTGTTGTATTTACAGTCTCTGGTAAGAGAGAAGGCTCATTGTTTATTTCTCTTGTCAAGTTCAGATTTTGATTTTCAATATTGTTCTTGTTGTTCATCTTTCAAGCAATAGCATGACACCTACACCTGCGCTCTCTAGCATTGTGGTTCCTTTTATTATGATTTTCAAATTTTGTTTGTGTAGGAGCGAGTGGATCAAACATAGGTTTATTTTCTTCTTGTGAGGGAAGAACGGAAGAAACCATGCAAGGTTTTTCAATCACTTTTTGTTTGGATTTATAAATTTTCTTAGATAGAAAATTAGGAATTTTTTGGTTTTTTCTAGGTCTCTTGTAGGAAATAGGTAAGGGTGTGTTTATGGATGGGTCTTGGTTTGTTGGAAAGGCTTTAGGCTTAGCATTGCTTTGTTTAGTTGGTGGAGGTTCAAGCATAGGTGGAGGTTAGATCATGGGTGGAGTCAAGTTTTCAAGGGATATCTTGGTTATGCACTTTTCTTTGAACTTTTGGTAGGATAGGAAAAGGAAGTCTTCACGTTGTCTTATAGATTCCTGTTGTGCAGTTTTTGCACACACGCCCCACTAAAAGTAGGGACCCTCATTTTCAATTTTTTTGGTGTCTTGGCCTTTCTTTTTTGGAGTTTTTCTTGCTTGGGAATGTACTTTGATGTTCATCCTACCGCTTGGAGTGGCCCATTTATGAATTATACTGAAATCCTTGAGTTTTGGGTGCATTTTGGGCTTTTCACTGTTTTCGGGAAAATCTACCCTGGCCAGACTTTCCTGGTTTCCCTGTGGTGCTCAGTTGTGACTTCCTTTTTCTTAAGTCTAGGGAAATCCGTCATGTCCGTATTTTTATGAAGTCCATTGTTCTATTGGATTCCCGGGTTTTGGTCTTGGTCGTCTTATCGATCACATTGATGGCAATTGCACGAATTTTGGGGCAATGTTATATTGAGTTTTGGGAAGTAGTTTTCCATTTGAGTGATGATTTAATTTCTATTTAGGTGTGAAGTGTTGGAGCTTGAGGTGTGTTGCTGGATTGTGCATTTGGAAGTGATTTTGAGCGCTGCATTTGAATTTCTTGAGCCTTATTTGTGTTATGCTCGTGCTTGAAGGTTGTTTGTTGGCATCCTTGGTTTCAGTTCCTTCTATCGTCATGGTAGGTGGATATCCTCTCTCTTTTGGGTTTGAATTGCTTTGCTTCATGTACTTTCATGTCATTCATTGCTATGTTTTTGCTTGAGTGTGTGTTTTTCCTAGGTATTTTGGGGTTTCGTATTTTGTCGGTCTATTCAGGTGTTCATCCCGAGTGTTTTCTTTGGGCTGGTCTTTCATTGCTATTTTTGGGGCTTGCTTGCATTTATTGTGAATGTCATATCCTTCTTTGCAAGCAAGTTGTGTTTGGGATTTTCCGTGATTTCATGGCGGAAGGTTTTAGGGTTTTTGACCTAGGGCATAGCCCATCCCTCTCAATTACTGAGAAGTGGGTTTTAAATTTGTGGTTGATCCATTGGTGGTTTAGGTCATGTCATTATTGAGCTTTAGGCTCTTGGTTCGTGTTCATTCGATCTATTTGGGTGAGGATGAGAGAAATGTGGATATGTTCAGGTTTTGAGTATCTTTGTGGAATTTCGCTTCCTCTGGACTTCCCCAAGTTTTCCTATTTCCTCTTTAAATTTGCCCTTTTTTCTGGACTTTTGCTTACCTCGCGGAATTCTGCTTCCTCTGGATTTTCCTGGTGTCCGTTGCCTGGTCGTTCTATTGATGTCGGGCTTTCATGATAAATTTGTCTTGATTCCACTGAAATCCTCGCCATCGGGATTTTCCTAGATGTTTCGTGCCTTCTTCATTTTCCCAGATTGATTAAAATTGTTGTTGTTTTCGGGGATATCCATCTAAGGTGGATTTTTTTGAAGTTTTGTGGGAATGGAGAACTTGATAATTATATAGGGGTTTGCTTGATGATTATGTATTTGGATGATTAAATGAAATTATGCTAAGTAGTTTCAAGTTATTCCATGGTCATACTGATTGATTAAAATTATTATGTGGGGTTTGTATGTGTCGGGGATACGAATTCGGTCTGTCATCAAGATAGGCATCTAAGACAGTAGTGCCTTAGTGATTTCAATTCAAAATCACAACAAAGACACAACCAACTATGCTATAAAGCGGAAACAAGCATAGTTGATCCCCCATTGATCCTCTGAGAGAAATGAATGCAACAAGAAACAGATTCAACATAAACAGATACCATGAAAGAAAAAAAGAAAACACAAAGATATACGTGGGGAAAAACCTTTCAGGTAAAAACCCCACACTCCAAAATTTTGAGCCATTGTATTATTCAGCAACAAAAACCAGTTACAATACAATATCAGGCTCAAAGCCAATACAGGAGTTACATCTTGTTCTACTGGAGAAGTAACAGGTACCCGCAAGATTCCTTTCAGCTCCTCAGATGACTGTCACAGCCAGCCTCATGGCCAGCCCAGTCATTCGGCCTCCAATGATTCCCATGCCCAGATCTGAGAGATAGAGTGTTCATAGTTACATTGCCTAAGCAAACTGCTCGAATACCCTCTCCATCTCTCTACAAATCTCTTCACAGCTTTGGCTCTCCAACCTACAAGTCCAACTGCTGCAATCTTGCATCATGCATCATGCATTATGCTTGTAGCCTCATGGTCATGCATCTCGCACTTGCTCTGCAATACATGACTAAACCCTTGACTCGCAAACTCACGTCTGGCTCTTCTCCTTCTCCATTCTCAAAAATAACACATCTCTCATACAAATGTAACCGACTCAACAAGAGCAAAGAATACCATCCGTAAATCACGCAACTGGTCAGATCTGACAGATCTCCCTGCAACAAGTCATCCATGCATTCAATGCCAATACCAAAAAGGTTGAGCTCGCCACCCTTCATTGACAAATGCAACTGCCACAATAACTATCATGGCATCCATCTAGCCACAATCCAACCAGGTGCCACGCGTCCAAGACCCATCAACAATCGCAGCTGACAGAGCAACCAAAATGGTCAAATAGACATCGGGCGTGTCCAAGACTTCAAGCCAAATCTAACACTATCGAAGCCAGAGTCAGAATAGGAGTCGAAACAAGACTCCACCGAAAAATCACACTGCCAGAGTTGGAGTTGAAGTCAGAGACAGAACTAGAGTTGAAACATGACTCCACCGAAATTACAGGTTCAGGAACTAGTTCGGTTCCGCGTCCGCCCGCATTAAAGAGGATCACATCAGAAACAGAACTGACTGGATAAAGCCAACCCAGGGTCAAACCAAGACGGGAACACCGGAGTCGGAGTCAGGGATGAAATAGGAACAGAAACAAGACTTTACCAAAAGTCCAAGATCAGGAACCAAACCGGTTCCGGCTCCTCCTCCGCCAACTGCAAGAAACAACAATCTAGAACCAGGACAAGGCAGAGGAAAACACCCCGAGGAGAATCCAAACATCTAGAGGAACTAGATCACAAAAGCAGGAGTCGGACCCGGAGTCGAAACAAGAACAGAAACAGGAACATGGCAAACAGACATTGCCAACTTCATAAACTAGTTCCGCCTCCGCCAAAACCAAGCGGAGAGCAACAGACTGCCGAAGCTGGAGTCGGAGCTGGATCCAGATCCAAACCCGGAACATGACAAAAGGAACAATGTCAGGTTCCAATCCGGATCCCCCTCCGCCAGAACAAAACTTGAAGAACCAAGAAAGTGGGGAGCGGAGCTGGAGACAGAACAGGAACAAGACCCGAAACAAGGCAAACGAAACAATGCCAAGTTCCATCCTGGTTCCGCCTCCGCGAGAACAAAAGACTTTTCCAAGGAAACAAGAGAATTCAACTAAGTCTTCGAAGGGGGTCACCAGAAAGCTAAGGCATAATTCCCAACAGTATGTCTAATTCGTTGGATTCCGCCTGGTCCGGATTTCCCCGAATTCCTCTCTAGTCTGGATTCCACGAAGGAGGCTAAATTCTGAACTTTGAAATAGTTGATTTAATATGGATTTTGACACTTGTTTTTTATCTTGGATCTCATTTTTGTTGTCTTTACTTTTTTGCAGGAAGGATCAGGACAAGATGTTGTTGGGCGTGGCAAGGGAAAGACAATGGATCCAAGTGTAGAAATTTCTACTATCTCCGAGGCAAAAAAGGTAAAAATGGATATAAAGAGTAAGATTCCTGAGAGCAAATTGACTTTTTTTCTGGTCAAGGATTACCGATACCAATGTGGGTGTGTGGGACTATGAGGAGTTCAAGGCTGAAATGGTAGCACAAAACCTCCCTTTGTTGGCTAGAAGAACTTTGGAATCTGGATTGGCACATGTGGCTGGATTTCCCTCTATAGTGCAGTGCATGGTGAAGTGGAGCGTGCCAAAGACAAGGATGGGAAGTAGTTATATAGGGCTACATCAAATTTTGTGCTTCCCATTATCCACATGCATTGGGCCAAATTTTTGAGACACCAGGCCGATTTCCATGAAATTGGTGCAAATTGCACATTTCATATTGTATTTGAATATCTTTTGAGGCTGACTTATTGTGTGGCATTTACTATTGTAAAACCCTTGTTTAGGCCAACCTATCTTGGGGGTTATCTATAAATTAAGCATGATGCCTCATTTGTAAAGAGAATGGAATATAAAAGAGAATATAGAAGAAAGTAGTAGATAGCTAGAAGATTTCATATTTGAGCAAATTAGGGTTTATTATCAAGTGAGTGTTGTAATAGAAGACTGGAATTGTTGCCATTTTGGGTGATTTAATATAAGAAAGGATATTGTGATTTGGTATCTCTCTTGTGTTGAGTTTCATTTGGCATGGTTATTGTTATTCTATCTTTAAAATTGCTTAAGTTCATTGTTAGATGATTTGGTGATGCTTAGGGTTTCATGTTTGAAATGTTTACAACGATCTCTAGTCCATAATTTTTACTGTTAGCTAATTGTTAGCTTCTTTGCAAAGTTAGCCTAGACTTTAAATTGTGCTTGGTTCAATTATGAGTGTTTGTTCATTTCGATTGCAATAGGATTGTTTTGAATGAATGTTTATGATTTGAAAATCTTTAAATACCTTAGAAGATTGCACTATTTATGTGAGATTGCAGATTTGTCTAGGTCAAATAGAAAGTATTTTATGAGAGATCGGTCCATTTTGAGCATCTTATCTTCTGCATTGTTAAATTTAGGGTTAGAATTAGTCTTAGAATTATCTCTGAAACCTTTTATCTTTTGTTATTTCTTTATTATTTGGGTTTAATTTAGGGTTTGAAGTATCAACTTATTGTTAGATCTGATAAATTCAAGGTCCGGTGTTTGCTTGTAGTAAGGTCCCTTTGTGATTACCAACATTTTCACATTATCTCTGAGTTGTTTTATTTGCATTGTCAAGACTTGACATTAGAGACCTTGGGGTTATCTCTTTTCCATAGAGATTTACCTTTCAAGAGAGATAGGATATAATATTATGTCTGATTTGTTGTTGTGCAGAAAACATCATCAACAGTTCCATATACTCAGGCCATAAATAATCTAAGGAGAAATTTCCATGGGAAGATGGGGGTCTAAAACAACTATGGTTTATGGTGAATATTTCATTGCTGACTAGAAACTTTAAGCACTTATGGACAACGGATGGGACCGCATTCATGGAGAGAAGCCATTTTTAACCTAACTTCACACAAAATTGGTCCGAATTAGAGATGATAGAGAATGACACATTTGATTTCTTTGGTCCTACTTGTAAAGGGAGTGTGATCGAGCCCATCGTAGAACAAGAAAAACCATCATGCATTTTAATCCACGCTTCTGGTTTATCATATCTTTCTTGAGTGAGTTCATGCACATATAAGATTTCTTCTGTGATCACATTCTCTCCACAGATGAGATCGATTAAAATCCAAGGAGTGGGCTTATTAATGATTCTTTTGGCTATGTAAAGAGGACCATCAGGTGCATTTTTAATTGTTTATTTTGAAGAGAAATTAATATCAATGGTTTCCTATTTACGAGGCTCAATGTCAACCACTCCTATCACTGTTGGAACAATAGAAACAAGACCAACAATAATTTTTGTTGGAACAACAGCAATAGAACCAACAACAAGTGTTGTTAGTACAAATGCAATCATATCAATAGGTCTTAAATGCAAAACAAAGCTTGCAGAAAACCCCCACCAATACCCCACTTGTAAATCAAACACTGCAAACACCTCAAAACACATTCATCCCACCTCCTGATCTGAAAAACAATGTTGCAACACAGATCAAACTGCTCTCGCAGCAAGTACTGGACCTTTAATCAGGAAAAACAACAAGAGTGTTGAGCAATTTGTGCCCCTATCCTTTTGATAGGATTCTTACAATGGTACCATTCTCGAAGGGATTTGAAATCCCCAAATTCGACAAATATAATGGGATGGGAAACCCTTAAATCATGTCAGGGAGTTTCAAGTGCATTGCATGGAAGTTGCATATGATGACATGTATCTAATGTAACTATTTCCTCGGAGTCTGATTGGTCCTGCAATGGAATGGTTCTCTCGTCTACCCATAGGCATCATAACATTCTAGGAATTTGTGGACGCATTCCTCAAAAACTACACATTCAAAATGGGTACGAATGTTAGTGTGGAGGAACTATCAACACTCAAACAGGGGAAAGGAGAACTATTCACCTCCTTCTTGCAAAGATGGTGATCCAAGGCCAACCAGAGCAAGTGGACCATGCCAAAAGAGCAACAAGTTTGCACTATCATAGCCAATCTAGATGAAAATTTGGCGTTCTATCTAAAAATGCAATGCATTACAACATATGATCAATTGATCCCAAAGGCGCTCAATATCGAAAGAGCCCTCACTATGCAAGGGGGTGCATCTATATTTCCTGCACAACAGGATAATCGCCCATCCACCAGTTATAATGATAAACCTTGCACATGGTCAAGGAACAAAAATGTCACAAACAATGGAGTGGTTGATGCCAAGGTTGTCATCAGTGCTCCCAAGCAAAATATCCAAACCCATCATCAACCACAAAATCACAACCACAAAAGTATGCAAACCAATACGGTAGCACAATGACAACTGCCTCCAAAAAATCAAATCAATAACCTAAAAAATCAAGGAGGACAACCTCCCCAAAACAAGTATCCTCCCAAGTGGAAGTTCATAACCCTTGGGGAGTCAATCAAATCTATAATGAAGAAGCTAGCTAAAGAGAACCTTATCAAAATTTCAAATTTTGAGCAATGTGCAGAACCCATGACAAAACCACCATGGTACAATGAAAATCTCCTTTGTGATTTTCATAAAATCAAAGGGCATACAACCGCAAATTGCATGAGATTAAAAAACATCATCTAAGATCTTATTTTGGAAAAAATCATAAATGTCGAGCAACCCGCTGGAAATCAAGATCTCAAAATATACATGAATCTAATGCCTCATCACAATCAAGGAAATAACCAAGGGAACAATAAAGGGAAACACAAGTATGCCATTGCAAACCTTATATACAAAGACATCGTTGCATGCATAGATGAAATGGCCACTGTCATTAGCATCAAAGGAGCCAACGTTGATTGTGGAGTCACCACACGTGGTGGAAAGGTTACTATTGCAGGGGAATCACAGCCATCTAAGAACCTCGTCTCAAATCAAAAATCTATTCCCTATGATTATAACATCATTGACCAGCTAAAAAGAACCCCCGCTCAGATCTCTATCATGGAGTACTAAAAATTTCTACCACCCACAAGAAAATCCTTGATGAAGCATTATCTACATCCACTATCTCTACTAACCTTGATACGAAACAATTCTAGGCTAAGGTTGGTAACAACGTCACCCCAAATCTCCTCACCTTTTCCAATCAAGAATTTCCCGCCCAACCATCTCACAACTATGCACTTCACCTTAAACTCCTGGTTCACAAGAAAAAGGTCAAAAGGGTCTTGGTGGATGGAGGCATGAGCCACAATATTTGTTCACTTAAACTTATAAGAAACTTGGGAATCTCAGAAGACTCCATCGACAAAAATAAAGGCATTACCATAAGAGCATATGATGACTAGGAAAGGGTGTCTCAAGGAACTATCAAGATCCCAATCCAAGTACGACAAGCTACTATGGAAACCACATGTCAGGTCCTCAACCTTGATTTACCCTGCAATATCCTCTTGGGATGCCCATGGATCCATGGGATGAAGGCAGTCACCTCAACACTTCACCAATGTGTAAAATTCTCATACCAAAATGAAGAGGTCACAATACATGGTGATTCTGAGTCATTCGCCTATTGCAAAAACTTGGAAGCCAAGTTCTCTAAAGTTCCCCAAGTGCCAAAAAATGATGAAGGCCACTCCACTCCCTATATAGATCCATCTAACCTCACCTCCACTTCTACGACAGAGACACCTTCCATCCCTGACATATCCGACATCAAGCTCATGATCTAAGACAATGGGTGTGGAGATTACAGAAGGAAGAAAATTTATTTTGTTGTAGGAGAGTTACCTCAATCTCCTAGGTCACATGGGCAACCCCAACCAGTTGAAACACCTATCCACACTTTTAGGGTAGAACCTTATAGATTCCATTGTTGGGGGATCTAAGTCAGGAAAATCTGGACAAAAGAAACATTTCAAGCTCACTATACCAAGATGAAAGGCCTGCACCCACCCTACCCATGGATGAAGCTAGTAGAGGACTGCAAATGATGCTTGGTATGGGCTACAATAGAAATGAAAGTCTTGGAAGGAACAACGATGGACGATTGGATCCCATCATTGTAAAAAGATGAATAATAAATATTGGCCTTGGATGTACCCCTCTGAGTATAACCGTACGTGGTAGAGGTACCCCTATTAGAGCAGTTAGGACTCCCCCTCAGTTATCAGCTGCTGCCCTACGGTTACCAGTATCAACAGGTCTGCCCCTAGATAATTTCACGTTCGACATAACTGATGTATGTAGTAGTAGTGATGATGAGGATACCATAACCGGCCTACCCACAATTTTGAAGACTCCTCCTTACTAATGATTAGTGCCTCACATGTTGAGTCAAACTGCCAAACTCACAAAATAAACCTAGTTTACCCAGAACTCATTGATTATGACCAATGAGGACCACTGGTTCTAGACACATTCAAAAATGATGAGGCATTCTTAGAATTATTGGGATTACATGATACAGTACCATGCAAAGATCACAAAGCTAGATTCGACATCACACTGGACACACAGACCTATTATGGGGAGACGATTGAGTCCTTCAGTCGCAAAAGAAAAAAAATGAAAATAAGCTTAGGGTCATTGAGTGAAAACCACACAGTGGCACTCTCTAACCATAGAATAGTAAAAATAAAAGATGCATAAAATAGTGAAAACCTCTTTGAGGCGCCAGAGGATGAAGGATTCAATCTCCCCCCTACTACACTTCATCAAGAGAAATCAACAGTCCTAGCAAAACAGTGCAATCCTGTCAATCTGGGAACATAAGCAACACCACACATCACCTTCTATGTTGAGTCACTTCTCACAGAAGAACAAGAACTCTTAGCAAAATTCCTAAGAGAAAGAAAGGTGAACTTCGCATGGAATTATGTCGACATGTCGGGTCTTGATCTGAAAGTCATGGTTCATCATTTAGATGTCTACCCAGAGGCAAAGCTAGTAAGATAGAAGTTGAGAAAGATGTACCCTCAGATAGCCTTGCTAGTTAAGGTGGAATTACATAAACTCCTAGATGCCAGTTTTATACGCCCAATTGATTATCCAAAATGGGTGTCAAATCTTGTGCTAGTTTCAAAGCCAAATGGGGGCATCTGTATCTACACCGATTTTAGAGAAACAAAAAAAGTGTGTCCTAAGGATGAATTTCCACTACCCAACATTGATATGATAGTGGACATGATGGTCGAACACGAGATGCTATCACTGATGGATGGCTTCTAAGGGTACAACTAGATTATGGTAGCGAAGGAAGACCAGCATAAGACAACATTTTCATGTCCATGGAACACCTACTGCTGGAACATGATGCCATTTGGGCTAAAGAATGTGGGAGAAAGATATCAAGGGCCATGACACTAATTTTTCATGACATGATTCACAAAAATTTGGAAGATTATGTGGATGACACATTGGCCAAGTTAAGGAAAAGACAGGATCACATAGCAGCTCTAAGTGCCATCTTTGATAGATTGGAGAAATACAAGGTTAGACTTAACCCCAAGAAATGTGTCTTTGGGGTGCAATCAGGAAAAATTCAAGGATATATAGTATCAATGAGAGGAATAGAAGTGGATCCCTCCAAAGTCAAGGCGATCCTCAACATGGAAGCACCCAAGACACTAAAACAACTCAGAGGCCTATAGGGAAGGCTCCAATCCATCCGAAGATTCATAGCACAGCTGGCAGATAAACAGATCCCATACTCCCACCTAATCCACAAAGGAGTAACATACAACTGGAATGACAAGTGTCACCAGACATTTAGTAAAATCAAAGAATATCTACTAATGCCACCAATGTTAATGCCACCTACTCTAGGAAAACCACTGATTCTATACATTTCAACAACCATGGCAGCTCTTGATGCTCTATTAGCTCAACACAATGAAAATGGAAGAGAAAGAGAAATATACTATATTAGCAGAACTATGGTGGGACACGATCTAAACTATAATCCTATCAAAAAATCTTGTCTAGTAGTTGTATTTGCAGCACAAAAATTCAGACACTACATGTTGGCTCACCAAATCAAGCTGATTGCAAAGATAGATCCTCTCAAATACCTGCTTTCTAGAGCTACTCTGACAGGATGGACAGTGAAGTGGGTCATTATATTGATGGAACATGGCATTGAATATGTGGAGTGCAAGGCCATCAAGGGACGAGCAATTACAGAAAAGCTACCAGAGGCTCCTATTTATGCAGAGAACCCACTTATGTCAGAATTCCCAGATGAATCAATATTCATTCTAAGTGTTGCAGACCACTGGAAGATGTATTTTGATGGATATTGCATGCAAAACAGATCAGGAGCAGGAATTTTCTTCATAACTCCCCAAGGAGACTGCATACCCAAATCTTACAAACTGTCATTTCCATGCACGAATAACATAGCAAAGTATGAGGCTCTTGTCATCGGCATAAGGATTGCATTACAATCGAAGATCAAGGCTTTAAAGGTATATGGGGACTCTCAGCTCATAATCAATCAGGTAAACAATGAATATCAGACAAAGGATGAAAAAATGACTCCATACAAGAAGTTAGTCGAGAGACTCAAAGAGTCATTCAATGATATAACATTTGAACAGTTACCTAGAGAAAACAACAAAGCAGCAGACACAATGGCGACAATAGGATCACTCTTGGAAATCCTGCGCAACATCCCAAAGCAAGAATTCCTGGTAGAGCAGCTTCTTGTACCAGCATTCAAGGTACCAGAGTTTGAATTCGTGTGCAAAATCATTGGTCTCGGTAATCCCTGGTATCACGACATCTATACCTACCTGAGAATAGGAGTCCTCCCAACTGACATTACCCCAAACCTTAAACGAGCCTTTCTCAAAAGGTCCTTACATTTTTTTATCCTAGGAGAAACCCTCTATCATAGAAGAATTGAAGGAACCCTATTGCGTTGCTTAAATCTTGAGGAAGACCTAACTGCTCTAACTGAGGTCCATAATGGCATTTGCAGTTCAAACTCAAGTGGTATAACTTTGGCTAAGAAACTACTGAGGACTGGGTACTACTGGCCAACAATGGAAAGAGAGGCACATGACTTTGTCACAAATTGTTTATAGTGCCAGCAACATGGGGACATTATCCATGCACCAACTCAAGAGCTTCATTTGATTGTTACATCTTGGCCCTTTTCACAATGGGGGCTCGACCTCATCAGCAAAATCACACCCACCTCATCCAACGGCCACAAATTCATCATCACTGTCATGTAGTACTTTAAAAAGTAGGTCAAAGCCATTCCCATGACCTACATAACGAGAAAGCAAATATCCAAGTTCATCCTAAACTACCTCATTTGTCAATATGGTGTCCCCCAAGCTATTATCTCAAATAATGGGACACCTTTCAAAAACTAGGATGTTCGTGACTTATGTGAAAAATTCAATATCCAACAACACTTTTCCACTCCAAACTATACCCAAGGCAATGGCCAAGCAGAGGCCACTAATAAAACCATCTTGAAAATCCTTAAGAAGACAGTCAATGACATTGGCCGTGACTGGCATCTGTAGCTAAATCCCACCTTATGGGCCTATCACACCAGCATCCGCACACCAACAGGCGCCACCCCATTCTCCCTGGTCTAAGGATCAGAAGCCATCCTCCCAATCAAGATCGAGCTCCCATCATTAAGGATATCACTGAAAAACCTCATTACAGATGAGGAATATCAGGTTTCAAAGTTAAATGAACTAGAGTTATTAGATGAATGGTGCATGGATGCCCTCAACCATCTACAAGTCTATTAGAACTGCCTAAAGCGCAGCTATAACAAGAAGATCAGGAGACACACCTTCCAATTTGGCGAACTTGTGCTAAAGGAAAACCAGAAGAATGTACCAAATCTAGAAAGCAAAGGAAAATTTGAGCTCAAATAGTTAGTACATTTCATCATCACAACAAGCTATAATTCAGGAGCCTACCAGTTATCAACATTAAAAGGAAAACCCCTGTAGGAGCCCCTGAACAACTCCCATCTCAAAACGTTTTATGCATATTTCTAAGGTCAGTTTGTCCTACCTTTATTGAAGTAGTCTATCCATCACATTGGGGGCATGTTCCTATACCTACATTGAATCGAATTCGTGTATATACTTGAGAACTTCCTTAAAATTAAAAAAATTAAAAACATTCAGAAAACAAAAAATCCACAAAAACATCCAAATCATATCAAAATCCAAAACATGTCAAAAATCTAAAAAATAAAAAATAGAGTCATCTTGTTGAACTACGTTGTCTCTGAGCTGGAATGTAGGCAATGTTGATCTTTGATCATCCCCCGAGACACCCTAGGTCAATCCTTTAGGCATCCATTACAATCTGGCAATCCGTTTTCCCATCGGTATCATCATCGAATCAAGTCTGTCGTAAGTTGAACTACGTGGTCTCTGCATGTATAACGTAGGCAAAGCTAATCTATTGATCAGCTCTCGAGACCCCTAGGATAGGTCTTTAAGTCAGTCTCTTGGTCAAAAATATTGAAAATACTAAAAACATTTGTAAAAAATCTCAAAATCCGAAAATCAAAACAACCTCAAAACATTTCAAAACACCAAAAACATCCAAAAATTTGAAAAATCCAAAATGGTGCCCCCGTCTCATCTCGTTTTCACCCACAATAATCACCGCTCATAATAAATCAATCATCACCTTCATCCTTTCGTGATTCAATCGGAAGCAAGTCTAGCAGGTTCAAAAGTGAACACCTAATCGTCAAAGTCTCAAGTCTAGGTCAGTAAGCAAGCAAGTTGATCAACTTGGAGTATCAATAGATTATCATCCAATCAATATCATTAAAACCCTGATCACAACATTTCCTAAGATACATCCTTCCTACACTAGACATCAACATCAAATATCACCTTAGTTTAGTCTTGGCTAGCGGTATGAAGAACATTAGCTTGTTTATTTACTTTATTTGGTCTTTTTGACTTATCTTATTTTGTGCTCATTCCAAGGACCTCTAAATGATGCCTAAATAAAACAGGTTTAGAGAGAAAGGAATGGGGCAACGATAATTATCTTTTTTATCTACTATAATTTTTTGATACTCTTGTAAAATAACTTGGTCATGCATGCTTTGTTGGTTTGTAGAGAGGGTGTTTTAGGTATCTTGTTGACCACATAGGAAGGCTTGCTTTTCTATGTTTTGGTTTGAGATGTTTAGAATGTTTGAACTACATCCTAAATAAGGTTTTATATGTTAAGTGTGAACAGGAATACTCCTATCTGATTGTCGAGTCAAAGTCCATCACACTAGGTACAACGTCATTCTGGGCCTTTATACCTTGATGCATCGCGCCTACATGTGTTATCGAACATAAAGTAATTGGCTCTTTCAAAATCCCAACTCCTGGTAAGAAAATCATCATCATTATCATCGTTAATAATGTAAGGCTTGTTGGATCTCCTTTCTTATATCTTTACTAAGATTTCTATCCAATATTGGTGTGTTGTATCAAAATATACACGAGGCTACCCATGGTCGATGACTGTCTATACATCATCAAAAATTTCTACATCGAAGAATTATCTTTCATCCTCTGATCAATAGAACCGATCCTCTCGCATTTTATCATGACATCGATCGAAAAATTGAACATTTTTGCTCTATCTCTTGAGGGGGTAACATATCAGCATAATCCTTTCATTGGGGCAACAGTGGGGCATTCGAAAAAATTGAGAAATTTTGAACTTTGATCACAAGAGTTTATTCTTTGAAAAAATGCAACAAGTGCATTGCTTCAAAGAGGGGAGAAATGTAGAAATGCAAAATATACATGCACTTGATCCTGATCTTACTAACATCAGTTTATCCTATATCATCTCCTTTAATAATCAATTTAATTAAATAATCTTTATCTGATTAAATTCATCATATTCCCTCTCTTAATTAAGTAAATCAAATTTATCTAATTAAGTCATTCTCCTCTATTAATTAAACAAATAATTTTGTTTAATTAACCCTCATGTCCCTCTTTAATTAAATAATTCATTGTATTTAATTAAATCCCTAAAATATTCTTATTAAATTGAATAAATTAAACCTTATTTAATTTAATCTAATATTGTCCCATTTAGTTAAATAAATCAAAGCATTTATTTATTTAAATCTTTCTTCATAATTCTTGATTTGAATTAACTCATAAATTCAAGTCAAAGTTGTCACATCTCCTAATTCCTCATTACATTAATTAATCTTTGATTAAATTAATCTTAAACTATGTCCCATCCTCTAGCTTTTACCACTTGCACATGAAAATAGATTTAATTCATTTATTAAATCTCTATTTTCCCTCACATGGCATAAAAGGGGAATATTCCCTCAAATTTGAATTCAAATCCAAGTGGAATTAGTCCTTCAAACAAGGCATTTATTTCACCTTACAAGCCCTTTTGTCTTGAGCCAAGTGTCCATAACACCATTTTCTTCCCTCTCCAACAAGTCATTTCACTAATTTTAAATTCCAGCTAATATCATTTATTGGCACTTTGATCAAAATGTGCACAACCTTCCTTCATTCACATCTTGACAAGTGGCACTTGGCCATTAGGTGTTGAATGATCCCACATTGCTCAATCTTCCAATTTGAAATCTATAAATAAGAGGTTCTTCTCCTCAATCTTCATCCACAACTTAGAGCAAAGTTACTCTCTTCACATTGAGAGCTAATTTTATCCATTTCATATCAAATGTTCACCATTTTCATGGTTTCATAGCAAGGTTATGCCAAAATTTAATCAAGGAGATTCAATCATCTACAAATCTTTATCAAATCTTGCATAGGAGTTGGGAAAGGGCCAATTTCTACACATAATTGGCACCAATTCCCCCATGGGATCAAGAGTTTGCATATTAGAATAGGATTTCATTGCTTTCTTTATTCATTTCTTCATTTTCTTTCCTATTTCAGTATTGTAGATGGATTTCACGGGGAATCTTAGTTCTAACTTGCATATGAAACTAATTGTGTGTTTGTTTGTCATGTTTGTGCAGGTCCAAGATTGAGGTTCACATTTTGGCGCTAGAAGGAGGGAATAAATTACAAATCTAACATGTTTTTTTAAAATTTCGCTATTTTTCAAAAGTTTTGTTCGTTAATCCTCATTATAGCGCATCTATGGTATCTTCTGACACATCTGACCTTTGTTTTAGCGCATGTGACAGCTATTTTAGCGCATCTGACACCCGTTTTAGCACATCTGACACCTGTTTTAGCGCATTTGGCACCTATTTCAATGCATCTAACACTGTTTTAGCGCATCTGACCTCTATTTTAGTGCCTCTAAGCATTCTTTTAGCACATATAAGAACTGTTTTAGTGCATAGATCTTTGTTTTAATGCTTTTATAGTTAGTTTTAAAATGACAATATCATGGTCATACAAAGGTATTTTTTGAATTTTTTTTTTTGAAATGGGGTAAAATTTCATAAGCTATGCAATGGTGTAGGTGTTTCTCAGTTTTATTAGAGTTAAAATTTTCAATTTTACATCTAAAGTCAAACCACACTATAACTTGGTCTAAGTTTTAGGATTTTTATGCTTAATGATTCATCTAACCCTTATATCTTCTTGTTTTTTGATCTCATCTAACATTTTGAGCACTTTTACAGGTTAGGAAATAAAAAAGGGGAGGAGGAAACAAAAGCAAAGATTCTTATGACATCATTTCTCTATTGTATCAAGTGTCTTTAGACACTCTTGGAAGCAATTATAATTCCAAGTTTAAAGATTTTATCTCTTCAAGCTTTTAGGACTCTATAGATTTCCATTTGTGCTCTAAAAAGAACAAGACAAAAGGATTAAAAAGAACCTTAGGCAAATTTACTAGATTTTGTTTAAAGGTTAACAATTGAACAAACAACATTCACTTTTCTTTTTGGTGCTTAAAAATAATTCATTATTGCTTTGAAGGATTTCAAACGAACATGTGCTCTTGTGTCTTGTAATCTTTTTTGCAAAGTAATTTCATTTTAAAAGGAATATGTGCTTCTCTCGCGCTTCATGGTGATTTTGAGAATCAAAAGTCTTTTTGGTGACATTAAGTTGCATAAAAGATTGCCTCCACATTTCAATTTGGGTACCTAAAAAATTGAACCGATCTTGCAAGTGTGAGTGTGGCATATTGCGAGTGTTCTCCCTTTATTTTCAACGAAGGTCGTTTGAACTACGGGATATGCTTGCTTTCTTTTGTTTATCTTAGCGAGCCTGCCTTGTGGGAAAAAGTAATCACCCAAGGGAACGAACCAACCAGGAACACACTAAATCCAAGCGACTTCCACCCAAGATATAAGTGTGGATATTGGAATAAAGGCCAATATCACAAGGATTATTCTGACGAGAAGGGCAGCAATGGTCTCTCACTGTACTGGATAGTCCCCCACAAACAAAATGCCCACATTAAAATCTCTTGTTTAGAAAATGCCAAAATCCTATCTTTTTTTTGGTGCAAAAGGTCATGTCCTTTGAAGCAACCCCACATATACATGCAATTATGTTGTAGAGATGAAAAGTATGTCATGGGAGATTCATGGGTACTGATGCTTGATTGACCTAAGAAGCGAGTGCACTATAAGGGGGAGCTAGTGTGGTCAAGCATCTAATCATTTGCACTGAATATGCGTAGCTGGATTCATCCAAGTGGAAACCCAACAAATATTGTCTTTTCAACCTAGGGATGTGCATATCATTGAAATCAAAACACTTTGCTTAAATCTAAAAAATTGGGAAACAAACATTAACAAAGGCTTCAAAATTTCAAACCCTTTGGGGGAAACAAATACCCTTAACGAAGCCATGTGCTCTTGCTTGCCCTAGGGATTCAATCCTTAGAGGTTTATAAGTGTTTGGGTTTAATCATCATTTGTTTACACTAAAGTAAACAAATAAGAAATGTTTTCCTTGATTTCCTCAACTTTCCACATAATGGACCTTGTGGGATGAGAATAAATTAGGACATTAGACATTTAGTTTGAAATTTTAATCAAGAAATTTTCTATGATAAAAAGAACTCATTAAACAAATGTTAAGACAATTGAACCCCACACATGTGTTCCTTTAAATGATTTGCTACAAAATCAAAATTCAGAAACCAAGGTTCAAAAAGCTTAGTCCAAAAGCCCATGAAAAGCGTCTATCTATGCTTCTTGAAGTTAGAGAAATATTGATATATAATTTCTACAAGAAGGCTTCAAAGAACAACCCAAGTTTGTATAAGTTCTATTATCAACAAAATCTGACTCTTTTCAAAGATTTTCTTTTCTCACATAGGAAGTATAGCATGTTCTTCAATACCAAGGTCTTGTAAGAAAGAGTCCTATCTAGGTCAACTCTAGAATCAAAATCATCACTCTCATCCATCCCTCAATCAATCAAAATCAAATCCCATTTCACCTACAAACTCTTGAAAAATTTGTAACATCATTCATTCTAAACTTATAGGAAAAATCAACATCACCTTGTTTGACTTAATACACTTAGTCAAAATATCAACCCTCTTGCACGAATTTACCTCTAGGATAACACAACTTCCTAAGGTTTACAAGTTCATAATCACTTCATTTGGCTTAATACACTTAGTCAAATCACCTTCTTGAACGTGTTTTCTCTAGGATAACACAACTTCCTAGGGTTTACAAGTTCATTATCATCTTGTTTGGCTTAATACACTTAGAGAAACTATCCTTAAATCAAAACCAAATCAATTCAAGCCCTATAAATTTTAGCATCCCCCCCAAGTTTCTTCAAGATTTTCATTCATCTGCATCATCCATCTTCCATTTATCTCATCCCCATCATCACTTTTCATCCTTAGACTTTCCTAGTTCTTCTCCTTTTGTGCCTAGGATTAAGATCAAACGATCTTTATTTTATTGTTCAAACAAGATCACAACACAAGAGGAACATGGAAATGACTAAGGAAACATCAACTTCAAGTGACCTAAGTCAAATGACTCCTGAAATAAACCTTGCAAGATCAAGCAACCCTCCAAACAACTCCTCCTTTCCATCACAAAACCCTCAAGAGGAGGGTCATGTAGAGGAAATCACCAACAATGACTTGGGAATGATGCAAGAGGAAATAATTGAAATGGTTCAGAATCTTGAGAATCATAGAATCATCAATGCCATGTTGAAACTCAATCCCTCTCTATATATACATGTGTTAATGAAAGAAGGGGCTAAACTCCCTTCTGACTTTGACGTGAGTACCAATATGGAAAGGCCTCTTGCGAGCATACCCCCAATATCACTTCCAAACATCACTCAGGATATTCCCCAAATCATTTCAACAATCGCTTCAACCCTTCCATTTGTTAACAAGGAAAGCGCCATGCTTCACGAAATCCAAAAGCATCGCCTTGTAAACAATAGAGAAATGAATATCAACGCCACACCAGATAACTCTATCCCAATAAATTCATTACACCCGTATGTTCCACTTACTTTCCATAATCATGCAAACTCGTCCTCATTTCATGCAATGCCAATCTATCTATTGAATATACAAACTTCTCTCCCCATAATTTCACAAGGAGAAGGTGGGTTATTCATGTCAGGGGGACTCATTGATCCTTCCTCGTCATCACTTTTCCAAGGGAACACACCACCATTCCCTCCATTACCTCTGACATCCATATCATCTTTTGGGTTGGTCCTTCCCTGCTACCCGCCACTAATCTACCAAACCAAAGCAATCTAAGCATCACATCAGATCCCCTCATCTTGCCATCAGTATCGCAACAACAGATGGAAACCATTCAAGCAACTGCAACGGCCAACACATCCACCATTCCCCAAATCTCTCAAAGCATGGTTTCCCAAGGACCAAGCATCCCGATCACACCTTCCACAACCCAAACCTCGATCACCAACACAACCCTTCCGCTCATCACAATGATCAACACCATTCCCAATCCACCACCAATTCCATGAAAAGCTAACATGACGAATTCATTCATCACCATGATTCAGAAACTTCAAAAAGCCACCCACCAAAGGGTACTTCAACAAAACCAACAAGTTGCATAGTTGGATGCTCAGCAAGCGCAAGCGTAATTAGCCACCCAACAAGCCGCTCAAGCTCCACAATCCCAACAAGCACATTCTCAAGCTCAAACCTAGCACCAGGCCTAGCAGGCGCAAACACAGTACCATGCACAACTGCAAGCAATCTATCAACAAGCATACCAACAAGCCCTACAAGATTTCCAAGCAAAATAGCAAGCTAAAAAACAAGCTTTGTTGGCACAACAACAACTAGACCAACAAAAAAAAAAATTCACGCAACAACAGCTAGACCAACAACAAGATTTGTTGGCACAACAACAGCTAGACCAACAAATAAGTTTTGTGGGAACAACAACAACAAAACCAACAAAAATCTTTGTTAGACCAACAACAACATGACCAACAACAAGCGTTGTTGGTACAAATAAAATCATATTAGCAGGACTTAAACGCATAGCAAAGCTTGCAAAAAACCCCCACCAATACCCCATTCATCAATCAAACACCGCAAACACCTCAAAACACATTCATCCCACCTCCTGATCCGCAAAATGATGTTGTAGAAAAGATCAAACTCCTCTCGTAGCAAGTACTAGACCTTCAATCAGGAAAATAAATAAGAACGCCAAGCAATTTGTGCCCCTATCCTTTTGATAGGATTCTTACAATGGTACCATTCCCAAAGGGATTTTAAATCCCCAAATTCGATAAATATAATGGGATGGGAAACCCTGAAAATGACGTCAGGGAGTTTCAAGTGCATTGCATGGAAGTTGCATATGATGACACGTATCTAATGCAACTATTTCCTTGGATTCTGACTAGTCCCCCCATGGAATGGCTCTCTCATCTACCCACACGCATCAAAACATTCCAGGGAATTCTAGATGCATTCCTCAAAAACTATGCATTCAACATGGGTACAGATGCTAATCTTGAGGAACTATCAGCACTCAAATAGGGGAAAGGAGAGATATTCACCTCATTCTTCCAAAGATGGTGATCCAAAGCCAACCAGAGCAAGTGGACCATGCCAGAAGAGCAACAAGTTTCCACTATCATAGCCAATTTGGATAAAAACTTGGAATTCTATCTAAAAATGCAATGCATTACAACATATGATCAATTGATCCCAAAGGTGCTCAATATCGAAAGAGCCCTCCCTACTTGAGGGGGCACATCTATGTTTCCTACACGACAAGATAATCATCCATCCACCAATTATAACGATAAACCTCACACATGATCAACCACAGAATCATAACCTCAACAATATGCAAACCAATACGGTAGCACAACAACAACCGCCTTCAAACAATCAAATCAATAACCTAAACAATCAAGCAAGATGACCTCCCCAAAATAAGTATCCTCCCAAGCGAAAGTTCACAGCCCATGGGGAGTCAATCGAATCTATAATGAAGAAGCTGGTTAAAGAGAACCTTATCAAAATTTCTACTTCTGAGCAATATGCAGAACCCATGACAAAACCACCATGGTACAACAAAAATCTCCTTTGCGATTTTCATAAAATCAAAGGGCATACAACCGCAAATTGCATGAGATTAGAAAACATCATCCAAGATCTTATTGAGGACAAAATCATAATTGTCGAGCAACCCGTTGGAAATCAAAATCTCAAAATATACACGAATTCAATGCCTAATCACAATCAAGGAAATAATCAAGGAAACAATCAAGGAAATAACCAAGTGAACAATAAATGGAAACACGAGTATGCTAGTACAAACCTTATATACGAAGACATCATCGCATAAATAGATGAAATGGCCACTGTCATTAGCGTCAAAGGAGCCAATGCTAATTGTGTAGTCACCACATGCGGCAGAAAGGTTACTATTGTGGGTGCATCACAACCATCTAACACACCCATCTCAAATCAGAAAGCTATTCCCTATGATTATAACGTCATTGACCAGCTAAAAAGAACCCCCACTCAGATCTCTATCATGGAGTTACTAAAAATTTTTGCCGCCACGGGAAAATTCTTGATGAAGCATTATCTACGTCTATTTTCTCTGCTAACCTTGATACGGAACAATTCCAGGCTATGGTTGGTAACATTGTCACCCCAAATCTCCTCACCTTTTTTGATCAAGACTTTTTGGCCCAGCCATCTCACAACCGTGCACTTCACCTTCAAGTCTTGGTTCACAAGAAAAAGGTCAAAAGGGTCTTGGTGGATGGAGATGTGGGCCTCAATATTTGTTTGGTTAAAATTATAAGAAACTTGGGAATCTCAATAGACTCCATCGACAAAAACAAAGGCATTTCCATCAGAGCATATGATGACCAGGAAAGAGTGTCTCAAGGCACTATCAAGTTCTTAATCCAAGTAGGGCCAACTACTATGGAAACCACATGTCAGGTCCTCGGCCTTCATTTAACCTACAATATCCTCCTAGGATGCCCATGGATCCATGGAATAAAGGCGGTCACCTCAAAATTTCACCAATGTGTAAAGTTCTCATACCAAAATGAAGAGGTCACAATACATGGTGATCTTGAGCCATTTGCCTATTGCAAAAAATTGGAAGCCAAGTTCTATAAATTTCCCCAAGTGCCAAAAAATGATGAAGGCCCCTCCACTCCCTATATAGATCCATCTAACCTCACCTCCACTTCTACGATAGAGACACCTTCCATCCCCGACATATCCGACATCAAGCTCATGATCCAAGACAATAGGTGTGGAGATTATAGAATGAAGAAAAGTAATTTTGTTGTAGGAGAGTTACCTCAATCTCCTAGGTCACATGGGAAACCCCAACCAGTTGAAACACCTGTCCACACTTTTAGGGTAGACCCTTATAGATTCCACTATTGGGGGGATCTAAGTCTAGAAAATGTGGATGAAAGATACATTTCAAGCACGCTATACCAAGATGAAAGGCTTGCACCCACCCTACCCATGGATGAAGCTAGCAGAGGACTGCAAATGATGCTTGGTATGGGCTACGAGAGAAGTGAAAGCCTTGGAAGGAACAACGATGGACAACTGGAGCCCATCATTGTAGAAAGATGAATGAGAAATATCGGCCTTGGATGTACCCCTCTGAGTATGACATAGATGGTAGAGGTGCCCCTATTAGAGTAGTCAAGACTCCCCCTCAGTTATCAGCAACTGCCCTACGGTTACCAGTATCCACAGGTCTGCTCCTAGATAATTTCACCTTTGACATAACTGATGTCTATAGTATTAGTGATGATGAGGATACCATAACCAGCCTACCCACACTTTTTGAAGACTCCTTCTTACTCATGATTAGTGCCTCACCCTTTGAGTCAGACTGCCAAACTCACAAAATAAACCTAGTTTACCCACAACTCATCGATTACGACCAACGAGGACCACCGGTTCTAGAGACATTCAAAAATGATGAGGCACTCTCAGAATTCTTGGAATTATGAGATACAATACCATGCAGAGATCATAAAGTTGGATTCGAAATCACACTAGACACACAGGCCTATTATCGGGAGATGTTTGAGTCCTTCAGTCGCAAAAGAAAAAAAATGAGAATAAGCTTAGGGTCATTGAGTGAAAACCACACTGTGGCACTCTCTAACCATAGAATAGTAAAAATAAAGGATACATCCAACCATGAAAACCTCTCTGAGGTGCCAAAGGATGAAGGATTCAATCTCCCCCCTACTACACTTCATCAAGAGAAATCAGTAGTCCTAGTAGAACGGTGCAATCCTGTCAATCTGGGAACAGAAGCAATGCCACACATCACCTTCTACGTTGAGTCACTTCTCATGGAATAACAAGAACTCTTAGCAGCATTCCTAGGAGAAAGAAAGGTGAACTTCGCATGGGCTTATGCCAACATGCCAGGTCTTGATCCGGAATTTGTGGTTTATCATTTAGCAGTCTACCCAGGGGCAAAGCCAATAAGACAAAAGTTGAGAAAGATGCACCCTCAAATAGCCTTGCTAGTCAAGGTGGAATTACATAAACTCCTAGATACTGGTTTTATACACCCAATTGATTATCTAGAATGGGTGTCAAATCTTGTGCTAGTTTCAAAGTTGAATGGGGGCATCCGTATCTACACCAATTTTAGAGACCTAAACAAAGTGTGTCCTAAGGATGACTTTCCACTACCCAACATTGATATGATAGTGGTTATGACAGTCTGACACGAGATGCTATCATTGATGGATGGCTTCTCAGGGTACAACCAGGTTATATAGGAAAGGAAGACCAACATAAGACATCGTTTACATGTCCATGGGGCACCTACTACTGGAAAATGATGCCATTTGAGATAAAGAATGCAGGAGCAACATATCAAAGGGTCGTGATAGTAATTTTTCATGAAATGATTCACAAAACTATGGAAGATTATGTGGATGATATATTGGCCAAGTCAAGGAAAAGACAGTATCACATAGCAGCTCTAAGTGCCATCTTTGATAGATTGGAGAAATACAAGGTTAGACTTAACCCCAAAAAATGTGTCTTTGGGGTGCAATTAGGCAAACTCCTGGGATATATAGCATCAATGAGAGGAATAGATTTAGATCCCTCCAAGGTCAATGCGATCCTCGACATGGAAGCATCCAGGACACTAAAACAGCTTAGAGGCCTACAAGGAAGGCTCCAATCCATTCGTAGATTCATAGCGCAATTGGCGGATAAATAGATCCCATACTCTGACCTACTCCACGAGGGAACAACATATAAGTGGGGTGACAAATGTGACCAGGCGTTTATTAAAATTAAAGAATATCTACATATGCCACCAGTGTTAATGCCACCTACTCAAGTAAAACCACTGATTCTATACATTTAAGCAACCATGGAAGCTCTTGGTGCTCTATTAGCTCAACACAATGAAAATGGAAGAGAGACAAAAATACACTATATGAGTAGAACTATGGTGGGACACAACCTAAACTATACTCCTATCAAAAAATCTTGTCTAGTAGTTCTATTTGCAGGACAAAAATTCAGACACTACATGTTGGCTCACCAAATCAAGTTGATTGAAAAGATAGATCCTCTCAAATACCTGCTTTCTAGAGCTACTCTCATAGGACGGATAGCGAAGTGGGTCATGATATTGATGAAACACAACATTGAATATGTGGAGCGGAAGGCCATCAAGGGACAAGAAATTGCAGATCAGCTAGCAAAGGCTCCTATTTATTCAGAGGACTCACTCATCTCAGAATTCTCAGATGAATCAATATTCAATCTAAGTGTTGTAGACCACTAGAAGATTTATTTTGATGGATCTTACACGCAACACGGATCAGGAGCAGGAATTTTCTTCATAACTCCCCAAGGAGACTGCATACCCAAATCTTACAAACTGTCATTTCCATGCACAAATAACATAGTAGAGTATGAGTCTCTCATCATCAGCTTAAGGATTGTAGTACAATGGCATATCATGGATTTAAAGGTATATGGGGTCTCTCAGCTTGTAATCAATTAGGTAAACAATGAATATCAAGCAAAGGATGACAAACTAACTCCATACAAGAAGTTAGTCGAGAGCCTCAAAGAGTCATTCAATGATATCACATTTGAACAGTTACCTAGAGAAAACAACATAGCAGTAGATGCAATGGTGACAATGGGATCACTCTTGGAAATCTTGCGCAATGTCCCAAAGCAAGAATTCTCGGTAGAGCAGCTTCTTGTACCAGCATTCGAGGTACCAGAGTCTGAATTCATCTGTGAAATCATTGGTCCTGGTGATCCTTGGTATCACGACATCCATACCTACCTGAGAATAGGAGTCCTCCCAACTGACATTACCCCAAACCTTAAATGAGACTTTTTCAAAAGGTCCTTATGTTTTGTCATCCTAGGAGAAACCCTCTATGATAGAAGAATTGAATGAACCCTATTGCCTTGCTTAAATCCTCAGGGAGACCTAACTGCTCCGACTGAGGTCCACAATGGCATTTGTGGTTCACACTCAAGTGGTATAACTTTGGCTAAGAAAATGTTGAGGACCGGATACTTCTGGCCAACAATGGAAAGAGAGTCACATGACTTTGTCAGAAAGTGTTTATAGTGCTAGTAGCATGGGGACCTTATCCATGCACTAGCTCAAGATCTTCATCCTATTGTTACACCTTGGCCCTTTTCAAAATGGGTGCTCGATCTCATCGGCATAATCACACCCACCTCATCCAATGGCCAAAAATTCATCATCACCACCACAGAGTACTTTACAAAGTGGGTCGAAGCCATTCCCATGACCTAGATAATGGGAAAGTAGATATCCAAGTTCATCCTGAACTACCTCATTTGTTAGTACGGTGTCCCCCAAGCTATTATCTCAGATAATGGGACACATATCAAAAACTAGGATGTTCGTGACTTATGTGAAAAATTCAATATCCAACTTTACTTTTCCAATATGTACTATCCCCAAGGCAATAGCCAAGTAGAGGCCACCAATAAAACCATCTTGAAAATCCTTAAGAAGATAGTCAATGACGCTGGTCGTGACTGGCATCTGCAACTAAATCCTACCGTATGGGCTTATCGCACCAGTATCTACATGCCAATAGGTGCCACCCCATTCTCCCTGGTCTATGGATTAGAAGTCATCCTCCCAATCAAGATCGATCTCCAAATATTAAGGATATCACTGTAAAACCTCATTACAGATGAGGAATATCGGGTTTCAAGGTTAAATGAATTGGAGTTATTAGATGAATAGTGCATGGATCCCCTCAACCATCTATAGGTCTATCAAGACTGCCTAAAGCATAACTACAACAAGAAGATTAGGAGGCACACCTTCCAAGTTAGCGAAATTTTGCTAAAGGAGAACTAGAAGAATGTGCCAAATCCATAAAGCAAGGGCAAATTTGAGCCCAACTAGTTGGGACCTTTCATCATCAAACAAGTTATAATTTAGAAGCCTACCAATTATCAATACCAGAAGGTGAACCCCTGTAGGAGCCCCTAAAAACCTCCCATCTCAAAAAGTTTTATGCCTAAAATATTGCAAGGTATAAAACCAAAAAGTACAAAAAAATCAAAAAATGTCCTGTAAAATTGGTCACCCTGATGAAATCTTGGCAAACAAGCATCTTGGTGGCAACAAAAAAATACAAAAAGAGAAAATCCAAAAAAGAAAAAAAATGATAAAAAACAGTAAAGAAAAAAATCGTCCTCTAGTGAAAACCACTTCGATGGTGCTCTAGACAAGTACCTTGGTGAAAACCTGGAAAACAGGTGCCAAATGTAAATAAAGCACTCTCCATCCACTAGGATCTTCATGGCCTATTCCTCGCACTCACTTATCCATTAAATTCCATCTATCCTTCTACCATTTGTTCGTATCCATACCATAGCTTGATCTTGTGTTTGTATCATGTTCCACCCTAGTACTACTTGGCATATTTCTAAGGTCAATTTTTCCTACCTTTATCGAAGTAGTCTATCACATCACGTTGGGGGCATGTTCCTATGCCTACATCAGATTGGATTTGGGTATATTCTTGAGATCTTCCTTAAAATCAAAAAATTCAAAAACATTAAAAAAACCAAAAATCCAAAAAACATTCAAATCATATCAAAATTCAAAACATGTCAAAATTTTAAAAAATAAAAAATAGATTCATCTTGTCAAACTACATCATCTTTGAGCTTGAACATAGGAAAGGTTGATCTTTGATCATCCCTCTGGACACCTTAGGTCAGTCCTTTAGGCATCCGTCGTAATCTGGCAATCCGTTTGCCCATCAGTATCATCATTGAATTGAGTCTGTTGTAAGTCAAACTACGTGGTCTCTGCTTGTATAACGTAGGCAATGATAATTTTTTGATTAGCTCCCAAGAACCCTAGGATAGGTCTTCAAGTCAGTATCTTGCTCAAAAATCTTGAAAATACCAAAAAAAATTGTAAAAAATCTCAAAATTTAAAAATTAAAATAGCCTCAAAACATTTCAAAACACCAAAAACATCCAAAAAATTGAAAAACCCAAAATGGTGCACCCATCTCATCTCGCTTTCACCCACAATAATCATCGCTCATAATAAATCAATCGTCGCCTTCATCCTTTCATGATTCAGTCGGAAGCAAGTCTAGCAGGTTCAAAAGTGAACACCTAATCACCAAAGTCTCAAGTCTAGGTCAATAAGCAAGCAAGTTGATCAACTCAAAGTATCAATAGGTTATCAGCCAATCAATCTCATCAAAACCCTGATCACAACATGTCCTAGGATGCATCCTTCCTACACTGGACATCAGCATCAGGTATCACCTTAGTTTAGTCTTGGCTAGTGGTACGAAAATCATTAGCTTGTTTGTTTATTTTATCTAGTCTTTTTGACTTATCTTATTTTAAACTCATTCCAAGTACCTCTCAATGATGCCTAAACAAAACAAGTTTAGAGAGAAAAGAATGGGGCAATGATCATTATCTTTTTTATCTATTGTACTTGTTGGATACTCTTGTAAAATAACTTGGTCATGTGTGCTTTGTTGGTTTGTATAGAGGGTGTTTTAGGTATTTTGTTAACCACATAAGAAGGCTTGATTTTCTATGTTTTGGTCTGAGATGTTTAGAATGTCTGAACTACATCCTCAATAAGGTTTTCTATGCTAAGTGTGAACAAGAATACTCCTATATAATTTTTGAGTCAAATTCCATCACACTAGATACATCATCCTAGTCCTTTATACCTTGATGCATCGCACCTACGTGTGTTATCAAACATAAAGTAATTGGATTTTTCAAAATCACAACTCCTGGTAAGAAAATCATCATCATTATCCTCGTTAATAATGTAAGGATTTTTGGATCTCCTTTAATCTATCTTTACTAACATTTCTATCCAAAATTGGTGTGTTGTATCAAAATATACACAAGGCTACCTGTGGCTGATGACTGTCTATACAACATCAAAATTGTCTACATCAAAAAATTATTTGTCATCCTCTAATCAATAGAACCACTCGCACATTTTATCATGATCTTGATCAAAAAATTTAACATTTCCGCTCGATCTCTTGAGGGGGCAACATATCAGCATAATCCTTCTGTTGGGGCAACAATGGGGCATTCAAAAAAATTGAGAAATTTTGAACTTTGATCACAACAGTTTATTCTTTGAACCAATGCAACAAGTACATAAGAGGGGAAAATGTAGACACATAAAATATAAATGCACCTGATCTCGATCTTACTAACATCAGTTAATCCTATATCATCTCCTTTACTAATCAATTTAATTAAATAATCTTTATTTGATTAAATTCATCCTATTCCCTCTCTTAGTTAAATAAATCAAATTTATTTGATTAAGTCATTGTCCTATATTAATTAAACAAATCATTTTGTCTAATTAACCCTCATGTCCCTCTTTAATTAAATAATTCGTCGTATTTGATTAAATCCCTAAAATATTCTTATTAAATTGAATAAATTAAACCTTATTTAATTTAATCTAACATTGTCCCCTTTAGTTAAATAAATCAAAACATTTATTTAATTAAATATTTCTTCATAATTCTTGATTTTAATTAACTCATATATTCAAGTCAAAGTTGTCACATCTCCTAATTCCTCATTACATTAATTAATCTTTGATTAAATTAATCTTAAACTATGTCTCATCCGCTAGCTTTTACCACTTGCACATGAAAATAGATTTAATTCATTTATTAAATCTCTATTTTCCCTCACATGGCATAAAAGGGGAATATTCCCTCAAATTTGAATTCGAATCCAAGTCGACTTAGTCCTTCAAACAAGGCATTTATTTCATCTTACAAGTCCTTTTTCCTTGAGCCAAGTGGCCATAACACCATTTTCTTCCCTCTCCAACAAGCCATTTCACTAATTTCAAATTCCACCTAATATCATTTATTGGCACTTTGATCAAAATGTGCACAACCTTCCTTCATTCACATCTTGACAAGTGGCACTTGGCCATTAGGTGTTGAATGATCCCACATTGCTCAATATTCCAATTTGAAATCTATAAATAAGAGGTTCTTCTCCTTAATCTTCATCCACAACTTAGAGCAAAGTTACTCTCTTCACATTGAGAGCTAATTTTATCCATTTCATATCAAATGTTCATCATTTTCATGGTTTCATAGAAAAGTCATGCCAATATTTCATCAAGGAGCTTCAATCATCTACAAATCTTCATCAAAGTTTGCATAGGAGTTGGGAAAGGGCCAATTTCTACACATAATTGGCATCAATTCCCCCATGGGATCAAGAGTTTGCATTTTAGAATAGGATTTCATTTCTTTCTTTGTTCATTTCTTCATTTTCTTTCCTATTTGAGTATTGCAAATGGATTTCATGGGGAATCTTAGTTCTAACTTGCATATGAAACTAATTGTGTGTGTTTTTGTCATGTTTGTGCAGGTCTAGGATTGGGATCACAACAACAATTATGGAAATTGAAACTAAAAATTGAAAGTAGCCCAGAGAAACACAAAAAAACAATTTCAGACATTGAAAATTGGAGATTCAAAGTCAACAAGAACTAAGACACTAGTAAGGGAATTTTAGTCCTCTTGGTGAGATTCTGACGTTCCAAAGGTTGAAATAGACAGCAAACAATAGAGGATTATGAGTAGAAAAAACCTGAGAGGGACTAAGACGCCAAGAAAGGCGTTTTAGTCCTAGCAGAGGTTTTTCTGAGAAAATCAACAAATTTTGGATTGATAAGAACTTTCTCGGGTTGCCTACCCAGGGACCTAATGATTGGAAACAAAAAATGGTGCAAATGGATGCAAAGAAAAGAAATGACTAACAAGCAATTCAGTGCAATATTGAAATGCAATTTTTCAATTTTCAATGCAATAGCAATGTTTCTAAATGAAATTAAGAGAATGAACAATGCACTTTTTATTTTTTCAATGAAATGAAATGATGCAAGAAAGTAAAAATGCAACCTATATGCACTTTCACTAATGCAAAAATAGGAAACCCTAAATGCAATTTCGCTAATGCAAGATGCAAGAAACCCTAGATGCACTTTCAGTAATGTAAGATTCAATGAATGCAATCTATATCTAGGACTCTAAATGACTCAAAATTAGAAAAGAAGGATTCTCAAAGAATTTGGGTTCGCCCAAATAAACCATAGGTAAAATAGGGGAGGGAAATACCTTCTTATTCTATCTAGGTCATTCAAATATGTCCTAAGAACCCTAATAGGATTGGATATCAACCTCTCAAGGTGAGCCAATTCACAATTAAGACTTAGGAGGGAGAATATTTTCAGCTTTAAGGGGTTCATCACCAAGCAAATGCTTGGAAAAGATAATTGTTGGCAAACACAATGTGATATGCAAAATGACCTAAAATAAGCTAAATGAGAGATGCGAATACTAAAAATATGCAACACCAAGTTAGGGTATGTGTACCCGAGAAGTTTGGAGATGAAAAGAGGATTCTAGAAATGCAAAGAAGTTGTTAAAATATGTCTTAGAGGACTAAGACTCCCAAGATGGCATATTAGTCTCGTTGTTGTTTTTCAAGGCAAATGCAAAATCTTTGAATGTCAAAACCAGATCTGAAAGAATCTCTAAAAGATATGTTTGGGATAACTAAGATAGCCAAGATGGTGTATCAATCCTAATCTAAATTTTTGAAAAGTTTGAATGTGGTCCTGAGCTCCCAAGTCTACACTTGCTACCTTTCAGATCTCAGTTTTTGAAACAGCCAGATCTGACTTATAGGTGAGTTTCCATGAAGATGAAAAATTTGCAATGCAACTTTGAAACTTTGAAAACTTTTCACTCCAAGTGATCTTAAAGTCTGCAACCTAGATCTGAAAACACAAATAGATAAGATGGGGAAAACTTGTTGATTGTTAGTGAATGGGGGTTTACCTTGGTCAAACTCCGTGTTGGTAATTAAACCTTGAAATGAGATAGAAATAATGAAGGAAATGGTGAATGAACAACATGCAATGCTACAACTCACCAAACCCTTGTAAATTTTGCAAACTTGTGTGAAATGGTTGCAATGGATATGGATCTTGAAATGCTTGATAGATCTTGAATTGCTTGTTTGCTTGAATCAAAATCCTACATCACAAATGTTAGCACAACAAAACACATGATGAAAGAATAACCTTTGACATAATTCTTGAATCTTGATTATGGCTCCAAATGCTTGATGATTTTCTCTTGAATGCTCTTGATCTCATAAATTTTCCTTAAGAATGAACACTCAAGTTGTTAGGATGATCTCATGAATGCTTAGGATGAAAATGAATGAATGAACACTATATTTATACTTTTCTATGCTTAATATCTCAAAATTGCATCACACCAAGCCAACATATGAATTCATTAAATGAAGGAGGTTAAATCTCACCAAAATTTGAATTTAAATCCCAAAAAATGACTCAAGGAGGTCTAAGACGCCCTAGGTGACGTCTTAGTCCCAAGTGATGAAACTTGGGGCACAAACACCAAAAAGGGGCCCAAATAAGATACCTCAAAACCAGGGTCCCAAAATCTCAAGGGGATAAATACGCCCTAGGTGGCATTTTAGTTCCGACTAGAAATAAGGGACACACCAATCAGAATCATTAGGAGATCATTTATGCATTGGAGAATGTTAGGATTAACTAGAAAAATATGCCATTCATAGGGCTTGTGGACACAAAATAGGACCAATTAAGCCATGAAGAAGGATAAATAAAGCAAGGCGGGCCCAAACAAGTGTGAAAATGCAAGGGTATGAATTTTACTACAGTACACCTTCATTTTAGAAACATCTTCTTCATCCACTAGTCAACTCAATCTTCAAAATGGAAACTCTATGTGCATAATTATCTATCAATCAAATCATTTAATTCACAATTATATCTTCAATTTTCAAAATGGAAATTTGTATTTTGTAGTTGACTCGACTCTATTGATTTTTCAATTATCTCATGTCTTCATCCTCATCCTCATCTATTATTTAATTTTTCCCCGAAAATTCTATAAATAAGATCATTTCTTCATCATTTGGGATTTCACATCTTATGCAAATCAAATCTGTCAAAATTTATTATCAATCAAATCAAGATCAACAATTGTATTGTTATGCTGCTGAGATTTAGCATCCACATCCAAAGACAAAGCAGCAACACATCATTTATTTTTTAGGTTTGCAGCGGGATTGGTAAAGTAGAGATTTTTCAAAAAAAATCTTTGTTTATGTTATCATGTTGTTTTAATTTTTTATTTTTTGATTTCAATGCATACAGATGTAATCCATGACATTGGCTATAAATCACCAATTGTGCGTGGTATCTATTCTCTAGATCACTTTTGGCCTGCACCCGTTGGTTCACTTCTGCCTAGGATGGACCTCGTGTACTAGACCTATGAGAAGTAAAAGAAGGGGTACTTAATGCCTAAGGTGAGATACCCTCCATCTCCTTATGTTGTCTCGCATAGGGCCTATTTGAAAGATGGAAGTGATGTCACCTTGGCTCAGAGAAGGAAGGAAGAGATGTGTGCTTGAGGTTCTTTTTCCTCCTTTTTCACTATCCCGTCAATCGCTTCCTCTCACCCTGTTGCGGTGTCATCAAACTTTTCTCCTAATTGGTTGACAGAGAATCTTATGGTGCCCACTTGGCAAAACCCTAAGCATCTGATGTTCGAACTTCCCATCTTACCTATGGTGCCTAGTCCCATTCGATATGGTAAGAGGAAGGATCCCTATGGGGATTCCTCTATGTCTCAGCCTTCGCGGCCTCCTACTTCTCCTCCTCCTAAGGCAGTGAATGGGAAGAGGCCCACCATTGAGGTGTTAGAGCTGAATCCCCCTGTTGTTGCTCCAACCTCCTCTCAGTCCCTCCCTCCTACTCCCATCCAAGAGTCTCTCCCTCCATCAAAAATTAATATGATGGACACTTTGATGGCTGAGCAAGAGCCCTCTATCCCATCTCAACTCCCAGCCTCTAGCTCCCAGAATCACAGAAACTGCCTTGCGTGTGAGCACAAGCATCAGCGAAAGGCTCTGGAAGTTGAACAAGATGCTTTGTAAAGGAAGTAAGGGGAGTCAACCACCCTTGTTTTAGGACTTGTTATTGTGTCCTCCTCTCCCATCCCCTTTTCTTTAGTTCAATCAACTTCAGTGCTACTTTCGGCTCTTGCTATGAGCGTAAACACCCCTAACCCTAAAAATGTGTAGGTGTTTATTGCTCCTTTCTTCGAGTTGCCTCTCTTGATGTCCTTTCCAGACATCCTACCATTTCCTAAACCCGTGCACATTTCGAACACCTCGGTAGTGTCTATCGCAATTTTCCACTCCTCCTTCATGCCTTCTGCCTCGTCTATGGGGGACTTACATCTTTCGAAAAAGAAGAAGGTGGAGGTTGGCCCTTCTAGCAATGGGGGAATAAGAGGATTTCACCTTCTTTAGAGGGTGTTCCTGTGCTAGTATGTGTCATCCTAGTGATGGAGCAAAAACTGACTTCCCCTAAGTTTGTCACTACTTCTGAATCACTTAGTGAGCCTAGCAGTGAATCTTGGGTGTCACCTTCCCTGTCCATTGAAGTAACACATGGCACTCCCATGAAGTGCATGTTTAACTCTTTGGATGAGGTCTCGGCCCTGTCAGTGATATTCATGAAGTCGTTAACCTTTGCTCCACAAGAACCAAGTGGAGAAGACCTTGTGAGGCCTTCTTCCTTGGCCCTTGTTGCAGGAGGATCAGAGGGTTCCCCCCTTAACATTTTTCCCTTGCAAGCTCGTCCGCCTTCCCCATATAATGATCTATATTTGGCGACTGATGACCTCTTGGTTGATAAGTGTTAGATGGTGCCTCTTCTTTATCTATAGTGTTGTGTGTGTATGTGTTTGTGTTCCCCCATGCTTGCATTATGTGTTCATGGATTACCCTTGTCACCCTCGTAGGTGCTTGGATACAAGAGTGATTATGTGTCGTAAAAATTCCTCTATTTGTGGCATCATTCTTCCTCTGTTATGTGTATTGATTTTCAAAAAATTGGGGACGATGCAAAGTGTTGGGGACATTTAGGCTTCCCTTCCATGTTGACTCATTTTTTATTTTTACTTTGTTTTCTTGTGAATTCTTCATATGGTCTGATATAGTAGGGGTTTGATGAAAGTTCATTAAATATACTATTATTATACTTATATATATTTATGAGTAGATCTGACCTCAAAATATCAGATTGCCCCTGTGTCCCATGTTCGTGATGCTATTGTTTCTTTTTGCAGTTTTTTTTTTTTCTCTCTTCTTTGCTTGATTTGTGATGTTGTGGTGCTTATTTTTTGTCCCTGGTGTGTGCGATAACATTACCATGGTGACATCTCGCTATGTCACGTGGGCCATAACATCACTTTTTTTCATTCTTTCTTTTCTCTCCTTAGGATACCACATGCATCTATGTTCAACACGCACCACACTAAGGGGGCCTATCATGTCAACTTCGATTTTCAAAAAACACAATCAATTTCCAATGAATCTTTTCTTGAAAATTTTTGCAAATTTTTTCAAAAATTGCATTCTCACCAAGGACCCCCTAGTGGAATGTGTTTCCTTCATCATGGGTTCACAAAGAAAGAACTTGAAAAAATTTCCTCCAAGGAGGGCGTGACTTTTCTTGTAGGAAAATTTTTGACCTTCCCCTCGTGAGGGGGCATAAAGGATTCCTTGATGTTGAATTGATTTACAAAAATCACTCTCTCACTTTCAAACAATGCATCCCTTGAGTGGACCCCTCTTCTTTTGAAGGGTTCCCGAGGAACTCCTTTGAAATCTCTTCCTTCAATTTGTTGATTGTCTGCTTGTTTGTTTGCATTGTTAATTTTTTATTTCTAACATGTTTTATCTGCGGATTAACATGTTGCTTTGCAGGTGCACTTGCAAAGCTTCTTTCTAGTCTAACTCTATGGAGTCCCCTTACACTTGGATTCCTTCAGGAGAGAGTGCCTGAGGGCGCCTTCTTTGCAAGTTTGAGAGCCTTTGAAGTGCTTGCATTCTACGTTATTTGTCCTTCATTGGTCTACGAGCCTTGGGTGTAATTTGTTCAGCTTCGTAGTTTCGTGGAGCTACTAAGTCCTTTTGTTTGAACCTACTCAAGAGAGAGTACCTATGGAGTCCTTTGCCTGCCCTGCACTTTCCAGTTCGCCAGATCGTGGGTTGCTTCCTCAACGATTTAGGCATACATTTCTAACTCTTCAATCTACTTTACCAAACACTCATCGATACTCATGCTTGCTAAAGTTGGGACAAAATGTATAGGAGTGAATTTGCACCCATTGTGTAAATTCCCTTTTTGCATACCCTCACCTTAGAAAATTAAACTTGAAGGAAAAATTCCACATCACCCACCTATCTTCCATCGACTTAGCATTTGTCTTGTGTGTCGGTGAGGGAATATTTGTCGAGGATGCAAGCACGGTGCGCGGACATCTGCATGGAACATTGTCGTCCCTGATAAATTCTTGCCTTTGGTGTCCGTAGGGATATCACATTTTCCATTGGGCACAAAGTGTAATGCCTCTATGTCAACCAACCGACCTGAAAATAGCTCCTTCCCATTTTGATCTTGAAATGGCTATCTTATTCATTCATTCATTCTAAGAAGTTCCTCGACAATCTCTTGAGCATTCTACGTGATCTCTTCAAAACAATTCACACAACTCCATTGAGCATTTAAGCAAGCAAGGTTGTTACTCCATCAACCTCATCCTTGTGCGTGTTGTGCTACCATAGAACTTGTGAGTTTGGAGCCTTGAAAGACCTCCCTTCATCACTGATGTAGTTGTGTCAACTTTTCCAAGCTCATTGCCTTGCATTCTCCCTTCATTGGCCTTGAGTTCCTTTGGGTGTAGGTGGTATCGCTTTACTCTCTTTTTCCTTTTGTGGTTTGATAGAGTAGCATTGCATCTTTTGCAGTATTCAATACTTTCCTTGTTATTTCCTTTATCACACTTTCTACTTCGTGATTTTTTTGGCTGTCCATGGAGGTGGAAACACCAAAGCGAGGTTTTGATTGAGGCAAACCCCTATACAACCCAACATTTTTCCCTCTTTGGGTTGTGTGTAGGTGAACATGTGCATGGAGCTCACTAGAAAATTGGAGATTTAGTGAGTTGATATTTGTCACCCTCACTTTCATCTACGTTCCTTTCTATTTATACAGTTATTTCTCACATTTTATCATTATGTTTATTTCGTTAATTCAATGATAACCTCTCTTGTTTCGTTTGTAGAAAACATAAAAGGGAAATCAATGGAATAGTTCAAAAAATTTAAGATCTCATAGTTAGTTTTAGAATGAGTTTTTAGTTATTTGAATTAATAAATGTTTAAGTTTAAAATTTATAATCCAAGAGTTATTTTCCTTTTTTTGGCTACTTAGAAGTTTTTTTTTCTTATAATCTTTAATAATTATCACAATTGGTAGGTAATTAATATAAAATTAAAGTTTATTTTTACTTTCTTTGATTTGGGGAAAGATTCTATAAATAATAATAAGAAAATTTGTGGGAGCGAAAAATAAAGTTACATCAATAATCACTAAGGCTTTAAATTTAAGAAATAATAGCAAAGTTGAAATAATAAGCAACAATAATTATTTTCTTTGTTGGTAATCAATAAACTTTAGAATTAGTGGTTGCTTATGTTACTTGAACGCGATTTTATTGAAATTTTAGAATATTGATTTCAAACTTGGATCTCTTGCATAACATTATGGTGGAGAAAAATGCAACCCTGGCTAATAATTAGTTTGTTATATGAAGCCTTCTATAAGGGTAATTTTCATAGATTTAACTTTTTGAAATTTTAGAAAAGTTCAAAACAAAGATGACTCCCTCCTCTTGTGATCTTCGCCTATTTAATTGAGATTTCCTTAAGTTCCATTAAGATCCTGTATACATCTAAAAATGGTCACATTAAATCAAGTTTGGTAATTAATTAAATATGAGTTATTTAATTAATCTTCTAAAGTCATCTACATATAAATAAATTTAATTATTTATTTATATCGTTCACTTTCAAATTCTTCTAATTTAATTAAATAAATAAGTTTATTTAATTATTACCATTTTCTATCTTCGTCTTAAGTAATTAAATAAATTTTATCATTTATTTAAATTAATTATCATATTACTTTAAGTTTGAATTTTTAAATTCAAATAAAAATATTCTTCTAATTCTTCTCTTCATATTTAATTAAATATTCTAAATATTTAATTAAACACCTTTTTCACTTCTCAAACATAATTAAATATTAATATTTAATTATAGAAGCTTCTAAATTCATGTCACATATAATTAAATAATTAATTATTTAATTATGGATTTATCCTCAACTACCAATTATTTAATTGCATTATTGAGCACTTAGCAATCTTATTTACTAGATTTCTTGAGCATATCATAGCATTTTAGTTTATCCTTTTATAATCATGGTAGATTATCTTTCATAATCCAGTTTAGTTTCATATCTTAGCTTCATCATCTCATATCATTTAGCATAGAAATGCATGTTACATAATTAAATAAATTTTATAATTTATTTAAATTAATTATCATATTACTTTAAGTTTGAATTTTTAAATTCAAATAAGAATATTCTTCTAATTCTTCACTTTATATTAAATTAAATATTCTAAATATTTAATTAAACACCTTCTTCACTTCACATTTAATTAAATATTCTAAATATTTAATTAAACACCTTTTTCACTTCTCACATATAATTAAATAATTAATTATGGAAGCTTCAATTCATGTCACATATAATTATTTAATTATGGATTTATCCTCAACTACCAACTAACTCCTCATAACTAAAATTGTCAAATGACTACTTTCCTTCATTTTTGAATGGAAGAGATCGCGTAGGAGGAAACGTTCCCCCTCTTTCTCTCTAGCTTCCATCTTTCTCTCAAGCTTCCCAATCTTTCATCGTTCATTTTACCAGGCTTGATTTCAACCATCGATCTTTGTGAACTAAGCTTTTGCCTCCAAAAATCTATAAATACAACCTCTTTGTGCTTTGAAAAGGATCTAGAATCACAATCGAATTTAGCGTGAGCATTATAGTTGCATTGTTGAGCACTTAGCAATCTTATTTACTAGATTTCTTGAGCATATCATAGCATTTTAGTTTATCCTTTTATAATCATGGTAGATTATCTTTCATAATCCATTTTAGTTTCATATCTTAGCTTCATCATCTCATATCATTTAGCATAGAAATGCATGTTGCATAATCTCATTCTCTACGTTGTCATTCTACCAAGCTACTTCTTACACAATCTGAGAGCCAATAGCTTACAATGAATTCTTGGAGATAGAGGACAATGGGACATCTTTAAAGAATCTATTGTGTTTAGAGTTTGCTCATATTTAACTTTGATTTCTTTAATATAATGTCACATTGGTGTGTTTGTTTAACTCTTTAGTTTATTCCACATATTCACACACACATTTTTGGTACCCACTGTGGGGCCCTTGCCCCATTTTTAATATTTTATTGCACGTTTTCTTGTAGGTTACAAACTGGACTCGCGGTTTAGCGCATACGATATCTATTTTAGCGCATTCATTGAGAAATTAAGCATATATGAGGCATGTTTCAACATATTTTCGCTCTGTTTTAGCGCATATCCATGTTCTTTTAGCACATATATGCTTTGTTTTAAAATAAACCAATCCTAGGGTAGTCACCAAAAAATTGAAATATCTTGGATAAAATGAATCCCATGTCTTTTGTGAAGCAACATCTTCACTTAGCTTAGAAAATTTTTCATTTGAGATTAAAATTGAACAAAATTGTTTGTTGTGGTTGTCAGGTGATAGGCCTATGCTCTCCCCTTAACTGGATGATCAAAATGCCAAAGTCATCTTTTCATTTCATGTATTTTATGCTTTATTAAAACCTTTAACAGGCCTGCTCTTGTGGGAAAAAGTACTCACCTAAGAGGAATGACCTAAGTGGGAACCCCTAAATCCAAGGATTCTGACCCATTATAATCAAAAGCGAGTTGTTGATGAAAATCCACTCGATAGAAGTACATGAAAGATAAGCATCCCCAAAGCCTTTGTTCAAAAGGTTGGGAGGTCTCTTGAGGGAGTATATCATTTGTCGCACTAAACGGAAACCCTTACTACAAATCTTAGCGTAGAAGCTAACCAAGTCAGTAGCCAAACATTATAATACTCATAGTGCAAGCAGGGGGAATAATCTACCCCCAAGACAATCACCATATAATTTCCAAGGACCATTTGCTCAAGGGATCGAGAAATCTAAATTTGAGTACACACTTGGAAAGACAAACACGGGTGCCCTCTAGGGGGTGACACGACTATGTGAGTCAACGCAATTCTAAGATGTGGGTTGTGATGATTATGATGACCTTTTTTGACAACTAAGAGTGAGTTTTCTTGAAGTGTTTTTCTTGTTCAAATACCCGTGGAAATCTCGGAGAACATACACTTATTGTTTAGATTGTAGGACTTTAAAAACAACTATTTTCCTATTGCATGTCATGTTTTTCAAACATTAATTTAGATAAAGATCATCCAATTCAGAAAACTGTCAAAACATGTCTATTTTAGCGCATTGACTAGACCTTTTAGCGCATCCCTGCTCTGTTCTAGTGCATCCCTACTTTGTTCTAGCACATCTATGCTCTGTTTTAGCGCATTTATGCAAAATTTTATTGCATTCATGCAACAATCTAACACATTGATCCGATCTTTTAGCGCATACATTGAAAAATTTAGTGCATCCCTTGAACAAAGTAGTGCATCTGTTATCTAAGTCAAAATAATTTTCTGACGTAATCTACCACCAAGTCTGGTCCTTTTTATGCTTGCGGTCTAGAAATCTGCAACCTTTGTTAAGAAATCTCTTGAGAAAAGGATCAAGAAACCAAAAAGGTCCCTTAGTTACAAGAAGCTTTTGAAAAGGAAATTTTTTTAATACCAAAGTCGGAAAGTTTTTCTTGAGCATCGAACTTTCATCCATCAATATCACCACTTTGCTAGGGGATTTACTAATGATTTTGCTTTAGAGCCTTTATATTCCCAACAAAGAGCTCTTTTCTTTCTTTCAACAAAGAGCTCTTTTGTAGAGGCATAATCATAGTCAACCCATTCATCCCTCTTTCATCCTGCAACCTGTAATTCAGTATCCCAATTGTCCTGATCAAGTGTTCCAATAGAGAACTTGGAAACATTAGGCTTTTGCAAATTCTTTTTTTTCTCAAACTAAGATCAAAACATCGCAATGTGCATCATAACATCCATTTCCAATTTCTAGTTTAATTCCCATAACAGGATCATCATCCTTCATCCAGGGAATCACAAGCTAAAAATTAGAATTCTCTTTAGTCATATCAATAGAATCCATCATTCTATTTTGACTAAGGCATCCAAAAAATTGCACTCTCCCATTTGTGATCAAAGTTAGTAAAAATTTAGTACAAGCATATGCCTCTTGTCACAAGATCCCAAAATCACCAAGAAGAAGACGAAAGAGAAAATCCATCTGGAAACATGGATGATAGAGAAAATCCTTTTCATAGGTTTGATCCTGGAAATAATTCAAATGATAATGAAATAACTCAGGATTTACTTCAAGAAGTTGAACAGGATCCATAGTTCCATACTCTCTTCAAGGACAAAACTCTAGAGCAGAACAAAGAAAGATACTTTCTTTTGTTGGAAAACCAAGGAGCTAAATTACCCTTTGATTTTGATACTGAGAAAATTAGAGAAGATCTTGAAAGAGTTGAAACCCCCTTGAATGATCTTAGTGCTCTTACCCAACAAATAAGAGCACTACAAGGACAAATTAAAGAAATACAAGGGGGCACAACCAAGAAATATGTTTTGGAAGATATCTGCATGTATCCCTTCGATAGGAATCTCAGCATGATTCATTTTCCAAATAATTGTGAAATCTTAAAATTTGATAGATACAATGGGAAAATGGATCCTATTGATCATGTGAGGGACTTTCGAAATATGAGCCTGGAATTTTCTCATGGAGATACATACCTGGTGCGATTGTTTCCATGGATTCTAGGTGGACAATCCATGGAGTGGCTTTCCAAAATCACTCCCCCCATCAAAACATTTGAGGAGTTAATCAATAAATTCATCTCAATACTCCTACAATATACAACATCAGATAACCATGCTTGATTTGTGCAAAGCAAAGAAAAAGACTGGTGAACCCTTCATCACATTTCTACAAAGATGGAGAAGGTTATTTACAAGATATTCTCATCCAGTTCCTGAAAAGGAAAAGATAGAAATCTTTATTGAAAATCTAAATCAAGAAATTATTTATAGGCTCAATCTTCATTGTCCACAATCATTTGAGAAATTGATCGAAAATGTGATCACTATCAAAGGAGCCTTGGTCAAGAGAGGAGTATTAAAGGTTGACAAAGATAGTCCAAATTCGTATAATCACAACAAAAACAACAATGATAAATCAAGGTTTTGGACTAGAAATAAGAATGTTGTAAATGATGGGGTGGTAGATGCCAACAATTTAAAAGAAAATCCAACCATTCTCAATGTATCAGGTATTCAACACATTAACAACAATCCTGGAAATTCAACTAACCAAGGAAATAACAATTCCAATCAAGGAAACAACACCAATCAAGGAAACATGGATAATAATCATGGTAATTTCAATAATAATCTTGATAGTAATCAAAATTCAAATCCACCCAGATCACATTTTTTCTCAAATCGACGGAGTTTTACTCCCTTGGACCAGTCTCTTGAATAAATTATCAAAGAGCTTTTGAATCAAAATGGCATCGCGTTGCCACCATAGAGAGATTATGAGCCGCAAGTCAAACCACCATCGTGGAATGACTCATATTATTGCGATTACCATAGATGCAAAGGTCATAGGACAAATAATTGCCAAGGTTTGAAAATTTTGGTCCAGGATCTGATTGACAATCGCACCATAAATGTTGAGGGACATCATGCCAATGAAGATCATCATGCATTCAAGGACCCTCTTCCCAATTATCAAAAAGGGGAATCTTCAGGTGACAAAGGTAAAAATGTAAATTATGTCTATGAAACCACAATCAATCATATCTACACTGATGACCAACAAGTCAACGTCATCGAGGTCAAAGGAAAGTAGGAGTATCGGGAAGTTAATGCAAGAACGAGAGGACAGGCTAAAATTATTGTAAAAGGAAGTTCATCCAAATCAACTATCCCTCCTCTACGGCAGTACAATTTAGTCGATCAATTATAGAAAAAATCGGCTCAAATTTCTATCTTGGAGTTTCTTAAGATATCTTCGACGCATAAGAACATTTTGGAGAAGGCTCTCGTTGATACAACTGTATCTCTTGATTTGGATATTGACAAATTTCAAGCCATGGTGGGACAATTGTCCTCACCCACATGCATATCCTTTTCTAAGATAGATGATGCTTCCATGACTCATCCCCATAATTCATCACTTTATCTAGAGGTCATGGTACATAAAAATCGAATCAGACGTGTCTTAATAGATGGGGGAGCCGGTCTAAATATTTGTACTTTAAAATTGGTTCTTGCCTTAGGGTATTCTAAAGAGTCTATTGATCTGAGGAGAAAAATAAAAATCAAAGCATATGATGATGAGGAATGAGCTTCTAAGGGCCTCATCATGCTACCTATCAGAGTGGGACCTGTTGTAAAGAACACTTTTTTTCAAGTTCTGGATCGAGACTTATCTTATAACATACTTTTGGGTCGGCCATGGATCCATGAGATGCAAGCGGTACTGACTACATACCATCAATGTCTAAAATTTCCATATGACGGACAAGAAATAACCATATCGACATATCATAATAGTAGTCAGATTTGTTCTAACCTTAGAGCAACCCAGGACACTTTTGTCCTGCATAATAGAGAAGCTATTGTTGTTTATGCTTGAAAAAACAGTGATCAAACAAGGGAATTGATAGAAAATTTTGGAACAAAGCTAAAAATAAAAGATAATGGGGTGGGAGAATATTCATTAGGTCTCTCTAACCTACCCGTTTCTCCAAGGTCACATGGTTAGCCTACAACATCCACACAAAAAGTTGTAGTAGCTTCCATGTTAGGAACACAAGCTTCAGTCCCCATCACCATGTTTGATGGGAAATTCATTAAGGCTAACACTCAAGAAAGTGAAGAAGATAGAGCTATTCTCAATTGGATTTATAAAGATGAAGATGAATTTGTTCAGCATGTCAAATTGCCTACTGACCAATATGGGAAGCGTTATACAATAATGCAAAGAATGGGTTATGAAGGAATTGGCCCCATAGGCAAAAGAAAATAAGGAATTGTGGAACCCATTCAACCAAAAACAACACATACAAAAGATAAAACTGGACTTGGGTATGGAGAAGATGCAAAAGAAGTAGTTTAAAAGAAATCCCATGAAGAGATAGCTAAAACAATTCTGAGATTGCAAGAGAATTCTGACACCGATTCAAATGAGTATGAATGGGATACCATTTATAGTGATGAATTTTGGAGAGACAAACATGTGGATGTTATACAAAAATATACACACATACTCACACAAGGAGAAATTTCAAGGCCTCCACTTGACTATGTACTTCAAAGCGACCATGACTCAAGTGATGATGATTCGGTTCAAAGTGAGATGGATAATCGACGGGAGGATACCATCATAGATCTTCCCCATAGCGAGAATGATAATTGTGTCATGACCTTAACTTCTAGTGACCTCACCCAACCAGATGATCCCTTGCCTGTGGTCCATCCCGAGCTTATTGATTGGGAACAAATTGAACCGATTGATATCCCAATCTTCCCAGATGATGAAACCATTGTAAATTTTCTTTGCTCCTTTGACCTGGAAATAGGTTCCACTAGTGAATCTCATGATCAAATCTCAACCGGGAGAGTGTCAAGTTTCTTAGCTGAAAAATTAACAATATACAAGATAGATCTAATGGTGAAAACCGAAAAAAGGTAGTATTAGATCATGAAAAAGGAAAAATAAAGAGCGTATTTGATGGTGAAAACCTTTCAAAGGCACTGAAATATGAGAAACTTGACACTCTCCCTGAGCACTATTAGGAGAGATCTTCTATTTTGATAGAACCAACAAAAGCAATCAATATAGGCACTACAGAACAACCTAAGATCTTGCAACTTGTTGCATCTTTAATAGAGGAAGAAGTCCCAAAATTCACAGAATTCCTGAAGGATAATCAAATCAACTTTGCATGGTCATATGCGGATATGCCTGGATTGGATCCAAATCTTATCATACACCATTTTTCCATAATTCCAGGGGCAAAATCTGTGAAACAAAATCTTAGAAAGATGCATCTGCATGTTGCATTTTTAGTCAAGGAAGAATTGAAGAAATTGTTGGATGTAGGATTCATTCGATCTATTGACCATGCAGAATGGATCTCCAACATTGTACCAATGTCAAAACCAAATGGACAAATCAGAATTTGTACAGATTTTTGGTATCTAAATAAAGCGTGTCCAAAAGATGATTTTCCTCTACCCAACATTAACACGATTGTGGATTTGACAACTGGGCATGCCATGTATTTACTGATGGATGGATTTTCTGGGTATAATCAAATCAAGATCGCACCTGAGGATCAAGATAAGACTGATTTCACATGTCCTTGGGGTACATATTGTTGGAATGTAATGTCATTCAGACTTAAAAATTCAAGAGCGACATATCAACAGGAAATGACTACAATTTTTCATGACATGATGCACACTTTCATGGAAGATTATGTAGATGATCTCTTAGAAAAATCATACACAAGAGAGGGACATCTAGATATCTTATCTAAGATATTTGTCAAAATGGAAAAATTTAAGGTCAGACTCAATCCCAAGAATTGCGTCTTTGGGATTAAATCTGGAAATCTCTTAGGCTATATTGTGTCACAAAAAGGAATAGAGGTAGATCCAGCAAAGGTCCAAGCCATCCTAGAGATGCCACCACCAAGGAACATCATTCAACTACGGTCATTGCAAGGATGATACAATCCATCAAGAGGTTCATCGCACAGCTAGCAAATAAGAGTTTTCCTTTCACGCATCTCTTGCATAAATTTATTTCATTCAAATGGGAAGAAAAGTGTGAAGTAGCATTTGATCAGATCAAATAGTATCTAATGTGCCCACCAGTCTTGATTCCATCAGTACCAGGGGAACCACTCATATTGTACATTTCAACCATAGAAGTATCCCGGGGGCATTATTGGCATAAGAGGACAAAATAGGAAAAGAGCGAGCCATATATTACATCAGTAGGACAGTAACAAGCCATGACCTCAACTACACTTTCATTGAAAAGGCTTGTTTGGCAGTATTTTTTTCTTCCCAAAAGTTGTGGCACTATATGTTAGCTCATACAGTCAAACTTATGGCTAAAATTGATCCATTAAAGTATCTTTTGAGCAAAGCAACCTTAAAAGGAAGATTAGCTAAATGGATAATGATCCTAAGTGAGTTTGAAATTCACTATGTGGATTGAAAGGAAATCAAAGGGCAGGTCATAGAAAATCAATTGGCAGAGGTACCTTTACAAATAGATCATCCAATGCATATCAAATTTCCTGACGTCGATGTTTTCACAGTAATGACAAAGCAATCATGGGGCTCGAGGGCAGGAATTATTTTTGTAACATCTCAAGTACATACCATTCCAAAGTCTTATTGGTTGATGTTTCTTTGCACCAATAACATAGCCGAATATGAAGCACTACTCATTGGAATGAGAATAGCATTGGACTGGAAGATCATAGAGCTACAAGTTTATGGTGATTCACAACTTGTCATTAATCAAATAAATGATGATTATCAGACTAAAGATGACAAGTTGATACCTTATAAAAACATGGTAGATGATTTCAAAAAATATTTTACTGAAATCAAGTTCACTCAAATTTTGTGGATCGACAACAAAGTTGTAGATGCCATGGCTACAATTGCTTCATTATTACAATTGTCATAAAACCAAGCTCGATATGAATTCCCGGTGGAGCAACTGTTTTCCCCTACCTATGAAAATCCTAAAACCCAAATCATTGGTCACCTGGTTGGTTCTGATTCCCCTTTATATGGTAAAATCTATACCTATCTGAAAGATACTATCTTACCCCCGGATTTGTCTCGGAATCAGAAAAGAAATATCATATGCCAATCTTCTCGCTATACCCTAATCATTGATACCCTATACCAACATGGTCTTGATAGTACCCTCCTTATATGTCTTGAACATGATGAATCCAAAAAGGCCTTACAAGAGGTTCATGGTGGTATTTGTGGGACTCATTCAAGTGGACTAACCTTAGATAAGAAACTTGTTAGAATGGGTTATTATTGGCCAACCATGGAAAAAGAATCATTCACCTTTGTAAAGAAATGTCTGAAATGTCAGATTCCCAGAAATCTCATTCACGCTCCTACTCAAGAGCTACAACCCTTCACTACCACATGGCCTCTCTCTCAGTGGGGACTAGATATGCTTGGAAAAATCCACCCCTCTTCATCAAATGGGCATAAGTTTATAATCACAGCCACTGAATATTTTACCAAGTGGATTGAAGTTGTTCCATTGACAACAGTAACCGGCAAACAAATTTCATCCTTCATCCTGAATTGTATCATATGTCGGTATGGCATTCCTAGCTCTATTATCACGAATAATGGAAGACCTTTTAAGAATCAAGATGGTGATGAACTTTGTGAAAGATTTCATATCCAACACAGGTTATCTACACCTTATTCTCCACAGGGAAATGGCCAAGCAGAAGCTTCAAATAAGACAATTTTGAAGATCCTGAAGAAGATGGTAAATGATGTTGGCCATGATTGGAATGTCCAGTTAAATCCAACTTTGTGGGCATACAGAACCAGCATTCGCATGCCAACAGGGGCCACCCCATACGCCTTGGTCTATGGAGAAAAAGAAATCTTCCCACTAGAAGTTGAGATTCCCTCACTTCGAATCTCACTAAAGGGACTCATAACTGATGAGGATTACAGGGTTTCCAAACTACGAGAACTGGAGCTACTTGATGAAAGATGACATAGTGCAGCCAATCACTTGAAAGGTTATTAACAAGTCATGTCCCGCAACTAGAATTACAAAGTCATACCACGCACATTTCAAGTGGGTGACTTGGTCCTGAAAGAAAATCCCTGCAACCAACAAGATCAGGAGAAGAAAGGAAAGTTCAAGCCCAATTGGTTGGGTCCATTCATCATCATTGCAACATATGGTTCAAGAGCATATCACCTATCTACACCAGAAGGGGACCTGTTTGAAGATCCAATCAACAACATTTATTTGAAGAAGTTCTATGTTTAAAAAATACAAAAATAGCATAAAAAGTCATGAAAAAAATCTATAAAAATTAGAAAATGTCTTGAAAAAATCATTGCCTTGATGAAAACCTGGCAAACAGGCATCTTGGTGACAACAAAGAAAATCAAAAAGATCAAAAATACAAAAAAATCAAAAAATCAAAAAAATCGTTGCCTTGATGAAAGCCTGGCAAACAGGCGTCTTGGTAACAGCAAAAAAATCACAAAATCTAAAAAAGTGCAATAAAACAAATGGTGAAAACCTGGCAAACAGGCGCTATTTGTGATCTAGTTGGATCTTCCATTTGTTAGGTTATGTCCTACTTCGTTCATACATAACCATTTTTATCAGCATCAAATCCATTCATTGCCATCATATCTGCATCATGAGCACAACATTTCCTAGAAATGACAAGGATTTCATCATGGCTTGATGATCATTGTTTATATTCCTAGCAATAGGTTGTGTCTAATCGAAATTCAAAGTGCAAGCTTGTTGGGGGAAACCAAATTTTGAGACTTTGAGAAAACAAACGGCAACATGTGTCAACTATCTGAATATCAGATCAATAATCAAGTATCCAATCAAGACCTAGTCAAAATAGCTATGAGACAAAAACTGAACAATTTGGATGATCTTAATCTGAATAAAATGATTGGAACACTTAAAGCATGCGTTGAATTGTTGTTTTGAAATTTGATGACATCATATCTGTGGAGTGGCTCAATGATGTACTGAACTAGAGTCGCAAGGAAGGAGTATGATATTTTTTTGTTTTTTGTCTACAAGTTAATCATTATTACTATGCAAATTTTTCGCGAGACATGGTTTACAAAATTATCATTGGTGACATTTCGAGATTTGCATAGGAAAAGGATTAACTTCTATCTGTTTACGCAAGCAATATTCATGTCATCTCGATTCAATTATACCTCGATGCTTCTATTAACTTGTTATATCAAACATCATGAAATTTTTACTCAGGACATTATCAAGGAAGATCTACCCTATAATGCTTGTACTAACTTCCAACATTTCAAAAGGCTCAATGGTGATAAACAAACATAAAGTTGGTTCACAGAATGACAATAGTGTATAGTTCATTTTGTGTAGTTAGGTTTGCATGATTCATATAGATTTCATTCATTTTTGGCATTTATATAATATACTTTTGGGGAGGTTGGCAAAGATATATGTCTCTTTTGAACAAATATTGAGTACATTTGGACATTGGCTGAAATCATTCTCATTTCATATTCATTTTATCATTTTCATATCATTGCATCACATTCATTTACCATTGTCATTCATTATCATTTTCATCATAATAATTCATGTCATATCATTTCATTTTCATTATAATTATCATTTTCACCATTAGTTTCATATCATTTTTCACATATTTTCATATCATTTAATATTAATTTTCATGGCATTTTCATAAACATTATCATTATCATGTATCATTCATTTTCCATTCATATTTCATATCATTTTCGATCCATTGTCATTCATTTCATTTTCATTATCATTATCATTTTTCACCATTAGTTTCATATCGTTTTTCAATATCATTTTCATGTCATTTTTATCAATCATTCATTATCATTATCATTCATTTCATTTTCATAATCATTTTGCATTATCACTTCGCATTACCATTTTTTGCATTATCATTTACATTTTCATATTCATATCATATCATTATCATTTTTTATTAACATTTACATATCATTTTTACCATACCATCATTTCATTATCATTTGACATATCATATCATCCATATCATATTTTCACGTCATTTTTATCATTCATTCATTGCATTTTCATTTTATCATTCATTACTTATCATTTTCAATTCATTCATTATCATTTTGCATTTAACACATCAACATCATTGCATCATTATACATAACCATACATTGGAAAAGAATAAAATGCATCTATTTCATCGCAACATTTTTGCATCCATAATCAATTTTCCATACATCATAAAAATCATTCACATATCATTTGCATCATCCATCATAATATATTGTTAGAGTAAAGGTTTTAACTTAATTATGTTGATTAAGTTACCTTTATTCCCTTCTTAAGATTTCACTTTAGTTTGCATAAAATGACATTTAATAATTATAGTAATTATTAAATGTTTTCCTATTAGGGTTTCTTTTAGGGTTTGCATGATCTCCTTCTTAAGGATTGATCCATTGTATATTCATAATTCACTTTTTTCTGATAAGATGACTTCTACATAGTATGAGAGCTTTCCTGCTGCATGCTTGTTCTTGTTTGAAGAATTTGGAGCTACAAGGGTTGGTTCAGGGATTCACAGTTTTAGGGGTTTTCTTTTTTGATCTAGGGAATCACCTGTAATTTCAAAGCATTTTGAGTCCAAATGGACCTCGCCGTTGGATCTGCAGCGGTCCAAAACCCCTAAATCAACTGTTCATTCATCTATTTTGGACAAAGTTGATTTGAGGGGCAATTTTTTTTTACTTGGGCGATTGTACGACCCACCCAGGGCCAGGTACGATTGTGTAGAATAAAAAAATAAATATTTAATTATGTTATGCATATTATATTCTTTTTTTCGGGCTATTAAAAATATTGTGGTGTCATTTTATTTTATATTCGGTGGTTTGAATTTTCAAATTCTGCGGCCTGTACATTCAAGTTACCATCATACCTATTCCGCCAGGCCTGTCGGCATCACCGACCCCACCTACCTCCGATCAGCCCTATCGGCATATTCTCTTCGCCGACATATTCTCCCTAGCTACACTGACCGCCGGCCATCCATCGGCATTCTCTCCATCGCCGGCCACTTCACCGCCCGCCAAGCCCCTGTGCCTTCAGGCGTCAGTCCTATCGCTGCCCCAGGGGGGGCCCATCGTCATCGGTGGTGCCAGGAGCAGTGCCACCTCCGACCAGCCCGCCCGCCACCCACCTGGTGGCAGCTTTCTTTTTTTGCATCTATGCAGGGTGTGGTCATATGGGAGACCGCCGATCAGCGCCCAGTTAGCCTCATGTACCCCAAAGTGCCCTAATACAGATGTTTTTTTCATTTTTCCAACACTCTCCACAGGTCATCAGTCCCCCCAATCTCCTTGTAGTCAAAGACCACAATCTCGCCAACTACTAGGATCCCTAGAATCCTGTACACATCCTCGAGTGTGACTATAATCTTTTCAATGGGCAAATGAAAGGTGTTATGCTCATTGTGCCACCACTCAGCTAAAGTTGTCAACAATACCCCGTTGACCCTATACTGTGGAATCCTAAGCAGGGAACCCAAACCGCATCTGGAAATAACCCCAACCTCCTACTAGGACAATCTGGGAATCATCTCCCAAGTCCAGGGAAATCTCTCTCTAATCTGGAGGATCTTACAATCCTCTTATACATCATATCAGAAATCAATCAGATCACATCATCAGAAAAGTACATCGAGCAATCATGTGAAATCAAATCAACATCAGTATCAAATCATCATCCTATTTGTTTTTCATCAAACATGAAAGCAAATTTATCAAAATCAAATCATCATCAGCATCATATCATATCAAATCATAATTACTATTTATTTTTCATCAATCATGAAGACAAATTTATCAGCCAAACGGCATCACATCATCATTACTATTTTTTTTCATTTCGGAAAGCAAATTTATCAACATCATTTTACTATTTGTTTTCAACATGAAATTTTTTTTATCAAATCATCATCAAAATCAAATCAACCATCCTTGATGCTACTCAATTTTATCAAATCATTTGTCTAATATAGCAACAAACATCAAGCAATCGCAAATTGATCTTCAAACAATCAAAATTAGTAAAATTTCGTGGATGCGCTAAAACAGACTATCTATGTGTCAAATCAACAAATGTGCTAGTTTATCCATGGATGCGCTAAAACAAAGGGTAAATGTGTTAATCCAGCGTATGCGCTACTCTATCTGATGTATGTGCTAAACTATCAAATCTATGCGCTAATTAAGAAAATGCGCTAAAGCCTTAAATCAATGAGCTAATTGATCATCCTATGTGTGGGATATCACCTATGCACTATTTTATCATGCCTATGCGCTATTCTATCAAGAAAATGCACTAGTCTGTGGCGTATATGCGCTAACCTAGATGCGCTAAATTGCCTATCCTATGCGATAAATGAGGCCTCGCGTGCGCTAAATTGCAATTCTATGCGCTAAAATAGAAATTCAAATTTCTAAAAATTCAAAAATCATTTGAGATTCAAGCAAAAAAAATCACAAGGAAGGTTTCACGATCTTACCGAAGGTCCATATGCAGCTGGTCTCTGATGTCTATGCACCTGCTCGAATCTATGTTGCTCGTAGTGGATCACCATCTTAATTCTCCTCTCTCAGAGCTCTCTTTTCACCCAAATGCAACTATTCAAATGACAAGGACTTTTACCTTTTTCCAGCTTTTAAGGGGGTAATAAAGGTAGGGTTATTTTTATTTTTCACCATGTTGAGCGTTATTTCAGGAGATAAATCAACGAATCTACATCAAATCACTCAAAATCTTTGAATCATCTTCAAAATCTTCAAACTCGCAATTTATCTCCCAAGGGGGCATATAGCATCATCAGTCAATTTTTCAAAGTCATGGGCAAAATTTTTGTTATCTAAATTTTTCTTTAAAGCAATGCATAAAACACATTACTTCAAAGAGGGGGAAAATGTATACATCTAAAAATGGTCACATTAAATCAAGTCTGGTAATTAATTAAATGTGAGTTATTTAATTAATCTTTTAAAGCCATCTACATATAAATAAATTTAATTATTTATTTATATCATTCACTTTCAAATTCTTCTAATTTAATTAAATAAATAAGTTTATTTAATTATTACCTTTTTCTATCTTCCTCTTAATTAATTAAATAAATTTTATAATTTATTTAAATTAATTATCATATTACTTTAAGTTTGAATTTTTAAATTCAAATAAGAATATTCTTCTAATTCTTCACTCCATATTTAATTAAATATTCCAAATATTTAATTAAACACCTTCTTCACTTCACATTTAATTAAATATTCTAAATATTTAATTAAACAACTTTTTCACTTCTCACACATAATTAAATATTTATTTAATTATGGAAGCTTCTAAATTCATGTCACATATAATTAAATAATTTATTTAATTATGGATTTATCCTCAACTACCAATTAACTCCTCATAACTAAAATTGTCAAATGGCTATTTTCCTTCATTTTTGAATGGAAGAGGTTGTATAGGAGGAAACATTATCCCTCTTTCTCTCTAGCTTTCATCTTTCTCTCCAACTTCCCAATCTTTCACCATTCATTTTACCAGGCTTGATTTCAACCATCGATCTTTTCCAACTCTAATTTTGCCTCCAAAAGTCTATAAATATAGCCTCTTTGTGCTTTGAAAAGGATCTAGAATCACAATTGAATTTAGTGTGAGCATTATAGTTGCATTGTTGAGTACTTAGCAATCTTATTTACTAGATTTCTTGAGCATATCATAGCATTTTAGTTTATCCTTTTATAATCATGGTAGATTGTCTTTCATAATCCATTTTAGTTTCATATCTTAGCTTCGTCATCTCATATCATTTAGCATAGAAATGCATGTTGCATAATCTCATTCTCTAGGTTGTCATTCAACCAAGCTATTGCTTACACAATCTAAGAGCCAACAACTTACAATGAATCCTTGGAGATAGAGGATAATGAGATGTCTTTAAAGAATCTGTTGTGTTTAAAGTTTTCTCATCTTTAACCTTGATTTCTTTAATATAATGTCGCATTGGTGAGTTTGTTTAACTCTTTAGTTTATTTCACATATTCACACACACGGATCCCTTTTTATCCACATTGTATGTAGTGTTTTTAAGGGCAATCTTAAGCTGTTGAGTTATTAGTTGAATGGTGTTAGTGTGTTAAGATTGGATGGTTTAGCTTTTGTAGTTGATTCTTGCATGTTTATACTTGGGAGAAATATTCTGAGCATTGCTTTTCTTTTCTATATATATAGGCACCCTTGAAAATTAATTTAATATTATAGTTTATGATAAGGAATTGAAGTTTATTTGCCACCATCGGTGCATCTATAATATTTGGTTTTCTTAATAGACTAAATGTATTATTTAACCTTTAATTGAGGGAGTTTTTACTATATCTACTGACAATATTGTTGTAATTTTCAATCACAATAATATCGTCATTGGTTAAGATTATAGATAATGTGATTAATATTTGAATTGTTAGTGTTTAATAAATCAATAGAATAATTTTGTTCTCAAGAATAATATATAATAAATGATAGGTGGTAAAATTATAGTTGGAAGAAATATTAGCAATAATATACATATATATATATAATTGCTAATAATAAATATATATATATATATATATATATCCCATGAATAATGATGTTAATTTTACTAGAAGTAAAATTGGACTAGGTAATGTTAGAGAACATATCTAATTAACGTGAATCCTAAGAGCAAAATTGGTGGCATTATCTTTAGTAATATAAGCAAGGGTAGTATTAAATATAAATATTGAGAGAGGTATTAACACTTGTAAGTGTGAAATATGTAAGACTAAAACAACTAAAAACACTTCTTAATATGACATTATATCAAAGAATTCAATCACAAATTAAACTATTAAAACCAGAAATTCATTTGAAAGCATCATATTGCTCTTTATCTCCAAAGATTTATTAAACCACTATGGCTCTCAAATCGTGTAAGCAATGTGACTGTTAAAATGACAATCTGAAGAACGAGAAGGATGCTAAATGCTGGAAACTAATCCTATATGATGATTACTAAACTTGACATCAATTCAAATAAAAGAAAGCTGCAACAAACTAAATATAGCCATGATCATGAAATAAAGCTATGATGTTATTGCTTGAATGTTTGAATGCTTGAATGCTTTCCTACATAATATGATTGTACAAACTTGATAATCTAGATCTTTTCTTTGTTGAATGAAGTTGTATTTATAGATTTCCTAACAGCAGCTTTGCACAGGGGCATCAAAGTAGAGGTTTGGATTCAATCTGGAGGATTGAATGGTGAGAGATGGAGGAGATTGAAAAGATTTTGGGAATTGTCTCTACCCATGAAAACACCAGGCAAGAGAATAGGAAAAATTGATGGAAGAGGATTGAGAGATGAATTTCCCATTTGTCTCCAAATCTTCCCATGAAGTTTGAATCAATTAATTTTGACATATTTTTGACATAAATTAGACATAGGATATCTAATTTGGTTTTGAGGAAATATAGAGGAATATTTCTTTATGCCTTAATTTAAAAAAATTTGATTTATTTAAATTAGCCAAAGAGGGATAAATAATTTAATAGAACAAACTATAGAAGTTGTTTATTAAATTAAAATAGAAGAATATGGTAATTAATCAATAAAGTGTTTAATCTTTATTTATTTAATTTAAGATTTGATGTGATAGAATACAATAGGGAAATGATAATTAAATCAAACAAATTATTTAATTTTTTTTATTTAATTAAGATGAGATAATAGAAGAATTGTATGAATTTAAATGTGAATGTGAACATGAACTCTATAAATAAATATTTCTATTTATTTAATAGTAGAGGAATTTAGGATAATTAATCAAATAATTTGTATTTAATTAATCGGATTCTCCAGACCAATTTTAGGTGTATACATTTTGCCCCTCTTTGAAGTGATGTGTTTACACATTGCTTCAAAGAAAAGTTTGTTGCTACTGTCAGTATTGACAAAAAAAATTCAATATGCCCCAGACATGCCCTAGATATTGATTTTCAGATGCTTGATGATAATATGCCCCCTCGGGAGATAAATTAATGATTTTATAAAAAAAATTGGATTTTTTTATTTTTAGAAAATTTCATGATGATTTGATGAAGATTTGATGAAGAAATAATTTATCTCCCGACGTTGGTGAAGAAAATTTAGCCCATGGATGAATTTCGATTAAATTCATAAATAAAATTAATTAAAATAAAAGAAATCCCCTCAAAAATCCCTTTTGAAAAACCTATATAAGGTCAAAAATGCCCTTTTCACCCTCATTTGTACTTTTTGACTTTTCAAAACCTAGTGAGAGAGACATTTGAGCCACCTAGAGTGAGATGTCGATCCCCTACCACACCCACCGATTTGAGTGTGTGCGACATCACCAGTGCTCGACCACCTACAGACCTCCGGTCCATACCCGTAATCCACCTCATAATTTGTGCATTCTCGTGCCTTTTTCTGCATTTGCATTTTTTTGTAGTTTTAGCACATCAGCATCGTGTTGTAGTGCTTTGCACTCTAGTGTAGCGCTTTCATTATCTGTTTGAGGCGCTTTGAAGAATTAGCGCTTTTGTTAATTTCTCTAATGCTTTCGTAGAATAGTTTAGTGCTTTCAAGAATGAGCGCTTAGATAGATTTATTTAATGCTTTGATGCCTAATTTTAGTGCCTAAAAATTTCTAGCGCATTGATGTAATAACTTGACGCATTGATAGACTGTTATAGCGCTTTGATTAAAGTAACGCTTTGATAGACTGTTATAGCGCATTGGTGAGATGAAATAGCGCTTTTGTTTTGTTAGCGTTTTGGATGCCTATTTTAGCGCATCGAATTGCCGAAATAGCGCTTTTTCTTTTTTAGCACTTTGGATGTTTGTTTTAGTGCATCTGAATGATGAAATAGCACTTTTAATTTTTTAGCGCTTTGGATGCCTTTTATAGCGCATCCATGTCAGATTTGTAGATTTTGATACAGTTAACCTTGATTTCATCAATTTTGATCATGTCCATTCCTCAGTTTGGTATGATTTGATTATCCAAATTCCCTAATGACTGATTCTGATGATCAATAAGACTTACTCTCATGATAGGCAAGAAATAATCCCATTTGTGATGATCCTCATGATAGGTGAGGAATGATTTCATATCTGATAAACCTCATGATAGGTGAGGTTAGATGATGGTTGTGATGAACCTCATGATAGGTGAGATTAGTTGATGTTTGTTCATGAATTTTGATCAAAAATTCATACCAAAGTTTGATTGGATCTGATAGTAGATTGACTTGTGAATTTTGACATAGTGCACTGATTTGTAAACCTGTTTAATGATAGGATCCTTTGGATAACTTCTAGATGCGAGAGCAATTTCCATGGACTGTTGATTTGATTCCACATTTGACTCCTAATGAGATTCAGATCATCTCTCGATGTGTTATGTCTACCCTGCTCGATATGCCCCAAATTAGGATTAATCGAGGTCTCCTTATTGCCTTGGTCGAGTGGTGGCACAACGATCATAACACCTTCCATCTACCCACTCGCGAGATGACAATCACACTAGAGGATATGTGGCGGATACTGCAGATACCTTTAATTGAAGAGATTGTAGTTTACGATTCACATGAGGCTGGTGGGAGAGATGCACTCCGCAGAGTATTCCAGGATAATCATATTGCAGGACCGAGTGTTCAGTGGTGGAGATGGTTGGCGGCTACGCTACTCTACCAGCAGTGCTAGCTAGATTCATTAGAGGTTTCCTTTGTCCCGATCGTAGGTCAAAGGGATTCTCTGTGGGTTGGGGCCATATTCTTGAGAGCATGGTCGTGCACGGGACCAGATATGTGTGGGGGATGTGTATGCTAGCCCACCTTTATCATGATTTACACTCAGTGGTATACTTGGGAGGACGCAACTTATTAGCAGGGGTGAATTTATTACAGATTTGGGCATGGGATCATTTTTCCATTGTTCGACGTGTTTTGGATGACCTAGAGAGTGTCATATGGCAGCCTTATCTAGATTGCGAGCAGTGGGAGGAGGAGGATGTAGTGCTCGGATATTTGTGTGATTCCATGTATTTGATCGGCAGGACCCCTTTTGTCCTTGAGAGATTTTTACTGCGGCGGGTCTATAGGCAGTATGGTATTGTGCAATGCATGCCTCAAGGGGTTGCTCACCATGCCCAATGGCAGAGTGATACAACAGATTGGGGGTCGTGCTTGTCCTATTACACATTAGTGGAGGGATACCAGGCTCTGCAGCCATCAGCTTGGGGTATGCGATGGGATATTGCAAAGGCACCAGTGAGAGAGGAGTGTGCCACATTTTTGGCTTTGCATCCATGTCCTCAGATCACCATTTCAGATGAGCTAGGACTATTTCCTGTGGAGGAGAACGCTGCCGAGGATCCTACCATAGCCATTGAGGGCGAGGAGGATAGTGGATCTGACACTAAGTCAAGCAGTAGTGATGAGAACAGCAGGGAGGATAGCAGCAGCGATGATGGGGATGGTGGTGGTAGAGGTGGCAGAGGGGTTGGGCCAAACGGTGTAGGTTCATCTTTGAGTAGGCCTTGCAAGAGGCGAGCAATGGAGATGCCTTATGTAGATCAGTGGAGACAAATTGCGAGCCTACAGGTACAGACTCTGCAGGGTCAGTTAGTGCAGACACAGGGTTTACTTGTGCAGACTCAGAAACAGTTGCAGACTCAGACTCAGGCTCAAGCTCAGGCTCAGGCTCATGCACAGGCATTGGCACAGGTCCAGGGACAGTTGGCAGTTGTTTAGACACAAGTTGGTACCTTGACAACAGAGAGCGACAATGCCAGACAGATTTTTGAGAGGGCACAGGATACTGCAGAGACCTTACAGAGGGTAGTTGATGGTACTTTGTTGTTGATTATATGAGAGAAGTTCTGAGGGTTGGCCGAGAGGCAAAGTTCTACAGGAGTTGGTATCATGATGCAGTTCTTGCCGATCGCAAAGTGAGTTATGCCCCTTCTAGATCTGGCAAGACACATACCTAGAGAGTTAGTGAGGGTGTGATGCAGCCTCCACAGAGAGATCCTAGAGATCTTGGTCCATCCAGTGGTGGTGGTACTAGTCCTATGATGCTTGCACCATCTGGCAGCAACAGATCCTAAATGTTGTTTGTGATTTTGAGACATACTTTTTGAGACATGATGTACACTTCGAGTCAACTCATTTTGACGATGTATCTCTTCTTATTTCAGACTTCATTGTATACTTGGCATTGATGATATATATGATATGCAGTTGATTTCTATTGATCTATGATGGTTATTTATGATTCTATGATGGATGCATTTATTTTAACGTGTTTTATATCATGCGATGATTCTATGATGAATGCCTTTATTTTATGTTATGTGATGATTCTAATTTAAATGCTTATGTATGAATATGTGATGTATTTGCGATGGATGATAAATGGATGACAATGAGGTCTGGGTTGAAATTGATCAAATGCATATGATAATAATGAAAAAAATGGTGATTTTTGTTATGGATGATAAATGGATAACAATGATGATTCATATATGGTAATAATGAAAATGATAATTTTGTAACGGATGATAATGTAATAAATGATATGGTGTAATGAACATGATGTATTTATTTATGATATGATGTGGAAAATATGGTACAATAAATGCACCAACTATTTTATGTTAAATGCATGAATGTTGAGATGATAAAAGATTTGCAATGATGAGATGATGCTCCTATATGTTTTTGATGATTTTTGGTTTATGTCAAGTATACTCAATCATATTTGTAGAAAAGATAATCATTAATTGGAATCTTTTATGTAACAAACACTCTGCAGATGTAGAATTTATTATGAATGTCGTCTAATTTTATCATGCAACTATATGCAAACCATTGTCATTTTAATATTACTTTTGTGCTTGGTATCATAATAGAGCTTTTTAGGATGTTGAAAGTAAGTACAAGCGTTAATGGTATATGTTAGACCAATGACGACCTGAGTACTACTTTCATAATTTTTGATATTGCAAGCGAACACAAGCATCTAGGTATAATTGAATCGAGATGAATTGAGCATTTAATATGTAAACAGACAAAGATTAATCATTTTAGTGTGTGAATTTTGAATGTCATCGGTGATACATTTGTATAGCACATCCCCCGACAATTCACATTATTATATTATTAACGTACAAGATAGCAGACAATAAAAATATCATTCTTCTTCCTTGTTTCTCTAGTTTATTTACATCATCAAGTTACTCCAAAGAAATGATAATAATTAATCAAAAATACAATTTATCCACCTTTTACGTAGAGTGTTTCAATCATTATTCAGATTAGATCATCCATCCTGATTTTGTGATGTTTTTGTGATTTTCCAATATTTCTGACCAAAGACCTGACCTACTAACTTATCCTAGGGGCCTCGGGGGCTGATCAAATATTAGCCTTGCCTATGTTACGCATGCAGAGACCACGTAGTTCGACTAACACAAACTCATGTCTTTGCTTTTTTCTTTTCCAGACTGACTTTTCGACTTGTTTTTTTGGATTTTCTTGATAGGATACGGATATTTGATGCATTTTCAATGGTGATTGATGTTGTGCTTTGATCATTGTTTTTGTTGTACTTTTCATACTATTATTTGCCCATTTGGCGAAGCTGATGTTTTGCTACCCCAATTGATATCTAGATGTTGCCCCCAAGCTAGAGTGAGACATGACCTATGTGAAATGATTTGATAATGGATGCAATGATGGCAAGACTAATGATATGATATGAAATGGTAATGACGTCAAGACTAATGATCCTGATATGTATCAAAATAGATGGGAAAGCTGGTTTAGAATCACATACAACACCTGTTTCCAAGTTTTCACCATATGTTTTGATTTGCACTTTTGTTCTGTATTTTCCTTTTTCTCATTTTTCTTTTTGTATTTTCTGTATTTTTTTGTATTTTTTGTTACCAAAATGCCTGTTTGCCAAGTTTTCATCAAGGAAACCATTTTCCAGAAGTTTGATCCGTGCACTAGGAAATTTAGGTATAGAACTTTCTAAGATGGATACTGTTGATAGGTTCATCAAACAAATCCGCCTCTGATGTTGATAGTTGATAGGCTCCTGATCTATACACTGATATGATGACAAAAGGACCTAGCCAATTAGGTTCAAACTTCCCTTTCTTTTCCCTATCTTGCTGATTTCTAGGGTTCTCTTTTAGGACCAAATCCCCAACCTGAAAGATTCTAGGTTTTACCCTATGATTGTAGCTCCTTGATATTCTTTGTTGGTAAGTTGTTAGATGGTTGATAGCTTGTTGACGATGCTCATCCAACAATTCCAGTTCTTGAAGCCTGGATACCCTATAGTCCTCATCTGAAATGATTCCTCTTAGTGATACATGGAGTGATGGAATCTCTACTTCAATGGGTAGTACGGCCTCTAATCCATATACGAAGGCATATGGTGTAGCTCTTATCGGTGTTCTGATACTGGTTTTGTAGGCTCATAGTGCAGGATTAAGCTGAACATGCCAATCACGTCAAACATCATTAACCGTTTTCTTGAGTATTTTCAGAATTATTTTGTTAGAGGCCTCTACTTGGCCATTTCCCTAAGGATAGTATGGTGTTGAGAAACGATGTTGGATATGAAACTTCTCACATAATTCTTGGACATCTTGGTTTTTGAATGGTCTTCCATTATCAATGATAATAGATTGAGGTATGCCATACCGATAGATTATGTAATTCAATATGAATGACGATATATGTTTTCCAGTAATAGTTGTAAGAGGGACTGCTTCTATCCATTTTGTAAAGTATTATGTTGTTGTGATTATGAACGTGTGTCCATTGGATGAAGACGGATTTATCTTTCCTACCAAATCTAGTCCCCATTGACAAAAGGGCCATGTTGATGTGAATGGATGCAATTTTTGAGCTGGTGCGTGGATCAGATTACTTTGAATCTGACATTTTTGGCATTTCTTTACAAACCGATAAGACTCTTTCTCCATACATGGCCAATAATATCCTAAACGGAGGAGTTTCTTCACTAGAGTTATACCACTCGAATGAGTGCCACAAATACCCTCATGAACCTCACATAAGGTCGTCTCAGATTCGTCATGTTCTAAACATCGGAGTAAGGTACCATCAAGACCTCGACGATAAAGGATGTCGGTGATTAAAATATGTCGAGCGGATTGGCGGATGAAATTGTGTTTTTGGTTCTTGGAAAGATCAAGAGAGAGGATATTGTCCTTTAGGTAAGCATAGGTTTTCTCATAGACAGAGGTTTCAATGGTATCTAAATGGCATATGGTATTGGATTTCGAACTATTACAAAGACATGATACTTGTCCTACCATAAACTCATAACGACCACGTTTCTCTGGAAATTGTAAGAGTGAAGCAATTGTTGCCATAGCATCTGCTGCTTTGTTCTCTGCCCTTGGGATTTGATCAAATTTGATATTGACAAAAAATTGTTTTAGATCATCTATTTTTTGTTTATAGGGCATCAATTTTTCATCTTTCGTCTGATACTCGTCATTTACTTGATAAATGACTAGTTGAGAATCCCCATATACCTGTAATTATGTGATCTTCCATTCCATTGAGATTTTGACCCCAATGATTAATGCTTCATATTCTGCCACATTATTGGTACATTGAAACATCAGTCTATAAGATTTTAGGATGGTGTGTCCTTGGGGAGTGATGAACAAAATCCCTACTCCAGATCCTCGTTGTGTATATGATCCATCAAAATACAATATCCATTGTTGTGGCATCACTGTTAGAATGTCTGCATCTGGAAACTCCATTGTCATAGGTCGATCATCTAGTAAAGGAGCCTTAGCCAATTGTCCGGCGATTGCTTGACCCTTGATGACTTTTCTTTCCACATAGTGAATATCAAACTCACTTAAAAGCATGACCCATTTGGCCAGTCTACCTGTTAAGGAAGCCTTACTGAGTAGATATTTTAAGAGGTCAATTTTCACTATGAGCCTGATTTTTGAGTCAACATATAGTGTCACAAATGTTGAGTAGCAAACACCACCGCCAAGCAAGATTTCTCAATGAAAGTGTAGTTTATTTCATAGCCATTTAAAGTTTTGCTGATGTAGTAGATGGCGTGTTCCCTTCCTTCATAATCTTCTCGTGCCAATAATGCTCCTAAAGAGATATCAGTGGTTGCAATGTACAGTATTAGAGGTCTTCCTTCTATAGGCGGCATGAGAATAGGTAGTGACATCAAATATTGTTTTATTTGGTCGAACGTTGTTTCACACCCATTATCCCATTTGAAAACAACATTTTTATGCAATAGATGATTGGATGGATGACTTTTGTCCACCAGTTGGGAGATAAATATCCTAATTAATTGGAAACTTCCCTGTAGTGACTTGAGTTGATTGATGTTTTTGGGTGGTGGCATTTCCATTATTGCCTTAACTTCCGTTGGATCTACTTCAATGCCCTTTTCTGAGACTATGTATCCCAAGAGTTTTGTTGATGTGGCCCCAAAGACACATTTCTTAGGGTTTAGCCTGACATTGAACTTCTCTAGCCTTGTGAATATTTTGCTTAGGATATGCAGATGTCCTTCCCTAGAACAATATTTAGCCAAAATATCATCCACATAATCCTCCATAAAAGTGTGCATCATATCATGAAAGATTGTGGTCATTGCTCTTTGATAGGTTGCCCCTGCATTTTTCAAACCAAACGGCATGACATTCCAACAGAAGGTTCCCCATGTACATGTAAATGTAGTCTTCTCATGATCTTTTGGAGCTATCTTAATTTGGTTGTATCCAGAGAAACCGTCCATTATTGACAACATGGTATGCCCTGCCATTAAGTCTACAATGATGTCTATATTAGGCAATGGGAAATCATCATTTGGGCATACCGTATTCATGTCCCTGAAATCTGTACATATCCTGATGCTATTGTTCGGCTTTGAGACAGGTACAATATTTGATATCCATTCGGAATAATCAATAGACCTTATGAATCCAGCATCTAATAATTTCTTTAGCTCAACCTTTACCATTAATGCGATATGGGGATGCATTTTTCTCATTTTTTTTCTTTACAGGCTTGATTCCTGTAGGCAAAGACAAATGATGCATTAGAAGATTTGGGTCCAAACCTGGCATATCGGAATATGACCAAGCAAAGTTAATGCTTCTTTCCTTAAAGAATTTGATAAATTTCGGTCTCTCTTGTTTTATCATAGATTCTGTCAGATGTAAAATCTTTGCTCTTTCTTCAGTGCCAATGTTTACAGACTGTGTTGGCTCTACCAAAATTGATGATCGTTCATGATAATGCTCTGAAAGAGTGTCAAATCTCCCATCTTTCGGTGCCTCAGAGAGGTTTTCACCGTCAGATGCGTTCTCTATTTTTTCTTTTTCAAGATCTAATGCTACCATAGAATGGTTTTCACCATTAGATCCATTATTCTTGTTTTTGATTTTGCAACTGGAGGATTTGACACCCTCCTGCCGAGTCACATTGTTATGAGAATTATGGATAGAACTTGTATCAGGTTCGTCACAACATAGGAAATTTACAATGGCATCATCGTTTGCAAATATGGGTACATTTATAGGTTCAACATGTTCCCAGTTAATAAGTTTGGGATGGACTAAAGGCATGAAGTCATCAAATTGACTTAGGTTAATGGGGGTAAGGGTTAGGACAGCTATGTCATCATAATCGTTATTAGGGATGTCAAGATCAGTGATGGTACCCTCTTCAAGATCGTCTAGTTCACTCGATGTCTATTCGTCTCCACTTGAGTCATCGATAATTTGTGATCCTAATACGAATGGTCTAGACCCAGAGCTTTGTCCCTCTTCACATGTAGGTGCATATTATTTTATTACATCAATGTGGATATCTGTTTAAGATATATCGGAACACAGATCTCATTCATATTCATTAGAATCCGTTTCAGAGCTATCTCTAACCTGAAGGATTCTTTCAACAACCTTCTTTGTCATTTCTTGTTTTTGTTCTTTTGAGTATCCTAATCTTGTCTTATCTTTTGAATGAAGAGTAAGAGGCTGAATATGTTCTACGATGCCTTCCTTCCTTTTTCCAACAGGTCCCTGTCCTTCATAACCCATTTTTTCTAGAATAGCCTTCCCTTTGCCATATTTGTCTGTATTGATATTGATGTTTGTTGATGTCGATAGTTCGCCATCTTTGTATAACCAATCGAGGATAGCTTTGTCGTCTGATTCGTCCTCTATATTAGCGGATTTTACAAATCTTTCTTCTAGAACTGTGACAAGTAGTGATGTTTGATGTTTGATCATTGATGGTTGGCCATATGTCTGTGGAGATGGCATCAATTGTGAAAGATTAAGTGATTACTCAATAGAATATTGTCCCATTCCCTTGTCTGTTAGTTGGACCTGTTCTTGAAATTTCTGTGATAAAGAAGTTGGGGATCTGGATTGTCTATTAATTGAGTGTCAACAAGACTTGCATCTTTTCATTTATCCTTTTTCTCTACCCACTTGGTGATAATTTTCGGACGTTTCTCTTCATTTGATGAATGTGAACTGCACGCTTCCCTATTGTGAGGCACAAAGGTGTTTTGAGAGATTCTTAGTGTGTCACAATGTTGAGGATGGTTATAATCTACTAATACAGTCACCTCTTGTTCATTAACTGGGAATTCTAAGCATTGGTGATAAGTGGAAGGTCCTGCCTGCATTTCGTGGATCCATGGGTGTCCTAAGAGTATGTTATAAGTTAACTCTTTTTCTAGTCCCTGGCATGCTATGTGTTTTATCATCGGTCCCACATGAATGGGTTAACACAATCAGTCCCTTAGAAGATCTCTCTTCCTCATCATATGCCTTTATTGTCATTTTCCTTCGGGCATCAATAGCATCATCTAAATACCCTAGTGCACGGATTAACTTTAGAGTACAAATGTTCAAACCAGCTCCCCCATCTATTAAGACTCTTTTGACACGATGATTGTGGATCAAGACTTCAATATGGAGTGCGGTGTTATGGGGATGGTTAAGTGACACATCATCTTGTTCAGAGAATGATAGACAGTGTGGTGTAGTCAAATGCCCCACCATAGCTTGGAATTGGCAAACATCTAGATTTTTTGGTACCGTAGTGGCAACTAGTGCTTGTTCTAGAACCTCCTTATGTGATGGTGATAGTTTGAGGAGTTCTAGTATTGATATCTGTGTTGGAATGTTTTGAAGCTGGTCAACAATGTTGTAATGAGATGGAGGTGGAGTTGTGTTTTTAGGTGCAACTCCCTTTAAGACTACCTTGGATTGTCCCCTTGTCATTACATTTACTGGTTGATAGTCCTATCGTTCTCTGAATTTTAAAACGTTTATTTGATTTTCAGAGACTTGTATGCTTGGGAGAAAATCCAAAGGGGTAGTGTCATCGGTTTTGTGTTTGTCCATGTTATGACCAACGGGATTATCATTTTCCACTTCAGTAAGACAAAGGATTGTGGTATCGTAGACATGATTGATATTTTTACCTTTGTTGTTCGTAGAAGATGATGCTCCTTTGTCATAGTTTGGTAAAGGGTCGTTGAAGGTTGTATGATCATTATTGTTTTGGTGTCCATCTACATATATCTTTTTATTGTTGATCAGATCTTGAACTGTGTGTTTTAACTCCATGCAATCATTAATTTTGTGGTCTTTATTATTGTGGAAGTTGCAATCATTTGTGTCATTCCACCATGGTGGTTTGACCTTTGGATCCCAGAATCATGCTTCTCGTGTAGTGATAAGACCACTTGTGACTAATTCTTTCATCGTTGATTCGAATGTTTGGCCTAAAGGTGTGAACCTACGCCAGTTTGATGATTTTTGGTATGTTTGCGGTTTTGTGATTTCGTTGTTTTGAATGACGTTTGACTTGACAATTTGATTGTTGTTTTGATTTGTTTTTGAAGTAGATGTTCTCAAGTTAAAAATTGGTTTGGCATTTTGTAAATCACTTGTCATTTCATTGGTCCCTGTATTTTTGTTCTTTTGCCAAATTTTGGTTTGTCATTGTTGGGGTATTGATTTGAGGAGTTTGTGTTATTTGATTTGTCATTGTAATATTTAATAACCCCTCTTTTGACCAACGCTTCTTCAATCTTAAGGCCATTTTCTATCACCTTTTCGAACGTAGGAGGACATTGTAATTCGAGTCTGTAACTCATCTCGTTCATCAAATTGTCTATGAACAAATCCATTTTCTCTTCCTTGGGAATGGAGCGAGGATATCTAGCGAATAGTCATCGCCATCTTTGTAAAAAGGACAAGAATGTCTCCCCTTTGTTTTGTTTCATGTTATACAGATCCTTTATCATGACATCGTGTTGGATGTTAAAAGAATATTGGGAGATGAACCTATTGACGAGCTCTTCAAAGGTTCGTATTCTTGGTTGTAATTTGGAAAACCATTCCATACACGAACCCCCCAAGCTTCTTGGGAATAATCTCATCAAGTAAGTTTCATCTTAAGCAAACTCTAGGCTCATGATTTTTGAATTTGCGGATATGATCGATCAGATCTATCTTTCCATTGTATTTGTCATACTTGGGGAATTTACAGTGTCGAGGAAAAGGTATCATGTCAACTGTTGAGTCAAAAGGATAAGGAAAAATGTCCTGTAATGGATACCTTTTGGTGTTTCCTTTTGTCATGTCTTGTATTTGTTGTTGTAAGTTCTACATTTGGGTTGTTAAGGCAACAACTGGATCTACACTTTGTGTGTGTTGTGATATTTCGGTTTCGCTTGTTCCAGGTGCTTCTCTTAGGCGATTTACGTCAAAGTCTTTGGGAAGCTTAACACCTGATTCGGCCAACATTAAGAGGTATTTCTCCATGTCCTACTCTAAGATCTTTTCCATGAATTTATGAAATTTTGGATCTTGTTGGGTTGTTTGTATGTCTTGGGGTTATTTCATTTTTGTCACTTTGATGTAGACTATTCTAGGGATTTTCTTCTACCATTGTATTTGATGTTTCAAGTTCCTTTTCTAAGAGCCTATATTTTTGTAACCTGGTGAAGATTGGCATACAAGTGTTTTATTCTTTCTACCAAACTTTGATCTTCTATGTTGGAAAATGTCAAGTGAATTTTTAACAAAGTCAAATAAGATGATATATCTTATTGATAAGACTAGGTTAAAAAATTTGATTACTAGGCCTTGTTTCGTGATAATAGGATGATAATATCCTGATGATGAAACTTTAGCGTAATAATTGAGATTTTGTTTTGATTTGACACTTTATGATTTGCAAGATCTGCGTTTTTGAAAAAGGACTCATAACTTGTAAGAACCTATCTGATTTTGGTTTCTAGATAGTGACCCTATTAAAAAAAGATACTTCTGTTTTGACAAAAAAAACCGTGTTTAGATGACAAACAAACTGATTGAAATGTTTTGGAACTCTTTGTTTTGAAAGCACTAAAACAGAGTTCAGGAATGCTAAAACAAGACTTGGAAGCGCTATTTCGCAGAAGCGCTAAAACAAAGTTCAAAAGCATTGAAACAGATGATGCAAGCGTTATCTTTATGGACGCACTAAAACAATACTCAAAAGCGTTGAAACAGTGCTCAGAAGTGCTATTTTGTGGAAGTGCTATAACAATGCTCGGAAGCGCTGAAACAGTGCTTGGAAGCACTATTTTTATGGACGTGCTAAAACAGTACTCGAAAGCACTGAAATAGTGCTCGGAAGCACTATAATAGTGCTCGGAAGCGCTGAAACAATGCTTGGAAGCGCTATTTTATGGAAGCGCTAAAATAGAGTCTCAAAGCGCTGAAACATATTTCCAGAGTGCTAAAACGAAGGGTGGATGTTTAAGACTCTTTATTGCAAAATTTGATTTGGCCTTGTGGCATATTCTATCATCGGTTGTGGGATGTAGGACTGATGTATGCATTGACTATGATTATGATATTGTGTGAGGGCTCTCCTTTGAAAGAAATCTTGTGAATAAAGAGGTTCTACGACGTAATCAACAGTATGACCTCTAGCGAAATCGTGATACCTATGAATGAAGGTTTTGTGTTGTAACAAGATCTTTCAACTTTGATATAAGAAACGCCTTTTTCTCAAAAAAATTTGGTAACCAAGTGGTCTCCTGGGTTTCTTGACTTTGATGGTTTTCTTGACAAACTTGGTTGATTTCCACTCTCGAATCATGAATTTTTCTAACCTAATTTGATTTGCAATTTTCTGGATGATCTTTTATCTGATTTTTAATGATTTTTGAAAACACAGCAAGCAAATTGTAGAATTATTGTTTTTAGAATCTAAACAGATAGTGTATATTCAAGAACCACGAATGGTCCTTATTGATTTTCACTGGTTTGTTTTGACAAATATATACTTTCAGATAGACTCACTCTTAAAGTCAAAAAGGTCATTATTAAACTCAACAGCCCACATCTTAAAATTGTGTTGACTCACATAGTCGTGTCACCCCCTAGAGGGCACCCGTGTTTTTGTCATTTCCAAGTGCATATTCAAAGTTGGATTTCTCGTTCTCTAAGCAAACGGTCCTTGGCAATTATATGGTGAGTGTCTTGGGGGAAAATTCTTCCCTCCCCTTGCACTATGAGTATTACAACGTCTGGTTACTGACTCGGCTGGATACTATGCTATGGTTTTTAGATAGGTTTTTCGTGCGGTGCGGCAAATGATAAACTCCCTCAGGAGACCTCCCAATCTTTAGAACAAAGATTTTGGGGATGGTTATCTTGCACACTACCGTCAAGTTGGACTTTCATCAACAACTTGCATTTTGATTAAAGTGGTTTGGAATCTTTGGCTTGAGGCGTTCCCACTTAGGTCATTCCCGTAAGGTGAGTACTTTTTCCCACTACGGCAGGCTTTCTAAAGGTTTTAACAAAAGCATAAATTTGCATGAAAATAAAGGATGAGTTTGGCACTTTGATCACCCAATTAAGGGGAGAGCATAAGCCTATTCACCACACAAGCACAGCAGATAAATGATTTGTTTTAAGCCCAAAAGACATTTTTTTCTAATCTATGTGAAGATTTTGCTTCACAAAAATCATGGTGTCCATTTTAACTAATATAGCAAAAGTGTGATGGCTACCCTAGGATTGATAAATTTTAAAGCAAAATGGCTACCCTAGGATTGATAAATTTTAAACCAAATGACTATCCTATGATTGGTTCATTTTAGTCCAAATGTATCAAAATGAAATTATGGTCGCGGTCGCGTCGGATCCAAATAAATAATTACAGAAGCACTAAAACAAACAATGAAAGCGCTATAGTATTTACTAGATGCGCTAAGACCGAAAGCGTTGAAATAGAGATCCGAAGCGCCAAATTTGTTCGCGGAAGCACTATATCAGCTAGACTGCAGATGGGTAGCCGATGCGCTGAAACAATTCATGGAAGCGCTATAGTAGAAGCGCTAAAACATTTAGCGGATGCGCTATAGTTTTACAGAAGTGCTGAAACAGAGCATGAAAGCGCCATAGTTTTCCATAGATGCGCTATAGTTTTTGATGGAGGCACTATAGTTTTTGATGGAAACTCTGAAACAGAACATGTCGAAAACCTACGCGACACTTTTCAGAAGAAAAATAAAATAAAAATTGCAAAATATGGGGTTAAGTCCCCATGGTGGGCGCCAAATTGTAAGTGTGAAATATGTAAGACTAAAACAACTAAAAACACTTCTTAATACGACATTATATCAAAGAATTCAATCCCGAATTAAGCTATTAAAACCAGAAATTCATTTGAAAGCGTTATATTGCTCTCTATCTCCAAAGATTTATTAAACCACTATGGCTCTCAGATCGTGTAAGCAATGTGACTGTTAAAATGACAATCTGAAGAACGAGAAGAATGCTAAATACTGGAAACTAATCTTATATGATGATTACTAACTTGACATCAATTCAAATAAAAGAAAGTTGCAACAAACTAAATACAGCCATGATCATGAAATAAAACTATGATGTTATTGCTTGAATGCTTTCCTGCAGAGTAAGATTGCACAAACTTGATAATCTGGATCTTTTCTTTGTTGAATGAAGATGTATTTGTAGATTTCCTGACAACAGTTTTGCACAGGGGCAGCAAAGTAGAGGCTTGGATTCAATCTGGAGGATTGAATGGTGAGAGATGGAGGAGATTGAGAAGATTTTGGGAATTGTCTCTACCCATGAAAACACCAAGCAAGAGAATAGGAAAAATTGATGGAAGAGGATTGAGAGATGAATTTCCAATTTGTCTCCAAATCTTCCCATGAAGTTTGAATCAATTAATTTTGACATATTTTTGACATAAATTAGACATAGGATATCTAATTTGGTTTTGAGGAAATATAAAGGAATATTCTTTATGCCTTAATTTAAATATTTTTGATTTATTTAAATTAGCCAAAGAGGGATAAATAATTTAATAGAACAAACTATAGAAGTTGTTTATTAAATTAAAATAGAAGAATATGGTAATTAATCAATAAAGTGTTTAATCTTTATTTAATTAATTTAAGATTTGATGTGATAGAATACAATAGGGAAATGATAATTAAATCAAACAAAGTATGTCCTCCGCCATCAAGACCACATCACCATGGAAAGGTTTGGAGATGTCCAAATCGATTGAAATACGAGCCACCGTAATATGCCCAAGATCTCGAGACGTAGAGTCTACCTTCAAAAAACATCCAATGGTGTTGCCAATAGCTTCAAAATAAGAATCCTCCTAAACTGGAAAGGGAGGTTCGGTAGTTGGACCCAAACTGGTTTGATATTCAGTGGCTCCGTAAGAGGATTGAAAGAGTGAGACCAAGGATGAAGGAACAACGAACGAATGCCCCACATCCACCCCCTGTCCAACACCCAGTCTCGTTCCTTAGATGAAGCAAAGGTTGCATAGAAAAAACCTTTAGCGTTGGGATAAAGGTCAATCTACCCAGAAACAATAGGCTTTTAGGAAATAGAAACCCACTCATGGAGATCAAGAAGGGGGGGCCACAGGCCGTTAAACCTGCAGACCACACCCTGAAGCATATAAAAATCCTCATTTTCAGCAATCTTTGATCCAAAGACCACAACAAGGGACGCACGAGCACAGGGCAAAGGTCGAACCCTAACTGAGGCAAGAGGAATTTGGGCTTGAGTATTTAAAACAGCATTGGAAAATGATTTTTGATGGCCACTAGTAGCTTTAGGAGAAGAGGGAACAGGCCCTCCCCAAACAATCCCTCACAACAACGTCTGTGCATGCTTGTTGCTCACCATTCAAAAGCTTCTCATCCAAATTTTCACGTTGCTCGTCGCATAGAGGAATCCCGCTCGGCATCATTTCAAACCCTACTTTCAATATTAATGTTAGGTATTAAAGATAATATTATTATAATATTTACTTTTCAAGAAAATAATAGTGTTAATATTAATGATGTTAGTGAATATAAATATAAAAGGGAGTTGATAAGGAATAAAGGTAAATATACTACTAAAATGAATGTTATAAAAATCAATATCATTTGGGATGTTTAATGCTAACCATATCATTAGCATGTTACCATGTTCGTTGTGTAAATTTTGGGGCATGACAAAGGCAAACTTAACATTCATCTAACAAATGCTAAAAACATTTTGATAGCTTTCAATCTAACAACTGGAGCAAAATTTTCTTCAAAATTGATACATTCTACTTGTGCATATCCTTTGCATACCAACCTTGCCTCGTTCCTTACAATTTGACCATCTTCATTCAACTTATTTCTAAAGACCCACTTAGTGCTAATCACATTTTTGTCTTTGGGTTTTGAGACAAGTTCCCAAATTTCATTCTTTTCTTTTTGATTTAGTTCCTCCTCCATTCCTTTGCATACCAACCTTGCCTTGTTCTGTACAGTTTGACCATCTTCATTCAACTTATTTCTGAAGACCCACTTAGTGCTAATCAGATTTTTGTCTTTAGGTTTTGAGACAAGTTCCCTAATTTCATTCTTTTTCTATTTGATTTAGTTCCTCCTCCATGGTCCCTATCCAATGTTTGTCTTCACTTGCTTCTTTGAAGTTCTTAGGTTCTATCTTGGAAAGAAAAGACATATTTTCTTTATTTGAAGTATCAACCAATCTCCACCTTGTCTTAATTTCCCCATCTTTGTCACCTATAATTAAATATTTTGGATGATTTCTTTAAACAAATTTGGATGGTTTCTTGGATGGTGTCTTTGGATCTCTTTACTCGACTATCTCAAATTCTTCCTCTATTTCCTCTTTGTGAATTTCCTCATTTTGAGGAACACCTTGTACCTTTTCTTTGTAGCATCTTCCCTCGTCTACTTTCACATTTGCACTTTTAATGACCTTGTGTAGCCTCTTATTGTAACATTTGTATGCTTTACTTCTTGAAGAGTAGCCAAAGAATATTCCTTCATCCCTAGAATCAAACTTTCCCAAATCGTCATCTCTCCTTGAGTGACATGTACTCCCAAACACCTTGAAATACTTTACTGTTACAAGCCTTCATTTCCATAACTCATATGGTGTTTTGCTATAATTTACTCTAATTTATCCACGATTTAAAACATAAATTATCGTATGAACTGCATCTCTCCAAAATGTGTCAAATTAACTTGGACTCATTTAACATGGTTCTAACCATTTCTTGACTGTTCTATTTTTCCTTTCCACAATCCCATTTTGTTGTAGAGTTCTTGCAACAAAAGAATATCTTCTTATCCCATACTTTTCACAAAAAATTTCAAACTCATTTGAAGTGAATTCTCCTCCTCTTTCTAATCTAGGGCATTTGATCTTTAAGCATAACTCTATTTCACATTTAGCACCAACTCCATCATGACTATATTATCTTGACACATACATTAGGATTTTTAATATGACCTCTTACAACACATGAATTATCATTCTCACATATTATTTTGATGGTAACATTTTACATGATATGATGGCAATATTATGATCACATCATTGTTTTACTACACAATTAGTCACATTGATTGGTTTACTCATGGATGTTATCATTGATTATTTATCCAAACACAACCTTGTTTACACACTAGTGCACTCCATTTATCACTACATTTTTTATTGACATCTTTTTATTTACATATTTTACTTAAATTCTTCTACAATAAACTTTGTTTGTGACTTTCAAAAGAATCATATCATTCACACAACATATTAACATATTCACTTGCACTTATATATTTAATTATCCTCGCATTTAGGGGTGTAATAGGAGAAATTTATAGTCCCCAATTATGATTACACAAGACCAACACATTACACATAAGGCCATTCACTCTCTCATCTCCTCAAATTATATCCATTACTATATATGCATCCTATTTGAAAGAGCATATATTTGTGCGTAGATTCAAGGGGCATGTCAATATATGCATCCTATGTGAAAGAGCGTATAATCAAGTTTGTATGTGCGTAGCTTCAAGGGGCATGTCAATTCTAAATTTGAAACCTATTCATGGGACTTCCCAATTTTTCAACTTTACTTGACGTGTTGTAGATTGATAGGCCTATGCCACTTCCAACCCCTTGACAACCCTTAACAACATGATGCTTTCAATCACAACTAAATCAACCCCCTTATTCCTATGAGTTTATTTTTCATTTCAAAAGTAACGCAAATATTACACATCTCTTTTACATTTATGTTTATGCTTTAAGCTAACAATGGTTGTGTGCCCATGTGTAGCTTACATATGCAACTCCGCTAACAAAAAGAGAAAGCAACAGAACATTATCCAACCTATATCCTTAAAAGAATATATTTATTAATTTGTTTACTTAACATGTATGACTTATGCAGATTCACATGCATGCTGAAGTGGGTCAAAATGTAAAGTTTAAAGCGCATTTTCACACTTTCCTCTCTTCTTTTTACACACTTTAGCCTTTTCTTGAGATATATTTTAGCTCATTTATGAGCAAAATCTAAGCATAACCCATAAAACACCCCTCCATCTACACACTTAACCTCTAAATTCATCCCTACACTTCACGTTACATATATTTACACATCCTAGTTGCCACCACAAAGATCTGCCGAAATAGTTATTAACCAACGGTCAGATTTTCAAATTAACTTGGTATAGATTAGGCAAGCATATCAAGAATAAGTCTAAATCTAAATGGAATCAAAGCTAATCAATATCGAATCCACCTTCATTTCACTCGTACATGACATCTTGAATCATGTGTAAACGAGAAGAATCTAATTCATCAAATATCGAACTTAAATCCTTACATAGTAGCTAGTGAAGGCAAATCAGATCGCAAGTTTCACCATTGCGACGAAGGACAAGATCGCAATAATTTTCAAAATTCATAAAACAAGACTCTATCTATATTACAAATGTTTGACACCCCTTCCAATGCCAAATTCAATCTCCATTCAACACGAGACACTCCAAATTGGCCAATTCCAAAAAAACAGATTGAGAAATACGTTAATTCTCTTCCCCCCTCATTTAAGCATTTGTAAGCATATATGATTCGAGTCATATCAATCAATGTGTTAATTAATATATAACGGGTTTATTTATCTTATAAGTATTTTGATTTAAACATATCTCTGAAAAGTCATTTTATCTCCCTTCAATACGTCAATTATATATTAACTGTTGCGGTTGCTAATTACTCTTTCCATGCACAGCTCCCTTGTGGACTGCTATTCTTTCTATTTTAATTCAGCTTTGTTAATATAAAATAAATTATATATTAACTATTTGTAATAATATTAATTTTATTGGATAATTAATTTTTATGTTTAAATTTACAAATTAAAAAAAAAACATTATAAAAGGTGATTAATCATTTAAATCTATGTTTTAAAATGTTTTTCTGATCGCCACAAATGATAAGATAAACAATATATCTCAGAATCCCCTAATCTCATCTAATTTTTAAATATATTCGCAGCAAAGGAGTTTAGTTGAACACTCACACCATTACAACCCACTTTAATTGCACCCCTCAATGTACAGAAATACTGAAATTACAAGAAAAAGTACCACGTGGAATAGATATCTTCTTAAGTCACTATCCACTTCTCTACAGTTCGAATGGATGTCTTTGGCGGATAATTCCCTTATTAATTGACGGATAATACCCCTATTAATTGAATCATTACAAAATTTCCGCATAATCCCCCTCTATCGCAAGTGATCAAGTATTGTCATATAATAAATACCAGTACTTGTTTTTATATTGATTTTTCGCCTCTACAAATAGATAAGGCTATTCAAAATAAATGATAATCATGCTTCTTCCCAAAGCACAAAATGATGTTATTTCTTTTGGTGCTTCCTTATGAGTTCGTGTTCGTTGCACGTTCTTATGGACAAAAACCTTACATATATTTATGGAGGGTTAACTAAAACTTTTGAATGTTGTCATCTCATTTTAGAGTAACATTTTAACTTTGACATTTTGAGCTGCTGAGTTCGGTCCTCAAACCTATGAACCATTATTTTCTCCTTTTTTTCATCTACCTGACGTTAATATCTATGGATGTTCTGTTCCGCCTCAGCAGGCTTAAATACTAATATACGAATTAAAGTTGAAGGACAAAGAACAAACCTAGGGCAATGCAATGCCTCCGTGTGAACATTAAAGATTCTCCCTACTTCCACAGCTTCTCCATATATTTTTAGCTCGTACAAGTTCAATCATTTTCAGATGATCCTTTACTTGTTTTCAAACAAGCCTGCCTAATTAATCACTTTAGATGCTTCTAGTCCCACGCTAAAAATATCCAAAAAGGAACGGCTTGTAGAAAACTAATGGAAAAAATCTTACCTAGCAAACAAATCCACCCATTTAAACTGGGTAGATAAGATCAATTGAACTTCAGAATCTAAAAAGTTCACTTGAAACCACGAAACAAATCCACCCATTTAAACTGGGTAGATAAGATCAATTGAACTTCAGAATCTAAAAAGTTCACTTGAAACCACGAAATTGCCAAATGAAAGCTGAAAAAGAACTGAATTTTCCCTAGACATGAAAGCTGAAAAAGAACTGAATTTTCCCTAGACATGAAAGCTGAAAAAGAACTGAATTTTCCCTAGACATGAAAGCTGAAAAAGAACCCAAAATGAGGGCTAAAATGCATCCTGCTTTAGACATAGCCCCTAAGATAGCCAAGCATTATATAAGCCAACACATAATTTCACAAAAGCACGCATGTGAAGCTAACCAATATATAATGCAAATGAGGGCTGAAATGCATCCTGCTTTAGATAGCCCCTAAGATAGCCAAGCATTATATAAGCCAACACATAATTTCACAAAACCACGCATGTGAAGCTAAACAATATATAATGCAAATGAGGGCTAAAATGCATCCTGCTTTAGACATAGCCCCTAAGATAGCCAAGCTATATAAGCCGACACATAATTTTCACAAAAGCACGCATATGAAAGCTAAGCAATATTTAATACATACTAACAAATACATTGTCAACAGTTCAGATGCTTCTTGTGCTAACAATACAAAAACTGTGCCTTGTTTTGCAACGAGTTCTGATTCTTGATCAAAGCACAACAATAACTAAATGACTAACAACAATACCAGCAAGTGTTTAATTCAAAAATATACCAGCAAACCGTGAACTGAAATGGGCCTGCAGATGTCAATGATCATAGTTTGTGTATCACATTTGAAAGTGAAAGCGATGATATTGGCCTCCATATGCTTGCAACTTACATTCCGTATGGTACAAAATGTGTCTTTCCCAACTGTCAGATTTACAGTAAACATTTCATATATATATTTATGAACTGTGATGTGCCAAAAGCAAAAAAGCAACTTCACAAATTGGGCATAACCACCCGGAACAATTTATCTGTACAAAAAAATTGCAAGCAAGATATCTAGCATATCTCCAACCTAGCAATGAACACAAATGATAGTGTATAATTCACATCCCCAAAGTGGCTCTTTCTATCTACATATTCGCCAGAACAAAAACTCCACTACCTGTCTTTTGCTGGATGTACGAAGGCAACTGACCTTAACTGGCTTCCAAGTGATGTGCTAACCATAATTATGTTGGAATAACTTGTGCCTGGTTACCTGTTTCCCATAACACAAATGTGATGCAATGTAAGAGAACAGATGTTGAAACACTTTAAAAAATCACTTTGTCATTTATCCAAAGGGTAAAATGCAAATAAAGTGATATAATTTGTATGATAAAGTGATGAAATTTGGGAACCCAACAGGATTTGTGAGAGTGCAAGTTCCTACATGTAAGTATTAACATTCCTGCATAACTTCAAGTTGCTTACTTTGTATGTCATACATAATGGCAGACAAAATGTAAACAAGCTGATAGCACATTTCATTGCAAACTTAATGACTCACTCATGGACGAAGGCCGTAACTACTCCTGGTGCATTCAAATGCCCCCCTATACTTTTCCATTAACTTTGGTTTAGATAGGAAGTGCAATGGTTGATGTTTTAGCGAGCTTTACCTAACAGATGCCATTTTATTTTTCAGATAAAATGCAACGAGGAATCTTGTGCCTTCTAACTCGTTTAATTGAATAGTCAGGGCAGATACAATCCCTCACGGGATCTTGCCTGATGAAGCATTGTCAACAAGCTATTTTGTTTAGGTACTAGTATACATTGCCCTTGAAGAGATTGGTGCCAGTGGCAAAGCACTTTCTTCATCGTTTCTTTGACTGAATTAACAGGTCAACTTGTACTTAGCAACTTCTCCTAGCAAATTAAAACACCCAGCTAACAATTGGCTCACTTGAATCTGTGGCCAATATTGTCATCTATCAAACAGCTTAACATATTATATCACAAAATGTCTTCATGGTTTTGATGATGACAAAGCAATTCTGACATGTTACAAACCAGTTTTAAATTTTTAATCAATGCGTCAGAAGACAGTTAACAAAGCAAATTTCGATAGAAGTCTCAATTTCCTTCACATTTCACTAAGATGCATGTGGCAGATAATTCACCCTCAAAAACTAATGCATCTCTACATTTCCGATGGAACCTCCAGAATAAAACACTGCCATATCAATCAACAGCATAGAAGATGGAATAACCTGCCTCCTAAATAATACAAGCTCCATTCAACTGAAAAAACCTCAGCTGTCCAAATCTAATTCATAAAACTCTCTGCTTTTAATTCTGTAATAAAAGAGCAAAGTTCTTATCTCAAGTTACAGTTAATTGGTGGCCCTTTGAGAAATCACAGGGAGTCTTTCCCATTGCATTGCGTTAGATACATAAATCTATTAGTATTTTGCTCAAACATCAATAATTACATCTATCCTACAAAATGCAGTTAATTTTGGCCAAATGAAATACCCAGTTACTTGAAGATGCTAAATACCAACAAAGAATTTGGTCTATGGGAATACATCCTTCATATAACACAGTTAGCCAACACAAAGAATGAAATAATAATTCTGTAGCAGACTACAGGAAATGTAAACTGATGCATGTAGTAAGAAATAATTTGTTACCCTTTGAAAGCTGATTTTCTCATTGTGTGTGTATGTGTGACCCTTATTTGTTACCCTGTCATGCTTGCAGACTATTCAACAAGCATTTACCTTATGCATCATTAATGCAACCATTAATTATTTGATCCCTTTTCAACATGAAAATAATAATCACTCCCATGTCTACATACTCACATTTTATAACAGCATTGGACATAAGCAACATACCAGTAGTGCGGATTTCTTCCCTGCCTTCATCAACATTCAAATGGTTGGATGCTGATGCATATTCAAGAAAACAGGCGTTCTTAATTGCTGGAGCTATCCTGTGCAGCAATGACAATCATATATTGGGATTCAAAAAAGGCAAGCTTCCAGTGAAAAGAGCAACTAGCATGCCACAAAAACAAGATTTCAGTTTAACGTTAGTAGCAAATACAGATAGAAATGGTACAACGTTCCTTACATGAGAAGGTGAACATCAGCGTGGAAAATAAATCCCATCCACTACTTGCTTCCACACATCCTGAATCAAACTACTTCAACAATTCCTCCTAGTCGTACATTGCAATAATAATCATGTATATCGATTAGCATATACAAAATGTTAATAACTCCCAATATGGCAGTACATTACACCATGCTACCCACAAAACTTCCTGTCTGTACAAAGTAATATATTCTTCATGCTCCTTGTGTAAACGGAAACCCCACTAGAAATGATTAATTTGATGGGTAAGAGATCATTATTTGATCTGTACTGTCAAAGTGAGCTCTCAAAAGCAACATGATTTGATAAATTTTTTGCTACTTGATCTGAGGCTGTTGCCAAACCCTTAAGCATTTTCATGACCTCCACAGTATCATCTAAATAGTATTTTGCTTTGCTTGGTTTCTGTCCAACAGTACATGCAAATACTTCAGCTTTAGAAGACATTGATTGTTTTGCCATGGCACTTGCAATACTCTCAAACATATCTTCATCAGATCTGTCATCCCCAATGCACATTACAAAATCTGGTGGCTTTCCTCTTTCAACCATCTTTGACAGAAGTCGTTCTGCCACTAGACCCTTGCTAATGCCCTGTAAACATAAATTGAAATTGTGTATACGTCATTCCTCCTGCCTATATTGTATATACAATAAAAATTCCAGACTGAGGAAACTGAATGCTTACAAACTTCAACAGTCCCATACCTGTGGTTTAACTTCAACAATATGCTGACCACTTTTAACTTCAACAGGCTCATTTGCAAGCACACTCTCAAGATGATCTAAAAGCTCCTTAGACTGGCAAGATCCAAAATCTGGATCTGCATCCTGGTGATGCCAAACCAAAGCACTGTCTTTCTCTTCTATGGCAGAGCCATCTGTAGTCTCTGTATACAATTTCATGACAGGCTTTGCAATTTTCATCCAATCAAAGTCGGTAGTTGGTAAAGTATTTTCCCATTCTGAATCCTTACTCCACCTGAGCCATATGTAGCAATTAAAATTTAAAGTCTATCGCATTTGTCTCCAATTCTAGCACTGAAAATGCATTAGAGCCCAAAAAAAAAATTCCAAACAATAGGCAAATACAATGCAAAATATTGAAGGGAAAAAGGAACCATATAAAAGCTTTCTAAGTGTTGAGAGATAACCTAATGTAGTAGCCATGCTCTGCTGCAATCCCTAACTTCTGATTTGGAGAAAACCATTCGCTCAAAGGTTGCCGACCTCTTCCACTAACAATAAAGACTATATTCTTAGAATCATTACACAAGCTGTTTATAACAGATATGACATCTGCACTGGGGGTCTTATTGATAGAAGTCTGAGGCATCATAGTACCATCATAATCCAACAAAATTGCCCTACTGTTGCCCATCTTGTACGCAGAGACTATATGCTCAATAGAAAGCTTTCTGAAGTTTGGACCAAGAGACACAACCCTGAACCCCAATCCAAATCCAATTCCCCAACACCTTCTCTTATAGTGATCCGCACATGCTCTTGCCAGATCTTGCTCAAAACTACGAGCCCAATAATTCACATCATGTGTACTCACATACCTGTAATGCTTTTCATGGCGCAACTGCTGCTCAGCTACAGGCATGGTGAGAGCTGCATTGATGGCATCAGCAACTGCTTCAATATTCCATGGATTGACTCTGATAGCCCCGCTGAGAGAAGGGGAGCACCCTATAAACTCAGACACAACTAGCATGCTCTTCTTTGGAGTACCAGAACTTAGTCCTAAGGTTTCATCTAATTTGGGGCAACCCTGCCTGCAGCAAACATATTCATACGGAGTGAGATTCATTCCATCTCTTACAGCATTGACGACACAACATTCAGCGACCACATAGAAGGCATATCTCTCAAACAATGGAACAGCTTTGTCTAGAAGTACGACAGGTTTGTAGCCTGGAAACCCAAAGGTTTCATTGATTCTCTTGGTTGTTGAGTGAGTCTCATTCTGTATTTCCTCGACATCCTTGCCTCTACCCCTTGCAGGATTGGCAATCTGCACTAAAACCAACTTTCCCCTCCACTCAGAATGTTGCCTTAGCAGTTGTTCCATTGCCAAGAGCTTCAAACTGATACCTTTGAATATATCCATGTCATCCACACCTAACAGTATTTTCTTCCCCTTGAACTCTTCTCTCAGCTGTGCCACTCTCATAGCAGTGTCAGATAGATTTAGAACACATTCAAGCTGAGCCATATGAATACCAACTGGTAGAATCTTGATGCCAACAGTGCGGCCATAGTAATCAAGTCCAATGTAGCCTCTCTTAGACTGGTAATCTATGCCAAGCATCCTACTGCAGCAGGAAAGAAAATGCCGGGCATAATCAAAGGTATGGAAGCCAATTAAATCTGCATTGAGAAGAGCCCTCAGAATTTCATCTCTAACAGGAAGTGTCCTGTAAATTTCTGATGATGGGAATGGGCTGTGCAGAAAGAACCCCAGTTTCACTCGGTTAAATCGCTTCCTTAGGAAAGTGGGCAGCACCATAAGATGGTAATCATTAACCCAAACATAATCATCTTCAGGATTGATCACTTCCATCACCTTGTCTGCAAAGATTTTATTAGCAGAAACATACGCTTGCCAAAGAGATCGATCAAAACGTCCCCCATGATCTGGAGAAAGTGGCAGCATGTAATGGAACAGAGGCCATAGCTGCTGCTTGCAAAACCCATGGTAAAACTTACTTTGAAGCTCAGAGGGTAAAAAGGTTGGAACACACTTGAAATTTTCCAGCAGAACCTGTGCTACATCATCTTGTTCAGACAGATCTACCTCAACCTTCAAACAACCCACATAGACAACCTCAATATCATCAGACAGCCCATCCTTCAGTTGCAATAGCAAAGAATCTTCATCCCAACTGAAAGACCAGCTTGTACCATCAGGCTTCCTGCGAGCTCGCAAAGGAAGTTGGTTACCCACAATAATCATTCGCTGCATGCAAACTGATGATGGAGCATCTGAGGCCACACTATTTGCATTATCATCATCAAATTCTGATATTATTCCTGGTACAGTCATTACCCTTGGAAGCCGCCTCACAGTTCGTCCAAAGTTAGGTATATCCCCAGAAGCCAAATCTAAAAGGTTTGAATATGATCTTGACACCATTTTATCTTCGAAGTCCAAACTACATAAACTTCAATTTTGGTTAAAATTGTTTGTAAATGCACAATTTCCAGACCAGAACAAATAGTCCAGACTGGGATAACACTGTCAAACCTGCCAAAAAAGATCAAAAGCTAAAGAAAACTCTGGTAGCTCAAAGGTTTGAATGGTATTTGTCACTCAATGAAGCCAGGAAGCTTTAAGCATTTAATGTCAAAGCACTGCTCAATCCAAAATTGTAGGTAATCCCTGCAATTGGAAACATAAACATGACAAAAAACTTAGGGCATGTGAGCAATTGTGGGCCCAATCTCATAATCAAAACATAACCCACAAAATCCCTCATATGCAAAAGCATGACATGGTGACGGGTAATCCCTGCAATTGAAAACATAAACATAACAAAAAATATAGGGCATGTGAGCAATTGTAGGCCCAATCTCATTATCAAAACGTAACCCACAAAATCCCTCATATGCAAAAGCATGACATGGTGACCGATGATATAGCAATGTTGTATAAACTTGATCAATGTGATAAATTTAATAATTTTAGAAAACTTGAAATACATAGCATTCTCAATCAGACCTCAGGATCTCAAGCAACCTAGAATTTCAATCTTACGAGTAACAAGTTTCTAGAATCTTTTCAATAATCAAAACATTATAACAGTAGAATTCAACTCAACTATCTAGCACATACAACAATACTAATGAATTTCCTCCACCTCAATATTATTTCCCCCCTCCATAAATAATGTTTTATTACACAATTAACGGTATAAAATCTGAACTTACCAATAAATGCAGTACGCTAGAAAGAACCTGAGGAGTACAAGATTACCTCTCCAAAATGCGAACATTTAGAAACCTAACGAGACTCGCACCAGGCAATAGAAAAAACTATTGATGCATAGTTTCAAACGATAAAAGAAGTGGGCATGTTAAGTATTAACAAAGGCTTAATAACAACCATAGAAACAATCCCATTCATCAGGCAACTAAACTTTCAGTTCAAATGAGTTGACTGGGATGAGATCAAATGGTAAATCGTTAGAGCTTTCTTAATGGAAAGCCATGTTCAAATCCTGAAGAGTGCAAAAATTGGGTAAAACTATAAGCTACCACACCAAATTTGTAGGCAAGGTGGGGGTATGCCCAAATGGATGAGGCCAGATGTGGATGAATTTGATGGAAGAGATACCCCTCACTCTAAACTTTCACAACAAACTCGGCTGCGAAACATGTAGAACTAAGGCAATACAAGAAAGAATTATATACACTAGATAATATCTGCAGGAACGCCTAAATCCAAGCCTCGTGGAAATACCTAAAATTGTTACATTCCATTTCCTAAATTGCAAAGACGTAATCATGAAAACAAATACTATCAGAAATAACAGGCTTTTCGCAGATATTATTCACTAACAAATCATAGCATTATCTATATTAGGGTTTCGAAACTTAAACAATAAAGAGGCCACATCCACGCTCTATCCAATTTCTAATGAGCTTTCGTGCATACTGTCTCACAACTTAATCAAATGTTGAAATCTTACTGGGATCATGGCAATGCTTGCAAACGATAGCCCTAGAATTGCGTTTACAGCAAAGTATTATCCTTGAATAAGCTTGAAAACGTCAAACAGAAAAAAAGAAGAATGCAAAGCCAGATTATTTACACGTTACATGTAGAAAAACACAGGCCGAAGGAATCCGCCATTAATGGTTAGGAAGGTGTAGACTCCTTTACGTGAAACACATTTCCTTTTAACGTGCTCATTCTCCAGGGAAATTATGAACGTTAAGGAAATTTACATCAAAAAAATAGATCTAAACTGCGAACTTTAGTTTTAAACCATGCCAATCTGAAAACTTCGAAAGCTACTACGAAACAAAATGGCAAAAGAACACAAAAAATCATCAAAAAGAATCAAAACATCAAAGAACGCGATATTTCAAGATAATATGCAATGAACCAGAGAAAAATGAAATTCAGGCTCAAAAAACATACAAACTATCAATCGAAACTGGAATCTTCTCGACGAGAGTAAAAGGTTCTTCTTATCCCTCGAAGATCTTAAAAAACAGCAAACGCGATAACAGCTGAATGCCAAACGATTCAATTTTACACAAATATACAGAAATAAATTCGATTCTTCCGCCTCTTTGCTAAAAATAAACAAAAAAAATCCTCCTCTTAATATAGACAATGAAACTAAACTCCATGATTCCCACTCTCGACAGAGTTATCGAAAATAATCTCGATTTTTCTAATCTTAAATGAAACGAATTTGTTAAAAAAATCCACATCCAACGGCTAAAAACAACGGAAACTAAATCTTCACATTAAACACATAAATAAACTCGATTTTTCATACTCTTCACAAAACCAGAAGAACAAAATACCAGAATCCCGCGAAACATACAACAAAAACAAATTTTACACGATAATGTAGAAACACACTCGAGTTTCCGATTCTTTACAAAAACAAAAGAAAGTATCACCTGAATCCTGAAAAAATGAAGAACAACAGAAACCAAATTTTCAAAAAACATTAATAAACTCAAGCATTCCTCCTCTTTACAAGAAAAACTCAAATAAACAAACACCTAAATCCAGCGAAAATCAAAGCAGAAGCCAAGCTTTCACAGAAAACCAGACAAAAAACTCCATTTTTCCAATCCGTAACAAAAACAAATCAAACGGACACCGAAAACCTCCAAGAAAAATATGATAGAAACCAAATTTTGCAGTAAAGATCTCTGAACCAAAAGCAAAGGCCAACAAAATACAATTTCTTACCAAAATTTGCCGTAGAAACTCCAAGACGAACGCTTTTTCACGCTCAAAATGGATAAAATCCTCTCCTACGTTAAAAATGGTTAAAACAAAAACATGATCTTTAAAGTAACCACATGCAGGCCTTGAAGGCTCTGAACGAAATTACAACGATGTTCTAGCTGTAATCCTCGCAAACCCTAGCTGTAAACTCCGATTGCGTTAAACCCGGGTTAGCAGCCTCATAACTCCTGGGTATAATTATAATAGCGTACATACATACTAACGTGTATTTCGAAAAAACTCTGGATATTCTTCTTTTTTATTAAAACCGGCGAGCGACAACGAAAGTTGGATATGTGGATAAGGCGTCCATTGCCGGCAAACTCAAGTCACCGACCGCCGGGAATGTTTGACGTGCCTCGGCATGCGTGACACGCGTCTGGCTCTAATTTTCGCCGGCGGCAGTGGAAGACGGTAAGGCCACTTGCCAGCTGGCTGCGGCCTCCCCACGCGCTTCCGCTGAGCGTGACAGCTTGGCAGTCATTGATTTAAATTCTGGATTATCAAATCGTCTTTGTGTTTATCCCGTGGGCTTAACTTGCCCAGACGTTTGGCCTACCATGTTGGGATTCGATAAAGAGTATTTGATCTGGCTCTCGTTTTTTAATATTATTTGCTATTATTTTAAATTTAAGATTTTTATTATTTTTATTTTCTTTTGTTAGGTTTTGGAGTTAGGAGGGGGAATCTATTTGGTTAATGTCCCTTGGTATAGAAGGCAGTTTTTGTGGGACTCAAAACTACAGCTTTCTCACGAAATCAACTTCAACTCTATTGGTTGATAAGAGATTTAAATAAATTAGTGCAAGGACTTTAGGGTGGGACCCACTTTGTGCATAGAGATAAGCCTAAAATATTTGATGATGTGTGGATATTGTCTTAGTGTAAGTATTTTTTTTTTAAATTGGTTTTAATAAAATATATTTCATTTATGACTATAAGGTAATCATGAAAAATGTATATGTGTAAAGGAAGATAAAGTTTAGTTTAGGATAATCTAACAAAATATATTTAATTAATTTCAGTTAGAATTGATTTGTAAAATTAAATATGTAGTTGAATTTAATTTAAGATAATCTAATAAAATATATATAATTAATTTTGATTTGTAAAATTAAGTATGTAATTAAATTTACATATTTTGATGTTTTAATAAAATTTATTATTTAATAATTTGTAATAAATAATTGTTTGAAATGTAAATAGGAGAACAATGGTATTTAATAATATAATTGAAGAAGTAATTATTATCTAAATGAATGTCTAAAGACTTTAGGAGTGGGGACCACTTTGTGCATGTAGAGATAAGTCTAAAATATTTCATAGGGTATGGATATTATCTTAGTGTACAAATGTTTTTATATGATTATAAGGTAAATATACATCATGTATATGTAAAGTATGGATATTATCTTAGTTTGCAAATGTTGTTTAATTATTATTTTATGGTTTTAATAAAATTTATTTAATTTATGATCATGTATGTGTAAAGGAAAATAAAGTGGAGATTAGGGTAATCTAGTAAAATATATAATAATTAATTTAGGTTAATAAATTATTTTAGATATATTTAATTAAATTACAAGTATTTTATCGTTTTTTGTTTTTGGAATTGATTATTTAATAATTATAATTAATGTGAGTATGTAAATAGATACAATGGTATTTAGTAATATAATTAAATAAGGAATTATCAAAATGAATGTTTTGAAATATGTAATGTTTAGATATCACAAATAATAGATAACAATCTATATTGGTCTTCAAATAAAAAAATTATATTTACTTTTGTAGGGATGAGTCTTAGGATTAGGGACAAATTTACAATCACAAATATATTCTACACCTATGTAAACATATGTTGTGAAATATACAATTTTTTGTTCTTTGCTTCATCTAATTTGTCTTAATGTCTTTTTCTTATTCTCTAGAGAGTTGGTGGTATTTAATAATACCTTAGCAGGGTTGCCATTGTGTTGCTACAAGATATATTATCCTAGGTCAGCCCATGGAAATGTGTAAATGTGTATGCTCCTAGGAATGCTTGTCTAGAATTATGAACCTTTTATTGCTTTGATTGAAATGTGAAATGTGAATGATAAGACAATGTGGCTCTCAAATCATTGTTGTCTAAAATGAATGCATTAAATACATTTAAATACAAGGATATAACAATACATTGTGCAAATATGTGTTTAGTCAACCCTCGGCGAGAAGGGTATATACAAGAGTTTACAAAATTAGAATTTTATATTTTATATTTAGGAAGGAAGAATCAATGACTATGAGAACATCCCCATAATAGCAAGGATGTTCCTATGGTTATGAGCTTTTTCAAGAACATGGAAGGGGCCAAATCAAAGTGGGTAGGGCATGTATTGAAATATGTGCATGCATACATATAATAAATAAGTGAATAGGGTGAATGTATAAATATGTGTAAACATACATGAATGTGTTTAAGGGACAAGTAGTAATTGTATAGGAATATGTGCAATGGATATGTAGGTGGCATAGGTCAAGGGCATCAACCTTTTTTATATTTTTAATCATTTACAAATATGTTGCTCATGTGAGCATCAGCATGAGACCAATACAATCTCTTGAAAGCATGACCATGAGAATAATATTAGCTCTTTTTGAGCAACCACGCTAGAAACAACCTATGGAAGATCGTGAGTCACAACTTAGATATTCACTTATTTAGAAACCACCTCCATACTAGAAGCCAACTATGAAAGACCAAGAGTCACAACTTAGAATTCCACATTAGATGTCCCTTTGGGATTTGAACTTGGGCCTCCACAATGAGAACTCAATGCTTTAACTAGATAAGCTCAACCCCTTGGACAAGGGATTCAACTTTAGACAAGATTATGTCATTTGTCAATATGTTTATATATCAAGGCACTCTCCTCAAAATGGACACAAAAGTAAATGGGAAATGGCACATGGGTATGCTAATCTCACCATTACATTTTTTATTTATTTTTTAAATTATATAATTTCACAGTTTTAGCGACCCAAAAAATTGTATTATGGAGCACGAACTCATCTTGCAAACTTGACCCTAACAATAAAATGATATTTTAGTAGACAAGTTATCATTTTTTAGATTCTTATTGTTGAATTTATTATAATGATGTTTTTATCTTGTTTATATGTAATTAGAGACACAAATATGCAAGCAGTAGTAGAGCCTCCATGTATTCCATCTATACACATTATCTCCTAAGGATGATAAGTGGGTGTTATTAGAGGTATTAGACCTCAAACATATGGTAACATTATTTGTACACTAAATTTTAATATGCACATGTTCACTCCACTCTTTAAGCAATGGGAATTGAATACCACCCTATTTCAACTACTCAGGTAATGAAAGTCACAATCAAGGATGTATGGAGGATTTTACATATTCTATTCAAAGGGGGGATAATAGAGGCATAAAGCACCACATTATAGGAGGATCTTGAGTTATAAAAATGGTGCATGGGTCAAGTTGGCTATAAAGAAGGTGGGGTATCATTCATCAAGATCATGATGGGAATATTTTTTGGGTGTGCAAGTGGATTTTGATCACTATTTCTCTCTTGATGCTTCTAGATGGATAGGGCTCCCATATCACATATGGTCTCATATATGTATATAGGTAGGTTGAGGTGAAACAAATAATATTTGCATGGTTCATTGTCCCATACCCCAATTATATGATTGTTTACATATTCATTGATAAGGGAGCAATGTCCCTTTGAGGGGCAACTATATTATATTTTTGGGTCTATGAGCATCTCTAGGTTTTGTGCCCCCAAGACTACCATTTTTTGTAATAGATTCACATGTAGCATTGGTAGCCTAATCAAACACCAAAGATATAGGTGGGTAGAGAGATAAATAAACCTTCAAATCCTAGTGACAAGAATCTAATAGGTTGAATCCCATAAATATCACTTATAGACCATATAAAAGTTTGACCATTGATGTTAATGATAGATTGTAGCTATGCTACATCAAGTACTCCAAGTGGGTATTTGGTAGGTGTAGGATAGTTATGAAATTATTTTGTTTTGAATTAGTATCATGTCACCTTAGCCTATGTTAGATAGTTCCATTTGAGATAACTGCATTATTTAGGAAGCATCACAAATCACCATTCTGGTAGGGGAAGAGTGAGGCCCCCATCCACATAGAAAATAGATACTAATGTAGACCTTATAATGCAAGTGCAAACAAGGATAATGAAAGGGTGTCACCTAATTATGATGCATGATGGGTGAGGGAGGAACCACTCTCTTTATATCCTCTTGGTGTGTCTATATTTGCACCTTATATACAAGGAGTTGGTCCAGAGGGTGCTTTTAATGTCACCACTAGATAGTAAGCATTGGTTGATGCAAGCTAGCAAACTAATTATCTATGTATATTACTTATAATATTACATTGGAATTCATCTTATATAATTATTTGGTATTTATTGATATTTGGCTAACAAAATATATAATCATATAGGGGGTGTATCCAAGCAGGTAGAGACCATATCTTTTATGATCAAGTTGTTAGGAAATTTCCATGTTAATCAAATGATGAAGAGGTAAAACCAACCATCATTCACAAATTCACTACAACATATATGCCACTTGGTAATTTCTTTAAATGGCACCAAAAATTTACAAGAAGTATCTTAGTTTCTCATCCACAATCTCATGAAATTACATAATAACAAGGAAAATATGAAATAACATTGTTTTTCAGCCATGAGGATTGATCAAATACATTTCAAAATTGATATAGAACTGATTTATGACAAAAAAATCAATCACAAGAATGGTCTCCTTCAACTAATCTTCTTTCACAAGCTTTTTCTCCTACAACCTGCAACCTTCAATGGGAAAATTCAGGTACAATAGACCTCTAATTCTCAAACCTTTTGTTGTTGCAAACACATCTTCAAACCTGAAAAACATGGAGTTTTGGACTCCTCTCCAAGAACTATGCTTTAGTCTCCTCCATAAATTTGGAAAACGATCCTCTTACAAATCTAAAACTCGCAATCATAACAACAAATTGTACAAGTAAATTCAAGATGGAAACAAGATTTTTTATTATCTCTAAAATCAAATGAGATTACAACATTACAATGGGCTTGCTAATTACTTAAAATGTAAATATTTGGAGTCACAATCCTCTAGAAAATCTGGCAACATCCTGTTATGCAAAACTCCAACTCCTCCAATCCAACATCTCCAAATGAACAAGCATCAATATATAGAAGAATGTGTGAGAGGAAAACCATTGTTGGTTTCCAAAACAACCTACCAGAACCTCCAAGAAATCTCATGCCCAACTTGAGGAGTATAAAAATATATAATGTAAAACACTTAATTGTTTACATGGCCCTCACATGGATGCCTATTTTTTGGCCAATCATCTTTGATCAACAATGACACCTCCATTAATTCTCAATGGCTCTAGTGGCTTCAAATATGGGCATGCACCAACATGCAAATTCATGTGAAGTATGCAAATGATCATGCAAGAACATGCATGCAAAGTGGTCCCCACCTATAATCGGACACCCCAAATCGAATATTCCAGTTTAAATGCCTTTGAAACTTTTACCAAGGCATATTTCCTCCAAAAATTAAATTTGCAAATCACCACAAGAGAAAATTATAATGTTTCAAATTAAAATAATTATTTTCCATGCACCTTAGCCCTTATTGAAACAATAAAATGAAATAGCAATATTTTTGGTGATGCAAGAATTCCTTACACCTTGGATGCTCCTGCATCAGACACCTAGGGTAGGAAATTTTTGTGGATATGGATTCACAAAATGGAGTTGAGTGGTAGTACCACCCTTTTGGATTACAAGCAATTCTCATAAAGCCCCATCACTAAATTGGTACCTCTAATAATTTCTTCTTTCTCCTCTTCCAGCATCTTGTCAGAACATTCACCATCCTTCTCCAACAACCCTACATTCCATTCTTCTCACCTCTCATGGACTTGTATCCACCATGTAGCATGCTTCTCCTCCTAATACCATACATTCTCCTCTCTACTCTCATGGGATTTGACCCACCATTGACCGACCATCTCCACCAACTTTCACCTGTAACATCTTTTATAGCTTCTACAAGAAAATATGCACTATCTACACACCAATCTACAACATCATTCAAATCTTTCCCTACATACAAATCAATACTAACAAAATGTATTTGTTCTATCTCTTTTTCTCCTTTTACACTCACTACCTCTTTCATCTCAACATGCAAATCATCTTTATTTTCATCTTCATAAAATTCAAAAACATGTTGTTACCTTTATTTTCACATGTTCCTCTAGTATCACTGCAACATCTATCTTCTCACTATTTTTTGCAATCTTTTCATCTACACAAAATCCACTTTCATCTTCATTAGAAAAATAAAAAATATTATGCATTACCTCTTTCTCTATAACCTTTCTCTTGCCACTATCTGTTGCCATATCTTCTTCACCTTCACTCTCAGTTGCAATTTTATTTCTCAATGTGTTTAAGTCCTTCAAAGGACACTCATCTACTACTGCAACATCATTTTTCTCTTCAATTACTGCACCTTCTTTTTGCCTATCAACCTTTGCTACACTTTTCTCTTCTTTCTCACTCTCTTTCTCTATGCCTTCCTCAAATCATACTTCTGCAAGATTTTCTCCTTCTTGTTCACCTACATACACAACTATGACAAAAAATTTGGTTTTCTTCTTTCGACACACTCTCAATATTCAACCTCTTTCAACTTAGTTTTGTAACTTGCACATATACCTACAATAAGAATCACATACACATATCCTTTACCCAACATTTTTTTTGGAAGACACATCTCTCACTTCCTCTACCCAATCTCTCTTAGTGGAGGAACTATGTGCACCTTCTACCCAACTTCAATCCCTATTGGAGGAAAACCAACATTCTCTCATACACATCTCATCCAACCCAAGGTCCTGGTGCAAACTACCTCACATCGACACTTATGTGTGCACACTCAAGAACTATTGATTTGATACTATTGATGAAGAGGGAAAATCAACCCTCATTCAAAAATTCACTACAACATATATTCCATTCAGTAATTGCTTGAAATGATAGCAAAAACATGCAAGAAGTGGCTTAGTTTCTCATACAAAATATCATTAAATTACATAATAACAAGGAAAACCTAAAACAACATTGTTTTACACCCATGAGGATTGATCAATTATATTTCAAAATCAATATAGAAATGATTTATGACAACAAAAATCAATCACAATAATGGTCTCCTTCAACCAATCTTCTTTGACAAGCTTTTGCTCCTACAACTTGCAGCCTTCAATGGGAAAACTCAGTTGCAAAAGACCTCTAATTCTCAAAATTGTGTTGTTGTAACAACATCTTCAAACTTGCAAAACATGGATTTTTGGACTCCTCTCCAAGAACTATGCCTCAGTCTCATTTTCCATAAATTTGGAAAATGATATTCTAACAAATCTGAAACTCACAATCACAACAACAAATTGTACAAGCAAATGCAAGATGGAAACAATATTTTCTATTATCTCTAAAATCAAATGAGATTACAACATTACAATGGGCTTATTGATTACATAAACTATAAATATTTGGAGTCACAATCCTCTAGAAAATCTAGCAACATCCTGTTATGCAAAACTCCAATTCCTCCAAGCCAACTTCTCCAAATGAACAAGCATCAATACATAGAAGAGTGTGTGAGAGGAAAATCATTGTTGATTTTCAAAAAACTCTACCAAAACTTCCAATAAATCTCACACCCAACATGAGGAGTATACAAATATAAAATATAAAACACTTAATTGTTTACACAGACCTCACATGGGCACCTATCTTTTGGCCAATTATCTTTGGTCAACAATGGTGCCTTCATTGATTCTCGATAGCTCTGACGACTCCAAATATGGACATGCACCAACATGCAAAGCTAGTGGCCCCAACATGCAAATGCATGCAAAGTATGCAAATGATCATGCAAGAACATGCATGCAAAGTAGTCCCCACCTAGAATTGGATGCCCCAAATGAAATATTCCAATTTAAATACCTTTAAAACTCTTTGTTTTTATACGCAAGCTATGGGGATAGGGGCCCACTCCCTTTATTAAAAGATAAAAATTACATAGAACTGCCAAGGTGCAAAGAAGGAAAAGAAAGCTACAGGAGTCTCCACAAGAAAAGAGAAACAAGGGGAGAAAAAGAGAGACCTATAGAAGAAAAAAGACTAGAACAAATTTCCAGAATTGATACAAAGAGATCAAAAAAGAAAAGCAGAGCACAACAACAGAATACCTTTAAAACTTTTATCGAAGCATATTTCATTTGAAAATTACATTTGTAAATCACCACAAGGGAAAATTAAAATGTTGCGAATTAAAATATTTATTTTTCCACACACCTTAGCCCTTATTAAAAATAACAAAATAAAATAGCAATATTTTTGGTGATGCAAGATTGCCTTATAGCTTGGATGCTCCTGCATCATCAAATCATTTCCTACATGTAACCCTATGAGATTAAAATATGCATGCAATCTTATCAAATAATCATAATGAAAATATAAAAGTTATACTATGATATTACATAAAATATACCTTGGGAGAACTCTCATGAGGGAAAAATCTAGCCTCCAAAAGAATCCACACTCGATGTATTATTCAATAATTTGAAACATTATAATACACTTATAGAGTCTCCATTAATACTTCTAAAACATTAAACTCCTTTAATGTATCCTACATTTGTCCAAGCATAATGGGTAACCATGCAATCACACATCTCATGTGGCATGCTTCACATATATACTCTACAAGAGAGATAAATACAAATGACAACAAAGTCAGTCAACCAACAAGCTAACGTTAACCACTAAATAAATAATTGATTTTAAAGAATCAATTTTACACAAATACAATTGTGGTATTGGAAAAACCATGTGTCTCAAAACCATGAGTGCATAAAACCATTGACCCCAACATTTACTTTTTGGTAAAGTTTTCCCAATGTTTATTTTTTTTCCAATCTACAACCCACATATAAAATATTTAACTAATGTCACATACAAATTTATAAGTGCACCCAAATAAATATTCATTGTGGCTAAACACATCTCTAAATATGCACCATAAATAAATATTTATTTTACATCATTATAATAACTTTTTTCTTGCATAAGGTGTATAACACTCTTTTACTAACACAAGTATATAATGTAGGGTGTTCCAACCATCACAATAAAGTATATAGTGTGAGATCATACACATGTTGGATGGTTTGAAACATTTTTCAATCTCATGAGTTGGGCTACAATGGCATATAAGAAGCTTTCACAATGTGTGCATCACTAGAGAATGAGAGTGACACCAAAATACCTAGGAGTGACACAACTCAAGATAATTGGTGTAGGAGTAGAAATAATGGTGCTTAGATCTATATTTTATTTACATCAAGAGGGAAATTCTCAAGAAAGAGGTGACAATTTGTTGCATAGAGGGTCATGTCTGTATTGTCAAATTCATTGCCTTTGTTACTCATTTAAGGGGTTAGCTTTAAAAGAGTGCATAAATGAACATCTATGATTAGTAGGTGAAGTTCATCACATTACATGGGGAGGTCAATTGGCTATGTGAGATGAATCATGTTGCAAGCTATATCACAATCCCATCTTAGATGAGGACCCATGATATTGGTCAAAATAATGAAAAGAAGGGGTCATCAAGAGCAACTCCTCCGAGAGAGGGAATCATTGTTATTTATTCTTATTGTAATGACCTAAAATATCCTGCAAACATCAACAAACCATTAGTTGTACCTGCAAGTTAATATAAATCAAGCAATAGAATGCAAAGGAATTAAGTAAATAAATGGAAGAACTATTAAGAAAGATCTCACCCATCTATTGTTCCATGGCTGATTTCCATTGCACCTTCTCCAGCTTTCGATGATGGATGCCCTCAGCCTTAGTGTGAGCAACTCTCTAATCCTAGCCTCAACAAAGCTTTTGAAGGATTTTAAAACTAAACTATTGCAATCTAGAAATTTTAATTCCTATTATGCAACTAGTAATGAATAGCCTATAATATCAAGAATGCATATAATAAAAGTCTAAACAAATGATCATGGATCCGAAAATGAGATCAAGATTGTCATTTTATAGAAAATGCAATCTTGAATGGACGGACAAGATGAGAGATTGAGGAATACCCTAGAATCAAAGGTCAAGATTCAATAAGGCAACCTCAATTAGGGTTAGGGAAAAATACCTATAGGTGTAAATAAGATTTAATTAAATGAATTAAATCCAGACTGAATGTGACAGTGGAGATGAAATTAGTAAAAATCAAAAGACAAGAGGATGAGATTTTAGAAAATCAATAATTTTGGAAATTACTTGATTTGTAGAAGAATATTTCTCTTTTGAATTAAATTAATTCAAAATAGAAGATTTTGTGAGGTAATTAGTAATTGATTTTTGAAATTAATTACTAAATGAAGACTCAGTTAAGTATGTGAGATATTTTTAAATGATTTGTTTTATTTAAAAATATAGAAATGTCACATGCCATAATTAAATAATTAAAATAATTATTTAATTTAGAAGAAGTAGTTAATTAATTAAATAAATAAATGAATTTATTTAATTAAGAGAGGATCTGGAATTAGTGACACATTAAATAAATATATTTTAAATATATTCATTTAATAATCAGGAGGACACTAATGATAAGGATTAATTAAATAAATTGATGACTTTATTTAATTGTTAGAAGACTTTGACAACTAGTGACATATTAAATTAAATAAATAAGATTTATTTATTTAATAATCACGAAGAATGAAAGATTATGAATTAATTAAATAATCATGAATTATTTAATTAATAGTTGAATGTGGGTTAGGGACATAATTCAAATGTTACAATTATGCTAGGATGGAAAGTGGTAAAGTAGTGTTTGCAGGCCTAGGTCATTTTTAGGTGTCTACACTTATATATGTATATTAAAATTTGGTGTATATAAACATTTGGTCTTGTATATAATTAGACACTCTATGGTTATGGTTCTATGTGTTATACTTTTTATTTGTTGTAGATGTGCATGTTGTAATTTTTGTTGTATATAAGTTTTAGGGTTCATGTGTATGTATATGTGTATGAAAAATGTATCATTGGCAATGCCATAATTTTTTTATAATATATTAAATGAATCCTAATAATCACATGGAACTCTAAAAAGATGAACCAACCAATGGCACAAAAAGGCTTCCATAATCACATGTAATAAAGGAACAAGAACCATCATTAAGATTACGATTAAATTATCAATGTGAGTTTACTTTCCTTTTTATTGTTACTCATCTTCACTATAATGGATCTTCCTTTCTTCATAAAAATATGGAAATCTAAGAATGAAACCCTAGTGCTACTACTCAAACTAGACAAAATAATACAAATATTTGATGATCATGTTCAAAATATAGCCTCTAGCAAGGTCCTTGCATTTAGTAAAGAGGAACCCAATCCTCTAGCTCTAATTATTATATATGATAAAAATATAGAATTGAATATTGGTGAATGCAAAGTTATAAGAGCTATTAAAAATATGGTTCTAATATTAATATTGAAACTTCTCAAAACTCTAATCATATAGATTAGATTGAAAATATGATGCTTTAAAAAGAAAGGTGATCTCCTAACTTTTAGATAGTTTTCTTAACAAGGTTCCCATTAATTTTAACTTTTAAAAAGAAATGAAATTTTCATCTACGAAGAGGAATATTAGTGATTAGTCAAGTAAGGATGGGCCCATTCATATAACTTGTAAATTAGATCGATATCATATTAAATATTATTATGAAGGGGTTGAGAAGGGAGTGAATTTGTCACCTATTTTTTAGAAGTTGTGTAGGGATGGTGGTCCCTCTTCTCTATCTCCACTTTAATCCTCTTTTATTTTTATATTTCATCCCATAAATATTATCAATAAAAATGTGAGGGGGAGAGGCTCATGATGGAAGGATTGTAGTTAGATCCTTTTGCAAGTCTAGACTAGATCTTGATATGGTGTTATTGAAAGAGGCCAAAATAATGGATTTTAGTTTGGAATGCTCTCTCTAAAGGGAAAGGGCTTATGTGATTCTCATTAATCCCCATTTAGCTTGTTTTATTATAGAGAAAGGAAACTATCTTTATGATAGAATTTCTTGGGTGTCTTTTCCTTGTGTGGTCATACATTTGGTTTATGCACCAAATGATTTTAGTTGTGGATAGCCATGTGGTACAACAGTATCTGAATAGAAAGGGGACAAACAACACTCTCTCATACACATCTCATCCAACCCAAGGTCTTGGTGCAAAGCGCATCACATCAGCGCTTCTACCTACACACTCAAGAACCCCTACTCTGATATTACTAATGAAGAGGGAAAATCAACCCTCACTCACAAATTTAATACAACATATATGCCACTCAACAATTGTTTGAAATGACAAAAAAATAAGCAAGAAGTGCCTTAGTTTCTCATACAAAATCTCATGAAATTACATAATAACAAGGCAAATATGAAATAACATTGTTTTGCAGCCATGAGGCATGATCAATTATATTTCAAAATTGATATAGAACTGATTAATGATAGAAAAAATTAATCACAATAATGGTCTCCTTCAACCAATCTTCTTTCACAAGCTTTTGCTCCTCCAACCTGCAACCTTCAATGGGAAAACTCGGCTACAATAAACCTCTGATTCTCAAACCTTTTTTTTCTGCAACAACATCTTCTAACCTACAAAATATGGATTTTTGGACTCCTCTCCAAGAACCACACCTCAATATCCTTCTCCACAAATTTGGAAATGATCCTCTTACAAATTTGAAACTCACAATCACTACAACAAATTGTACAAGCAAATGCAAGATGGAAACAATATTTTCTATTATCTCTAAAATCAAATGAGATTACAACATTACAATGGGCTTGTTGATTACATAAACTATAAATATTTGGAGTCACAATCATCTAGAAAATTCGACAACATCTTGTAATGCAAAACTCCAACTCCTCCAAGCCAACTTCTCCAAATGAACAAGCATTAATATATAGAAGAGTGTGTGAGAGGAAAACTGTTGTTGGTTTCCAAAACAACCTACCAAAACCTCCAATAAATCTCACACCCAACTTTAGGATTATAAAAATATAAAATATAAAACATTTAATTGTTTACATGGCCCTTACATGGGCGCCTATCTTTTGGCCAATCATTTCTGGTCAATAATGACACCTCCATTGATTTCAGATGGCTCCAAATATGGACATGCAAACATGAAAATGCACACAAAGAATGCAAATGATCATGCAAGAACATGCATGCAAAGTGGCCCCCACCTAGAATTGGACACCCTAAATGAAATATTCCAATTTAAATGCCTTTAAAACTTTTATCGAAGCATATTTCCTCTGAAAATTACATTTGCATATCACCACAAGGGAAAATTACAATGTTGCAAATTAAAATATTTATTTTTTCACACACCTCAACCCTTATTGAAAATAACAAAATAAAAATAGCAATATTTTTGGTGATGCAAGATTGCCTTATACCCTAGATTCTCCTACATCATCAAATCATTTCCTACATGTAACCCTATGAGATAAAAATATGCATGCAATCTTATCGAATAACCATAATGAAAATATAAAAGATATACCATGATATTACATGAAATATACCTTGGGATAACTTTCATGAGGTAAAAAACTAGCCTCCAAAAGCATCCACACTCAATGTATTATTCAATAATTTGAAATTTTATAATACACTTATAGAGTCTCCATTAATACTTCTAAAATATTAAACTCCTTTAATGTATTCTCCATGTGTCCACACATAATGGGTAACCATGGAATCACACATCTCATGTGACATGCTTCACATATACACTCTAAAAGAGAGATAAATACAAATACCAACAAAGCCAGTCAACCAACAATCCAACCTTAACCACTAAACACATACTTGATTTTATAGAATCAAGTTTACGCAAATGCAATTGTGGTATTGGAAAAACCATGAGTGCATAAAACCATTGATCCCAACATTTACTTTTTGGTACTTAGAAGTTTTCCCAATTTTTTTTTTTTTCCAATCTACTTGACCCACATATAAAATATGTAACTAATGTCTCATACAAATTTATAAGTGCACCCAAATAAATATTTAATGCAGCTAAACACATATCTAAAGATGCACCATAAATAAATATTTATTTTACAACATTATAATAATTATTTTCTTGCATAAGGTGTATAACACTCATTTACATACACAAGTATCTAACGTAGGGTGTTTCAACCATCACAATAAAGTAGATATTGTGAGATCATACACATGTTGGATGGTTTGAACCATTTTTTAACCTCATGAGTTGGGTTACAATGGTATATAAGAAGTTTTCACAATGTGTACATCACTAGAGAAAGAAAGTGACACCAAAACACCTAGGAGTGACACAAATCAAGATAATTGGTGTAGGAGTAGAAACAATGGTGATTAGATCTATATTTTATCTACATCAAGAGAGACATGCTCAAGCAAGAGGTGATAGTTTGTTGCATAGAGGGTCATGCCTGCATTGTCAAATTCAATGCCTTTATTACTCATTTAAGGGGTTAGCTAAAGAATGTGTAGATAAACATCTATGAGTACCAGGTGAAGTTCATCACATTACATGGGGCGGTCAATTGGGTATGTGAGATGAATCATGTTGCAAGACATATCACAATCCCATTCTTAGATGAGGAACCATGACATTGGTCAAACCAATGAAAAGAAGGGGCCACCAAGAGTACCTCCCCCGAGAGAGGGAATCGTTGTTATTTATTCTTATATATTTTTAAAATTTTGGTGTATATAGAAACCCAGTCTTGTATATAATTAGATACTCTATGGTTATGGTTCTATGTGTTATACTTTTGATTTGTTGTAGATGTGCATGTTGTAATTTTTATTGTATATAAATTTTAGGCTTCATGTATATGTATATGTGTATGAAAATGTATCATTAACAATGCCATCATTTTTTTCTAATGTATTAAATTAATCCTAATAATCATATGGAACTCAAAAAATATGAACCAACCAATGATACAAAAAGGCTCCCATAATCACATGTAATAAAGGAACACGAACCATCATTAAGATTAAGATAATTGTCAATGTGAGGTTACTTTCCTTTTTATTGTTACTCTTCTTCACTATAATGGATCTTCCTTTCTTTGTAAAAATACAAACATCTAAGAATGAAACCCTAGTGCTACTAATCAAATTAGGAAAAATTTATATAAAGATTTGATGATCATGTTCAAAATATAGCCTCTAACAAGGTCCTTACATTTAGTAAAGAGGAAACTAATCCTCTAGCTCTGGTTATTGTATATGATAAAAATATGGAATTGAATATGTTGAATGTAAAGTTATAAGAGCTATTAAAAAATTTGGTCCTAATATTAATATTGAAACTTCTCAAAACTCTAATCATATAGATTAGATTGAAAAGATGATGCTTTAAAAAGAAAGGTGACCTCCTAACTTTTAGATAATTTTCTTAACGAGGTTCCCATTAATGCGAGCTTTTAAAACTAAATGAAATTGTCGTCTACTAAGAGGCATAAATGTATTAGTGATTAGTCAAGTAAGGATGGGCCCATTCATATAACTTATAAATTAGATCAATTATATCATATTAATCTCATTATGAAGGGGTTGAGAAAGGGAGTGAATTTGTCACCTATTTTTTAGTTGTGTAGGGGTGGTGGTCCCTCTCCTCTATATCCACTTTAATCCTTTTTTTGTTTTTCTATTTCATGTCAAAAATATTATCAATAAAAATGTGAGGGGGAGAGGCTCATGATGGAAGGTTTGTAGTTAGATCCTTTTGCAAGTCCAGACTAGATCTTGACATGTTAATATTGGAAGAGGTCAAAATAATGGATTTTAGTTTGGAATGCTCTCTCTAAAGGGAAATGAGCTTATGTTATTCTCATTAAGCCCCATTTAAAAGAAATTATCCTTATGCTATAATTTCTTGGGTGTCTTGCACTTGTGTGGTCACATATTTGGTATTTGTTTGGTTTATGCACCAAATGATTATAGAGAAAGGTCTAATCTTTGGATTTGAATGTCTTTTCACCTTCTCAGGTTCCATGAATTATTGAACAAGATTTCAATATGATTATTTCTCCATCCTACCCCTATTCATCTTGAGAAATGTTCTAAGTGATTTTTCAAAATGAATATTTCTTGTATTCATGGGATAGTTAGTATGTGGAGCATTTATCAAGGTCAAGGAATTTTTTTGTCTTGTATTTCAAAATGGTCATATTTTGACTTTGTTGTTAAAAAAATTGAGGTCGTATGAGAAATATCAAGTAAAGAAAAGAGATTTTTTTAGAAATATTTAGGAGAACCTCATAATTACTGAGCATAAGCTTCAAGTGAATCCTACTAATATTGATTTTCAGAATAATATTATTTTTTTAAGGTATAAAGTTATGAGTGATCAAATGGTAAAACACAAATATGGAAGGCGAAGGTCTAAATTAAAATGGATTATTTTAAAAGATAAAAGGATCTGAATTCTATTTAGTTTATAAAGTTTAAGTAGTCAAGGGAAAATATCAAGGCAATTAATATTAATAGTTATTCTATTTAGTGTACCAACTAAGGTGTTCTTCTAATAAATATATTTTTTAAAGTCAATAGAAGATAAGACACCGCTATCATGACTAAACCAAACAAATGACTATATTGCATACACAAAATTATCTAAAAGACCAAAAACTTCACATTAATATCTATCTACTTTATGATCATCATTATATTATCATATTCAAATTAAATTACACCACAACTAATCCAAAAATATAATCATAATCAAAACATCAAAATCCTTAGGTTATTTACATGTTCTCATTCTCAACTCTATTAATTTAAATATAATAATTAACTAAACAATATTAACATGCTCTTGCTACTTTCATGACAAAGTTGGTTTCTCATCGAATCAAACATAATGCTTAGGTTATTGGAATCACCTACCTCTAATGATATAAGTTGAAAATCTCGGTTCAATCAAGCTTATAATTGAAGCAACCCAAGATGAGTTCGAGTCTCTTACTTTATAACTTTTGCCCATTTATTTTAATTTAAAGATATAAATAAATAATATGGATAAAATTCCAAAATTTAGCCATACGCGAATATATGACGTTATTATGACGCACTTCTCTAAAATCTTTTCCCAACTAGCAAGTATATCCTTTTGTAGATCATATGTTCCTCGTTACTTCTTTAAAATAAATATATTTGAACAGGTCAATAAAGCATTTCATTAACATTGACCAGTGAAATTAAGGATAAGTTTAAGCTTGCAAAATCATTTTTTATTTGATCATCTTGTCAAACATTATACACGTCTTGTACAAATTATGTCAAGGCCTTCATGCCAACAACATTATTTTTGTCATTTGCGTATGTCCCAAGGACCCAACAACTATAGGTGGCTATCCATGTATACAAGTAAGATCCTTCCACTCCACATTTAATAAGAATAAAATCAGATGTGGAGAAAAACAACACACCTTTTTATGGAAAAGAGAGGATAAATTAGGTTTTAAGAGATGAGAGGTGATGATAAAGGATTGAAAATAGTAATGTTATAAATAGTATAGTCATGTTTTGTTTTTTAGTTTAGTTATGTTTTTATTTTGTTGGGATGTTGTCAATATAATAATATATTGATAAATGGTATGTTTTGTATAAGGTTTGTGTTTTGGGTTGATTTTTATTTATCTTCGTTTTATGTCATTTATATTAATATTTGTTACATATTTATCATTGTTTCATCTTATTGATATTGGTTTGTATACCCTTGTTTTAAAGTCAACACGCTATCCCGTCATATCATTTTTGAGTGGTGTAGGATTGATCCAAGTTAACCCCAAGGAGGAGGACAATGATATTCGAATCTCAAAGCATTAAATTCAAATTCAAACTTTCTCATCGCTTTCTAATAGTTCTTTTTAGTAGGTCTAACACACGTTTCATGTAGTATATTCCTATGTCATATTATTTAAAGACATTTATTGTGCACTAAATAATAAGGAGAATTGATAAAAGAGGAAAAAAATTATAGCACATTTCAATTGCAACTTCAAAGTTGTTACCATTACCATTGACTTGTTTTGGTAGGGTGTGGTACCTTTTACTTTTTTATTCTTGTTTTTGGGTGGCTTGTTGTTTTTTACCTTTTTACATAACTTTAAGTTGGCTTGCCCCCTTTGACCTTTTTACCCAATTTTGTTGTGGCTTGACACCTTTTACCTTTTCAACTAGTTTTGGGATGGCTCGGGTCATTTTATCTTTTTACCCAATTCTATAGTATATGTCAACTTTTTTACCATTTATTAGTTTTTGCAACATGGACAACATTACCATTTACCTTTAACTTTTGTTTATTACCATGAGCTTCCTCTTCATTACATCTTGATTGTTACGATATAACCAAACCTATTATTGAGGTACCATTGCCCTACGTAATCTTGCCATAGCCTATTTGATCCATTTAGATCCCTCTACTACCTTTTCTCTCTAATATTGTTACAATAATCATTTGTATTATGGTGTGTGTGTGGTCTGCCATTGTTATGTTTAGTGTCGCATTTTTCGTGCTTAGTTTAATAGTTTTATGCATGTGTGTTGTCTTAGTTAAGCTTTATATTTTATTAGCTAATGTTTCCATTTTATGCATGCTTATGACATTATTATTGATTTTGTGTATAATTAATACTTTGTTTTTGTGTATAATTACTACTTTGTTTTAATGTGATGCACTACAGGAATAGGCACATGTTCATAGGGATGAAGATCAATGAAGAGTTAAAAACATGTATCCTTTTTTATATCCTTTAATATAATGATTTATTATTGTATTTTACTTTGGTACGCTTATTCATTGTAATGCCATCAACCTGCCAAAGTGGGGGAAAAGTATAAGGGACCAAAAAATATATACTCCATAATCTCCACCTTATATTTTTATATTCACTTTAATGTCCATTCCCCTAGTCTGTTTTAGGACCACATTTACCCATATTTGACCAACCTATTGTTCATAGATTAATATTGTAAATTTCTCAAGCCATAGGAACCCAACCCAATCCAACCTAGGAAGTTTGAGGTACTAAGCATGTATAGGATTGCCAAACTCCCCAACACTAGTGCCTCAGGTTATAGCACCCTAATGCTAGTGCCCACCTTTAGAAAATGACTTGAGTTATTTCTTGCCCCTTTTATACCCTAGTTCTTCTTATTATTTTGTTAGTTACATAATTATACACTTATTGAGGGTTTGTATTTAAGCCTACTTTCCTGTCCATTCAATCATAACACATTTTTGATAAAACCTGATAGACATTTCTTCCCACAATAAACTTACAAAATATTCCATCACAAATAAATGGTAGAACATAAAAATAATTGCATATCTAAAGCATTGTAGAGTCTCCCTTGAGCATTAAGCATGAGATTCCTTTAGTTACCTCATCTCTCTCCTTGTTCGCCATGTTTATTTCTCATTCCATCATTGGAGAACCATTAGAAACCCCCTTTCATAGCCATCCATTATTTGCATCAACCCTCTAATAGCCACCATTCTTATATCTAAAACCTTTTGCTTTTGCCCATTCTTTTGTGATCACTCTCATCACCCTTTCAACACCATGACAAGAACACACGCAATATATTGTAGAGCTCCTTTTGGGGTTCTTGTTATGTAATTACTATTATTATTCACTTACCACTTGCACTAAGCCACCTACATTTGTACACACACATTTCCTAAATTCATGTTATTGTTAGGCTGAAAAATGTCAAATAGGGGAAGTTGACTAAGGTGATCTCCTAAAAAACAACATCATTTCCCATGTCTCCCATGCTTTACCTTAGGTTTCTAGATATTTTGGAGATATGTGTCTATTCTAGAAGTGAAGATAAGGTCAATAAATGCATATAGAGATTCCTTGAAAGTTACATAACCTATGAAGTCAAAGTTAGTAGCACCCCAAAAGGATTGTCATGCCATGTTATACTAATAGAATGCCCAATTAAAAAAAACTCTCTAACAAATTCTAGATTCATAATAGCACCTCGTGGTAGGCTTGTTCTAGTTTTAGATTCTCCATTCTCTATAGGTGCACAAATTTCATTCCTAGTATTTTTTGCTTTCTAGTTTATAATTCCCAATTCTATGATAGACAAACCATTTCCCAACTCTTATATTTCCTAGCATAGGTATTATTTGTGTACTTTTGTTGCTATATTTACATGTTCTAATATAATTTATGTTATCACATAAAAATAAATAACTTAGTAATCTTGGGAAACACACACACATTAAGAACCTTTATACACTAAATTTTATGTTCTTTCACTTGAAGACACTTTTAAGAGCTTCTTTGCACTATTTGCATGGGAGAACTCTTTATGTGTATCTTTGTATAGGGTGTAGATATGAGCATGGGAATACATGTAAATGGGGTTAGGTGAAGGTTAAAAAATGAGCCCAACTTCATATAAGATTACATTAACACAATTATCTCACAATGAATATAAAACCAAATAAGAATTGACATGACTATGCAAATTTCACTATTACAGATTTGCAAATCATTTCAATTATAAAAACACAAAAGATCATCTCTATCTAGTCATTTCAACCTTATGTAACTAATAAAATCAAGCCTACACTAAAATTTAATACAACCAAAACGATTTTATTCAATCAAATAACATTATATTACATTAAAGCTCTACTAAATCTTTAATTAGTCAATGGTAATGTGTTCATATTAGAATTCTCTTAAATCAAGTAGACTAGTCAATTAAAACACCACAATATTAAAATACTTAACTTCCTAACCCACCACAATATTAAAATACTTAAATTCTTAACCCTAATAAAATAAGAATTTGAACTTTCGTAATGGAAAAAATAAGAATATGTGACAACAAAAACCTATAATGATGAACCACAAAATATAATTAAAAAACTATGGATACAATTAATATTCTTAAATATCATGTTTTTTATACAATCAAGACGATTTTATCCAATCAAATAACATTATATGCACATTAAAACTCTATTAATGATGATGTGTTCATATTAGAATTCTCTTAAATCAATTAGACTAGTCAATTAAAACATAACAATATTAAAAGACTTAAATTCCTAACCCTAATAAAATAAGAATTTGAACTTTCTTAATAATATGTGACAACAAAAATCTATAATGATAAACCACAAAATATAATAAAAAAAACTATAGATACAATTAATATTCTTAAATATCATGTATCCTAAGAAAGACCTACAATTTCCCACATCTAGAAACTTTGTACCAAGCAAATATATTTAAAAAGTTTGAATTAATTATTAGGGCTATCCATGATGTCCTACGACCTGCTCTTGTTCACACCACCAACCAAAGAAGAAAGAAAGAAAAATGACATGTGGAGGGTGGGTCCTACACGCTATTGTCGAGTCTCCGCGGCTGGGGTCATTTTATTGCTTTTGTTTGTGGACGACAAAGGGAAGACAGTTGCAATAGTTTAGAGTAACTGTCCCTGTCTGTCTTCAACTTTCCTTTTTGACCATAAAGAATGAGTTTGTCCACGTCCATGGGGAATAAGAATCTGGTTGGTAACACCGCTAGGGATAAGGTTGGAGGTATGAAGTATTAATCACAAAAGTCTTCTTCCTCCTAAATTTGAGGAAGACTTGGCATATGAGATGCTTGATTCTCTTGCTGACAATGTTTTGTCTTTATGCTAGGTGTGTATATGTGTCATAACTATTTTTGTTAAGGAGTCACAAATAAAAGCTTTCATGTCTATATAGGAAATAAAGTCATTTTCTTCAATAAATTTTAGGTTAACTTGAATAAATGTGATTGAATAATAATTTATGGAGATTGATTATAGAAACTTATAAAAATTAAATGTGAAGATAAGAGAGTGTTTTTGGATTTAATGTGTGGTGTAAGGGTATTGAAAATTTGCATATAGAAATTTATGAAATAATAGATGAAAACAAATAATATAGTGTGAAAATACTTTTTTATTATTATGGATAGTGGAAATCTAATGTTTCTAAATGTGAAGAATTAAATTAATTAATTGTTAGGGTATTTAGCTTCGGTTTTATTGAAGTTTTTTTTCTTTTTTTTTTAGAATCTTGATATTTTTGTGTTTTATTTGTTGGTTTGTGATACCAACTATTCAAAAATGTATTCACTAAGGTTTTAGATTTATGGATAGTAGAAACCTAATGTTTCTAAATGTGAAGAATTAAATAAATTAATTGTTAGGGTATTTTGCTTCGATTTTATTGAAGTTTTTTTTCTTTTTTTTTCTAGAATCTTGATATTTTTGTGTTTTATTTGTTGGTTTGTGATACCAACTATTCAAAAAAGTATCCTTTAAGGTTTTAGATTTTTGTTCCTTGTTTGTTGACATGCGACTTTGACTTTTAGAAAATGCATTCATCAAGGTTTTGGATTTTTGTGCTCTATTCGTTGACATGTGACTTTGACTTTTGGAAAATGCATTCACCAAGGTGTTGGATTTTTGTACTCTATTTGTTGACTTTTGACTTTCACTTTTGGAAAATGCATTCACCAGGTTGTTGGATTTTTGTGCTCTATTTGTTGACTTGTGACACCAAGTATTCAAAGATGTATTCGCTAAGGTTCTAGATTTTTGTGTTCTATTTCTTGACATGTGCCTTTGATTTTTGGAAAATGCAGTCATTAAGGTGTTGGATTTTTGTGCTCTATTCGTTGACATGTGACTTTGACTTTTGGAAAATGCATTCATCAAGGTGTTGGATTTTTGTGCTTTATTTGTTGACTTGTGACTCTTATGGTACTATATTTGGGTTCAAATATACTTGTGCAAAACTAAACTTGTGCACATGCTTGAACTATTTGAAGATGTATTCACTAAGGTTCTATATTTTTGTGCTCTATTTGTTGACACGTGACTTTGACTTTTGGAAAATGCATTCATCAAGGTGTTGGATTTTTGTGTTCTATTTGTTGACATGTGTCTTTGAATTTTGGAAAATGCATTCATCAAGGTGTTGGATTTTTGTGCTCTATTTGTTGACATGTGACATGTGACTTTGAGAAAATGCATTCACCATGGTGTTGGATTTTTGTGCTCTATCTGTTGACTTGTGACTCTTATTGTACTATGTTTGGGTTCAAATGTACTTGTGCAAACCTAAACTTGTGCACATGCTTGAACTATTTGAAGATGTACTCGCTAAGGTTCTAGATTTTTGTGCTCTATTTGTTGACATGTGACTTTGACTTTTGGAAAATGCATTCACCAACATGTTGGATTTTTGTGCTCTATTTGTTGCCATGTGCCTTTGAATTTTGGAAAATGCATTCATCAAGGTGTTGGATTTTTGTGCTCTATTTGTTGGCATGTGACTTTAACTTTTGTAAAATGCATTCACTAGGGTGTTGGATTTTTGTGCTCTATTTGTTGACTTGTGACTCTTATTGTACTATGTTTAGGTTCAAATATACTTGTGAAAACCTAAATTTGTGCACATGCTTGAACTATTTGAAGATGTACTCGCTAAGGTTCTAGAATTTTGTGCTCTATTTATTGACATGTGACTAATTCTTGGAAAATGCATTCACCAGGGTGTTGGATTTTTGTGCTCTATTTGTTGACTTGTGACTCTTATAGTACTATGTTTGGGTTTAAATCTACTTGTGCAAGCCTAAAATTGTGCACATGCTTGAACTAATACTCATGGATATGATTTTGAAGAATAAAAATATTTAGAGCTTGGATTGATTATGAAAAATTATAAAAACTAAATGTGAAAAATTAAATAAATTAACTATTTGATTAGATGTATGTGAAAACCCTTTTTGTGGTCACTTGTTGGGATATCATGGAGTCCCATGAACTTAGCTAAAACTTCATGTTTTTTGAAAATGTATAAAGATAAATATTCTTACTGGTCCCAAGAAATGAACTCTAGATGGATGAGGGGAAGATTAATGGATGACCAGAGTGTAAGTGTGAATAAGTAGAAATAAATAAAACACTTCTTAATGAAACATTGTATCAAAGATCAAGCAAATAATCTACAGAAATCGTCTCATTGTCTCCTATCTTCAAAGGTTTATTAAGCTATTGTGCTCTCAGATTTAAATAACACTATAATTGTTAAAATGACAATCTAAAGAATGAAATGATGCTGATGCAATGATGTGAAGCTATATGATAATGCTAGATGATAAAAGGAACTAATATAGCATGGTTTGACATGAAAATCGATGGATGAAGCTATAGGAGGCAGCCATGATATGAAAACTAGAATACTGGATGCTTGGATGCTTGAGACTTGATGCTTGATGCTTGAATTCCTGCAGAGTAAGAGTGCATAAGTTTAGATAATCTAGGATCCTTTTCTTGGTTGAATGAAGCTTTATTTATAGATTTTTAGGCTGTAGAAATGCATAGGGATGGCAAAGAGAGACTTGGATTCAATTTGGAGGATTGAATGGTGAGAGATGGAGGAGATTGAGAAGATTTTGGGGATTGTCTCTACCCATGAAAACACTAGGCAAGAGAAGAGGAAGGATTGATGGAAGAGGATTAAGAGAAGAATTTGCAATTTGTCTCCAAATCTTCCCGTGAAGTTTGAAAGCATTAATTTTGACATAAATTAGACATAGGATATCTGATTTGATTTTGAGGAAATATAGAAGAATATTCTTTATGCCTTAATTTAAATATTTTTGATTTATTTAAATTAGCCAAAGAAGGATAAATAATTTAATAGAACAAACTATAAAAATTGTTTATTAAATTAAAATAGAAGAATATGATAATTAATCAATAAAGTGTTTGATCTTTATTTAATTAATTTAAGATTGATGTGATAGAATAAAATAGGGAAATGATAATTAAATCAAACAAAGTATTTAATTTTGTTTATTTAATTAAGATGAGATAATAGAAGAATTGGAAGAATTTTAAATGTGAATGTGAACGTGAACTATATAAATAAATATTTCTATTTATTCAAACAGTAGAGGAAATTAGGATAATTAATCAAATAATTCGTATTTAATTAATCGGATTATTCAGACCAATTTTAGGTGTATACATTTTGCCCCTCTTTGAAATGATGTGTTTACGCATTGCTTCAAAGAAATTTTTTTGCTACTACTGCCAGTATCGATGAAAAAAAAAATCAGTATGCCCCAGACATGCCCTAGATATTGATTTTTAGATGATTGCCGATAATATGCCCCCTTGGGAGATAAATTAATGATTTGATGATTTTTTAGAATTTTTCAAAATTTCATGATGATTTGATGAAAATAATAATTTATCTTCCGACATTGATGAAGAAAATATAGCCCGTGGATGAATTTCAATTAATTCCATAAATAAAATTAATTAAATAAAAGAAATCCCTCAAAAATCTGTTTTTCGAAAATCCATATAAGGTCCAAAAGGTCATTTTCATCATCACTTCTACTTTTTGACTTTCAACACCTAGTGATAGAGATATTTGAGCTAACTGGAGCAAGATGCCTATCCCCTACCACACTCATCATTTTGAGCGCGTGCGACATCACTAGCGGCCGACCGCCTACGGACCTCCGGTATGTACCCATAATCCACCTCGTATTTTGTATTTTCTTGATTTTTGTGCCTTTTTTTGTTTTTTTAATGCTTTTGCATTTTTGTCGTAGTTTAGCGCATCAATGTTGCATTGTAGCACTTTGCACTCCGATGTAGCGCTTCCATAAAAAAAATTAGCGCTTTCGTTAATTTCTCTGGCGCTTTCGTAGGAAAGTTTAGCGCTTTCAAGATTTAGCACTTAGATAGTCAGATTTAGCGCTTTGATGCCTGATCTTAGCGCCTAGAAAGTTCTAGCGCTTTGATGGAATAAATTGGCACATCTATGATTTGTTATAGCACTTTGATTAAAGCGGTGCTTCGATGGACTGTTTTAGTGCATCGAAGTGCCGAAATAGCGCTTTTGGTTTTGTAGCGCTATGGATGCTTGTTTTAGCGCATCTGAATGATGAAGTAGTGCTTTTGATTTTTAGCGCCTTGGATGCTTGGTTTAGTGCATCCATGTTAGATTTGCAAATTTTGTCACAGTTAACCTTGATTTCATCAATTTCGATCATGTCCATTCTTTGGTTTGGTATGATTTGATTATCCTAATTCCCTAATGACTAATTTTGATGATTAATAAGACTTACTCTCATGATAGGCGAGAATAATACTATTTGTGATGATCCTCATGATAGGTGAGGAATGATTTCATATCTAATAAACCTCATGATAGGTGAGATTAGATAATGTTTGTGATGAACCTCATGATAGGTGAGGTTTGTTGATGTTTGTTCATGAATTTTGATCAAAAATTCATACCAAATTTTTGATTGGATTTGATAGTAGAATGACTTTTGATTTTTGACATAGTGCACTGATTTTAAACTTTCCATGGTGATAGGAGGATCTAGGTAATCTCCAAATGCGAGAGCGGTTTCCATGGACTACAGATTTGTTTCCTCATGACTCTTGATGAGATTCGGATCATAGGTTGATGTGGTCTATCTAGTCTCCTTGATATGCTCCAAATTAGGATTAATTGGGGTCTCCTTACTGCTTTGGCCAAGCGGTGGCACAGTGACCATAACACCTTCCATCCACCCACCGGCGAGATGACAGTTATACTTGAGGATGTGTGGCAGATATTATGGATACCGTTTATGGGAGAGATTGTTGTCGATGATTCACATGAGGCTGGTGGGAGAGATGCACTCCATAGAGTTTTCTAGGATTAGCATATTGCAGGACCAAGTGTCTGATGGCGGGTGATGGCTGACACCTATCCTTCATTACCAGCAGTGTTAGCTAGATTCATTGGAGGTTTCCTTTGTCCTGATCGTAGGTCAAAGGGATTCTTTGTGGGTTGGTGCCGTATTTTGGAGAGCATGGTCGTGCATGGGACTAGATATGCATGGGGGATGTGTATGCTAGCCCACCTCTATCACGATTTACATTCAGTGGTGTACTTGGGAGCACATAGCCTATCAACAGGGATGAATTTATTACAGGTTTGGGCATGGGAGTATTTTTCTAATGCGTGACCATTTCCGGTTCTTGATAGACCTGCAGGAAGACCCTACATTTTTTCGATACAAAGGTAGACTTACCCAGGCTCAGATGGGTAAGTTAGAGCATTGGAGATAGGTTTTAGATGACATGGAGAGTGTCATCTAGCAGCCTCATCTAGACTATGAGCAGTGGGATGAGGATGATGCAGTGCTCGGGTATTTATGTGACTCCATGTACTTGATCGACATGACTCCTTTTGTCCTTGAGAGATTTTTGTTGTGGCGGGTTTATAGGCAGTATGGTATTGTACAATGTATGCCTCAGGGGGTTGCTCATTATGCCCGACACCAAAGTGATGTAGCAAATTGGGGGCCATGCTTGTCTTATGAGACATTAGTAGAGGGATACTGGAATTTGCAGCCATCAACTTGGGATATGCGTAGAGATATTGCAGAGGCAACAGTTACAAGAGAGTATGCAACATTTTTGGCCTTTCATCCACATCCTCAAATTACCATTCTCGATGAGCCAACACCTTTATCTATGGAAGAGGATGTTGTTGAGGGTGAGGAGGATAGTGGGGATGATACTCAGTTGAGCAACAGTACTGAGAGCAGTAGTGGGGATAGTAGCAATGATGATGGGGATGGTGGTGGTGGAGGTGGTAGAGGGGTTGGGCCAGTCAGTATCGGTCCATCATCGAGCAGGCCTCGCAAGAGGCGAGCAATGGCAGTGCCTTCAGTTGACCATTAGAGATAGATTGCCAGTTTGCAGACACAGGTACAGACTCTACAGGGACAATTGGTGCAGGCACAGGGTTTGCTTGTACAAACGCAAACTTAGATGTAGAGTCAGGCACACGCTCATGTACAGACATTGGCACAGGTACAAGGACAGTTGGCAGCTGTTCAGACTCAGGTTGATACCTTGACAACCGAGAGGAACAGTGCTAGACAGATTGTCGAGAGGGCACAGGAGACTGCTGAGACACTACAAAGAGTAGCTGATGGTACCTCTGTTGCCGACTATATGAGGGAGGTTTTGTGGGTTGGCCGAGAGGCAAAGTTTTACAGGGGCTAATATCATGATGCAATGCCTGTTGATCGTAGAGTTAGCTATGCCCCATTGAGATCTAGTCGGACACGTACCCGGACAGTCAGCAAGGGTGTGACATAGCCTCCATGGAGAGATCCTAGAGATCCTGATTCTTTCGGGGGTGGGGTTGGTATTGGTCCTATTATGCCTGCTCATTCTGGTAGCAGCAGATCATAGATGCCATTTGTGATTTCGAGACATTCTTTTTTTGAGATATGATGTATACTTCGAGTCAACTTATTTTTGATGATGTATCGTTTCTTATTTTAGACTTCATTGTATACTTGACATTGATGATATATATGATATGTAGTTGATTACTATTGATTTATGATGGTTTATTATTCTATGATGGATGCATTTATTATGTGATGATTCTATGATGAATGCTTTTATTTTATGCAATGATGATAAAAATGACGCTTATGTATGAATATATGATGTATGCATGTATGGATGATAATGACATGACTTGTATTTATTTTAATGTGATAAAATGTATGGATGGATGGTAAATTCTTTTTATTTTAAATGTGATGATGATAAAACAATGATGATTTTGTAATGGACGATAATGGATGGATGGTGTAAATTTTATGATATAATTCATGGATGATAAATGATGTATGGGTTAAAAATTGATCAAATGCATATGATAATAATGTAATAAATGATATGATGTAATGAAACATGATGTATTTATTTAAATGATGGTTTGTGGAAAATATGGTATAAATGTACAACCATTTGATGTTAAATGCATGAATGATGAGATGATGCTCCTATATGTTTTTGATGATTTTTGGTTTAATGTCAAGTATACTCAATCATATTTGTAGAAAAGATAATCATTAAGTGGAATCCTTTATGTAACAATCACTCTGTAGATGTAGAATTTATTATGAATGCAGTCTAATTTTATCATGCAACTATATGCAAAATATTGTCATTTTAACAGTACTTTTATGCTTGGTATCATCATAGATCTTTTTAGGATGTTGAAAGTGAGCACAAGTGTAAATGGTATATGTTAGACCAATGATGACCTAAGTACTACTTTCATGATTTTTGATATTGCAAACGAACATAAGCATCTAGGTATAATTGAACCGAGATGACCTGAGCATTCATTGCGTAAACAGGCAGTGATTAATCATTTCAATGTGTGAATTTTGAATGTCATTGGTGATACATTTGCATAGCACATCCCCCAAAAATTCCCACATTTATATGATTAACTTACAGAAAACAGACAATAAAAATATCATTCTTCTTCCTTGTTTTTCTAGTTCATTTACATCATCGAGTTACTCCAAAGAAATGATAATATTAATCAAAAATACAATTTATCCACCTTTTACTTAAAGTGTTTCAATCATTATTCAGATTAGATCATCCATCCAGATTTTGTGATTTTTCGAGATTTTGACCAAAGACCTAACTTACTAACCTATCCTAGGGGTTTCGGGGGCTGATCAAATATTAGCCTTGCCTACGTTACACACACAAAGACCATGTAGTTTGACTGACACAGACCCACGTTGTTGTTTTTTTGCTTTTCTAGATTGACTTTTTGACATGTTTTTGGATTTTATGATATGATACGGATGTTTGATGCCTTTATGATGGTGATTGATGCTGCATTTTTATCATTATTTTTGTGTATTTGTCATATTGTTGTTTTCCCATTTTGGCGAAGCCAATGTTTTTGTTGGCCCTAGTGATATCCAGATGTTGCCCCCAAGCTAGAGTAAGACACGACCATGTGAAATGATTTGATAATGGTTGCAAATGATGACAAGACTAATGATATGATATGGAATGGTAATGACTGCCAGACTAATGATCCTGATATGTATCAAAAATAGATGGGAAAGCTGATTTAGAATCACATATGATGCCTGTTTCCAGGTTTTCACCATATGTTTGGATTACACTCTTTGTTTTGTATATTTTTATTTTTCTCTTTTTTTTTTTCTTTTTGTATTTTTTGTATTTTCTATTGCCAAGATGCCTATTTGCCAGGTTTTCATCAAGGAAACCATTTTTCAGAAGTATGACCCGTGCACTAGGAATTGAGGTATAGAACTTTCTGAGATGGAGACTATTGATAGGTTCATCAAACAAATCCCCTTCTAACGTTGATAGTTGATAGGCCCCTAATCCGTACACTGATATGATGACAAAAGGACCTAGCCAGTTAGGCTCAAATTTCCCTTTCTTTTCCCTGCCCTGTTGATTTCTAGGGTTTTCTTTTAGAACCAAATCGCCAACATGAAAGACCCTAGGTTTTACCCTATGATTGTAACTCCTTGATATTCTTTTTTGATATTTCGTGAGATGATTGATAGCTTGCTAACGATGCTCATCCGACAATTCTAGTTCTTGCAGTCTGGATAACCTATAGTCCTCATCTGAAATGATTCCTCTTAGTGATACACAGAGTGATGTAATCTCTACTTCAATAGGTATTATGGCCTCCGATCCATATACTAATGCATATGGTGTAGCTCCTGTCGGTGTTCTGATACTGGTTTTGTAGGCCCATAGTGTAGGATTAAGCTGAACATGCCAATCACATCCAACATCGTTAACCGTCTTCTTAAGTATTTTTAGAATTGTTTTGTTAGAGGCCTTTGCTTGGCCATTTCCTTGAGGATAGTACAATGTTGAGAAATGATGTTGGATATGAAACTTCTCACATAATTCTTGGACATCTTGGTTCTTGAATGGCCGTCCATTATCTATGATAATAGATCGAGGGATGCCATACCGACATATTATGTAATTCAAGATAAATGACGAGATCTGCTTTCCAGTGATAGTTGTAAGAGGCACTGCTTCTATCCATTTTGTGAAGTATTTTGTAGCTATTATTATGAACTTGTGTCTGTTAGATGAAGACAGATTTATCTTTCCTACCAGATTTAGTCCCCATTGACAGAAGGGCCATGTTGATGTGAATGGATGTAGTTCTTGAACTAGTGTGTGAATTAGATTACTGTGAATCTGAAATTTTTTGGCATTTCTTTACAAACTGATAATACTCTTTCTCCATGCATGGCCAATAATATCCTAAACGGAGGAGTTTCTTCGCTAGAGTTATTCCACTCAAACGAGTGCCACAAATACCTTCATGAACCTCACGTAAGGCTGTCTCAGATTCATCGTGTCCTAAACATCGAAGTAAGGTACCATCAAGACCTCGATGATAAAGGATGTTAGTGATTAAAATATGTCAGGCAGATTGGCGGATAAAATTACGTTTTTGGTTCCTAGAAAGATTGGGAGGGAGGATATTGTTCTTTAGGTAAGCATAAGTTTTCTCATAGATGGAGGTTTCAATGGTCTCTAAATGGCATATGGTATTAGATTCCGAACTATTATAAGGACATGATACTTGTTCTACCATAAACTCATAACAAGCACATTTCTCTGGCAATTGTAAGAGTGAAGCAATTATTTCCATAACATCCGTAGCTTTGTTCTCTGCCCTTGGAATTTGATCAAATTTGATATTGATAAATTTTTTTATTAGATCATCTATTTTCTATTTGTAGGGCATCAACTTTTCATATTTTGTTTGATACTCGTCATTTACTTGATAAATGACTAGTTGAGAGTCCCCATATACCTGTAGGTCTGTGATCTTCCATTCAATTGTTATCTTGACTCCAATGATTAATGCTTCATATTCCGCCACATTATTTGCATATTGAAACATTAGTCTATATGATTTTAGGATGGTGTGTCCTTGGGGAGTGATGAACAAAATCCCTTCTCCAAATCCTCACTGTGTGTATGATCCATCAAAATATAATATCCATTGTTGTGGCATCATTGCCAGAATGTCCACATCTGGAAACTCTATTGTCATAGGTTGATCATCTGGTAAAGGAGCCTCAGCCAATTGTTTGGCGATTGCTTGACCCTTGATGGCTTTTCTTTCCACATATTGAATATCCAACTCACTTAAGAGCATGACCCACTTGGCTAGTCTACCTGTTAAGGCAGCTTTACTGAGTAAATATTTTAAGGGGTCGATCTTCGCTATTAGCGTGATTGTATGAGTCAACATATAATGTCTCAGCTGTTGAGTAGCAAACACCACCACTAAGCAAGATTTTTCTATGAAAGTGTAGTTTATTTTATAGCCATTTAATGTTATGTTGATATAGTAGATGGCGTGTTCGTTTCCTTCATAATCCTCTTGTGCTAACAATGCTCCTAAAGAGATATATGTTGTTGCAATGTACAGTATCAGAGGCCTTCCTTCCGTAGGTGGCATGAGAATAGGCGATGACATTAGATATTGTTTTATTCGATCGAACGTTGTCTCACACCCATTATCCCATTTGAAAACAACATTTTTATGCAACAAATGATTGAATGGATGACTTTTGTCCACCAGCTGGGAGATAAATCTCCTGATTGATTGGAGCCTTCCCTGTAGTGATCTGAGTTGATTGATATTTCTGGGAGGCGACATCTCCATTATTGCCTTGACTTTCGCTAGATCTACCTCAATGCCCTTTTCTGAGACAATGTATCCCAACAGTTTCGCTGATGTGACCCCAAAGACACACTTCTTAGGGTTTAGCCTGACATTGAATTTCTCTAGCCGTGTGAAGATTTTGCTCAAGATATGCAGATGTCCTTCCCTGGTACAAGATTTAGCCAGGATATCATCCACGCAATCCTCCATGAAGGTGTGCATCATATCATGAAATATTGTTGTCATTGCTCTTTGATAGGTTGCTCCTGCATTTTTCAGACCAAATGGCATGACATTCCAGCAAAAGGTTCCCCATGGACATGTAAATGCAGTATTTTCCTGATATTTTGGAGCTATTTTAATTTGATTGTATCTAGAGAAATCTTCCATGATTGACAACATGGCATGCCCCACTGTTAAGTCCACAATGATGTCTATATTTGGTAATGGGAAATCATCCTTTGGGCATGCTTTATTCAGGTCCCTGAAATCTGTACATATCCTGATGCTATTGTTTGGCTTTGAAATAGGTACAATGTTTGATATCCACTTGGTGTAGTCAATAGACCTTATGAATCCAACATCTAGCAATTTCTTTAACTCATCCTTTACCATTAATGCGATATGGGGATGCATTTTTCTCAATTTTTGCTTCACAGGCTTGATTCCTGCAGGCAAAGACAAATGATGCATGAGCAGATTTGGATCCAAGCCTGGCATATCAGAATATGACCAAGCAAAGTTGATGCTTCTTTCCTTAAAGAATTTGATGAATTCTGGTCTCTCTTGATTTATCATGGATTTTGCTAGATGTAGGATTTTTGCTTTTTCTTTAGTGCCGATGTTTACAGACTATGTTGGTTCTACCAGAATTGATGAGCACTCATGATAATGTTTCAGAAGAGTGTCAAATCTCCCATCTTTCGGTGCCTCAGAGAGGTTTTCACGGTTAGATGCATTCTTCATCTTTTCTTTTTCAAAATCTAATGCTGCCATAGAATGGTTTTCACCATTAGATCTATTATCCCTGTTTTTACTTTTACAACTAGAAGATTTGAAACCTTCCTATTGAGTTGCGTTGTTATGAGTATTACAGATAGAACTCGTACTAGGTTTATCACAACATAGGAAATTTATGATGGCATCATCGTTTGCAAATATGGGTACATTCATAGGTTCGACAGGTTCCCAGTCAATAAGTTCGGGATGGATTAAAGGCATGAACTCATCAGATTGACTTAGGTTCATGGGGATAAGGGTTAGGACAACAATTTCATCATAGTTGTTATTAGGGATATCGAGATTAATGATGGTACCCTCTTCAAGATCGTCTAGTTCACTTAATGTCTATTCGTCCCCACTTGAGTCATCGATATTTAGTGATCCTGATACGAATGGTCTAGACCCAAAGCTTTGTCCCTCCTCATGTGTAGGTACATATTGTTGTATTACATCAATTTGAATATCGGTGTAAGATAAATCGGAACACAGATCCCACTCATATTCATTTGAATCTGTTTCAAAGCTATCTCTAACCTAAAAGATCTTTTCTACAACCTTCTTTGTCATCTCTTGTTTTTGTTCTTTAGAGTATCCCAATCCCATATTTTATTTTGAATGGAGAGTGAGGGGCTGAATAGGTTCAACTATGCCTTCCTTCCTTTTTTTGACAGGTCCTTGTCCCTCATAACCCATTTTTTCTAGGATAGATTTCCCTTTGCCATATTTGTCTGTATTGATATTGACATTCTTGATACTGATATTTGATGTCGATGGTTCCTCATCTTTGTATAACCATCAAGGATTGCTTTGTTGTCTGATTCGTCCTCTATGGTACCAAATTTTACAAACCTTTCTTCTAGAACTGTAACAGATAGTGATGTTTGATGTTTCATGGATGGTTGGTCATATGTCTTTGGAGATGGCATTAACTATGAAAGATTAAGCGATTGCTCCATAGAATATTCCCCTATTCCCTTGTCTGTCAGCTGGACTTGCTCTTGAAATTTATGTGATAAAGAAGTTTGGGGATCTAGATTGTCTGTTTATTGAGTGTCAACAAGACTTGTATCTTTTTCTTTATCCTTCTTCTCTACCCATTTGGTTGTGATATTTGGACGTTTTTCCTCATCTGATGACTTTGAACTGGATGCTTCCCAATTGTGAGGCACAAAGGTGTCTTGAGAGATTCTAAGTGTGTCAAAATGCTGAGGATGATTATAATCGACAGATATAGTCACCTCCTATCCATTTACTGGGAACTTTAAGCATTGGTGATATGTGGAAGGTACTACTTGCATTTCGTGGATCCATGGGCGTTCTAAGAGTATGTTGTAAGTTAACTCTTTTTCCAATACTTGGCATGCTATGTGTTTCATCATTGGTCCCACTTGAATGGGTAACACAATTAGTCCCTTTGAAGATCTCTCTTCCTCCTCATCATATGCTTTTATGGTCATTTTCCTTCGGACATCAATAGCATCATCGGAATACCCTAGTGCACGAATTAACTTTAGAGTGCAAATGTTCAAACCAAGTCCCCTATCTATTAGGACTCTTTTGATACGATGATTGTGGATTAAGACTTCAATATGGAGTGCGGTATTATGGGGATGGTTGAGTGAGACATCATCCTATTCAAAGAATGATAAACAATGCAGTGTAGTCAGATGCCCCACCATAGCTTGGAACTGGAAAACATCTAGATTTTTCGGTACCGTAGTGGCAACTAGTGCTTGTTCTAGAACCTCCTTATGTGATGGAGATAGTTTGAGGAGTTCTAGTATTGATATCTGCGCTGGAATGTTTTGAAGCTGATTGAAAATGTTATAATGAGATGGAGGGGGATATGCATTTTTAGACCCAACTCCCTTTAAGACTACCTTGGACTGCCCCCTTGTCATTACATTTGTTGGTTGATAGTCCTGTCATTCTTTGTTTTTTAAAATGTTTATTTGATTTTTTGAGACTTGTATGTTTGGGAGAAAATCCAAAGGGGTAGTGTCGTTGGTTTCGTGTTCGTTCATGTTATGACCAATGGTATGATCACTCTCTACTTCGGTAAGACAAAGGATCATTTTATTGTAGACATGATTGATATTTTTACCTTTGTTGTTTGTAGAAGATGATGCTCCTTTGTCATAGTTTGGTAAAGGGTCCTTGAAGGCTGAATGATCATTATTGTTTTGGGGTCCCTCTATATACCTTGTTATTGTCGATCAAATCTTGAACTGCGTGTTTTAACTCCATGCAATCATTAGTTTTGTGGCCTTTATTGTTGTGGAAGTTGCAGTAATTTGTGTCATTCCACCATGGTGGTTTGACCTTTGGATCCCAGAATCTTGCTTCCCGCGTGGTGATAAGACCACTGGTGACTAGTTCTTTCATCGCTGATTCCAATGTTTGGCCTAAAGGTGTGAACCTACGTCGGTTTTTTTGGTATGATTGTGGTTTTGTGATTTCGTTGTTCTGAATGACATTTGACTTGACGATTTGATCATTGTTTTGATTTGATTTTGAAGTAGATGTTGTCAAGTTGAAAACTAGTTTAGCATTTTGTAAATCACTTGCCATTTCGTTAGTAGTCATATTTTGGTTCTTTTTCCAAAATATTGGTTTATCACTATTGGGGTATTGATTTGAGGAGTTTGTGTTATTTTATTTGTCATTGAAATGTTTAATAACCCCTCTTTTGACTAGCGCTTCTTCAATCTTAAGGCCATTTTCTATCACCTTTTCAAACGTAGAAGGACATTGCAATTCAAGTCTGTAGCTCATCTTCTTTGTTAAATTGTCAATGAATAACTCCATTTTTCTTCCTCAGGAATAGATCGAGGATATCTAGTGAATAGTCATTGCCATCTTTGTAGAAAGGACAAGAATGTCTCCCCTTTGTTTTGTTTCAGGTTATACAAATACTTTATCGTGACATCGTGTTGGATGTTAAAAGAATACTGAGAGATGAACCTGTTGACAAGTTCTTCAAAAGTCCTTATTCCTGGTTGTAATTTTGAAAACCATTCCATACATGAACCTCCCAAGCTTCTTGGGAATAATCTCATCAGGTAAGTTTCCTCTTGAGCAAACTCTAGGCTCATGGTTTTGAATTCGTGGATATGATCGATCGGATCTGTTCTTCCATTGTATTTGTCATACTTGGGGAATTCACAGTGTCAAGGAAAAGGTATCATATCGACTGTTGAGTCGAAAGGATAAGGACAAATGTCCTATACTGCATACCTTTTGGTGTTCCCTTTTGTCATGTCTTGTATTTGTTGTTGTAATATTTGCATTTGAGATGTTAAGGCAACGACCGGATCAATACCTTGTGTGGGTCGTGGTATTTCGGTTTCGCTTGTTCCAAGTGCTTCTCTTAGGCGATTTACTTCAAAGTCTTTGGGAAGCTTAGCACTTGATTCAACCAACATTAAGAGGTATTTATCCATGTCTTGTTTTAATATATTTTCCATGAATTTATGGAATTTTGGATCTTGTTGGGCTGTTTGTATGTCTTCTGGAGTTATTTTATTTTTGTCACTTTGATGTAGACTATTCCAGGGATTTTCTTCTGTCATTGTATTTGATGTTTCTAGGTTCTTTTCTAAGAGCCTCTGTTTTTGTAACCTGGTGAAGATTGGCATACAAGTTTCTTTTTCTTTCTTCCAAAATTTTATCTTCTATGTTGGAAAATGCCAAGTGAATTTTTAACAAAGTTGAATAAGATGATATATCTTATTGATAAGACTAGATTAAAAATATGATTACTATGCTTTGTTTCATGATAATAGGATGATAATATACCAATGATGAAACTTTAGTGTAATAATTGATATTGTGTTTTGATTTGACACTTTATGATTTGCAAGATTTGAGTTTCAGTTGAAAAGATTGGAAACTTGTATGAACCTATCTAATTTCGGTTTCTAGACAGTGATTTTGATAAAAAGATGCTTCTATTTTGATAAAAATTTGTGTGTAAATGACATAAAAATTGAATGATATGATTTGGAAATCTCTATTTTGAAAGCACTAAAACAGAGTTCAGATGTGCTAAAACAGGTGATGGAAGTGCTATTTCGTAGAAGCGCTAGAACAGAGTTCAAAAGCGTTGAAACAAATGATGGAAGCACTATCTTTACAGATGCGCTAAAATAGTGTCTGAAAGCGCTGAAACAGTGCTTGGAAGCGCTATTTGATGAAAGCGCTACAACATTGATTGGATGTGCTAAAACAGTACTTGGAAGCGCTAAAACAGAGTCCCGAAGCGCTGAAACAGATTTCCAAAGTGCTAAAATAGAGGGTTGATGTTCAAGATTCCTTATTGCAAAATTTGACTTGGCCTTGTGGCGTATTCTATCATCAGTTGTGGGATGTAGGACTAATGTATGCGTTGACTATGATTGTGATATTGTGTGAGGGATCTCCTTTGGAAGAAAGCTCGTGAATAAAGAGGTTCTACAACGTAATCAAGAGTATGACCTCTAGCAAAGTCGTGATACCTATGAATGAAGGTCCTGTGTTGTAACCAAATCTTTCGACTTTGATATAAGAAACGCCTTTTTATCAAAATATTTTGATGACCAAGTGGCCTCTTGGGTTTGTTGACTTTGATGTTTTTCTTGACAAACTTGGTTGATTTCCACTCTCGAATCATGAATTTTTTTAACCTGATTTGACTTGCAATTTTTTGGATGATCTTTTATCTGATTTATAATGATTTTGTGTAAACACAGCAAGAAAATTGTAGAATAATTGTTTTAATCTGAACAGATAATGTATATTCAAGAACCACGAATGGTCCTTATTGATTTTCACAGGTTTGCTTTGACAAAAGTACATAATTCAGACAAACTCACTCTTAAGGTCAAATAGGTCATCATTATACTCAACAACCCACATCTTAAAATTGCGTTGACACACACAGCCGTGTCACCCCCTAGAGGACACTTGTGTTTTTTTTTGTTTCCAGGTGCGTACTTAGAGTTGGATTTCTTGTCCTCCAAGCAAACAATCTTTGGCAATTATATGGTGAGTGTCTTGGGGGCAGATTCTTCCCTCCCCTTGCACCGTGAGTATTACAATGTCTGGTTACTGACTCGGCTGGACACTACACTATGGTTCATAGATATGGCTTTCGTGCGGTGTGATAATTGATAAAATCCCTCAAGAGACCTCTCAATCTTTAGAACAAATATTTTGGGGATGGTTATCTTTCTCACTACCATCAAGTTGGACTTTCATCAACAACTTGCATTTTGATTAGAGTGGGTTGGAATCCTTGGCTTTAGGCGTTCCCACTTAGGTCATTCCCATAGGGTGAGTATCCCACTACGACATGCCTTCTAAAGGTTTTAAAAAAAGTGTAAATTTGCATGGAAATAAGGATGAGTTTGGCACTTTGATCACCCAGTTAAGGGGAGAGCATAAGCCTATTCACCACACAAGCGCAATAGATAAATGATTCATTTTAAGCCCAAAATACAAATTTTGTTAATCTATGTGAAGATTTTGCTTCACAACAATCATGGTGTCCTTTTTAATTGATATTGCAAAAGTGTGATGGCTACTCTAGGATTGATAAATTTTAAACCAGAAATGGCTACCCTAGGATTGATAAATTTTAATCCAAATGATTATCCTAGGATTGGTTCATTTTAGTCTAACTGTATCAAAATGAAATTCTGGCCGCGGTCGTGTCGGATCAAGATCAAAATTACAAAAGCGTTGAAACAGTCTATGAAAGTGTTATAGTTTTTACCTGATGTGCTAAAATCGAAAGCGTTGAAAAAAAGTACCGAAGCGCCGAAGTTCTTCATGGAAGCGCTAAATTAGATTTTCGGGAGATGGGTAACCGATGCGCCGAAACAGTTCATGGAAGCGCTATAGTGGAAAGCACTAAATTTTTTAACAGATGCGCTATAGTATCACGAAAGTGCCAAAACAGAGCATGGAAGCGCTAGAGTTTTTCACAAATGCGCTATAGTTTTTGATGAAAGTGTTGAAACGAAACACATCGGGAACCTATGCGACACTTTTCATAAAAAATGATAAAAATATGGGGTTAAGGTCCCATGGTGGGTGTCAAATTGTAAGTGTGAATAAGTAGAAAGAAATAAAAAACTTCTTAATGAAACATTGTATCAAAGATCAAGCAAATAATCTACTGAAAGTGTCTCATTGTCTCCTATCTTCAAAGATTTATTAAGCTATTGTGCTCTCAGATTTAAATAATACTATAACTGTTAAAATGAAAATCTAAAAATAGAATGATGCTGATGCAATGATGTGAAGCTATATGACAATGCTAGATGATAAAAGGAACTAATATAGCATGGATTGACATGAAAACCGATGGATGAAGCTATAGGAGGCAACCATGATATGAAAACTAGAATACTGGATGCTTGGATGCTTGAGACTTGATGCTTGATGCTTGAATTCTTGCAGAGTAAGAGTGCATAAGTTTAGATAATCTGGGATCCTTTTCTTGGTTGAATAAAGCTTTATTTATAGATTTCTTGGTTGTAGAAATGCATAGGGATGGCAAAGAGAGGCTTGGATTCAATCTAGAGGATTGAATGGTGAGAGATGGAGGAGATTGAGAAGATTTTGGGGATTGTCTCTACCCATGAAAACACCAGGAAAGAGAAGAGGAAGGATTGATGGAAGAGGATTGAGAGAAGAATTTTCAATTTTTCTCCAATTTGTCTCCAAATCTTCCCGTGAAGTTTGAAAGCATTAATTTTGACATAAATTAGACATAGGATATCTAATTTGATTTTGAGGAAATATAGAGGAATATTCTTTATGCCTTAATTTAAATATTTTTGATTTATTTAAATTAGCCAAAGAAGGATAAATAATTTAATAGAACAAACAGTAAAAGTTGTTTATTAAATTAAAATAGAAGAATATGATAATTAATCAGTAAAGTGTTTGATCTTTATTTAATTAATTTAAGATTGATGTGATAGAATAAAATAGGGAAATGATAATTAAATCAACCAAAGTATTTAATTTTGTTTATTTAATTAAGATGAGATAATAGAAGAATTGGAAGAATTTTAAATGTGAATGTGAACGTGAACTATATAAATAAATATTTCTATTTATTCAAACAGTAGAGGAAATTAGGATAATTAATCAAATAATTTATATTTAATTAATTGGATTCTCCAGACCAATTTTAGGTGTATAGACAGAGTAATGGGGGTAGTAGTGTAAGCATAAGGTTCAGTAATGGAAGTGATAATGCAAATTGTCATGTCATGGAAAAGGCAATTGAAATTAAAAAAGGAGTCTTCAAAATCTTGTATTTTGGCATTCTTAACAACAAGAAATGATCCTACAATGTTTGAATTTTTATTAGTATCATAGGAGTCTTCAATGAATGGCATGCATCATAAGCCAAATCTATAGTAGTTAGCCTTGATGGTTAGTGGTTCAATGATTCCTTGTTCATGTTGTCCTAGTCTTTTGCCTTTTTATCACATATTTTACATGTTGAAAATTCTCGTTGATAAGTTTTCTCAATAAAACATAATACATATTCATCCTCTATATAATTAGGAGTTTATCTCGTTGATGATCTCATCATCAAGGAAACCATTTTGAATGAATTAGTTGTACAATATTAGATGACCCTTGGATCTTTCTTGATATGATGTTGTGGTTTCCTATAGGAATGTGGAGAAAGAGGAAGTCGACCCACATTGCATATGTTATGTAGCTCATACTCCCCACACCCTTCTTTTATGATCTTGACCTTGATTTGGGAGCTGGGATTAGTAGAAACAGTTTAGGATTAGTATAATTTTGAATTATACACTATTATATGGGAATTTAATACATTGGTTCTATGTGAAGGGAACGACCAGTGTAATCAGGGCTAAAATATTAAAGGTTAGGCTACAAAGCATATAAATCAAACCCTAATAAACAATGAAACACAAATAAGCATAAAGACATAAAACATAAAACAATATTACAAAATCTTCATGCCACCATTGATTCACCTTCATTGCACTTCTCCATTTTGCTTGAATATAATAATTGCCCTCAGATTTTTGAGTATGCAATAATGGCCTATGACAATGACAAAACAAAATATTGAAGATTCTAAATGAATATGGATGCACTTGATTTGATGTTGATAGCAAGATAGAAAGATAAGATAAGATCGCCTAAGCTCATGTCAACTCTAGATAGCACAAGATGGATGACAAATGACAATGACAAGGTCTTTTATAGGAAAGATAATTTTGAATGAAAGGCTAAGATTGAATGCCAATGATCAATGGTTAAGAATGAAAGATGAGGTATAGACTAGGGTTAGGGCTAAATTGAGGAAAATGATAAGGATCGACAATCAAGATTATATTATAAATAATTTAATCAAGGGTGGAGGTTAATTGAGACATGGATAGTTAAGGACTTGATGTGGAAAATAAGATTGGCACAGACAAAGAGGTGATAGGAAATTAAATAATAATAAAATTATTTAATCTAGGTGGCCAATGAATAATTAAATAATTATTTAATTGTAGAAGAATGTGATAAAGGAAATCTTTTGAATTAAATAATTTAATTCAAAATTCAAGAAAGTGGACCAAATTAAATAAATAAAATTTATTTAATTTATGAGAGAAAAGGCTAATGAATAATTAAATAATTATTTAATTATGGTGGAAAGTGGTAAATAATTAAATAAATAAAAAATATTTAATTTTAGAAAGAAAAGGACTTAATTAGTGATGTAATTAAATAAATAAAATTTATTTAATTAATCAAATTGGAATAAAGATATAAATGAATTAATTAAATAATTAAAATTATTTAATTAATAGAGGACATATGACTTTAGAAAATAATTAAATAATTATAATTATTTAATTATCAAAGACGAAAGGGGAAATCAAGGAGAATTTAGAAGTCACAGGCCTAGGACAATTTTTAGTGTCTACATTTTGCCCCTCTTTGATATAATGCAATTTATTGCATTGTGTCAAAGAAATTAGTTCAAAAATATGCCCTAGTGTAAGCAGGGTGAGAAAGAATGACGAGGAGGTAGTAGTATGCCCCCTTGAGAGGAAATGCAGGTTCAAAGAACATGAGTGTTCTCTCGAAATGGATGAAAAGACTAGAGGATGAAGGATAGAAGAAATGTTAACATGAAGGATATAGATGTTAGCATAGAAGAACTTCAATATTTTAACAAATAAATAATAGGCCTTGCATTAATCATCATTGGGCGGTAAGAATGAAACAAATGGACAAAAAGCACCATGGTATGACATAGGCCAAGGTGTGCAAGGTCATCCACTTGCAAAACAGATAGTCACAGACAAGGAATGTCCTGACTCGTACTAAGGGCCAAAGTTGCCCCAATCTTTTTGCCAAGACAAACCACAAACAACAATAGAAGAAAAGAGTCATCATCGCTCTTCTAAATCCTTCATGAGACATCACCACTCCTCTAAATCCTTTATGGGACATCCTTAGGGAAGCTAGTAACCTAACTCATCAAAGCTAAATCAAAAGAGATAAGACAAAACAAACCATAAGGTCAACAACCATTCAGAGTGTTTGCCAAAATTTGATTGTATGACTATTAATTGACTAGATGATTGACGAACTGATTGTTTGACAAGCCTAGTTTCAAGAAAGACACATGTCGTATAATACGTTGAGTCTAGTTTCGATCATGTGACCACTTGTATAAGGAAAATGATGATGTTTGACAATGTCTGGTTTCAGGAAGGACACATCCTATATAAGACATAAGTTAACTGGTTGATGGTTTGACTGTTTTGACAATTTGTTTGGTTTGACTGAGTGACTTTGTTGACTTGTTGGTCTTGTTGATGCGTGACTTGTTTGATGTTTTGATGACTATTTGTGTCCAAGTTGACAATGCCTGATTTATTGTGAATGACACGACAAATCCTAAAGGACCGACCTAGGTGGCCTCAGGGGCTCATCGACAGATGCCCTTGCCTATGTAACAATGCATAGAAACCTCATAGTTCAACATGACATGACTTTGTTTATTTACAAAGGACTTAGTCATGATTTTATTCGACCAACCTAAGAGGAATGACCTAATGCCTCAGGGGCACATCAACATGTGGCCTTGCCTATATTTAGTTGCAGAGGCAATGTAGTTTGACTAGATTGGACTAACACGTCTCGATACTAACTTTTTTTTGGTATTTTTGCAAATTATCTAGATGTTTTTGTGTTTTTGACATGTTTTGATTTTTTTGTCTTTTTGAGGTTTTATGATTTTTTTGTCCTTTTGGGATATAATGACCCCTCAACAAGTGTAGGATCCAATGATGATATAGGTTAAGTATTTGACCCCAGTTGGGTATAAGACCAATTTATTAGGGTTGATATGGAATGCGATAGGAGTTATGGAAAGCAAAAGGATGCATGGTGTCAATCGTTCCAGGTCATGGAAAGGACCACTATTTATTATGGATGACATGAGAAGAATGAATGATGGTGAAAAGTCAAATTGGAATAATGGTAGATGAAGTAGCAAAGTCAACTACACATGACCAATATTTTCCAAGTTTTCACAATGGTACTTATCCAAAGCGCCACTAAAGTGGTTTTCACTATTGGATGAATTATTTCTCTTTACTATTTTTCTTAATTTTTTTTGGTGTTACAGGATGCCTGTTTTCTAGGTTTTCATCAAAGTAACCATTTTTTGTGTTTCTTATGGTTAAGATGGGACTCTCGAAAGCTACGTATAAAACCGATATGTCATGATGATGCATTGACCTTGTTCAGATGACCATGATGGATGAAAGGACCTGATTTAATCATGAAATGTAAGTGGCAAATATGAAGGGTGATAAATATGAGGGATGAAAGAGGCTATGGTATGATCCCTAATGTGCACACTACATGGGCCACCAGGCTTCAGATGAAAAGGAGTTTGGGAAACCAATGAGCTAGAGTACATGAAGGGGTTGTTGTCAAAGGTACATTGAAAGACATTGTCAATGGAGGTAAGATGATAAGAAAATATGGATGGGTTGAATGGAATGTATGGATTGAGTGAAAGTGACGGAGTTGAAGACATTGGATCAACAAGCTCTTTATTTAACTTTGACTTATGATAGATGGCCCCAATGATTTTTGGTGGAGGATCTTTCTTGGAGGCCAATGCTATCTGATTTTCACTTTCAATTTTTATTTTTGATTCATCCAATAGCCTTTTATGTTGGCTAGAGGATGTGTTTTGACATTCTTGCTTATTCTTGACTGGCCTTTTTTATTGGTCCAATAGATTTTTATTTTGGCTAGAGGACTTTTCTTTATTTTCTCTTTTCAGCATGTCTTTTGATTCTTGATCTCCTTTTAAAGACATTTTCATTCTTGATTCTTGGAATTTGCCTCTGTCTTTTTCTTTAGATATGACTTGTTGATTTATGTCTATGATGTAGATGGACATGAGTGGAATGAATGAAGTGGATGGGTTGATTGGAATGCTTGGTGAATGAATGTGAGTGACGATGTCAATAATGTTGTCTTTGGGACTAGCCTTTTCAGTACCGTTCATGTCAACAGAGGTTTGCACATCCTTAACAACTTGAAAAGATGACTTGATAGAGGCAATAGTAGGGGGAACATACTCTAACCTAGGATAGGCAGTATGTAAGGATGATTTGTGGATATCCTCAGCATGATATTTCTCAAAGAGTGGATTATCATAGATATCTTGGTTGAACATGGGGTTGTCATGGATATGAAAAGTTTGTGCAAAAGAAGATAGGGTAAAAGCAGATGTATCATTAGGATCCCAAGAGGTGTTGATCCATGCACAAACATCTATTTGTGTAGCTTTTTAAGTATTCTTTACATCATTATTGGAGGCCTGAACATTCACATTGTTGGTTGTCTGCAACTTATCCATATGATACTCACCACATCTCATATCATGGACTTGGACCATGGGATTCAATGGTATGGTAGATGAAGTGGATGCTTTGGTCAATGAGGATGGATCAATGTAATGTGATGAAGTGGAAGATGAAGTCTCATTATTGATAGACACTTGGAATTGTGTGGTCCCTCTTATTATTGCAATATTGAAAGGGGTCAGGATCACCAACTATTGTGATTTCAGTGCCATTGTATGGGAATTTAAGGCATTGTTGATATGTGGATGTGAAAAACTTCATGGCATGAATCCATGGTCATCTTAGGAGAAGGTTGTATGGAAGGTCAAGATCCAAGAATTGAAAAGTGGTGTCCATGATTGCAGGACCAACTTTGATAGGTAATGTTATGACTTCTTTAGATGATCATTCTTCGTTGTCATATGCCTTGATGATAATGCTCTTAGTCATGTCTACACATGATTTTGAGAATCCCAAAATCTGAACCAATTTCAAGGTGCAAATGTTTAACCCAACTCCTCCATCTACCAAGCCTCATCTGACTTTTGTTTTATGGACAAGAACTTTGAGGTGCAAAGAGTTGTTATGGTCTATCTTTTCGGTTGAAAAATCTTGTTTGAAAAAAGTGATCTGATGGGAATTTGTCAAATAGCCTACCATCTCTTGGAAATGATTGAACTTGAGGTCGGTGGAGATGGTTGTGTTCTACAAATCTTTGTCAAGGATGGCTTGGTGATCAGGTGATATACACAACAATTCTAAGATAGAAATTTGCATAGGGGTCTTTCCCAATTGGTCAAACAAGTTGTATTGGGACTTTGAGGGATGTTGTTGCTATGGTGGAGGACCTTGAATGGTCACCTTGGTTCGGTGAGTGTTGACAACACATTCAAGAGGTTTCTTAATGGTAATGGTGTTGACAAGTTCATCAACAACTTGAATGTGATTTATGATAGTGGTATGGTTATAGTCATATTTGACATTAACATAATTGGCTGAATTATTATTGGTCTTATTTCCCGAACTAGCGGTCTTTCCTTTTCCATGGTCATGTAAATGATCGGTGAAAAATTTATGGTCACTATTTGATGATTGTTATTGTTGTCCATTAAATTCAATAGTTCCATTATCCACAAGGTCTTGTATGATGTTTTTTAGTTGTCGGCATTGTGCAGTGGAATGTACCTTACCTTGATGGTAGTCGCAAAAGGCATTGTCATCCCACCATGATGGTTTGAAATTCCTAGGATCATATTATTTTACCTTGGGAAGTTGTATGGCCTTATGTTGTAGGAGTTGTTTGAGAACTGATTCAATCAACTCCCCTAGAGAAGTGTATTGATGTTTTATTGTAAACTTCCTTTGGGTTCTTGTTTGTTGGGTATTTTGGATCACATTGGAAGTTTAGTCAGATGTTCTTAGTGCATTATTGGATGTGTTAGACCCCTTAAGTGTGATGGTGGGGCCTATGTATACAATTTTAGCATCGACAACTCCATCATTAGTCACATTCTTGTTTCGGCCCCAATATTTTCTCTTGTCATTTGAGGTATTTTGAGTGTTGGTATTTTTGTTGGGCATCTTGATTTCTCCTTTTTCAACTAAATCCTTTTCAAGGATGATGCCTTTTTTGACTAAATTGGAAAAGGAAGTGCAACATTGCACCTGAAAATCATGCTTCAAGTTTGTGTTTAAGTTTTCAATGAACATGAAAACTTTCTATTTCTCAAGTATCTCAACAAGTTATCGACTAGCCAAGCCTCTCCATCATTGGAAGAAGGTTAAAAAATTATCACCCTCTTCTTGCATGGTATGGAATAGGGTCGAAATGGTAATTCAATTGTCAATATTAAATGTGAAGTGTTCCACAAACTTGTTTGCCAGTTCCCCATGTTTTTATGCCAGTCGGTAATCGTGAGAACCACTCAAGCGCTATGCTAGTAAGACTTCTTAAGAAAATTATCATTAGGTAAATAGGATCATATGCAATGTCCATACATGTGCAAAATTATGTTATGTGTTCAAGTGGATTTCTACTCCCTTTTTACTTAGGTAAGTTTGGTACAACATAGCCATGTGGGAAGTGCAACATGTGTAAACTCCTATTGAAAGGAAAATGACATAAGTCCTCGGTAGTGTAAGTATTTTTATTGGACATTTGTATATTTTCCATTTGTTGTTGCAATGCCAACATTTGCATCTATAGGACATCCGCTTGAGTCAACGATGGGTCTTGTGTATTTTTCAAGGTCATATTAGTGTTTTGGAGTCTAATGTTGTGGGACAAGTTTTGATTAAGTATATGTGTTAGTGACGGGTTTTGGTTTTGTGTTCAGTACATGTGTGTGTATGATGGATTTTGGTTTGGTATGTTTTTGTTTGGTGTTGGGATATGAGTGTTATGGATGTAAGGAAAGTTCAGTGTGGAAACACCTTCCAAATAAAAAATTCGTAGGAAAGAATTGTAGATAAATCTTTTAACTCAAGTTACAAATTATTAAGATGCACATTAACAGAACAAAAAAATAAACAATTTAATAATATAGAATTGAACACTAGATTTACGTGGGAAAACCCTTATGGGAGAAAAACCCACACATCAAGTAAAGCCACTTTGCATTACAGTAAATAGATTACATACAAAGTTATAAAACTTCACTTCTAGGTGTTAATTAACAACAACATATATTTCCTCAAGTGATCAACCTCATACAAAAATTCTGATTAAATTTGTTCTCTCTCACACTGCTACAATGCTCGCATAACATACAATGTAGAACATCACTTAATTGATAAAAAAAACCTTTTTTCTCATTGTAGAGTGTTACAATGTATATTCGACATCCAACCGTGGTCATTCCAATTCCAAGAAACCAACCATTTCAGTTCCTGTACGCAAACCATCACATACATGTAACTATCAAAATTGCTTCAGGCCATTGAAGAGACTCCTTCCACTCTCTCTTTGATAACACCTAGTTCCTTCGATGTCTGTTCATTTTCCAAGTCAGTCGTCAAACAACCGTCAACACTCTCTAGCCAATTATTGCTTAGCCACAACCTCATCTGCCTTTAAAAGTTGTTTAGAAGTCACAAGTTTCAAAGTTGGTTCTTCAAGTTCCTTAACCAAGTCATGGAGTTCTTAAATTTATTAACCCCCGATCCCCCGACTTAGCATTTATTCCTTTGAGTTTTAAACCCTCGTCTAGTTATCTTTGCGGTCGGTAAGTCAGAGGTTTCCAAAACTTCATAACCCCTAACTTGTGGTTCTAATGTTCTAATTCTCCGCAACCTCACGATATTGCCACAACTCCAGGTCCCACCATAGTTATCAGACCATTGAAGGAACTGTTAACAAGGTCCCTTCGATAATGAACTATCAGCCTGATAAAGGAAAGAACATAACACTGCTCCAGAAAGTTGATCAAGCCAGTAAATCCGAGGCACCTTTTCCAACATGGTACCACTTAACAAAGGACTTATTGAATTCTTCCAAACTTGAAGTTATTGAAAAAAATAGGCCCCAAGGCCCATCGAACTGACACACCACATGTACTTGTCTATGCTCATAAGCTTTGTTAATGCATCAACGAAATTCTCCAGAGTATCTACTTTTTCAAGATTAACCTTTCCATCTTCCACCATATCATGAACAAAATGATACTAAACATCGATATGCTTCATCCTGGAATAGAAAGTGGGGTTTTTCACCAAACAAATAGCACTTTGACTGTCATAGAAAATAGTAATTTGCCCTGCATTAAACCCAACATCAGAACACAAATGTCTAAGCCAAATGAATTCTTTAGAGGTGTGTGTTTCTACCATATAATCCACCTCAGTAGTAGATAAAGTGACTACAACCTGTCACTTGCTCATCCAACTAACTACACCATCGAACAACATGAAGATGTATCCATTGGTGGACCTTCTTCTATCAACATCCCCTGCCCAATCAAATTCCACATACCCTTGAATGCTGAGAGGTCTCAATGATCCAACCATGTTACCATGATAACACAAAGCATACTCTGAGGTACCCTTCAGATATCTGAAAAAATATTTTCATAGCATCCCAATGTGGCCTTCTTGGATTAGCCATAATCTGACTAATTACTCCCATTTCTTGGGTAGTTTCTAGCCTAGTATAGACAATTACGCACATTAGACTGCCAATTGCACTTGCATAAGGCACCTTGGTCATGTATTCCATCTCAGTAGGAGACTTCAAACAATCTTCAATAGATAGCTTTGTTCCCTCCAACACTGGAACAACTAACTGCTTGCAATCTGTTATACTAAATCTCTCAAGGATAGTATTAATATAATTACTCTAGCTGAGCCAAAGTTTTCTACTTCCCCTATCCCTTCTGATTTCCATACCCAGAATATACCTTTCTACACCTAAATCTTTCATTTCAAACTGTGTTGGCAACTAAGATTTCAAATTAGAAATCATACCCTTACTATTCCCAAAGAATAACATGTCATCCACATACAAGGCAATCATAAGTAAACGATCTTTTTTCAGTTTTGTAGTACACACAATGATACAATTTTGACCTCATAAATCCCAATGACAATACAAAAGTGTAAAACTTTTGGTACCACATTCTAGGTGATTGCTTTAAACCATACAAAGATTTCTTTAACTTGTAAACCAGTCTTTCTTTACCTTTTTAAACAAAGTGCTCAAGTTGGGACATATAAATCTCTTCTTCCATATCTCCATGAAGAAACATTGTCTTTACATCCATCTGCTCAACCCCTAAGTCATATGCAGTTGCAAGTGACAACAAAAATTTGATAGATGTCAGCTTAGTTACAAGAGAAATATTTCTCCATAATCAATTCCCTCCACTTGGGAATAACCTTTTGCGACCAACCTAGCTTACACTTCTCAACACTACCATCCAGACCAATCTTCTTCTTAAATACCCATTTATAGCTAATAGGCTTTCAACCTTCAAGTAAAGGTACCAAATCTCAAGTTTCATACTTTTTTAATAATGCTATTTCCTCATTCATGGCTTCCAACCAAGAATCTAAATCAGAAATATTAATTGCCTATTTTACAGTCCTAGGCTCATCAGTGCTAGTAATTAAAGCATAGACACAGTTTGAATCCAACATGGAAAATCCATACCTATCAGGTTGTCTCTTTTCACGTGTAGACCTCCTCAAAGGTTGAGGTTGAGGTTGTGGTTCTTCTTTCTATTTAGAACTCTCAGAGCTACTAGAGATCTCCTTATTTTTAGGTACACTTTGAATTCATAGTTCCTCTTTATCTGGAGTTAGAAGAATTTCAACTACATCATTCTTCTTTTCTTTTTCTTCTATCTTTAACTGTAGATCAATTATAGAAGGTTTGAGCTCATGAATGATTATAGTTCTTCTATATAACACCTTCTTAGTAACACGATTCCAAATCTTGTATCCTTTTACACCACTACCATAGCCAATGAAGATACATTTGACAACCTTGTTCTCCAACTTGGATATTTTCTCATTTAGCACATATGCATATGCCTCACAACCAAAGACACAAATATGTCTCAGAGAGGGCTTCTTACCAGACCATACTTCCAAAGGTGTTTTGTCAACAAGAGCCAAACTAGGTGAATGATTAATCAAGTAACATGTCGTAGCCACAACCTCAACCCAAAAATTCTGCTCCAAACTAGCACCACTCAACATACTTCTCACTCTTTCCATTAGCATCCTATTCAACCTCTTAGCAACTCCATTATGCTATGGAGTATAAGGCATATTTTTATGCCTTTTAATCTCATGGTCTTTGCAATACCTTTCAAAATATGTAGAACAAAATTCACCACCATTATCTATCCTTAAGCATTTAATTTTCCTTATAGTCTAATTTTCTACCAATTTTTTAAACTCTTTAAACCGAATGGACACTTTTGATTTACTTTTAAGAAAATACACAAATGCCCTTCTCGAATAATCATCAATAAAAGAAACATAGTATTTAGACTTCAATAATGAAGGAACATTCACTAGACCAAATAGATCAGAGTGAACATAATCTAGTATGCCAAAATACTTATGAGGACTAGAATAAAATGAAACACGATGTTTCTTTCCATAAATGCAATGTTTACAAAAATCAAACTCAAGGTTACAATCAACAAGCCCTTCTACTAGGTTTTTATTTTTCAAGGATTTTAAGCCCTTTTCTCCTATGTGATCTAGTCTATGATGCCATAGCATGGTTTTCTCTGCTAGGAGTTTCACTCCCAAAGAGTTTGCACCCAAAGGAACATTTTTCTCCTTCCCTACGTGAGCAACTTTATCTAACTTTACAAAGACATTGTTACATTGAACAACACATGCATCTAGCTTGTACAAAGTTCCTATGCGTACACCCTTAAATAACACCATTGAACCTCTAGTCATTTTGCAGCCTCCACTTGAGAAAGAAACTTGCACACCAACATCATTAAGCTTACTAATAGAAAGCAGATTATGAGCCAGACCTGGTATGTGCATTACACCATCGATTCCTTTGATTCTTCTGTTAGGAAATTAGATTCCGACTCTTCCACGAACAACAATTTCAAGAGATGAATCACTTGCTAGGTACACCTTTCCACCATCATACTTTTCATACTTCATGAACCAATCTCTGTGAGATGTCATGTGAAAAGATGCTCTTGAGGCAATCATCCAGACATCATCTGATGCCTGAGTCAACAAGGCTGTAATGAAGACATCTACATCACTTTGAGAAGAATCATTGTCAGAAGAGTTGTTGTTGTTGTTCTTCTTTTTCCCCTCTTTACAATCCTTCAGGATATGACCAATTTTCCTAGAATTCCAACATTTCACCTTGGACTTCTTTCCTGGAGACTTTGATCTCCCTTCAGATTTGGATTTAGACTTCTTTTATTTCTTCTTGCCTCTCTCCTTTGATCTACCTCGAACAACAAGGGACTCCTTGGCCATCTCAAAAGATTTCCTCCATATTTCTTCTGACAGCAGTGAAGCAACCACATCTTATGTCTTCAATGTGGTTGTTTTACTTCCAATAGCCATCACCAGATGATCCCATGTGTTAGGTAAGGAACATAATAAAAGCATACAATGATCCTCCTCCTCTATCTTCACACCCATAAAGGCCAATTGAACAACAATCATGTTAAATGAATTCAGATGGTCTACTATGGATGCTCCTTCTTCCATCTTCAAGGAGTATAAATTCTTCCTCAAGAATAACTTGTTTACTAGATACTTTCCCTAATAAATATTACCAAGTTTCTTCCATAAAGAACATGCAGTCTTCTCCTCATAGATGTTCAAGAGAATAGAGTTTGCCAAACAAAGTCTTATCTTTCCTTTAGCTTTTCTATTTGCAAGATCCCAATCTTCTTGCTTCATGCTTGAGGGTTTAGTTCCAAACACAACAATCCAAAGATCTCTATCCACCAATAGGTCTTCCATTTTGAGTTTCCACAACTTAAAATTTTTGCCATTGATCTTTTCAATTTCTACTCTTCCTGATGTGCTTGTCATCTCAATGTGTAATCAAGAAAATCAATTTTCTCTGCAAAACTCCCACTGAACATAATTAGCACAAAAAACTAGCCCTAACCATAAGAATAATACAACTTTCCAAGCTCTGATACCACTTGCAAGGAAATCTCGGTGCGGAAATGCCTTCCAAATGCAAAATTCTCAAGAAAGAATTGTAGAAAAATATTTTAACTCGAGTTACAAATTATTAAGATGCACATTAACAGAACAACATAACAAATAATTTAACAATACAAAATTGAACACCATATTTATGTGGGAAAACCCTTATGGGAGAGAAACCCACACACCAAGTAAAGCCACTTTACATTACAATAAATAGATTATGTACAGAGTTACAAAACTTCACTTCCAGGTGCTAATTCATAATAGCATATATTTCCTTTATCAACCTCATACACAAATTTTGATTATAGTTGTTCTCTCACACTGTTACAATGTTCACATAACATACAATGTATAACATCACTGATTGATAAAAAAACCTTTTTTTCTCATTGCAGAGTGCTACAATGTATATTTGACATCCAACCATGGTCATTCTAATTCCAAGAAACCAACAGTTTCAGTTCTTATACGCAAACTGTCACAAAAACGTAACTGTTAAAATTGCTTTGGACCATTGAAGAGACTCCTTCCTTTCTCTCTTTGATAACACCCAGTTCCTCCGATGTTTGTTCATTTTCCAAGTCAATCGTCCAACAATCGTCAACAATCTCTAGCCAATTATCACTTAGCCACAACCTTGATTGCCTTTAAAAGTTGTTTAGAAGTCATGAGTTTCAAAAGTCTTGCAAGCTAGTTGTTGGTTCTTAAACTTCCTTAACCAAATCGCGAAGTTCTTAAATTTCTTAACCCCTAGATCCCCCGACTTGGCATTTCTTCCATTGATTTTTAAACCCTTGTTTGGTTGTCTTTGTGATCAATAAGTCAGAGGTTTACAAAACTTAATAACCCATGACTTATGGTTCTAATGTTCTAATTCTTCATGACCTCACGATATTACCACAGCTCCGGGTCCCACCATAGTTATCGAACCATCAAAGGAACTATGAACAAGGTCCCTTCGATAATGAGCTGTCAGCCTAATAAAGTGTTGCAAGGTGTGTGTCCTTGGTCTCCTTGGTTGTTCAGTGCAACGCTAAGGATTCATGACATGGTTTAACCACCTCGTGTGGATCTTAACTCTAGCTTGTATCACGCATTAATAGGTCGATCTTTTGGTGCAATGGTAAGATCAACAATTGGTATCAGATTTGGTCATGTGTTCGAATCCCTCGCTTGCACTAGGGGGGATTGTTGCAAGGTGTGTGCCCTTGGTCTCCTTGGTTGTTCAATGTGACACTTGAGATTCGTGACATGGTTGAACTGCCTCCCATGGATCTTAACTTTGGCTTGTATCAGGCATTAACAGGTCAATCTTTTGGTGCAATGACAAGGCCAACATAAAGGGAAGAACATAACATTGCTCTAGAAAGTTGATCAAGCTAGTAGATTTGAGTCACCTTTTCCAACAATGAAGGGCATTGGATGCTATATGTCATGAGCTTGTAAAAGTTTGAACATGTGGATTTTGGTTGCCATATTGTGGAAAAGGTCCTTGGTTACCTTGTTGTATGAAGGAGCCTTGGTTGCCAATTTGTGTGTTTTGCAGAATGGAGCCTTGGGTGTTGTTCTGGGTATGTCCATGAGGAATATGTCCTGATTGTGACGTGATGATGTGTTGAGAATCACCTATGTTTGGTATGGCATTTTTTGTGTTGATGGTAAATTTAGGCATCTTGTTTATGTCAAATGGATTTGAGGATGATGCCCCTATGGTAAATGTCATGGGTTGTGTCATGTTAAAGGTCATTCCTTATGTGCCAAATAAGGAGGTGTGAATTGTTGTTGCATCTTTTGTAGTTCCTCCTAATGGCATAGATGTATTAACTTGTGGGATAGAGCCACTAGAGACAATTGTATTGTTTCCTTGAGTTTGGTCGATGGATGTGGATGATGCTCATAGTGTATTGACATCAAAATCGAGAGGTAATGTGGCACCTTCTATCAATAATTTGTCTAGATAGCATTGGCGGTCATGTGCCAAAAAATCATCCACAAAAGAGGAAAATTCAAGATCCTGTGTGGTGACCTCTATTTATTCTATGAGAATATTTCCACTTTGGTCTCTACTAACAAATTTCTCCAATAAGGATTTGTATGGTCTAGGTGCCCCTTGTGAAGAATTTACAAATGGATTGACAAACTCGTTGTCTTGTGGGAAAGCCATGTCTTTTCTTTTCCTTTGCGACCTAGTTTCAACCATGTAAGACTTGAAAAGAGGATGATGTGGTGGGATGTCTAAGGTGATTATGCAAAGGTATACCCAAGGATGACCAAGGTTAAGAAAAATCTACGGTATGTGTAAGGACAATACCAAGTTATGGATTCGAAGTGACAAGGTGTCAAAATGTCAATAAGATGGTGTCACAATAAGGTCCAAGTTATGGCAATGTTTATGCAATATGGCTATTTTTTTGGATTTTTAAAGGATATATGATGTCTAAGAATGATGTCAAGACAAGGAACCAAAGTGACAATAGTCAAATGTCAAGAGTTCCACAATAAGATCAAAGTATTGAGCAATGTCTAAGGTATGCCAAATGAGATGCAAGTGTGAAAGGATGAAAAGATGACCTAGGATGATGACTAAAGGTATAACTATTAACACCTTATGGGAAAGCCAAAGCAAGGTTTCTTAACCAAACTAAGGTAGCCAAGGTTACAAATCTGGTTTATCAATACTTCAATGATGGTGATGACTAAATGACAAGGTTTGACAAAGGTTGTCTCAAACTAGCCTTGTGAGTTGAGGGCCAACCTAGATGAAAAAAGGACTTAAAGTGATGAAAAGAGGTTGAAGTCAAGGAAAATTTGATTTGGTCACTATGGACTAGTCTCAAGCCTGATAAGTTTCCAAGAATAAGGTTGATAATAAGGTAAATGAAAGCTAGAAGATGCCTTAATGTTTTTACTATGATGGATGCAAGGTATGCAATGGTAAATAGATGGTTGGAAAGTGAATTACAGTGCTACAAGTCTGTGGTCAAAGACTCAAGTTATGCTTAGGATCAGTCAAAAAATGGCTTTGTTTTAGTTTTCCTCAATATTTTTGGTGACAAGAAATTATATCGTTTGCAGTCCCAGTTGCGGTTAAGAATAGTCAATTGCAGTTTTTTAGAATTGTGGTTGCGGTGCAAGACAATCAATTGCAGTTTTCTGTGTATGTTGCTTGTTTTGATCGGATTTTGACCGAATTTGAGGTGATTTTGTGATGTTTAATTTTGGAAAACACAGAGAATATTCTACAAACACTTGTCTTTTTTTTGGTCTGAATGTGTAAGATGTTTAAATGTGTAAAAGACACTTGCAAACACACTTCAAAACCTATGGCTTCTCAAGAGATGCCACCCACTAGATCCCTACTCGAATTTATCCAACCACTTAAACAAGACAGACAAATAGAGACTTGGTGGCACTAGATCCCCTCCACGACACTCACTTCTTGAGCTCACCAAGTCTTAATTCTCCAAAGAGGAATTCCTTCCTCTACACATGCTTAGTGAAGATGTGGGGCGACTTCAGAATGACCGTTCTTGCGCTAGCAAGTGAAAGGGATTTTGGCCACTATAACAAAGGTTCTTAGTGAATAATCGGGGACATGGCTCCTCACAAGCGTCCAACAAGCCACTTAAGGCTTTAATCACTCTACTAGAGGCTCTTATATGTTTTACGGTAGGTACCTTATTTCGAGTGACACTGTACGACAAGGGCAAAGACCACCATGAGGACTTGATGGTTTAGTCTTATCCTTTTATATACCAGCCCGAGTGAAAAACCGGTTGGAGTCATTCCCTCTTTCAAGGTAGGCCCATCTAAAGGTAAGAAAAGAAAGACAAGGATGTTGTTTTTGATCATCCAAGATCGCATGAAGCACAAGGAGAGAGCATACACAACACCTTTTCCTCACACTCGCATGGGGTTCATTTTTTCCAAAATCCAAATGTGCGGGTGATTATACAAAATTCCAAAAGATGATTTTGATTCTCAAGATCACCAAATGGTGTGAGAGAAGGTCATACACACCTTGAAGCACAATACAAATCACAGGACAATGCAAACACTTGTTCTTTTTAGCCTTCAAAGCAATATGTGAAAAGACACTTGATGCAAAGGTTAATTTTAGACCAATGAGTGAGATGCAAGTTATTTTTAAGCCAATGAATGAAATGAAAATTAAGGTAAGTTTAAGCCCAATGATGTGTGAATTCAAGGTTAATTTTAATCTAATGAGTGAATGAAAAGAAGAGAAGATGGTCTAATAGAAAATGTCAAGTGAAATATCTCCTTTCCACCTATGCCACATGCTATAAGTCAACCATTAGTAATAGAAAATCCCTATGCTATGAAATGCCAGTGACCTAAACTGGAAATTTTGAAAGAAAGTGAAAAATCTAAAGAAACAGGCAATTATGTTGAACGGAAATTGCGAGTGCGGCTTATAGAAATAAGTGATTACATCTCATGAATTGTGACTGTGACTTTCAAGATGTTGACTGCAGTTCACCAAAAATAGTTGTGGCTCTGGTCGACATCAAATGCAACAAACTAGGATGACAATTGCGACGATCCACAATTAGTTGCAACGCGATACTTGAACCTGTAAAACAACATAAAAAGCTACCCAAAACTAGATAATCTAATGATGCCTATGATATACAGCTAGGGTTAGCCTGATGAAATGAGAAGCTAAATGACCTGGATCTAGTAACAAACCAAAAAATTAAAATTAAAATCTAAATATTCCCTATGTAAAATAGTTACGTCGTTGATCCTCATGATTATGTCATTCTGTCCTTTGTGATTGCGGTGATCCGTACTTGTAACCTACAAAAATGGAAATTTTTGTATGATCTATGCAATTTTGTCCTTTCACGTTGGGTTCACCAATGTAATCAAGGATAAAATATTAAAGGTTAGGCTACAAAGCATATAAATGAAACCCTAATAAAAAATGAAACACAAATACACATAAAGACATAAAACATAAAGAAATATTACCAAATCTTCATGCCACCATTGATTCACCTTCATTGCACTTCTCCATTTTGCTTGAATATAATAATTGCCCTCAGATTTTTGAGTATGCAATAATGGCCTATGACAATGATAAATAAAAATATTGAAGATTCCAAATAACTATGGATGCACTTGATTTGATGTTGATAGCAAGATAGCAAGATAGCAAGATAGCAAGATAGCAAGATAGCATAAGATTGCCTAAGCTCATGCCAACTCTAGATAGCACAAGATGAATGACAAATGACAATGACAAGGTCTTTTATAGGAAAGACAATTTTGAATGAAAGGATAAGATTGAATGTTAATGATCAATGGTTAAGAATGAAAGATGAGGTATAGACTAGGGTTAGGGCTAAATTAGGGCGAATGATAAGGATTGACGGTCAAGATTAAATTATAAACAATTTAATCAAGGGTGGAGGTTAATTGAGACATGGATAGATAAGGACTTGATGTGGAAAATAAGATTGGCATAGACAAAGAGGTGATAGGAAATTAAATAATAATAAAATGATTTAATCTAGGTGGCTAATGAATAATTAAATAATTAAAATAATTATTTAATTATAGAAGAATGTGACAAAATGAATCTTTTGAATTAAATAATAATTTAATTCAAGATTCAAGAAAGTGGACCAAATTATATAAATAAAATTTATTTAATTTATGAGAGAAAAGGCTAATGAATAATTAAATAATTATTTAATTATGGTGGAAAGTGGTAAATAATTAAATACGTAAGAATTTATTTAATCTTAGCAAGAAAAGGACTTAATTAGTGATGTAATTAAATAAATAAAATTTATTTAATTAATCAAAGAGGAATAAAGATAGAAATGAATTAATTAAATAATTACAATTATTTAATTAATAGAGGACATATGACTTTAGAAAATAATTAAATAATTAAAATTATTTAATTATCAAATACTAAAGGGGAAATGAGGGAGAATTTAGAAGTCAAAAGCCTAGGACAATTTTTAGTGTCTACAACCAACATGGCATGTGTCGGGTCCCAAAATTGTTGCTCCACTTCCAAGAATGAAATTCACTCAGAAGGTCTGGGTCATTGTCATGAAAGTGAAATCATTTTATTAATAGATCATAGAGGGTTAAAGGCCAACTCTATGAGAGTGGGTTTTATCTCCTTCACTTTGAGCTCAACTTAACTCAAGAGGGTGTTCCTAGGGTTATACCTTAATAAGTATTGATATCAAATAAAATAGATAACTGACATATTAACAACCAAACCCAACCTATTGACTTGGCCCCAAAATTGTCACTGAACCAAGTACAACTAGTTATCTTAAAACCCTTACATTGTTGATAAGAATGTGCAGTCATAACCCACTTTAAATGAATTCATTAGAGGCTAACAATAGATAAATCTCTCAGTATATTACGAGGTTATGAATGCATAAGAAGGATTGATTCTAAAATATTGATTAATGTTTTTGATTTTGAGGTGTGAGATTGGCCACATCATTCCAAATTGGTACTTATTCATTGGGTATAAAGTCACATATATCAAATTGAACAACAAATTTGAAAGACAAAGATAATAGTTGTACACATTTATATGCACTAGAATAATGACATCAATGTACAAAACATGCTTAATCATCCATAAACACACTACATAAATCTATTTGAAACATGTTAAAGGCCAAGGCTTGTAATATTTGGAATATTGTTACATTCACCAATTTCCCATTACAATCATACCAGCAAGTTTGGTAAGAGAAAACCTAGCTAAGAAGAGTCCCATGAAGATCTGTAGGCATCCGTGGAGGTATTCGTATACATATGCCACATAATTTTTTTTTATGTATTTCCTTGAAGAGCACAAATTCATATACAATTAATCTTGATTGATAAAGTTTATGCCCTATAAAGTCTTGGTGGTCACACATGCTTCTAAAAAACCATTAGCAACCAACCTCCTTGAAAAATGAATCTAAAACTATACACTAAAAAATATCCCGAATAATATCATGCACTCGAAACAGGTTTACTAACATCATTTCCTCTAAAACCCATCCTTTTCACTTAATTAATTGAATTAGCCTAGATAATTAATTAATTGCATCATTTGCATCTATTAACCTAATTCATCAAATCAGGTTAATTCATTCCCCCTTCACGCTAACATTTCATCCTATTAAATTAAATAAATCAAACTATTTAATTAAATAACCCTAGGTTATTTAATTAAATGTCATTTCATCCTTTTCCCATTCATTAAAGCGTTTAATTTAATGAAAATCACTTTATTCCTCCAAATCCCCTAATTGTGCGATTAAACCTTGTTTAATTAAAAATTAAACTAATTTTATTCTAAAAAGGGGAATATTCCCATGGAATATTTCTTATCCCCCCTTTTTTGCATAATTAAAACTTTCTTTTAATTTGCAAAATATCTTTGTCCTCACCCATGAGAATATCCAAAAAGGAATATTCTCTCTCTTCCAATCATTTGAAAAAGGGATATTCTCACTTGCCTTCAATTGCAAGTTATCTTTTAAATCTCTTGAGCAAGTCACCTCATGACCTATGTGTAGGTCAAAAGTGTGTTTGTTTGGAACAAATGTGAGCCCTTGATTAATTCTAATCTTGCATTCTCATCTGTTGATGAGAATCCATGATCCATGCCTCCCATTTCCTCCATCCTGGATCGTTGATTAATCTTTTCAATCTCAACCCTCCATTTCTCATTTGCTCTCCTATAAATAGAACCCTATTTGGAGACAAATGGATCCATATTTCAATTGCAAATTTATGTTGTTGAACTCACTTGCATTCATACTCTCAATTTACTCACTTTTAACATATTTTAGTTTATTTTTAGTTGCATAATAGCTTAAAGCATCCATTAATGGCTTCCATGCATCCATCTTAGTTTGTTTATAAATTAGGGTTTCCATATTTTAGCTTAGGAATAGCTTATATTAGCTTAGAAATTGCATAATTAGACCAATTTTAGAATAAAATCATGTTAATTTAGCTTGCATCATGTTTAATTTAGCATAAATCAGGTTTTAATCCATTTTATCACAATAGTTTCATTGATTCTCTTCTATAGAATCGATTAAAACAAGCTCACCGATCACGAGATTGGGAAAGGGTCATTGTTCCACATCAACACAACACCAATTCCAAAATGGGTTAGAGTAGGAATTTAACTATTTTTGTGTAGTTTGCAACTTTTGATTTCATTAAATGCTTAGTTTAACCTTTTCAATTTAAATGATCTTGTTTGTAAGATTGAGGTTTAGTGGAAAAATTATGTTTCAATTCATCATGGATCAAGTGTAATCAACCCACCCTAACAATCCTCATCTCACATTCTGGCGCTAGAAGGAGGGAAAACTGATAATTTTCAATCAAATTTTAGCTCGAATTCATATCATTTGTTTTGTTGTAGGTTACAATGATGTCCAATTCATAAACAATAACGCTCTTTGAAGATTGTTGCTATATAGCGACACTATTGTAATTTGAAACATCGACACTGATTAAATACATCACTACTGGTTTAAATCTGGCGACGTTGATTTAATATAGAGGTATCAAAAACTTCAAATGATGATGCTCCCAAAGTTCAAATTGTGATGCTACCGAATCCTGACGCTATCGTGCTCTTTTTTTTGCTACAGAGGAACACCCATTTTCACCAGAGCAACACCCATACTTCAAATCATGATGCTGTCATGTGTAGCGACACCCAACTCTAGTAAGACATTTTACGATCATTTTTCAACATGTGCTTTAATTTCCTTGATTTTTCTAATCACTAATGCAGTTCTAATTGTGTTCTGGTCATTAGAATAATATGGTTTTTTAGATTGAACGATATGGAGCTAAAGTGAAGAAAGATTTCTTATCTTGAAATTCTATGATTATAACAAGCGTTTAATACTTTGGGGCAATTATAACCCAACTTTTATGCTTTATAATTTATGCTTTAGGACCTCACTAAATTTCAATTGGGTCTTAAAATGAATGCTCAAACAAGACTAAAATTGAACCCTTATTTCACCAACCTCTTTTGGGTTTAAAATTGAACAAGGAAACTTCATATTTCATTTGGTGCTTAAAACAAATTCATCACTGCTTTGAGGTGTTAAAATTTACAACTGTTTGTCGTGTCTTGATTTACAACATTGTTAGTGGATGCGTATGCAATTCTCTCATGCCATTTGGTGACCTTAAGAAACATAAACATTATTTAACACTTTGGAAAATCATCTACGTATTTCATTTTGGATTAAAACTAAACCCCTTTGAAAGTGAGAGAAAAATGCGTGGCATGTGTTCTCTCTTTGTACAAGAAAAGATGATCGAACTACGAATGTACTTCCTTGCTATTTTTTATCTTTAGAGGGCTTGCCTCTCCACTTCGAAAGGAGGGAATGACCCAAGCGATAACAAACTAAAGCCAAGTTCTTCCAAATGACAATATAAATGTGTGGTTGCAATGAAAATTGTGATCAATGGGATGTGGTACATGATAGCTCTCCCCTTGTATCTTTATTATGCGTAAAGCCCTTATTCTAAGGGTTGGGAGACCTCTTGAATTTTTTTATCATTGCACCCCCTAAACTGGAATCCCTTATTATGAACCTGTGTTTAGAATCCAAAATCCTTAATACTTGTTGGTGCAAGAATGTTCATTTTGAAGCCATCCCAAATTCTTACTATTCAATTATAGAAACAAAAAAATCCTTTTAATCTCTAGATTTTAAGAATTTTGAGATTTGGTGGTCCCAAGAAGTGTGTGTTGAGAAAGGGGGAGCTAGTGTCGCCAAATTTCTAACTATTCAATTTTTTTTATGTTTTGAGAAATCCAAGTGGGAATTCAACAAGTATAGCCATTTCAAACCTAGGATTGTAAATGATTGTGAGTTAGTTTGATACATTGCTTGGTTCCAAAATGTTACAAAAAATAAATATTCACTATCTTCCTCAAAATTTCAAACACTTTGGTTTAAATATGGATACCTCTTGATTTAGCCTTGATATTACTACATGTCCTAAGGGTTTCTATCCTTAGCGATTTCTAAATATCTTGACTTAATCTTAATCCATATTTTCCAAAGACAACATAGGAAATTATGGCTTTAATCTCATGATTTTCATGAAATGGACATTGTGAAAGTTATGATGTTTTTGACATAAACATTTTAGTTTGAAAACATAATCAAGATGAGTGTTTATAAAATCAATTCACTTAAGCAAGATAAACTTGACACAATTGAATCCCACATGGCCATTTGGAGACCAATCACTCCCGTTCAACAACCTGACCTTACAGGTGCTATCATTCAACCAAAATTTGAATTCATTGAGGGAGAACAAACAAATATCATTAGCAGTTTAAGAAGCTTCACTTTTGAAACCAAGGAAACATCTAATCAGTGGAGAATTGCTGCAACCATCTTAGATAAAGAAGAATGAAGAGCTAATATTTTGGCTAGAAGGCCCATATTACCACCCCCACGTGGCAATAAATATATTATTCTTCTTTAATGAGATCACACAAAATCAAAATCCCGAAAATAAGATCTACAAGTCGTCATTTTAAGCTCAGACATCTTAAACCAAAAGCTCTCAAGAAACCCCTTATAACACTTCATAAGAATAGAGACAAGTTGGTAGAAAACGTTTATAGACACACTTCAACGTACAATCCAAAATTATATGCATTCTTTTAGAGTCAAAACCCTGGTCTTTTTCACGATATTGAGCTTCTCTTCAAATGATCTATCACACAATAAAAATATGTAAGGTAAGATCTACATCCCATCATCACAGGCATAGACAATGTAATTCAAGGTTTACCAGGAAGTAGGCTATAATACTTTACCGAAATCATAGCCACTTGTTAAGAAACTATTATGCTCGAGCTAGGAGGAGGCGATTAGGTTTAAGCATCCCCATCTATCCTCCCATCTAAGTCAAACATTAGGTCTTTAAGATTTGAACATTTTAGAGGTCTAGCATCATTCTCACTACCTTGTTCTTGGAAAACAAAGGTTCATTCTAAGTAACATTGGGTCAAACATTTCATCCAACCCTTCAAAAAATTTCATCCTTCACTTCACCAAACTTCACAAAAAATTCAAATACACCAACATCTTTTGACTTAAACATAAATCAAACCAATCTCTAACTTGGTTGTATTGTATGTGAAATATATCCTTTTCCATGCACCTAGCTAAGTTAGTTATGATCCTTGAACTAGTTTTTCTTGAAGGTCATGAGTCTACCCTAAATATTCCAAGTTCATCAACATCTTTTATCCTAACATCAAAATATCAAACTCAATTCAAAAGTGTTATCCCCAAAACAATTGCAAAGATCACTTTCCATATCACCCATCTTTTCATCCCCCATTATGATCATTGCTCCAAAAAGACTTTGAACGTCCCTTTTACCTAGATTTAAGTCAATTAGATAGTTCAAACATTACAAATCTCAACAAAACTCTCCCATTAGTGACCCAAAATGTGTGGTAAAGAAAAGAACACAATACAAGAGAATAATGGAGAAAACCAAAGTTACATTTACCTCAAGTGATCCAAATCCTCTAGAATTTGATCCAAGAAGTCAATTCAATCAATCACAACAACCATCATCTCTGATAGGACCATACAAGATTGAAGACATCACAAACAATCCCTTTGAGCTTACTAAGGAGGGAATCATGGAACATCAAGCCTTTGAAAACATAGCTCCAATTTTCTCATCATTTGTTGCACAAAATTTGTTACAAGGCTTCACAACTCCACCATCAGGGATAAATCAAACATCTACTCGTATTCTTGCAGTTGGCCTCGCTAAGGACTTTGGTCTGACTCTTCCATTTGAAAGCAGTACACTTGTGGGTACCCTTGATACCAATCCTCCACCTCCAACAACCACTTGGACACCTACCTTTGGTGCTCCTCCTGTCCCTAAAAATAAGAAGCAGCTACATAAACCTCTTGATCTTCATTACTCCACTACAACCTCAACCTATTGAGGACACCCCTCTTCATCCCCATCCATGGGTACTGCAAGTATGCCCGCCATCATGGGGAGTAGTGTAGACCAAGTATCTCATGATAGTACACAAGAGCATGTCCATACTATATCATAGAGTCAACCCTTAATGAAAATGGGGACATATTTACCCAATCCTCCCCATTGGCATCACAAAATGCATCCAACCCATCTATCATCGATCCAAATCAAAACAACACCTTGGTTATGAACCCAATCAATTAGGGAAATACCTTGACTACATCCCAAGAACAAGGAAATACCCCAAGTATTGGTCAAGGGAATCCTTTCAATCAATGGACTCAATCTAATGACAACATCCTCATCTTTCCCCATAGTCCCCTTCACTATGTAAAATCAAATGGGGCCTCAAACTTATATTCCTCCACATCAATCCACTATCTTACAAGTAATGTTGAACCAAGGAAACTCCCAACCTCTCATCACTAACTCAAAATATCAACACCCAAAACACATCGTAGATGTCCCAACAACCACCTGATCCTACATTGAAAGCACATGCCTTAGCTTTATAGCAAGCACAACAGGCTTATCAACAAGTCATCCAACAACAAGAAGAAGCAACCTTAGCCACTCAAAAAAAATAGCAACAACAAAAACAAGCAACCTTAGTCACTCAACAAAAACAACAACAACAAGAATCCTATCAAGCATCCTTAGTAGCACAACAACAACAAAAACAAGAAGCCTATCAAGCATCCTTAATAGCACAACAACAACATCAAGCCCAACAACAAGCCATCGTGGCGCAACAACAACATCAAGCCCAACAACAAGCCCTTATGACACAACAACAAGAAGAAGCCTTAATATCTCCATAGTATGCCCAATATCATCAACAAAAACAACAACAAAGTTTCTACTATAATCCTCAACAGAACATCATCAATACAAATGCATTAGGAACATATACATCAACACCTCAATCACCTTCACATAACCCTACTCCACCATAAACCACATACAACACACCATCATATTAGAATCCCATATACAACTCATCCATCACCCCATCATATGTTCCTCCACCAAACCCACAGGACAATGTAGCATCACAATTTAAGGCGCTATCCCAAGAAATGCAGGACCTTCGAATGGGAAAGACAAAGAAACCCCATACACAAAATCTATGTCCTTATCCATTTGACCAAAACATTGCAATGGTGCAATTCCCTCTTGGATTTGAGATCCCCAAATTCGATAAATACAAAGGGAGAGGGAGTCTCGTGGACCATGTCAAATAATTCAACATCATGTGTATGGAGGTGGCCTACAATGGTTCTTATCTAATGCACCTCTTCCCACAAAGTTTATCAAGTACTCTAATGGATTGGTTTTTTCATTGGCTCTCGACATCAAGAATTTCCAAGAAGTTACTGATAAATTCATCAATCACTTCTCCTTAAACCTTGACATGGACGTTAGTCTAGAAGGGTTGTAGACTCTCAAACAAACTAAAGGAGAATCATTCGCCCATTTCTTGCAACAATGAAGACAAAAAAATAGTAAGAGCAAGTGGACCCTTCCCGACGAACAACAAGTGGGAATTATCATAGAAAATATGGATCTCGATCTCTCTTTCCACTTGAAAATGCAGTGCATCACATCCTATGACAAGCTTGTCCCTTGATCTCTTAACATCGAACAAGCTCTAATCTCATAAGGAAATAATCAAGCTTACAACCAACCATCGACTAGTTCAAATGATAAACCTTGTGTCTATGCTAAAAAAAAAATGTGATAAATGATGGTGTGGTAGATGCTAAGGTGGTCCTAAGTGCTCCTAGATCCAACAAAAATCAAGTTGCTAACATTCAATCAACTGTGTAGAAAACAACACCCCCTCAAAATAATCAGATCAACAATATCGAGATGCAGCAAAGGAGAACTACCAACAAGAACAACTATCCCAAGCACAAGTACACATAGTTATTTGAACCTATCTAAATGATCATGAAAAAGTTGGTAGAGTCAAACTCGATAACACTACTTAACTTTGAAAATTACCAAGAACCGCTAGAGAAACCATCTCGGTACAATGGGAACGGTATCTATGACTTTCATAAAATCAAAGGACATAAAACAAAAAATTGCATGAGACTAAGAATATCATCCACGACCTCATAGAGAATGACACCATCTCTGTTGAAGTACCAGTGGGGAATCATGATCTTAAGATATACAAGAACCCTATGCTAGATCATAACAAAGGAAACAACATCAGAAAAGCTAAGGATTACAGAAATGTATAACATAGCTATTCAAACATGGTCGCTTCCTATGATAGCATCATTACTGTTGTCACCATCAAAGGGCCAAGTGTAGAGTGTGGAGTCACCACATGATGTGGAAAGGTCACCATCCAAGGAGTCCCATCTTAGTATAGGGATCAACCTACTTTGCCAACGTCAAATCCCATCAAGTACAATCTCCTAGACTAGCTTAAGAAGACCCCAACACATATACCAATCTTAGAACTATTAAGGCTATCCCACCACATAGGGAAATCTTAGAGAAAGATTTATTAGAGTCATCTATCCTCGAGGATATTGATACGAATTAGTTTCAAGCTATGGTAGGACATATTACTAATCACCTTCTCACTTTCTTGGAACAAGACCTACCATCACAACCATCTCATAATCATGCTTTACACCTCAAGGTCTATATTCATAAGAACAAGGTTAAAAGAGTCTTAGTAGATGGAGGTGTTGGTCTATATATTTGTACCCTTAAGCTAATCAAAGACTTGGGCTACTCAAAAGATACCATTGAGAAAAAAACGAGTACCACCATCAAACCATATGATGACCAAGAGTGGATATCCCAAGGCATCATTATACTACCCATACAAGTGGGACCTATCATTGTAGAAAATACATGCCAAGTGCTAGATCTTGATCTTTCGTACAACATCCTACTTGGTCACCCATGGATCCATGCCTTAAAATTTTTCACCTCAACCTACCATCAATGTGTCAAGTTTCCTTTCGAGGGTAGAGAAATTACCATCCATGGAGATCTAGAGCCTTTTTACTACTATAAGAATCTTGAGGCCAAGTTTTATAAGATACCCCAAGTGCCTAAAAATAATGAGGGGCCTACACCCACACCTACCTCATTTGTTGATCCATCATCCCTTGCATCTATCTCAACAACGAATACACCCATTGTACAGAAGATTCCTGACATCAAAGCACTAATTCAGGATAATGGTTGTAGGAACTACAAGCTCATGAAGGATACCTTTGTCTTAGGAGAGCTACCTATTTCTCCTCAATCTCATGAAAAACCCACATCTAGTACCAAAGAGCCCAAAACAATCAAGATGGCAGCTACTACCTTTACCAAGTGGGGGGATCTAAATGAAGAAAACATCAATGAGGAGGATGTCTCTAAAATCCTCTATTAGGATGAACGACCTATCCCTATTCTTCCTATGGAAGATGACAAAAAAGGCTTGCAACTGATCAAGGGTATGGGTTATAAAACAAATGATAAACTAGGACAAAATGACAATGGCTTACTAGAACCTATCGTTCCTGAGAAACGGCTAAAGAATCTTGGCCTAGGTTATACTAATAGCAAGGTCACCCTTATTGGCAAAGGTACTTCTGTTAAATGGACTGAGGCTTCCTCTTGGTTACCTACACCCTGTGATACGACCTTAGATGACTTTCCGCTTGATTTTGGTGACCTCTTTGAAAATAATACCCTCTTTATGATATCCATTACATCCTTTTCTCCAAGCAATCAACCAACTGAGATATGCCTAGTATATCCACAAATTATTGACATGGACCGAGACCAACAAGGAGCAACAAGGACCACTAATTCTTGATTTATTCAGAAATGATGAAGTGATCTTAGAATTCATGGGACTCCTTGACAACCTATCATGGGCTGATCATAAAGCAGGTTTTGACATAGAGCTAGACACAGGGGTGTACTATGAGGAGATGATTGAATCGTTTAGTTGAAAAATTGATGAAATGCAACTAACATGTAGATCCTTGAGTGAAAACCAAAATGTGGCACTCTTCGATCCTAGAACAGTAAAAATAAAGGACATATTCGAGGGTGAAAACCTCTGTGAGGCACTCAAGGATGAGGGATTCAATCTCCCCCTTAGTGCAATGCATCCTAAAAAGTTAGCAGTGGTAGCAAAAAAGGCTACTCCAGTCAAGGTGGGAATAGAAGAAGCACCCCAAATCACTTTCTATGTTGAATCCTTGCTGGATATGGAACATAATAACCTAGCAACATCCTAAAAGAGCAAAAAAATAACTTTGCATGGTCATACATGGATATGCCAGGCGTTGATCCTAAAGTAGTTGTGCATCACTTAGCAGTCTATCCTAAAGCCAAGCCATTCAAGCAAAAGTTAAGGGAAATGCACCCTCAAATTGCACTCTTGGTGAAACTAGAGTTACAAAAGCTTCTTGACGTTGGATTCATCCAACAGGATAGATTATCTTGAGTGGGTTTAAAACCTGGTACCAGTCTCAAAACCCACCGGGGGCATCAAGATCTACACTAATTTCAAAGACTTAAACAAAGCATTCCCTAAGGATGATTTTCCTCTTCCTAACATCAACCCCATTGTGGAATTAACAGCTGGGCATGAAATACTATCACTCATGGACTTTTTCTCAAGCTACAATCAAATCATAATCGCAAAGGAGGATCAACATAAAAATGCATTCACTTGTTTGTGGGGAAAATATTGCTGGAATGTGATGCCATTTGGGCTAAAGAATGTAGGAGAAACCTATCAAAGAGCAATGACCCTCATCTTCCATGACATGATCCACAAAACATTTGAAGATTATGTGGATGATATTTTGGAAAAATCAAGGAAAAGGAGTGAGCACATACAAGTCCTAGGACCTATCTTTGAGAGAATTGAAGAATACATGGTACAATTGAATCCGAAAAAGTGTCTTTGGGGTTACATCAGGGAAACTTGTTAGCTTTATTGTCTCACAAAGAGGGATAAAAATTGATCTAGCAAAGGTAAATCGACATGGAACCATTACAAACACTGAAGTAGATGAGAGGATTACAAGGAATAATACAGTCCATCAGAAGGTTCATAGCACAACTATCAGATAAAATCTACCCCTTTTCGAATCTTCTTCCTAAAGGGATAACCTACAAATAGGATGACAAGTGTGATAAATCTTTCTAGAAGATCAATGATTATCTACTAACACCTCTAGTGCTCATGCCACCAATACTAAACAAACCACTAATCTTATATATCTCAACAACATCAACAACATTAGGAGCTCTTATGGCACAACATAATGAAAATGGAAAGGAAAGGGCTATTTACTATATCAATAGAACATTGGTGGGCTATGAAATGAACTATTCATCTATTAAGAAAGCATGCCTAGCAGTAGTTTTTGCTTCAAAAAATTTCAAGCACTACATGCTATCACATCAAATCAAGTGCATTGCAATGATTGATCCATTGAAATACATGTTATCTAAAGCAACTCTCACAGGACAAATGGCCAAATGGGTGATGATCTTAACTGAATTTGACATAGAGTATGTGGAGTGCAAGGTAATCAAAGGATAAGTGATTGTACACCAACTAGCAGAGTCACCCATCTATGCAGTGAAACCCTTGATATCTGAGTTTCCTGATGAATCAATGTTTCTTATCAACCTCATAGCTTAGTGGAAGATGTACTTTGATGGATTGTTCACCCAACATGGATCCAGAGCATGCATTCTTTTCATCACCCCTCAAGGTGATTGTATCCTAAATTCATACAGGCTATCATTTCCTTGCACTAATAATATTGTTGAATACAAAGCCCTAATCATAGGTCTAAGGATAGCGGTTCAATGGAAGATTCAAGAGATGAAAGTCTATGGAGATTCACAACTGGTTATCAACCAAGTCAATGACGACTACCAAACCAAGAATGACAGGCTCACCCCTTACAAGAAGATGGTAGAGAATCTCAAGGACCTTTTTATAGACATAAATTTTGAGTAGATTCCTCACATGAAGAACATAGCAACAGATGCCATGGCAACAATTGGATCATTGTTATACATGCTGAATAACGTCCTCTAATGAAAATTCTTGGTAGAAAAACTTCTCGTCCCGACTTTCAAAATCCCTGAATCTGAATTCATGTGGGTTATTTTTGGTTCTAGATCCCCGTGGTATCATGATATCTTTACTTATCTAAATAGAGGAACTCTCCCATCTGATATCACCTCGAACTTTAAAAAGACCTTTGTTAAAAAGGCATCCTGATTTGTGATCCTAGGTGATACCCTTTACTATTGAAGCATCGAAGGGACATTACTACGATGTTTTAACCAAGAGGAAGCCTTAATTGCTTTAACATAAGTACACGATGGCATATGTGGTTCATGATGGCATATGTGGTTCCCATTCTAGCGGTATGATGTTAGCTAAGAAAATGTTGAGGATAGGGTACTATCGACCAACCATGAAAAAGGAAGCTCATCCATATGTGAAAAAGTGTGTCCAATGTCAACAAAATGGAGATCTAATTCATGCACTAGCTCAAGAATTACAACCAATGATCACACCTTGGCCTTTTTCACAGTGGGGACTTGACCTTATAGGAAAAATCACCCCAACCTCATCTAATGGCCACAAGTTTATCATAACCACCACTGAGTACTTCATTAAGTGGGTAGAAGCCATTCCTATGACCTACATAATAGGGAAGCAAATTTTAGAGTTTATCCTGAACTACCTCATCTGCCATTATGGTGTCCCACAAACCCTAATCTTAGACAACAAGACACCCTTTAAGAATCAGGATGTGAAAGAGCTATGTCAAAGATTCAACATCCAAGACCAATTCTCTACCCCATATTATCCCCAAGGAAACGACCAAGTTGAGGCTACAAATAAAATATCCTAAAAATCCTAAAGAAAACAGTCAACGAAGCTGGTCATGATTGGCATATGTAGTTAAATACCACTCGTTGGGCCTATCAAACTAGTATCCGCATGCCAAAAAGTGCAACCCCTTTCTCCTTGGTCTATGAATCATAAGCTATTCTACCTATTGAGGTTGAGCTACCATCATTGTGAGTGTCACTATAGAACCTGATCACTAATGAAGAATACAGAGTCTCTCAGTTGAATGAGCTAGAATTCTTGGACGAGCATCACCTCGATGCTCTTAATCACTTACAAGTTTATCAAAACCTACTGAAATGGAGCTATAAAAAAAGAATTAAGTGTCGGTCTTTCCAAGTAGGTGATCTTGTCCTAAAGCAGAATTAGAAGAATCTACCGGATCAGGATAGTAAAGGAAAGTTTGAGCCTAACTGGTTGGGTCCCATCATGACAAGCTATGGATCGAGAGAATATCAGCTATCAACACCTGAAGATGAACCCTTGTAGGACCCAACTAACAACTTACATCTCAAAAAAAATTATGCCTAGTCTTGAAGGGTGTAAATCTGGAAAATACAAAACAATCAAAAAATGATCAAAATCCAAAAAAATGAGAAAAAGGATTAAAAAAAGTAAAGAAAAAAATTGTCCTCTTGTGAAAACCACTTTAGTGGCACTTTGGGCAAGTATCTTAGTGAAAACCTGACAAACAGGTGCCTTAGGTAAATAAAGCACCTCCATCTATTCTTTGGCTCTTTTATCCCATCATTCTTTGCACCACCATTCATCCATCAGCTATCTACCTCCTTATCATAGCTTGATGATGTGAAGTATCGTATCCCTTTAGTACTACTTTGAATATTCCAAAGGTCAGTTTGTCATTCCTATATCGAAGCAGTCTAACATGTCATGCTGTGGGCAATTCATTACGGATCATATCAGGTTCTTGTATATCTTGAGGTCATTTGGAAATCTCATCAAAAATCCCAAAAACAATCTTAAAATGATCATAAAAATATCCAAAAACACTTGCAAAATCCTATACAACTAAAATCCAAATACATTCGCGAAATTGTAAAGGCAAAATTCAAAACATTTGGAAAACATAAAAAATTCCTAAAAAGGTCGAACATTGAAAATCCAAAAATAGTACACTTGTCGAACTAGATCGTCTCAGAGCTTGAACGTAGGTAAGGCCATCATTGATGCACCTCCGAGACACCCTAGGTCAATCCTTTAAGATTCCATCATAATAAACTAATGTTTTATCACCTGTTCATTTATCATCTTGTTATATGTCGAGTCAATCGAACTACATGGTCTCTACATGTATAACATAGGCAAGGCTTATCTTTGATCAACCCTTGAGACCCCTAGGATAGGTTTTTTAGGTTAGGTTCTTGGTCAAAAAAATCTGAAAATACCAAAACATCCCAATATTAAAAAAATTCCTAAACATTCAAATATTAGAAAACACAAAAACAGTAGAAAACATTCAAAAATCCCTAAAAAGCCTCGAATAATTGAAAACCAAAACATTAGAAAACTTTCAAAAGACCAAAAATAGCCTCAAAACATTTTCAAAATACCAAAAACATTGAAATATTCCAAAAAATCCAAAACCATCCATCTCATCTCGCTTGCACCTGCAATAAACCTCCATCCATAATAAATCAATCGTCACCTTCAAACTTTGGCCAAACAAATAGAAAGAAAGTATCACAAATCATAAAGTGAGAATCTGAATGTTAAAATATAAAGTCTAGATCATAGGTAAACGTGTCAATGAAGTTTTTATTAGTGGCTTATCATAAAGTTCATCCTTTATCCTAACATCAAACAACCCTCTGATCTTTGTACAATCTCGCCAAGACTGTGCTACCCTATGCTACTGCTGTCATGGCCTCTATTTGGTGGTGCCGACCAATCTCATGATCCCTCTTAATAGTCACAACCTAAACTACTGCCTAGCATGGTTTCTCTCTGCAGTCACGACCACCACCTATTGTCTGGCCTGGTCCCATTCAGTAGTAATAGCCAAAATCTACAGGTGGGCCCGATCTCGCTCACTTGTCAAAGTCTACACCTACTGCTGCAACTGCTGTATTTGTGCATCTCTGGTATCTGGTGGTGGTGGTGGTGCCACCTACTACTATACAACCTACAATTGAAGCTAAGGAGGATGTTTCCCAACTGGTCGAGCCCCCAGAACTTGTCCATCATGGCCATCCTAGCCATCCTGCTCTTGTCCCTATCCTCTGCCCTTGCCTGCACCTCTCCCTCTGCGCCTCCCTCGTGAAGGAGCACCTGCTGGATCTATCAAATGTTGAGGAGGTGTGAACTACACATCATAAGTAGGCATAGTCTATGCTACTGCCTGACCCTAATCAAATAGTAGGTCCCCGTGTGGGAACCTCGCGAGCTGAACTAGAAAAATGGCCCTATATGCGTCATTTGGCCTGTCTTGTGGCTCCCCAAACTACTGAGCCACCCTATTTGGTAAATATCTCTCGATGATGGTATGCTCATGACCTTGCATGTATTAGGTCTGCCTGGTGAAGAATAACTGCTGAGCATCGTCATACCACATCGACATCTGTAGCTAGGGCTGCCATCAAAAAATTGTCATGTCATTAATAACCCACTGCCAGTATGAGAGCCCAATCTGTCCAGTGTGCCATAGAGTAATAAAATTTCTTTACCACTAGATCACAAGATCATCTGGCTCAATATCTATGATCTATACGATCGATTGGAGCATAGCCATGTGCTCCCACACCCAAATATGAAGCAAGGCCACCCTTGTTCCAATGGCCCTACTGTCGCAGTAAATAAAGTCATCAATATCATGATATAGTGAGGCCAACATCACTGGCCCCCATGCAAACTATCTCCTCCTATACAACATCTTGTGCCATGCTAGGCCCCATCCTAGGCTGAACCCTCTGCTGCATCTATCAGGAGCAACTAAACTTGAAATGATGGTTGCAACAATCAATTGAAAGGTGGTCATGTGACCTCTAAACATCTCGAGGTTGATCTGTGATGCCACAAGAGCAATGTGCTCCAACTCCATCACCTCATTATAGGCATCTAGTCTAGCATCAAAATCGTATATCACACAATCACCATGTATCGACAAACGCAGAATACACCATACATCCTCTAAGGTCACGATCACCTCGCCTAGTCACTCCAAAATTGTGGGTCTATGCTCATGCGACATCAATGGTGGAATAACCTCCTACACCCACGAAGCACACAACATCAAGAAATAAAAAATTTGACTCAATTTAGAATTTTCAGCTCAAAAATCACAATAGCATTGCTACTTGCATTAACTTTGCCATATTTAAATTCCAAATTGTGATGCCCGAAGACATTTCTAATTGCAAATCGTGAGATGTGTTGCCAAACACATGTGTGTACAATTTAAGCTTTGGCAACCCTAACCCTAATTTCTAAATCGGCAAGTGTGTCGCTATATAAGCGTGCATTGCCATTTAAAGTTAGAAATCCTAATTTTAAATCACGAGTAGTGTCGCCATAATTCATTTTAGCGTCACCAATTGCAAAATGGGTGTTGCTATATAGTGACGTCGCCAAAGTTTGAAATTCAAAGCATAATAAATGCATCAAAAAGTCAAATTTCAAGTCGAATTTTGAGTTACATACTGCTAGTCCTGAGCCTGGAAGACGTTGATGCTCTCAAACTCGATCGAAATATGTCATGGGAGCTCTCGATGCACCATTTCATCAGAGGGTTAGAGCTCAAAATAGTGAGAATCCTCAAGGTGTGAATGCACAAATGAATTGAAAGTGACCCTTCTTGGGTTATTTATGCTAATAAATTAGGATTTTTTCCCCTAATTTCATTTGCACGTTAGGGTTTATCATCATTTTCACCAATTTTTCTAATTGATGCCTAATTTTGCATCTTTTTTGCGTTTTTGGCATAATTCTTGCATCTCGGAGCCTTTATGGACCCCTTGGGGCAGCTTTTAACCTTTATCAAGAAATCAACCCAAAATTCAAATTTTTTGCCTAATTTTTTGAGGGGGCATGGAATCATCTTTATCCTTTTATTGGGGCATTTAATTCCGTTGGGGCATCTAAAAAAATTAGAAATTTTTTCTTTTTTGATTTAGGCAATAGTTTTAATCTGAGGAGCATTATTCTTTGAACTGAGGCAACAAGTACCTCGCTTCAAAAAGGGGCAAAATGTAGACACTAAAAAATGTCTTGAATGATATCATGCACTCAAAATAGGTTTACTAACATCATTTCCTCTAAAACCCATCCTCTTTTTGCTTAATTAATTGAATTAGCCTAGCTAATTAATTAATTGCATCATTTGCATCTATTAACCTAATTCATCAAATCATGTTAATTCATTCCCCCTTTACACTAACATTTCATCCTATTTAATTAAATAGATTAAACTATTTAATTTAATTTCGTAAGTCATCTTATTTAATTAAATAACCCTAAGTTATTTAATTAAATGTCATTTTCACCCTTTTCCCATTCATTAAATCACTTAATTTAATGAAAACCACTTTATTCCTCCAAATCCCCTAATTGTGTGATTAAACCTTGTTGAATTAACAATTAAACTAATTTTCCTCTAAAAAGGGGAATATTCCTATGAAATATTTCTTATCCCCCTTTCTGCCCAATTAAAACTTTCTTTTAATTTGAAAAATATCTTTGTCCTCACCCATGAGAATATCCCAAAAGGAATATTCTCTCTCCTCCAATCATTTGAAAAAGGGATATTCTCATTTGCCTTCAATTGCAAGTTATCTTTTAAACCTCTTGAGCAAGTGACCTTGTGACCTTTGTATGCAGGTTAAAAGTGTGTTTGAAACAAATGTGAGCCCTTGATTAATTCTAATCTTTCATTCTCATATGTTGATGAGAATCCATGATCCATGCCTCCCACATCCTCCATCTTGGACCGTTGATTAATCTTTTCAATCTGAATCCTCCATTTCTCATTTTCTCTCCTATAAATAGAACCCTATTTGGAGACAAATGGATTCATCTTTCAATTGAAAACTTATGTTGTTGAACTCACTTGCATTCATACTCTCAATTTACTCACTTTTAGCATATTTTAGTTTATTTTTAGTTGCATAATAGCTTAAAGCATCCATTAATGGCTTCCATACATCCATCTTAGTTTGTTTATAAATTAGGGTTTCCATCTTTTAGCTTAGGAATAACTTAGATTAGCTTAGCAATTGCATAATTAGATCAATTTTAGCATAAAAACATGTTAATTTAGCTTGCATCATGTTTAATTTAGCATAAATCAACTTTTAATCCATTTTATCACAATGGTTTTATCGATTCTCTTCCATAGAATCAATTGAAACAGGCTCATTGATCACGGGATTGGGAAAAGGTTGTTATTCCACATCAACAGGACACCAAATCCAAAACGGGATAAGTTTCAAATGGGTTAGAGTAGGAATTTAACTATTTTTGTGTAGTTTGCAACTTTCAATTTTAATAAATTTGCTTAGTTTAACCTTTTCAATTTGAATGATCTTGTTTTTAAGATTGAGGTTTAGTGGAAAAATTATGTTTCGATTCATTATGGATCAAGCGTAATCGACCCACCCTAACAATCCTCATCTCACAAAAACATCATTAATTACTACTAGGTATGAAAACCTAACTTGTGGCATTGTAGCAATGTAGGTCTATGACTAAGGATGAATCTTGCCCAAAATAGATGCCTCAAATTGAATGATTGCATAAGAATTAATTTTTGATAGTTGGGAGACTTTTTGCATTCATGGTGGTAGTTGGGAGAATAATTGGGTGTTTAACTTTGATTCCCAAAATGCACCTTCAAAATATGCCTTTTTTAGTGACTAGGTTCCTAGCAAGAAATGGGAGTTGGGTAGAACTGAGAAATTAGAACCATTGAGGTTCCCAGTGGGTCCCGAGTTCTGGGTGGAACCTAAGAGCAAGAACCTAGAATAAAACTTGCATTGGTAGTCATCGATCCTAGGAGATAAATTGGAATTGGAATTAGAAATAGATTGATGAATGGTGGGAGATGGGAAAAACCATGAACTTGGAACCTAGAACTTCAAGCTCCAAGTTCCAACTTAGACCTGTGATCTGGAAGAGGGGAAGAAAGAAAATCAATCGTGGGGATAGGGTGTCAAAAGGGAAAAAGGGAGTTGGAAATTTAGGTCCCAAGTTCCTATTGAGGCCCAATTCTGAATGGGGAACTAAGAAGAAATAAAGTGGGGGTATATAGTGGAAGAGAGCTTAGAACCAAAGCCAAAATTTCCATGTTCCAAGTTCCACTCAAAAAATTGAGGCTCAAGGAAGAGAAGCATGGTGTGGAGTGGGAGAAGCTGAGGACTTCGAACCAAAACCCAAGGTTCTAGGTTTTAGGTTTCACCCAAGGTTCAAGGCTCGATAGGAACTAAAAGAAAAATGGTGAGAATGAAGAAGGTATAAGAACAAGGAGGTTAGAACCTCATGTTAAAAGTTCTTGTCATGGCCCAAGGCTTGATAGGGAATAATGTGGGTTGGGAGTTAGAGGGAAAAAGGTAAATCAAAACCATAACCAAAATTTTCATGTTCCTAGTTCCATGTTGGGGCTTGAGGCGTAATAGAGAATCGAGAAGAAACAAAGGGGAAGTTGGGATTCATAGGGAAAAAGGGGACTTAGAACCGAAACCAAAAGTTTCAAGTTCCATATTGGGGCCCAAGGCCAATAGTGAACTAAGAAGAAGCAAAGGGGAGGTTCCAAGTTTATTGGAAAGACCTAAATCTTGACAAGTACCAAAGGAAAATAATGAATAAGGGGCCTAATAAAAAAACTAACTCCTCCAAAATTTGATAGTCCCAACAACATAAATCCATGGGTAACCAAGGAGAAGATTGTATGAGAGTTCAAGATCAAGAATGCAAAACAAATTTTGTTGTAAAAAATGACCCACCTAAATTGGAAGCCAAAGGGTACCTTTAGAATCTCTTTCTACATTATCATAAGCTTTAACAATGATTTTTTGAGGTTACATATCATCTGCAAAATATCCTAATAGCTTGATTTTTTTTGAAGTACTAAGGTTTAAACTAGATTTGCAACCTTGTGTTTAATATAGATTTTCTATTGAGTGCTTGAGTATGTGATGGATCAATAGAAGGTATATTTTCTAGAATGAACACAAGTTAGTAGGAGCATAAATGACCCACTAGGAGTTGAAATTGGTCTAAATTAATATTGCTAGGGACTTGTGACTCCTTTAAGGAATGTCCTTTATGTCCATACCAACAAGTGATGAATGAAGAAGCTCTAAGGTAGATATGTGTTTTGGAGTCTCCTTGAGATGCTTTGGGAAGTCATATTAGGTGACCTTTTGGAAGGAAAATGAAGCTCCTTGAATAGTAACCTAGCCATTCCTAGTTGTGATGACACAATTAGGATTTTTTATTGTGATGGTATTAACTTGTGGATAAACTTCCTCAATATGATCAACTATTGAATCATATGAGATACATGACTTATTGTTGGGGATGATTCTTTATTTGAAATAGAGGACTATTTTTTATCATGCTTAGGGAAATGATCTTGATAGATGCCTAATTTCTCATTATGAGAGGAGGATGCATGGCCTTCCACTTTGATCTCATTGTGTTGATGAGATCTTGGATATAATTTTTGTTTCATAAATTTTGACATGGTGCGACCTTTTTATTATGATACTCATCACATTCATTTTCTTTTTACCATGTAGGTTTGGGTGTATTGTCATCAAACGATTGGGTGTGTGGGAGTTTTATAAGTGGGCTTGAACTAGTTTTTTAAATACAACTTCAATAGGTTTCCCCAAGGAAGTTTATTGATGATTTGGATGATTAGAGGTTTTTGGTTGTCTATGTGGTATGGAAACATGGGTTTGTTGTTGGAAATTTTAGACATTAGGATTTTTTGGTTCATTTATTTCTTATGAGTCAATTACCCCATCACTAACAATATTTTTATTATTAGCCCAAAATAAAGGTTTATCATTGGTTTGGTTATTGTTATCTTTGCTATAAATTTTGACCAAAAAATTGGCAACAAGAGGGCTTTCTCAATGGTGACCCCCTTGTCAATAATTTCATCAAAAGTAGATATGTAATTGACTTGTAAATGAAAGGCCATTTTAGGATTAAGATTTGTGTTGAAAATATTGACAAGTTGTTTTTTGGTATTGGCCAAGGAAAGTGACTTTTGTGACTCCTCCATCATGGAAGGAAAAAGGAAAAACTTTCCCCATTTTATTATTTAAAATTATAGAGATCAACCATAGTTAACTCATGTTAGGAGAAATAGGTTTCAAATTTCTAAACCAATTAAACAAAACTTTGAATGGATCCTTGAAGTAGGTGTAAGAACCACTCAAGTTTTTTTCCTCCTAACCTATGAGAAAAGATCCTCATAAGGTATATGCCATTATAAGAAACTTCTTGGCATGACATAAAAAATTCTTTGACATGATATCAAGGGTTTCCCTTTCCCTTATTTTTGTTAAACTTTGGTATCTAGAATTTCTTAGGGAAAGATATCATTGATATTCATCTATCATGGTGGTAGGAACTTAATTCATAAAATTTATATAGTCATTTTTATTATATAAGGTCCTTGTTTGTATTCCCTTGAGAGTAGATCTTTGATTTCTTGCCACTCATGTTGGAAACTCAAGGTGAAACTTGCAGCAAGATGAACTTAGATATATGTTTGTAAATCTGAAATATGTATGCAAGATTACCGATTATGTGATTAGTAATTGTAACAATGAAAAAAATCAATAATACCACAATTTTAGAATCACAAGTAACACAAGATATACGTGGAGAAAATTTTGTGGGAAAAAAGAGATACAATGTTTGTATTAATCTTCAAATGAGATAAAACAATACAACACTCCTCTTTGAATTCTATTAGCATTTCGTTACTCTATCATCTAGCAAACAAACTCATAAAAATTACCAACCCAAGGCTCCAATATAGAAGTTTGTGGGAGAGAATACCACATATGGTATCTTGAAACAACAAGTAAAACCATATGGAAAAACCCACACCCTCCTTAGCAGAAATCCAAATTGACCTTGCCTATTCCAGTTGGTGAAATCATGTCAGTTTTTATTCTTCGTAGGTTGCTTCTTTTCTTGACCATTTTGGTCTCTACCCTTATTCTAAGGTACTAAATTTCTACTCTTGGCTCCAATTATCATAGAAAGATTTTAATCTTGTATTGAATTAGGTTTTTCAAGGGTTATCCTACCTCCTGGATACCTCTCTAGTTGATTTTAATTCACAAAATGTTTATTTTCTACTTCGACTAAGTTTCTGATTTATGCTTAACAATTAGTTCTTTTCACCATAAAGCATACTCATAGATTCATAGTATTCTTACTTCATCTTAGACTCTATGCAACTATAGGTTGCTATCAATAAGGGGAATTTACTTCAATTCTTTCTATCCATCAGAGTTATTCAAACTATTTCGTAGGGTGAAGGTACACATTGATAATCCTCCATAACCTTCCTACCAAACTTGGTTGAATAATCTTCCACAATCCAAAAGTAACTCTTAATGAGTTGTTGGTTAGGAGTTTTTCAACTCCAAGGATGACTCTTTCCAAGTCCCATATTTAAACAAGTTTTTAGGAATCTTAACTTCCCTTTTTGTTTCCTCTTTGTTATTTTCCTCTTGCCATCTTGGCATAAGAACTTTTCAACCATTATCTTTTGATAGAGTTATGCATTACTTACATAATGAGCTCATAGGTTCCAGAGTTGAACCTGGTAGCTCGGATACCATGAGTAACATGCCCATTATTCTTCCTAATAATTTTAATATGTTTTACCCACAAGTGAATAGTTTATACATCAAATCTAAAAAAAATATTTTCTTTTCTATAATATATGCACCATTTGAAACATAACCTATCCATACTTTTCCATTGCATACTAAAAGAATCTTTTCAATAATATAAGTATGATTTCAATTTACATAAATATATTAAGGATAACATCTCTCATTTACAATTTCCATATAGATGGATACATGATTATATACATATCTTTAACAAGCTGACATGAACTAGAAATATAAGCTATTATAGATTTCCTAGCATTGGTGCATACATTGTAGATGTCCCCTTTCCTTGGTGCATACTTATAGTTGTCCCCAATACTGGATTTTACATTCAATTCTTGAATTAGAAATACAAATGGTACAAAATGTCCTCCTTCCAAATCTTGGCCGCCAACTGCATGAGGAGAAACATCACTCAAGCACTTTTCCACCAACCATGGACTTACTGCGGTCCCCCACACATCTATCAAACTTGGTAAGATGGCCCTCCCTTCGACGAAGAGATTGGTTTGGTAACCTCATCCTTCAAATAGCCTTTCTTGAGCATTAGTAACGTGTCTTACATATCTAGAGCTTACCATAAAGCCAACCTCTATTTCTACGATATTCTCAATCTAGTATGTACTTGGATCACAATGAATTGATAGTGTAGATAGTTTCTACCTACACTTGGCCAAATATTTAACACCCAATAATTCAAGTGAGGGTCATTTATATTCACCACTACAATTGCTCGATTTGAATTGACCATCAATGTTCTATTATAAGGTTATCCCCTTTTTTGTGGGTTATTCTAATCCCTAGGAATAACCTTCCCATTAACTCATATATAATTGACATAGCTACTCAATATCTTAAAATATATTGGTTATCCCCTTTCCCATGGATTATCTCAACCCCAGGAATAACCTATTTAACCATATGGTATTCATAATTTCATAACATCAAATGAATCTATTTCAAAAAGTATAATCTCAACAATAAATATCTCCATTCAAAAGTATATCTCAACAATAAATGAATCCCATCAAAAGTATAATCTCTTCAATGAATACATTTAATCAAAATTATAAACTTCAACAATAAATGACTTCAATTAAAGATATAAACAATAATCAAATGATCAATCAATTTATACAGGTTAATCCCAATCTATTTGCTTCAATCAATGTTCAAATAAACAACCCAACCAAATAGGTTAATCTCAACCTATGGTTTCAATCAATAATCAAGTAAATATCCCAACCTAGTAGGTTATTACCAACCTAGGGTTTCAATAAAAAGTAAAGAAATGATCAAGTGATCAATCAAGTATAGTTTATCAATATGGTTTGCATGAAATCACTTCCTATCAATGATGATATGTCTGATATAGATAAACTACTTATAGCATTGACTACTACGTATAGTATTAATACTTCACATTCATACAAATATCCATATATATAAGGTACATACATATCTATAGAAATATATGTCAAAACAAAAGGTTTCATCAATGTAATAATCAACCAAAAAATATGCAAGCATAAACAAGCATTTGAACATGCTCTAAACCATTCCTTTCCAACGTAGTAATCATAACTATTTAATATTTCTAATATAGTAATCAAATCTATTTAACCTTTCCAACATAAATGACAAAGGTATAGAAACTAGCATGCCTATATAAAAGCTCCAATTGATTAATCTCCCTTCCTAGCTCAATACCTCAAGCCCGTTTGCTACTTCCTCTAAGATCAACTTGATTTCCCTCTTCTAACTTCTCACTAACTCTCACAATAATCACAAATACATAATAGAAAAATAACTCTCAATTCACAAGCTCTTAACTCACTAACTCAAAAATCACAACCAAAATAACATCAAGATAATTAGATTGATAAGTATAGAAATTGGTAAAATGAGAACCTATAGTTATACTAAATTGTGAGCAACCAAAGGCTACAAACAAGTTAATATTTCTGCCACACCTTTCTATCCTCATGAAATGACTCATCAAACTAACTCATAGGTTTGCAACATATAACAGTCCTCTCCATTTTAATGGCTAATTCGACTTGTTATAAGGGACAAAAAGACTCATTTATTGAGTCAAATGAACAAAAAGCTCACAAGCAAGTTTCCTAATTTGAATCCCTTCACATATTGCTGCCAAGTTTCCTCTTGATTGAGTCTTATGGTTATCATAATTCTTCACTTATACATGGTGTGGTTAATAGACTTGTAGTTATATTCTCTCTTTACCCAACGTAGCTTATAACTTATTACTTTCCTTTTACAACGTCTTCACATCTCTATAAATGTATTTTAGTCTAGAATAAAGATAACTATTCCTACACCTTCACTTGCATAGGATTCAATGCAAGGTACTTTGTGCTGATATGAATGTTTTAAGACTTAGTGTTCCATATTATATGCCTTAATACCTGGAGTTTCCTTTGTCCATCTTAATCTAATAGTGCGGGTGTTATGAAGGAATCCACAGGAAATTTGTTTTATGAAGATTTAAATATTGGTAGCTAGAAACTTCAATAATCCCACTCAACGCCATGCCACTTGGTGCAGGGGCACCCTCAAGTTTCATTCCTTCAATAGGAAAAAAGTATCGTTTTGTTTTGATTTTGTGGTTTTATCATGTAATAAGGTCTTCTAAGACCATTTTAGATTTTTTTGAGTCCATATTAGGTCGCTAGGTGTATCGAAGTGTCAAATTGCACAAGTTGTCAAAATGTTGTAAAAGTTGCAAAATATGGAATATGAAGTCATAAGTTGTAAATGAGAGAGTTTGAATGGTTAGAGATTGAAAGTTTGCTTGTTTGAGTATATTTTGGACTTGTCCACCCTTGCTCTGTATCAATTTGGTATCAGAGCCTAAAAGGTCTGGGAAAAGAAGTTGAGAGCCTGAAGATTTGGGAAAGAAAATTTTGGAGTTTGTGTTTTGTCTTTTTGCAGGTTGAAGGAAAAGCATGGATACCAAAATACTAGGCCAAGGGAAAAGGAAGGGGCCTAAGGTGAGGTATCATGAAGACAAGGAGAAGCAAGGTGAAAGAGACTTGCTTGAGAAAGAAGAAAGGAAATTTTGAGAAGATTCATTCATGGAGACTTGCAGAGTAAGAAAGCACCAAGCAATAAGCAACAAGAGAGGAAAAGAGAGGAAAGGGAGATAAAGAAAAAGGATGAGAAGGTAAATAAAATTAATATTGAGCAAGAGACAATAGATTTGAGGCAAGCCTTGGAGAAAATGAAACAAATTCAAGAAGAAATGGAAAAAAAATGGAATTTGAGATGCAACAGTTGCTTGAGAGAGAAAAACAAGAAAGTGTTTGGAATTTACCAATAAGGAAGAAGGTAAAGTGGCCTTTCAGAAAATCATTCAGAAGAGAAGAATGCAAGAGAGGACAACAAAACTAGACATTGAATAATCTTAATTGATGAAGGAAGAGCAACAACCATTTGAGAAAAAGGTTGAACAAGAATCTGTGGAAGGTGAGTTGTAGCATAGTCTATATACCTATCATATGTTTCGTCAATGGTTAGTAGTAGGTATAAGTGAATTTTAGTCCCTTCAAGTTCAAGAAATCAAGCCAATTGATTTTGTTGCTTCATATATACAATATAGAGCTACTGTTTCAATTGTTAAAGCATTGTTGAAAGAAGGATTTAGAGGTACAAATGGAGGACATGTTTATATCAACACGTTCAAACATCTTTGTCAAATGTTCAAGAAACCTATAGTGAAGATGAAACCAACATGGGACTATTTCAAAGATAATGCAAAGGGATTTAAAGACACCAGACAAGAGGTTTCAAGCATAGTTCTCATGTTGTAGACCTTGAATCAAGAGGAGCTTGAGTTCTTTTCTTCCCTAGGAGTATGGTGCAAGGGCACCCTCAAGTTTCATGCCTCCAATAGGAAAAAGTGTCATTTTGTTTTTGATTTTGTGGTTTTCTCATGTAATAAGGTCTTCTAAGACCATTTTAGATGTCTTTGAGTCCATATTAGGTCGCTAGGTGTGTTGGAGTGTCAAATTGCATAGTTTGTCAAAATATTGTAAAAGTTGCAAAACATGGAATATGTAGAGTCATAAGTTGTAAATGACAGAACTTGAATGGTTAGAGATTTAAAGTTTGCTTGTTTGAGAATTTTTTGGAGTTTTCCACCCCTAATCTACATCACCACCTTTTTTTGTCTCTTATGAATTCTTATAGGTCCTTTATCTTTGACTTCGAATCACCCTTGACCCACATACAAGCCCGACCCCTATTATATTATACATTATGTGTTGCCTTTACTATCTCTATGCGCTTCACTTAAATATTATACTATATCCAACTCTTTATGCTATAGCATTTCCTTGGCATTCAATATACTATGTGTTGCCTCAAGCGTTTGACTTGCTTTACTCAAGCACTGGCTCATAACCTTCTCTCCTTAGTATTGCATTTTGGCACAACTTATAATTGTTATCTTGTTGGTTCATATTCAAGCCTATCAACCATATGAAGTTTGCGCTATATATGCACATATATATACCTTTAAACATATCAAAATTCTTTTAAATATAAAATAATATATATACTTTATATATAATATAACTTTTATATTATATATATTAATATATACTTTTAAATATATATCATTTAACATTTGCATATGTAATATAACATCTATCGTTATATTATATATAGTATACATTAATTTATATATGCTCATTTATTTAATCACCATTTACCAATCACACACATATGTATATTTAACAATTATATAATTGTATATATATATTAACATGTATGTATCTAACAATATTTCATACATATATATTAGTATATATATATTATTTACACATATATCGTTGTCTTGATATTCATAGAAAACACATATATATTTATATCCATTGGTCAACATATATATACATTAAAGTATGAACACATAAAGAAGAAGAACTTCCATTCGACATAAAGACTCAATCATGTAACCCCAATCATCCATAGAACAAGATCATAACCTCTTCTAAATCATGCAAAAAAAATACTAAATACTACTTACCAAATGTTCACGACTATCCTGACTCGACTAGACCATAGTAAGGTGTGAGTGTGTGTATGCTCAGTTAGGATTATTAAGGGTTACTACACCAAGATTGTCTCTTGAGTGATACTCCCCCTCTCTTTTGGCGGTTCAAACCTATTCCTGCATAGATAGTTACCCATTCACATAAAATCCATTAGCATCATAAATTATTTGCATCATCCAAGCATTAAAGTAATCATATTACAATTCATATTCATTCATCACATTTTTACATCAATATAAAACATATTCATTCTTTCAAAAGTAATTACATCTTAATGCATATTCAAGTATTTAATTCACCTATTGAGCATATTAAAGTTTTGATTTACATTTATCATCATATTTACTCATGAAGGTAAAATCAATTTGGTAACTAAGAGACATGGTGTAAAAATTAGTTCTAGTGTCAGTATTATTTCCCCCTTACTCACTATGAGTGCTACGATCAAGCCTATTTTCATCTTCCCCTTCTTGGGATGCATTATTTTCTCCTTTTGATTTACTTTGGCCCCTAACTTCCTGCTCCAGGGTACCAAGCCTTTCCTTTGTTTTATTTAACATAGACAAATTTTGATCCAATTTAGCCATTATATTTTTTGAAGGTGACACCTCTTGAATTCCTCCAGGGTTTACTCAGATTCGTACTGGTTACTTCCCCTCAGCTAAAGTTCATTTAAAGTGTTTAATTAGATATTCTAAATTTTTAACATTACACTTAACTAAAACCATCAATTATAACCATATCTACTTCAATGCACAAATTTGAAAAAATAACATTTAACTTTATTATATTTTATTTAGTGGATTTTTTAGTACATCCTTATTTCATACAAAACTTTGATTTTATGTGACTATAGATTGCTATCAGACAAAGGTATTTATTTGGGTTCTTCTTCCCTATAAAAATCTACTAGGAAAAAATCTAAAAGGTATAGATTGCCATCAGACAAGGGTATTTATTTGGGTTCTTCTTCCACCATCACCTCCTTTCCTAATCTAGGTGCATCATGACCACAATCAAATGGAATATTCTGATGGGTAGATGGTTTACTTGATTTTATAGAGGAGATAGGAACTATGATTTTCTTTACCACCTTTTCACGTTGTTTCCTTTCCAACTGAATACGCTTATGAGCATTAGTAAGGGTTTTAGAATTGGAAAGCCATGCAACTTCCAAGTAGTTGATATTCTCTTAGAGTTTTACCTTCAGAAATGGTTCTTTCTTGGCCACTAGGCTAGATAGGTTCTTGGGTATAAATTTCCTTGCAATTTTCCTTGTTTTTTTATTTTTCTTATGATTATAGCAAAAGAACACTTTCAAACATTAGTTAACTATTTAATGTTTGATAAAATTTCTCGTGGTGAGCTCTTCTAGGTCCATGTGTTGAGCTCGATAGCTTTGATACCATATGTAATGTACTCAACTTTTAGAACTAAAATTACTTAATGATTTAAATAGAAAGTAAATAACCACACATGCCAAAAATTGATAGTAATTTTTTTTGACTTTTCAAATATCATTCATTTAACATGAACAATAAATAAGTGGAAAATATAATCATTTGAATTTGAAATACAATAATTTCAATAAGGAAAATTCTGCTAATCTTTTCTTTCTCATTACATATATAAAATTGTATTTAAATCAAACATGTTTGTAATACACAATAAGTTTTATAAATTCTTCCATATATGGAATTATGCATCCATCTCACAAGTCTCGGTGAAGTCGTCTGTAAGAGGGAGAGCATCACTTGAGTGCTTTACCTCCAACCATAGACTAGTGGTCCCTTGTACACTTTCCATCTAGAAGTGGCCCTACCCTTTACGAAGAGTATAGACAAATGAAACCAACAAATTTATGCCATTTAATTCCTAGTGTTGTGTCCTATACAACCCAATCGATCATACAAATTTAGACAATCCTCTAAGTATAACCAATATGTCTGGATTATAAAATATGGATCACTATGAACCATCTAAATTCAAGTAGAGACTTTTACATTACTTTGCACAATTTTTTTAATTAAATAAAAACTTCCATAGGAAATGTAGTCATGAGTTCACACACCTCTAACTCGACTTGGAAACGAAATTTCACCTATGGTTTAACACTCAATTGACTTGTTTGATCTTGTTTATCTAACTTTCACAAGGATTTAAGATCAATCATGGATATCATTCTATAGTCGGTAAATGACTAAGGTTATAGAGAAATTACTCCTGATAATGAATGTATGTATGAATAAGTGGAATAAAATAAATAGTTAAAAAAACACACCAATGTGAAATTATATTAAAGAAATCTAAGTTAAGAAATAAACAAACTCTAAACACAACAAATTCTTTAAAGACGTCCCATTGTCTAGTATCTCCAAGGATTCGTTGTAAGTTGCTTGCTCTTAGATTGCGTAAGCAGTAGCTTGACATAATGACAACCTAGAGAATGAGATTATATGAAATATGCATCTCTATGCTAGATGATATGAGATGATGAAGCTAAAATATGAAACTAAAATGGATTATGAAAGATAATCTACCATGATTGTAAAATGATAAACTAAAATGCTATGCTATGCTCAAGAAATCTAGTATAATAAGATTGCTAAATGCTGGATAATGCAACTATAATTCTCATGCTATATTTGATTGGATTCTAGATCTTTTTCAAAACACAAAGAGGCTGTATTTATAGACTTTTGGAGGAAAAATACTAGTTGGCAAAGATCGACAGTTGAAATCAAGCTAGGTAAGATGAATGGTGGAAGATCGAGAAGTTGGAGAGAAAGATGGAAGCTAGAGAGAAAGAGGGAAAATATTTCCTCCTACACAACCTCTTCCATTCAAAAATGAAGGAAAGTAGATATTTGACAATTTTAGTTATGAGGAGTTAGTTGGTAGTTGAGGATAAATCCATAATTAAATGATTAAATTATTTAAGTATATGTGACATGAATTTAAAAGCTTCCATAATTAAATATTAAAATATTTAATTATGTGTGAAAAGAGGATAAAAGGTGTTTAATTAAATATTTAGAATATTTAACTAAATGTGAAGTGAAGAATTAGAAATAGTGAATTTAGAAGAATATTCTTATTTGAATTTAAAAATTCAAACTTAAAGTAACATGATAATTAATTTAAATAAATTATAAAATTTATTTAATTAATTAAGAGGAAGATATAAAATGGTAATAATTAAATAAAATTATTTATTTAATTAAATTAGAAGAATTAGAAAGTGAAAGTGACCAATATAAATAAATAATTAAATTTATTTATATGTAGATGCCATTTAGAAGATTAATTAAATAATTTGTATTTAATTAATTATCAGGCTTGATTTAATGTGACCATTTTTAGATGTATACATTTTTCCCCTCTTTGAAGTGATGTGTTTCATGCATTGCTTCAAAGAAAAATTCAGATAACGAAATTTTTTCCCTTGATTTTGAAAAATTGACTGATGATGCTATATGACCCTCGGGAGATAAATCAAGTGGTTTGATGATTTTGATGATGATTCAAAGATTTTGAATGATTTGATGTAGATTCACTAATTTATCTCCCAAAATAGTGCTCAGCTTGGTTAAAAATAAAAATAACCTTACCCTATTTACCCCCTTAAAAGGTGGAAAAAGGTAAAAGTCCTTGTCATTTGAACAGTTGCATTTGGGTGAAAATAGAGCTATGAGAGAGGAGAATCGAGATGGTGATCCATTACGAGCGACACAGATTCAAGTGGGTGCAACGAAATTAGAGACCAACTACATATGGACCTCTAGTAAGATCTTGAAACCAACTTTGTGAATTTTTGCTTGAATTTCACATGATTTTTGAATTTTTGAATTTTTGAATTTTTGATTTCCTGTTTTAGATACAATTATGTTTTAGTGCATGCGAGCCATTTATTAGCGCATAGGTTAGGTAGTTTAGCACATCTAGGATAGCATATATATGCCACAGAGTAGCGCATTTACCTGATAGAATAACACATAGGCCGATTTAGCACATAGGCTTGATAAAGTAGCACATATGTTTAAATCTTGTGCATAGAATGATAGATTAATGTATACGTTTAGGGCTTTAGTGCATAGGCGTGATTAGCGCATTGATTTGATAGTTTAGCGCATACATCAGATAGAGTAGCACATACGTTGGATTAGCGCATTCATGGATAAACTAGCACATCTGTTGATTTGGCGCATTGACTGTCTGTTTTAGCGCATCCATGAAATTTTGCTGATTTTGATTGTTTGAAGATCAATTTGTGATTTCCTGATGTTTGTTGCTACTGATTTGATAGAAGTTACTAGCATCAAGGATAATTGATCTAATTTTGATGATGATTTGATAAATTTGTTCTCTTGTTGAAAACAAATAGTAAAATGATTGATTTGATGATGTTGATTTTGATAAATTTTCTTTCTGAAATGAAAAACAAATAGTAATGATGAGCTGATATGTTGTTATGATAAATTTTCTTTCAGAAATAAAAAATAAATAGTAATGATGATTTGCTTGTATGATTTCGCATGATTTCTTGATTTTCTGATTGATTGATGTACTTTTCTGATGATGTGATTTGATTGACTTGGTATTGATATGATGTATAGGAGGATTTTAAGATCATCTAGATTAGAGAGAGATTTCCCAAGACCTGGGAGATGATTCCCAGATTGTCTCAATAGGAGATTGGAGTTATTTCCAGACGTGGTTTGGGTTCACTACTTAGGATCCCATAGTATAGGGTCAATAAGGCACTGTTGAAAGCTTTAGCCGAGCGGTGGCAAAGTGAGCATAACATATTACATTAGCCCACTGGAGAGATTATGGTCACACCCGAGGATGTGTATAGGATACTAGGGATCTGAGTGGTTGGTGAGATTGTGGTCTATGACCACAAGGAGGTTGGTGGTACCCATGCTTTACAAAGAGTGTTTCAGGATCCCAATATTTGTGGGTATGAGATCCCTTGGAGAGAGATGGTTGAGGGTTATGCCCCACTCCCTTTAGTATTGGTTGGTTTCATTGGTGGCTTTTTATGTCCTGACCGTAGGTCGAAGGGACTTTCCATTGGTTGGGGTTGGATTTTGGAGGACATGATCCTACATCAGACCAGGTAAGCATGGGGTTCATGCATGCTAGCCCACCTATACCACGATTTATATCAGGTGGTATATACAGGTGGGAAGAGTATATCTTTCGGGGTTACGCTCTTACAAATTTGGGTGTGGGAGCATATTTCTATCACTCGCCCCTTTGCGGGGAGAGATCATCCAGTCAGTTGGCCATATGTTTATGCATACTCAGGTCCACTTGTCCAGCCCAAGCTAGGAAAGTTGGAGTACTAGCAAAGAGTTTTAGATGATATGGATTATGTGATTTGGAGGCCATATGTTGACTATGAGGCCTGGGACAAGGATGATATTGAGTTTCCCTATTGTGACATATCCACATATCTGATCGGGAGGACCCCTTTCATCATTGAGAGATTTTTGGTCATGCAAGTTTTGAGACAGTTCGACTGAGTACAGGTTATTCCATAGGGCGTTGCTCATTATGCGAGGTAGAGAGAGGATGTCGCAGAGTGGGGCCCATTCATTCCATATGAGGCAGCCAGGGCAAAGTTTCCTGGTTTACAACCAGAGTTTTGGGATTATCGGCCAAATATTTTAGATGCCTAGATGATAGAGGAGTATGCAACATACTTCCACACACATCCATTCCCGAGGTTGATGAGCCCTGATGAGCTTGCCCCATTATTAGATGGACCAACACTATAGCGTGCCCAGAGATAGCAGAGGGGTAAGGCACAGGCACAACCAGAGTAGCCCACCAGAGGAGGAGAGGATGTTGGTGGTGGTGATGATATGGATATTGATAGGGATGAGGGTGAGGATGACAGTGATGATGACGATGACGACGACAACGACGATGATGATGATGATGGGGATGACGAGGATGGTGGGAGGTGACCACCCATTTTTTATTTTAGATTAGTACCAGGCCGAGGACACTAAGGATAGTTGAGCAGCCAGCTGGAGGTCCATCACATATTACTATTAGGGCTCCATCCTGTGAGAAACAAGGCTATATTGATTCATTAGAGGCATAGGTACATGCTCTTCAGAGCCAATTAGCACAGTCCTAGCTCACTATCTCATAGTTATATTCACATATGGCACAACCACCACCCCCAGACCCACAGGTAGCTTAGCTGATTGCAAAGAGAGACAATTTGAGACAATGTTGCCAATAGGAAGAGGGTATAGTAGAGAGGCTACTGAGATTTGTGGAGGGCACCTCTATTGGAAAGGTTGTGGCAGAGGGATTGGAGACTGCTCGGGAGGCCGAGTACTATAGGATGAGATATTATGAGGTGGTACCCCCTGAGCAGAGGATAGCCTACACACATTCGGGCACCAGATCTCGCACTCACTCCCGTAGTCATTCTAGTAGTGCCAGCAGGAGTGCGGGACAACTAGGTAGACGAGAGATAGGTGGTACCAGTGGCCGAGATCCAACTAGACCCACCACTTCCATAGGCAGCAATAGCCACAGTCCTCATTCTGATGCTCCTCATTGATGACTTTGTATATATCATTTTTTGTCACATTTTATGTATCTCTCTCAACATTTATTTGATGAGATTATATGATATGCAGCGATGATTTTAGATCCTATATGCACATGTCTTTTATTATGTTTTGATGGATTTTTATGTATGCATTTCTATTTCTATATGCCATGTTGCTTATGATTATGTCACGATGATGCATTTTTATGGATAATGATCTTTGCATGATGATGTTTATGCATATGATATGATGATGATGTTTATGATGTGATGATTTTTATAATGTTTTATGATGTATGGAAAATGTATTTATTATAGATGCAAAAAAATATCATGGTGAAATGAATGCAATGGATTCATTTTTATTCTTTTCCAATGTATGGTTATGCAATGATGTTTTAAATGCAAAATGAAGATGAAAATGAATGGAAATGAAATGAATGAATTGAAATGATGAAAATGCAATGAATGATGATGTGAAAATGTTTTTGATATGAATGATGTGACATGTCAAATAATGGGATGATAAAATGATATGCACATGATATGAATGACTAAAATAATAAATGAATGAAAATAATGATAATGAGCTGAAAATGAAAATGATATAGGAATAAATATGATATGAAAAATGATAATGACAATGAATGAGAATGATAAAAATGATATGAAGGGTTAATGATAAATGATAAAATGAAATTGATGAAATGATAATGGTATGAAAATGTTGTGAATATTAAATGATATAAAAATATGTGAAAATGATATGAAACTAATGGTGAAAATGATAATGAAAATGAAATGATATGATTGATAAATTAGTAAATGAAAAATGATAATGAAAATTATGAAATGATATGAAAATAATAATGGAAATGATATATGATAATGATATGATATGAAATGAAAATGATGATATGCAAACAATAACGCAAGTGATATTGTAAAAATGGTAACACAAAATGATTATGAAAATGAAATGATAATGAATGAATGATAAAAATGACATGAAAATGATAATGACAATGATAATGAAATGAATGATAAATCAATAAATGAAAAATGATAATGAAAATGATGAAATGATATGAAAATGATAAAATGAATATGAAATGAGAATGATTTCAACCAATGTCCAAATGTACTCAATCTTTGTTCAAAAGAGACATTGTTTTTGATATCTTTGCCAACCTCCAAAAATCTATTATACAAATGCAAAATGAATGCAATCTATATGAATCATGCAAACCAAACTATGTAAAATGAACTACATACTGTTGTCATTCTGTGAACCAACTTTATGCTTGTTTATCATCATTGAGTTTTTTGAAATGTTGGAAGTTAGTACAAGCATCATAGGGTAGACTTGCCCTGATAATGTCCTGAGTACTACTTTCATGATGTTTGATATAGCAAGTTAATATAAGCATCGGGGTATAATTGAACCGAGATGACCTGAATATTGCTTGCGTAAACCGACATAAGTTTTAATCCTTTTCCTATGCAAATCTCGAAATGTCATCAATGATACTTTTGAAAACCATGTCTCGCGACAAATTTGCACAGTAATAATGATTTACTTACAGACAACAAACAAATAAAAATCATACTCCTTCCTTGCAACTCTAGTTCAGTACATCATTGAGTCACTCCAGAGATATGATATCATCAAATTTCAAAACAACAGTTTGACTTATGCTTTAAGTGTTCCAATCATTTAATTCAGATTAAGATCATCTAGTTTGTTTTAGTTTCACTCTGTGACATGTATTAGAGCTGTTTTGATCATGATTGATTGGATATTCGATGTTGATCTGATATTCAAATATTTGACACATGTTGCCATTTTCCTGCTTTAAAAGGCTCAAAAGTTGATTGCCCCCAGCGGGTTGAACTTTGACTCCAGATTAGACACAACCTACTGCTTGGAATATAAACAATGATCATCAAGCCATGATGAAATCATTGTTGTCTTTAGGAAAATGTTGTGCACATGATGCAGATATGATGGCAAGGGATGGATTTGATGTTGATAAAAATGGCTATGAACAAATGATGCAGGACATAACTAAATAGATGAAAGAGCCTACTAAATCACAAATAGCGTATGTTTGCCAGGTTTTCACCATTTGTTTTTATTACATTTTTTCAGATTTTGTGAATTTTTTTGTTGTCACCAAGATGCTTGTTTGCTAGGTTTTCATCAAGGCACAATTTTTTTGATTTTTGATTTTTTTTTGTATTTTCATTTTTCTTGATTTTTTTTTGTTTTTTCTCTTTTTTGATTTTTTTTTGTATTTTCTCTTTGTTGTCACCAAGATGCCTGTTTGCCAAGTTTTCATCAAGGCAAACATTTTTCCAGGACATTTTTTGATTTTTATGGATTTTTTCATGACTTTTTCTGCTGTTTTTGTATTTTTCCAAGACTTCTTATGCTATTTTTTTTTTTCTGTATTTTCTAAACATAGAAGTTATTCAGATGGATGTTGTTGATTGGATCTTTCAATAGGTCCCCTTCTGGTGTAGATAAATGATATGATCCGGAACCATATGCTGCAATGATGATGAATGGACCCAACCAATGAGGCTCAAACTTTCCTTTCTTCTCACGATCTTGTTGGTTGTAGGGATTTTCCTCCAGGACCAGGTCACCCACTTGAAATGTTCATGGTCTGACTCTATGATTGTAGCAATGAGACATGACTTGTTGATAAACCTTCAAGTTATTGGCTACACTTTGTCATCTCTCATCAAGTAGCTCTAGTTCTTGCAGTCTGGAAACTCTATAGTCTTCATCAACTATGAGCCCTTTCAATGAGACTCGAAGTGAGGGTATCTCAACTTCTAGTGGCAAGATTGCTTCTGCTCCATAGACCAAGGCATATGGGGTGGCCCTTGTCGGTGTGCGAATGCTGGTTGTGTATTCCCAAAAAGTTGGATTTAACTGGACATGCCAATCACGACCAAAATCATTTACCGTCTTCTTTGAAGCTTCTGCCTAACCATTTCCCTACGGATAAGAAGGTGTAGAGAACTTGTGTTGGATATGAAATATTTCACAAAGTTCATCAACATCTTGATTCTTAAAAGGTCTCCCATTATCAACGATAATGGAGCTGGGAATGTCATACTGACATATAATGTAATTCAAGATGAAAGATGAAATTTGCTTGCCAGTTACTGTTGTCAAGGGAACAACTTCAATCCACTTGGTAAAATATTTAGTTGCCGTGATTACAAACTTATGCCCATTTGATGAAGAGGGGTGAGTTTTGCCAACCAAATCTAGTCCCCACTGAGAGAAAGGCCATATGGTAGTGAAGGGGTGCAACTCTTGAGCAGGAGCGTGAATGAATATTCCGTGAATCTGAAATTTCAAACATTTCTTCACAAAGGTGAAGGATTCCTTTTCTATGGTTGGCCAATAATAAACCATTCTAACAAGTTTCTTAACTAAGGTTAATCCACTTGAATGAGTCCCACAAATACCACCATGAACCTATTGCAAGGCCTTTTCAGATTCATCATGTTCAAGACATCTAATGAGGGTACCATCAAGACCACATTGGTAAAGGGTGTCAGAAATTAGGTTATAGCGAGAAGATTGGCTTATAAAGTTCCTTTTCTGATTCTAGGACAAATTAGGGGGTAATATAGTATCTTTCAAACAGGTATATATTTTACAGTATAAAGGGGAATCAGATCCAACCAGGTGACAAATGATTCGGGTCTCAGGATTGTCATAGGTAGGGGAAAATAGTTGTTCCACCATGAATTCATATCGAGCTTGGTTTTCTGACAATTGTAATAATGAAGCAATTGTAGCCATGACATTTGTAGCTTTGTTTTCGATCTGTGGAATATGCGTGAACTTGATCTCAGTAAAATACTTCTTGAAATCATCAACCATGTTTTATAAGGAATTAACTTGTCATCCTTAGTTTGATAATCATCATTGATTTGGTTAATGACAAGTTACGAATCACCATAAACTTGTAGCTCTGTGATCCTCCAATCCAATGCTATTCTCATCCCAATAAGCGGTGCTTCATATTCAGCTATGTTATTGGTGCAAGGAAACATCAACCGATAATACTTTGGAATAGTATGTCCCTGAGGTATGACAAAAATAATTCCTGCCCCCGAGCCATGTTGTGTATAGGAACCATCAAAGTAAAGTTTCCATGACTGCTTTGTTGTTGTTGTGAAAACATCCGCATCAAGAAATTCAATGTGCATTGGATGTTCTGTTTGCAAGGGTGCCTCAAATAGTTGATCTGCTATGACCTATCCTTTGATTTCCTTTTGATCTACATAGTGAATGTCAGACTCACTTAGGATCATTACCCATTTAGCTAGCCTACCTGTTAAAGTTGCTTTTCTCAATAGATACTTTAATGGATCAATTTTGGCTACAAGTTTCACTGTATGAGATAACATATAGTGTCCAAACTTTTGGGAAGCAAACACTACTGCTAAACAAGCCTTTTCAATGAAAGTGTAGTTGAGCTCATGGCTTGTCAATGTTTTGCTGATGTAGTATATGGCTCGCTCTTTTCCCATTCTGTCCTCTTGTGCCAACAATGCCCCCAGTGATACTTCTGTGGGTGAAATGTACAATATGAGTGGTTCTCCTGGTATTGGTGGAACCAAGACTGGTGGACTCATCAGATACTGCTTGATTTGATTGAATGTTGCTTCACAATTTTCTTCCCATTTGAATGAAATTTTTTTATGCAAGAGATGTGTGAAAGGCAAACTCTTGTCTGCTAGCTGTGCGAGGAACCTCCTGATGGATTGTAGTCATCCTTGCAATGAACGAAGTTGGCTGATATTCCCTGGTGGTGGCATCTCCATTATGGCTTTGACCTTCACTGTATCTACCTCTATTCCTTTTTCTAAAACAATATAGCCTAAGAGTTTTCCATATTTTACCCCAAAGACACACTTCTTGGGATTGAGTCTGACCTTAAATTTTTCCATTATGATAAAGATCTTAGATAAGATATCTAGATGTCCCTCTCTTGTGTAAGATTTTGCTAAGAGATCATCTACATAATATTCCACGAACATCCATATTATGTAATCACAATTTCTCAAATCTTTGATATTGCCACGTGTTCATATGTTTTTAAAATTACTTCAAGAGTGTAATACTCTCCTATTTCTGAAACGATTTTTAAAAAAAACTCTTTTAAAATTTATAGTATATTCAAATAATGCCACTGACTTGTGACTCTTTGTCTATCACTTGAAGTCTTATCAACTCGTAACATAGTTAAATACAGGTTTTATTCACTAATTTCAAAATAAATCCCTCACAAATATTTCTGATTTTTCTATGTTTTCTCCATCATCCTTCATTTAAGAACACATTTATAATGATAATTAATTTACATCATATTATGTATTTATTTTTACAAGAATAAGTACATATTTATAGGATCTAAGCTATTTTAATAGCGTTGAATAATAATCTGGGTACTTATAGCCTTGAAATAACCAATTTAAACTTCAAACTCATCATACAAATTTATAACTATATTCAGAATAAACTTTACATGCTCATATACATATACATATACATATACATATACATATCATAATACCATCAATCTGTTATTTATTTTCATGAGTGAATTAGAATATTTCTATTCAGCTTATATCAATAGGGTAATACAATCTTATTTTAATCATACTATCTCTACTATTTTATACATAATTAAATAAAAAATATAAAAGATTTCATTCATAGGTCTATATGTTTAGACTATTCTTTCACTATTCTTTCACATACTCAATATATAAATTCTTAATATCTTTTTAAATCTAAAAATTCATCTTTAGATTACTAAAAATAAAAGAAAGAAACAAAATGTGAAATCATGCCTGCAATATATCTTTTCTTTTGCACTTTCTAAATCTTCTAAGTGTAGCTACAAAACTCCTATAGACCTTTCTAGATATTGACTGCTTGCTCACACTATGAAATAATCTACTCTTCCAGGTATATCCCCTTAATGATAAATTCAATGATCAATATTATGCACTCTAAACATAATAATAATGAATAATTGCCTCACTCTAATGGATACTCTACTCTGGTAATGAAAACTCTCCTCTAACCAATGACTACTGTTATCTCAAAATAACAAATGATATTCCTTCCCATATATGTGACTGCTTCAACTCCTATAATAGCAACACCTTTTCTTTTTGAATACTATGACCCCCTACTTCTCTCACATCCTATTCATAAATGTAGGCAGTTTAAACCTCTTTTATTTACCAATGTTTATACTCTTCTCTTTGGTGATAATCTCCCTCTCTATCTGGGAGGGTGTAACTTGGTCTTGCCTTAGGAGGCCATCAAAATAGTTAGTTTAATATTAGCCATGATATCATAATCATTAATTAAAAGTAATAATCATTTAATCGAAACATTTTTTATTGCATTATAACTTCATCTAAATATCAACTGGCGTAAACACATTTTTAACATAGAAGTTAATTGTAATTGCAAGTGAAAATTTGGGGTGTAACACATTCATATTATTTATTGAACCACACAACCTAATGAGGGTAATTAAACCTTACCTTAGCACAGGCTTTAGATAAGAATGTTTTAATGCTCACACATGCATGGGTATTATCACCTAACTGTTAACGATGGTCTGAGCACATGTTTGTATAATGGTGTAGAGGAGGGGAACCGATCATTCAATGACTCTAGGTCATAGAGTGCCGAGAGTTGAAGGCTTCCCTAATCTACCTTAACCATGCAGGTGTTTAGGGAATTTTTTGATGTTTAAGGATAGAGAATGAAGAGCACTCTCAATGCTTCTATCACTGTACTAACCTGTGAGTTTTAATGGGGCTAAACAAATAGGTTTCTTGAGTCCTATTTGTAACCCTATCAGCCCTCTACCAGAGGACAATAGTGCAAGACATGGATAACAACACGAAACACTAGCGTCTCATAGGTGCATTGTCATCCATACAGACATACAATAAAAAAGTACAAACGAAGACCTCTAGAAGCCTACTGAAAGTCTAGTTGTTGAGGTTTAAAGTGATGACTAAAGAAATAAATAACATAATAATTGAAATAACAATGGAGACGATGTAAGAATGATAAGAACGTAGATGATAAATATTCAACTCATAGAAAGTCTAGTTCTCCCACAAGCTCCACATGAATGGGTACCTACACACAACAAGATGGGGAAAAATACTGGGGCTGTTTTTGGGGCTTGCCGTAGTTAAACCCCTGTTTTGGTGTTTCCACCTCCATGAACAACCATATAGATAGAAAATTAGAAATGCGATAAAGAAACTATGCTGGAAAGGAAAATATTGATACAAGAAACACTATGCTACTCAAACCCAACAACAATGCAACAGTAAATGAAAAATACTAGCCTCAACTAGAGGCGCTCAAGTTCAATGAGAGAAGAATGAAAGCTTACAACCATGGAAAAGTCGACATGGCCACAACGACGCTGAAGTAAGTCTCACAAGACACCAAGTTGCAGCTTCTATGGTAGATGTGAAGAATGTTGTGGTGTTGGGATGAAGCCAATAGTGTAGCTAGTAGCCAAGAGATTGAAAAAGGATGCTCAAGAGTTGTCAAGAACTATGAAGAAGATGAGATGAATGTAAAAGACAGGCATTTGAAGGTGATTTAGGAGGGAAAGATCCATTCAAAGGTCAATTGAAGGGTGTAGAGGTGTTACGTTTCATCGCCAATGGAGAACGTAATGCCTCTACAGATTCCAAAGGTAGGAATCCTGTCAGGAGGACAGTGCATTGCGTAGACATCCATGCATCGCACATGTGTCCCCGACATAAATTCTCCCACCGACACTATAGACAAGCGCCAAGTGGATGGAGTACAAACGAAGGACGTGGAATTGCTTTGTTGGGTTTGATTTTTCTAAGGTGAAGGATGTAAAAGGGGAACTTGCAAGGGGGGTGCAAATTCATGCCTATAGAAATGGTTAATAACAAAATCAAGTATAAGATTTATTATGGGCCTCCTTTGAGGTGGGAAAGGGATTTCATAAATTTGTGTGGGAGTTCTATTGTCTCCCTCGTGATTCTAGAGGGCTTGGTATTATAGATACCCATCGCCAAGGGCTAACATTCTATGCTAAGTGTATCAATAAAGCTATTGAAGGGAATGAATCTTATAATTTTTTTATAACACATTATATTTCCTCTAAGGACCCTCATGATAAATAAGCTTAGAAAGAGCTTGAATTTCATACAGTTCTCATTATAAAGGAGTTTGTTTGAATTCAAGGCACTTTTTCCACCAAGAGTATATATAAATTTTAGGAGGCCATTAAACCATGGTTACTTCAAAGAACAATCCCTTTCTTGGTCTCCAATGATTATTTACTAGGATCACCCTTGAGTCAAAGTCCCTTGGATTCTTGCCCTAATTTTTTCATAAAGGTATTTGTTTTATTTCATAACTCTTCTCTAGAATCACCAATAATTAGATATTTTGAGTTGAATTCACTTGGTCAAATTTAGGCTCTCCAACTAGGATTTAAATGGGCCTTTTGAGACTATTATGGAGTTACTCCCTCCAAATATGCTTCACAAATTATAATTAGATGAACTAGACCATGGTGGAAGGATTGGAAATGTTATCTTGACAATCCTTCCTAAAATTACATGCCTTGTATAGGCTATTCATGTCACTCTCCACATCTAAATTAATGATTCAAAAACTCAATAATATATGAGGTCTTCAATCCACAATCGCTAATTAGAAACATATATTTCATATAGTTTGGAAAACCATTTTGGAACCCAAGCTAGCTCATTTTGCTTGTCCAATGTATTTTGTAATAGGGTATCCCCATTAGATATTGTTTGATCTATCTATTATTTTAAGGGTTAAATGCTTTTAACTTAGAGTTATGAACCGATGAGGTCACAAACAGGCGACCTCATCCCCAATTTAAACATTCAACAATTACACCCCACTGGTGTTTGAACCTTGATGGCAAGGACAACACCACAACTTAACCATCATACTATGTCACTATTGGAAAAATGCTTGTTTGATCTATCTAAGTATTTCTAATCTTTGTAATTTTTGTCTTCTGAAAAATTTTAGAAGTTTATTTTGGTTTTATTTATGAGCTCAATATGCTTTGATTTAGATTCATGACTTCTTCAAGTCCTTTTGATCAAAGCTCTTTTCTTGACATACAATTCTTTTGGGTGGTTGGCTATAAAGTTGACTACATTCACCTAAATTTGGTATGCTTTCAAAGCGGAGACTCTATTTCATATTTGAAAAGATAGAAATTTAGCTTTATTTTTAGGAGTTTCTATTAATCCTCATTTTATATTGAATTCTAAAGTTATGATATGTTATAATGTGTTGCTATAGATTTAGATATAAGCTAATAAAGTTATCCTAGGGGTTGCTCATTTATAGACTCTTACTTAGCATTGGGAAAATTCTCCTTATATTGTCACTCTTGTGTCGCCTTCCTCCTTTAGAAAGGGTCCTTCCCCTCCTTGAGGGTCTCCTTGAGGGTGTAGATGTGGTTGCAACTACATGATCAACCTAGATATCACTCTCATGGTTCATATGTCTCTTCTTATCATAGAGATATAATAAGCTAGTCTATTATATCTCAATCTTGTGACATGGGAGTTTTTAGGTGACTTGATAGTGACAAATTCTCATGAATGAATCTTGCCATTTCTTTTGATCATAATGATCATAAAGAAAAATAAAAAGAAAATGATAGATAAAGAGCTACTATAAGATGAAAGCGATTCTTGATAGTCAAGACCTCCCAAACGAATGAGCGAATCCTTTAATAGAAGCACACCACCATTTCCCCACTAAAATAAAACTTATTACACAACAATTTAACTATTTTTGTGTTATTTTATTCGAGACTTCAAACCATTCAAAATATGCTACTATTTCACTTTTTCTTAATTAATTAATATACTACTTTTATAAATTTTTAACATAATCCTTAACTAAACATGACTTTAAAAAAGAGACCACTATTCTATGTAATTTTACTTTGTTCAATATATATATAAAGAGCACTTGCTCATCCATATGCAAACTGCAATAATAATTGTGTTATGGATAAGCCAAAGGGATAATGGAAGACACACATGCCACAACTCTTTAATATGAATCATCACTTCATACTTATCCACTTGAGGATATATACGACTAGCTACACTACATGGCATTAACTTGATAGGGAAAGGAGAAGAGTTGTGAAGGTGACATTCCTTTGACAGGTTGTAGGCCAAGTCACATTAATGTTATATTGACCTTTTGTCTTCTACATCCTTAGGATTAGATTGGGTATTTATTTATGTGGTCCAGACCACAACATTAATGGATCTAATTACAGCTAATGTCCAACTATACCTATGTTATTTTAATACCACACCTACTAAAATGACCAAAGCATTGAACTCTCCTGAAGGGAGCTTTGAATATTTTAGTAGGTGTTGCAGATCTCACCAAACATCAGTTTGTTTTACACGTGGTACTTTATCACAAGTTTAGTTGTGGAAAACCTAAATATCTCATATTCCTCCACGTGAAATATTACTCTAAATGATTTGACTCTTTATTCAAAAGTAGTGGTTGTCCACAGCAATTTTCCTACCTTATCTAACTACTTAGTGATAAGATAATTAATCATTTTAGATGATTAGACCTTTCAGTCTAAGGCAGGTATGTATAAAACGAATCATTCAACGAAATCCTTTTTAAATGAATTCAGCTGAAAAAATATATAAAAAGATTACAGTAGAGAGAAATATCAGAATATTAAAGATCAGATATCAAGGAAGCTCAGAAAACTTTACAGAATTATACATACAAAATCATTGTTTAACAATATGAATAATTATAACTAAAATCAGACGAAAACAATAGTATATATTGTATTGGTTCAAAATGATTCAGGAAAATTTATCGTCCAGCAATTTACTGTCAACAATTCATTGTTGTGACATATTCATCATCAACAATTCATTGCGGTGACATATTCATCGTGTATACGATTCACCTCCAGCAATTCATCACCGTAGTATATTCATCACATATACATTTTTCAATATTTAAGTGGTCAAGAGCACCCAAAAAAGAAAAAGTACAGAGATTTTGTCGAACATCCTGTCTTGACATTTTTATTTAATATTATATTTATTTTGAAAAAATATTTTAATTATATATGAATTTGGGCTTCTTACTCTACATTCCGTATCGTTTGTTGGAAAATAGTTTGATGGTTGCAGGTTCAATTCCATTGGATTTACTTCTCCATGAATGGAAGACAGCTCATATGGACAGAAGTTATAATAGTACAATTCGTACAAACAGATTATAATAATACGGATCAAAACTTTAGAACTTTACTTCATAAATCCCACCAATTGATTCAAATCATTAAATCCTTACATTTTGTAAACCCTGACGCCTGCAAAATCTTCATATTAGTTTAAATTTCCTTTTGATTTATTTGAGCTTCTTACTCTACATATCGTATCGATTGTTGGAAAATAGTATGCTGGTTGCAGGTTTAGTTCCATTGGATTTACTCCTTCATGAATGGAAGACAACTCATATGGACAAAAATTATAATGATACAACTCGTACAGACAGATTATAATAGTACGGATCAAAACTTTAAAACTTCACTTCATAGATCCCACCAATTGATTCAAATCGTTATAATTCCTTTACATTTTGTAAACCTTGACGCCTGCAAAATCCTCATAGTAGTTCAAATTTCCTTTTCATTTATTTACTGTTGATCTGTTGCTGTCTACATCCTTTTCCCAACTCGCCAAACTACTTAATCAACTGAATTTATTTGTTAAACGGCTGCTTTCACAGAGATTTGTCTTGGGGACTTAGCCGCTACTCTGGTGGTTTTCTTGCACTCCATATTTTCTGTTGATTGATGTCCATACATATGTTTAGGTTTTGATAGATTCATACATGTAATTAGTGATAATACATATTAGATACACTTATGACATACATGCATAAACCCTATAATGATTTTTGCGCCTTGTAATATCAATGATCATTCTTTTGGCACTGATTTACCTATGCACTTAGTAATGAACAACCTTCACTATGTCATGATAGTTAAGAAAGATGCATGTAACCTAGATTAGTTAGCCCATTTTATACACATGGATGAGTCTTATATTGATTGATCTATTACTTCAAATGTTTTGTATAATGGTTTGTGTACAAGGGGAGAGGATCTTGTATATTTTAATTTTTAAATAGTAAGATAATTAAAAAAAATCAGCATATTTTAATAAGTGAATTAAGAATTTAAAGTTATTGTTTTGAGTTGAGTATCAATGATGTATTCATACTGATCGTGTCTTCACTAAGTTGTACAAAACAACCTAAAAAAAGTAGACCAAAATATGTGTATGAAGACATGTATAACTAATTCTTTTGCACATCATTGTATTCATGGACACACTATATATAGGTCTTTGTATACAAATATAAAATTCAAAATCTCATAGATAAAGGGAAGATAAGAATTGCACATAAGCTTAACAAAATTGATTCATATGAATGTAAATGAACAAGCTCAATACATTGGACATGGAATAGAACAAGAATTCTTATTGGGAGCTCTACCTTATCTTATCAAGATCTATAGGTCTTTGTCTTGCATTTTGATCCTTTGCCTTTGTCTTTTACATATTTCTATTATGATTTATTTTTTATTCACTTGCAATACTATATCTAATGTTGTTCTCTTCAAATATCTTTTAGAGGGCACAAATTTTTATCAAAAGCTTTTTTTTTAAGATCTTGATAATATAGAAACATTAAATAGATTGAATTTTGGTTTGGAGATCACTAGAACCCTAAAAATACTCCTTAGAAAGTGAGACAATGAGCTCAAAATATTTACATTGTGATACTTAAGAAACATAAAGGATAAGAGGTGGAAACCCTTAAGGAGGATAGACCTTTGGGTTGTAAATGAAGATATGAGATACTTGGGAGATTATTGTAATGGCATTGAATAATGAATTCATGGTAAAGGATCAACAATGGGAGTTGCATAGGGTTAGTAGAGATTTTTACATTAGTTGGTTTCTATGTTGAGTATTTTTTTAATGCATAGTGGGGTGTATGTTTTTGCTTGTGGATCATGGTTTTGGTGATGACTAGCCTACAAAATCACTTGGTAGTTTCTTGTTTCCTTTGCTTTATATATTGAGTGTATGAGATAAAGATTTCATAGTGTTATGCAAGTGAAGTGATATTAAGTAGAATGTTCGATTGAAAAATATTAAGTGGATTGTAATGGCATAATCTTGTTCTTAAGATGAATGCAAGCTCAATAAATTTAGTGGTAGATTTTTCCTTGAAATAATTTCTCCATATAAACTTAGTATTATGTGTTATTTTTATTTATGCTTCTCCATCTTCTTTTTGATAGTTTGATCACATGTATTGATCGAATTTGAGCACTATTTGTTTATACTTTACCTGTCTTTGTTTACCTTGTTCTGAAAATTTGGTATTAGAGCTTTATGAATTAATTTTAGAAGGGATAAGTTTTTCTTGGAGTCTTTTATGGTTGTAGTAGGAGTATATTTTTTATGGTACTTTTGTAGATATGAGTGTGGTTAAAGAGAATCCATGACAAGCACACCCTATTTAGAGATTGAGGAGATCAATGACTTTGGATATGAGCTATAAAAACAAAAAACTAGAGGATTTGTTAGAGGAAAGAGATCAATAGAGAGCCGTGATAAAAATGAAAGGAAGCTTAATTATACAAGTTTTTCCTACACCAATCTAAGAGAAGAGATAAAATAAAATACAATCTAATATTAGTGCAATAATGAAACAACACAAAAAAATCATTCACCATAACACAATGATGTATACTAATAAAACCCTTTTGAGAAAAAAACTAGCCTCCAAACTCCAAAATAATGTATTAATCAACAAAAATATTAGTTACAATACAATCTAGGCAAGGAGCCTTCACACAAGATAATTCCAACACTCATATTTGTCGTAAAACTGATAACATAACAATACCTACACATTATTTTTTGATCATATTTTTGTTCATCTCTTCTCTTAGATTAGTGTAATAATTATTTTTTCACCTTAGCTTCCTTTCATTTGGTATTAGAGCTTGATCAACTTGGGTCCTAAGTGGTAGAAGCAATATTTTCTCTTATTAATCTTAGTTTGGCTGGAAGCACATGCATAATGTTGGTGTAAATGGGTTTATCACCTATCCAATTTCCCTCTTGGGTCCTTTTCACATTTACTTTTTATGTCTCAAGTCATGTAGTCATGACACTTTTAAAATCACACATTATATTGTGTCTCAACCTTGCCTACATGTATATAAGGGTTCTGTATGTAAATTTTATTTTATTACATTATACTCTATTGTACTAGTATTGATCATATAGTATTGTTTCTTGCTTCTCTCTCTTATGGAAGGATTTTTTGGTGTTGTAGAAGATGCTTGTGCAATTATCACACATTATATTTTTTCTCTCTTGGTGTTTGTTGCTATCATGGTAGAATCAAGGAGTTCCTCACTTTGCACAATTATCACATAAAAAATAAAAATAATACTTGACTACTACATTTAAAGGACTAATGTTAGCTAAAAATCCTCCAAAAATCACTAAAGAGTTTGAAATTTTCCTATAGAAGCAAGTTAGATAAATGCCATTCCATACTATGGAGTGCACAATGCCAAAGCAAGTATGTGAAAAATTTGATTAATTATTTGACAACATTAATGAGTTTCATGCATTACAATTAGAAGTTGTGAATCTATAAAATTGATTGATCAAATGACATTAATTAAACCAAAGTAGCTAAACAATTAATCAATTAACTGCACAATCCAATGAAATTGTTCACAAAACCAAACTAGAATTCAAAAGTATGAAATAAAAAATCAAATCAAATTGAATTCTAACTAGGAGATGCAAACCTCAATCCATTGTGGGATTATGTCGAAATTGGATGCGGAGTGCTTCAATCTAAACAAAATCCATTGTTATGCAAAGTAGTTGATGAATGAATGAATTCAAATGTCTCACAAGTGCTCTCAAATTGATCAAATTGAAGACTCAATTCAAGAGAGTAAGTTTACTCAAATCTTGTGGATGATTATTATGGAAAAATGCTTATTATTTATAGATTTTTGAAATCAGGATCAATAGTGAAGATCAAAAGGTCAATGAATGGATGGAATTGAATGAGAGGAATGAGCATGGATCAAGGATGAATCCAATGATTGATAATACATGATGCATGGATCAAGGATCAAATCAATGGTCTCAAATCCAGGAGAGACAACCAATTCCTTACATTTTAGGAATTGTGTTGGAGAGATGTTGGATATATTTTTATTTGGGGGGAAATATTTGAATTTTAAAATGGAATATTCATTGTGCAAGTGGGAAAAGTTAGAGGATTTGGAAAGAAATTAGCCAATTAAACAATTAATTAAAATCATTTAATTATGCAAGTGAATGAGAAAAAGGCTTTAATTAAACAATCATGAATTATTTAATCAAAGTGTGATTATGACAATTAATTAAACAATTTGCATCATTTAACCAAATGAGAATGAAATTAGTATGAAGAATAGTGAATTAACTAAATAAAATTGATTTATTTAATTAATAGGAGAAAAGGTGAATGTCACCAAATAATTGACATTATTTAATTAAATGGATGAAATATGCAAAATAGATTAGGAATAGTGTTCGTACGAGAAATCACGTATGCAATATTATCAGGATAATTTTAAGTGTCTACATTTTCCCCCTCTTTGAAGCAATGCACTTGTTGCGTTGTTTCAAAGAACTGATGCTGCTTGAATCAAAATGAAAACTTGATTTTTCCTGATGTCCCACTCTGCCCCAATAGAAGGAATGAACTACTCATATACTACCCCCTCGAGAGTTCGAGTGAAAAAGACTGATTTTCAGTCAGGCTCATGACATGGCTACAAGACTAGTTCAACTTCAAAGAGGACAAAAAAAAGCCTCAAGACCATGGGAAAACAAGTTTATAATAAGCTGCGAAACTCCAAATCAGAGATATGGGATCAAACCCTAGGTTTACGCCATGCACTTTGGTCAAAAACCCTAATTTTTCATGCATATATAGGGGTTTGGGGTCACTTTCAAGCTCATTTGCACTTTTGAGTTTGAGAAATTGAGTGATTTCAGAGTGATTTTGAGAGAGACCTTGTAGTGTAGGTGATAGAATGACAGATCGTGTGCTTCCCCTATATCACATAGACTGAGTTTGTGAGTTCTAGTGGCCAATCAATGTAGGACCATTGGTATGTATCTTGACAAAATTTTCTTGCATGCTTTTCTATGTAGCTAAACGCAGGGTTGAATATAGTAAATAAATGCATCGCTATTTCAGCAACACAATTGTTACGATCGGTGACACACTTGCAAGGTCCAATGACACACTTGACTTAGAGAATCACTATGGAGCAACTACACTAGGGTTTTAGTATACTTTGATGCACTTCCAGACACACACTTACACTTGATTTTGACATGTCGACGTGCTTAAAATTTTTTAGAGCCACACACTTGCATAAAACTGACTCACACTTACAATACTGCCATGTACTTGCATTTTTATGATGCACATGCTGAATAGCAATGTAGTCACAAACATGACAGAGTGAAACACTTGCATAAAGGCTCACACTTGCATTTTTAAGGTTCTAGACTTAAAATTTTTCTTGACTTTTAGAAAATTTGATGTGGTGTGCATTGTACGTGCATGGGGGCTTCCATCCATTGCTTTCTCATGAGAGAAGACCTAGGATTTTGTTGCAACTAGATAGATTGAGGATGAGGATGATGGGTTATTGGGAACCTTTGGTTTATAATACATTGTGTACATGCCAAAGATCAAGACCCACCTAGAGATATGATCACGCTAGTGAAGAGGTGGCATTCTGAGACTTCATATTTTCATCTCCCTATAGGTGAGGTGACAATTACCCTCGAGGATGTTTGACGCATCCTGTGGGTGCCTATCCACAAAGATGAGGCTATTTATATGCAGACCTCAGCTTGGATTCTATGTTCCAAGTACTAGGAGTCAGGGTGCTGGAGTTAGAGAGCTATCAAATTGATTTGTGGAGACACCGTGGACATGTCAACAATTTGAGATTAGTTATTGCAGGAATGATCATGGAAGTCTTGGTTCTTGATAGATCTAGATGAGGATTCAACATGAACTGGGGTGTAGTTCTAGAGGCCATGGTGGATGAGGTGCACACTTATGCATGGGGTTTGGTTATTTTAGCTACCATATACCATGAAATGGATCAGGTGGTTTATTTGTGAGGGTAGAACTTCTTTGTTGGAGTGACACTGCTACATATTTGGGCTTGGGAGCACATAACAGTGCTTCGACCAGTGATTGCTTTTAAAATGTTGATGAGGATGATCTAATGGTAAATAGGTTTACAGGTGTGATTACACTCCACCATACATGAGTTATAAGGATAGAGTACTGGAGGAGAGTCCTAGATGATATGACAAAATTTAGATGGAGACCCTGGCTATAGGCACAACCATGGGATGACAACCAGGATCAAGTCTTCTATGCTTGATAGATACAATGGTTCATGGGCTGCTAGATTCACATTATAGAGAGGTACCTCCCAAATCGAGTGGCGAGATAGTTGGGGATATGAAGAATGCCCCAAGACTAGACTATAGGGTGGTGTATGCACACTCTTTCAAAGATATTGGATCTTGGGGGCCTCAAATGGTTTCCCAAGTTGCTATTGATGACTTCACACAACTGGCTCCCTTGCCATGGGCCTATGCAGGTGGTGCAGTGGATCCCAAGATGACTTCGGCCTATGACGCCTGGTGATAGGCCAAAATTGGGGAAAATAATAAGAGGGATTAGTAAATAAATTCAGCTTGGTCTAAGTGTCAATCTGAGGGACATAAGCTTGCGAAAGATGTCATGGCTATATGCATCAAGGTTGCAACTTGTGAGGTGAGTGGGGATGAGAATGCACTCCTAAACTCAATCAATTACCTAAGTTGAATAGCAGATTAATGTTTATGCTTTTCCTTTGATAGGAACTGCTACAAAAATTGTCACTAGTTTTGTAGTATTTGTGCAATAGGAATAACATTTAAAGTATGATAGGAACTATGCATAAATTATGATAGTAAATTCTGAAACATAAACTTAATCAACAAATATCAGAAATGAAAACCATAGCAATTACTTTTGCAACATGGAAATACAACTCAAATCATTAATACATGGAATTTATTAACACATATCAAACAAAAAAATGTAACAATGCAAAACATAATCAATTGAAATCATAACACATGAAAACATACTTTGCAGAAAAGAAAGTGTTTACATTCAATCAACGATTGAAGAGTGGGCACCCCTCCTCCCAGTCAATTGATGAATACAAAGCTTATAGAATTTCTATGAAGACTTCAAAATGTTTCTCTCATCAATGATAACATATATTTTTATTCCTCCTCCTTTTCATAGTTGGTAATACACCATATATATAGGTAGCGATTATAACAATTGCTATCTAAAGTTGTATAGAATGGTTTATTTTGGCCTATGACCAAAAAACTAAAGAATAATGATTCACGTGAAACCTTTATTGCTGATTGTGAACCCCACTCCTAGACCTACACAAACATGTCAAACAAACACATAGTTAGGTTCATATGCAAGTGAGAATCAAGATTCCCCATGAAATTCATTAACAATGCTCAATAATAAGAAAATGAAGAACAAAACATGGAAGATAAAATAAATCCTAATTAAGCATACAAATCCTCAATCCCATGGGGGAATTGGTGCCAATTATGTGTAGAAATTGGCCCTTTCCCAACTCCTATGATGAAATGTTGATGAGTGATCCACTTTGATGCAAATTCAATCAAGCTCCATGATGAAAAACCTGCATAACCTAGCTAAGAACTTGAATGGATGAAAGCATATGTGCTTGAGGATGAAGTTGAGTATAATAAGTTTACTTAATTTATGGATGATATTGCAATAAAGGAGGCCTCTATTTATAGATTTGAAGAATGGAATATTGAAGGATTTGGGTGACTGTGGGACAAAAGAACAACCAATGAGAGAAGACCACTTGTCCACATGTGATTGGAGGAGGAATGAGCACATTTTGGTCAATATGCATGATAAATGCTATGAGATTCAAATTTGAAATTTGAAATTTGAAAGTGACATGTTTAGAGGGAAGGGAAATGGAGTTAATGTCACTTGGCTCAAGGCCAAGGACATGTAAAAGGCATTAAATGCCTTGTTGGAAGTACCCATCCTTTTTGGAGGGATTTTTGAATTGGAAGAATATTCCACAAAAGAAGCCCTTTTGAATGGAAATTGATGAATTTATAAATCAAATAAATTGATTTATTATGCAAGTTGCAAAATCTAGAGGAATTTAATGATTGCGATTAAATTAATCAAGATTTGATCAATTTAATGAGAGATTAGGTGATGTGACAAATTTGATTCACATTTTAGGATTTATTTAAATCAAAGTTTAGAAGAAAATGATTTAGACTTTAATTAAATAAAGATTAATTTATTTAGCTAAAGGGAAATGATGTTAGATTAAATTAAATAAGGTTTAATTTATTCAATTTAATAGGATGATTTTAGAGATTTAATTGAATTATTTAATTAAATGGAGATATAGGGTTAATTAAATCAAATTGATTAATTTAATCAATAGGGAAGAATGACTTAATCAAATAAATTTAATTTATTTAATTAAGAGAGGAAATATGATGAATTTAATCAAATAAATATTATTTAATTAAATTGATTAGAAAAGGGGATGATTTAGGAAGAAATGATGTTAGTAAGATCAAGATTAGGTGTGTAGGATCAACTTGTATATTTTTCGTGTCTACACTGGCCATAAATTAAAAATAGTTTTATAAGAAAAGATAGAAATAGGAAATGACAATATTTTCAGTTTTCTCTTCCACACAGTTGGCAAACACAACTGTTATGTGGCTGAATAATGGAGGTACAAATTGCAACAAAAAGGTAGACATGATGGTAGAAGACTTGTGTCCAGCCCAAGGAACACATGTAAATATGCGTGGTGAATAAAATGAGTATATCATGTAGAAAGAACCAGAGGGAATTTTCCATTAGACAAAATGGTGTACAATCAACATCAAAGAGTGAAATCCAATCATTGTGCAAAGCTTCAATAGTAACCACATGCCATATTGTTGTGAAGGTGACAAGAAGGTTCCTATGAAGAATGTGACCAGGAAGTCTATATATATTTAATCATATGCAACATAAAATGGTAAAATGTTATGGTAATATATGGAAATCGAATATGGGGATGGGATTGAAGGCATATGAAGAAGGCTAAAATGTGGCATAAAATGGGACATAAATGGCTCTCATCACTTGGTTCACTCAGCATCCGCTCCTCAGGTTGAAAAAATTAGTAGGGGTTGATGGTCCAAGCCGCGGTAGAGGCTAGGGTAGAGGTAGAGGACATGTTCCTTAGTAGCATGCACAGATTCTCGGGTAGGTTTTGGGACAGGTTGGACACATTGGCTAGGTGCCCCAACAACCACCTCAATAGCTACCACATCAGGTATAACTAGTACAATAGGTACATTAGTTACAAGGGGACTCAAATTGACATATTCTACTACAATAGAGGACAATAGAGTGCAATATCACTATACAAGAGAGACACCACTTGCCAAGAGAAAGATCAGGCCAAAGATGAGTGAGATATATATTGGTAGGAGAGAGACCAGGAGCACTAGTAGTGGAAGTAGGTAGATCTAAAATTGGCTCAGGAGATGGCTCAAAGATAGTAGTTGGAGGCTAGCTTCACGCAAGGACATGGTACCATGGTATTAGCAAGTGCCATACGACCAGGCTGCATGGTTAAGGCTTCATACTATTGGACCTTGTACCATCGCGAGGTTCCTCAGCACTAGCGATAGCTAGATTTTTCACATAGGAGTGGCGTAGCATTGAGCGGATCAACAGGTGAGTTGTTTGTAGGCCCACCATCGGGTGGAAATAAGTCACCACCACGAGAGGAGGATCATGGGAGTAGAGGATGGCTCTTATGTATACACATTTTTTGTATAACCTGATTATTGATGTATACCCATTCATCAACTCATTTTTGATAGCCTCGTGTATATATTTTGATGTATATCACATACTTGACTTGTATCATGACATTGATGATTTTGATATATATGAGATGACTTTCAATTTGATCATGATATATATGATGTCTTATTTTATGCTCATGATGTTATGTGATGGATGTCTTATGATGTATGAATGCAATTGTGATGTATTTATCATGCTTATGATGCAATGCCATGCAAATGTATATGTAGATGATGCTCATGTTATGGATGATATGAATGCAAGATTGATGCAATTATTTTTTTGTTATGTCATGATACTTGGATGTTAGCAAGAATTAGATAGAATATGGATAGAAGAATGAGATGATTCCTTGATTATCCTTTCTTTATGTTGATTTATAATTCCAACAAATCTATAATTATTCTGAGATTTTATTGAATATGGTGACAAGACAAAGATGATATTGTTTTGCTTCTAGGAATTTTTTAATTCATAATAGCAATCCTTATTTTTGATATAAAAAATAGATATGATGCACCAAGGTATGAAGAACCAGGGCAACATTGTATCTATTGCGATGGAATTTTACTTTTCAACTAGATAAGAGTATCCTTGTTCATACTTGACATAGAAAAACCTTGTTTGACCATTTGAAAGAATGAGCCAATGAAGTAAGGAGACTAATAAACAAAAGGTATGAAGAACTTGATATGTGCTTATTGGAAAAACAAGGATAGACAACTGAGAGGGGGGGTGAATCAGTTGTTACAAAATTTAAACTTATTTAACCTTTATCAACCTTCAATCTTAGATATGATAATTAACAATGAAAGCATGAATCAAGAACACGTCAGAAACAAACAAGACCAAGATTTTTGTGTGGAAACCCTGTTAGGGGAAAAACCATAGTGGAGGTTAATCCACAATCTATACCTTGTTAAAGTATAAAATAAACTAATAAGGAATGCACATGCATTTAGGCACACTGCCTATAGCTCACTGCTTAAAAGGGGAGGCTCACTGCCTTACATAAAATAATAAGATTAAATCCATCTGATGAGGTTGAACAGAGAAATTAGCTTCTTCAAAAGCCTGATGAAAGTTCCGATTAGGCACAAAAAAACTTCTTCACACTTCGCTCAAACTCATTCACACTCTGCTTTGAAATCAAATGATCTAATCTTTATTCACACATTTCACATTCACTCTTCATGCTCACACACCAAAAATGACGAAAATAGTCTCTCTTATATATTCGCTACATGGAATTACATCAACAAATTTGTCAACCACAAATAAATAATAAATGAGTTACAAAATGTCGACCCAATTCATGAACAAATCTTAATGCATACCAACCTAAGTCGATCACAACATAATAAAGAGCTAAATTAAAATCCTCGAACATTCCAAACATTAAAATATTAATCCACAAGGATATACAACACGCTACAACCACCATGCCGACCAAGAACATGAAAAATTGAAAACACAAAGGAGAAAAAACTTTGATCACAAGCACACTGATCAACACAAACATGCAACAATGATAGAGAATGATCTAGAACCATCAATGAACATCACAAGAGCATACACAACAACTTAATTTACCAGAATTGCATTCTCTTCCTCCAAAACCTCCTGCTAGAGTAACATAATAACTGTAGGAACTCAAAAATTTATAACTCGCTCCAATATTGATGCATACCTCTAAAACTTCTGGAGAACATACTAGATAGGCTCAACAGCAAACCCTTTACTGCATGACTTCTGAATGCCAACTTATAGAACTTTCCACCATTCTGATCATCACAACTTCATAGACTTCCTACAACATATTTATTATAATTTTCTCAATATCCTTGACATATACAACCTTCCTAATAATTAATGCTAATAGTGTTGACATCAATGCCAACCACATATCAACAACACAACCACAATATCCAACAATCTCCCCCTTTGGCATTGATGGAAACACATGATGTGAAAAATACCATCAACACAACTAACTCTTCTCAAACTATTCTTCTGCTCCTTACTTTAGACTCTTCCATCTTCTCCCTCCAAGTACTTATTGTACTTCTCCCGCTTTCTTCTACAAAGGTTTTTCGCATTACTCTTCTCCCCCTTTGACATCAATGGAAAATGTACACAAGCTCTGAACCACATATCTGAATCATCTGACTACTCCCCTTGAGTAGCAACCACCACAACATCAATCCAAAACAAGATATGACTATGAATGCACAGATTGATGCAAAGACTTGCATCTTAGTTTAGATTAGGAGGGGAAATCACCCCTAACTTGCCCCTGAGATACTCAAAAGTATCTTTAGGCAATGGTTTAGTGAAGATATCTACAATTTGTTCCTTAGTGGGCACATACTCCAGTCTGACTTCTTTATCACTCACTTTGTCTCTCAAAAAGTGATACTTGATAGATATATGTTTTGTCTTTGAATGTAGCACCAAATTCTTGGAAATGTTTATGGCACTTGAGTTATCACAAAATAGAGCAATAGGCTCATTACACTCAATTCTGACATCTCCCAACATCTGCTTCATCCATATTACTTGAGTGCAATTATTTAGAGTAGCAATATATTCTGCCTCAACAGTAGATAAGGAAATAGAATTCTACTTTTTACTTAACCAAGACACCAACTTCTTCCCCAAGAAGAATGCACCACCACTTGTACTTTTCTTGTCATCCACATCTCCTGCCCAATCTGCATCTTTATTAAATCCAAGCTTCAACAAGTATTTATCTAGTCTAGCATACTAGGCTCTAGGGGCTTGTTTGAGTCCAAACAGTGCTTTCTTCAATCGACAAACCATGTCTTTTTCATCAGTCAGTTGAAATCCATCTCGTTACTCAACATAAACTTCTTCTTCTAATTCATCATTAAGAAATGCCGACTTCACATTCATTTGATAGACTTTGTAATTCTTGAAAGTAGCATAAGCAAGAAACAACCTTACAACTTCAATTCTAGCAACATGGGAAAATGTTTCTTCAAAATCAATACCTTCCATTTGTGAGTACCCTTTACATACCAATCTTGCTTTATTTCTGACCATTTCACCTTGTTCATTCAACTTATTCCGAAAGACCCATTTGGTTCCAATCACATTTTGTCTCGAGGTCTGGGAACAAGAATCTATGTATCATTTTTCTCTATCTGCATCAGTTCTTCCTTCATTGCTTCCATCCAATATTCATCTTTACATGCTTTATTGACATTTTTGGGATCAGTTTTGGAAATCAGACAATACTCTTCTGCAATTCTTCTTCTAATCTGCACACCTTTGTTCTTGTCTCCCATAGTTTGATTTTTAGAATGATTTAGCTTAACATACCTTGGGACTTTTGGATTCTCTCTAACTTTTGGTTCTTCTGTTCTCTCTTCTGCACTTCCACTAGCTTCTCCTTCACGATTGTCTTGATTCACCAGAAAAATTTAAGCTTGATTTTGTGTTTAAGTAGTCTTTCCATTATCAGTACTATCATGTTGGCCATCTAAATCATATCCACAATATTTGGATGATCTACCAATATCCTCATCAACTCTAACATTTGCAATTTCAACCATTTTCTTCAATATTCTATTGTAGCATTGGTAGGCTTTTCTCTTAGTAGAGTAACCCAAAAATATTCCTTCATCACTTCTAGCATCAAACTTGCCAATATCTTCATCTCTCTTGATATAACATCTACTTCCAAAGATTTTGAAATATTTAATAGTAGGCTTATAACCAAACCACAACTCAAAAGGAGTCTTACTAGAATTACCATTAACATTTACCCGGTTGATAGTATATACAACAATGCTTACAACTTATTTCCAATAGATATGAGGAACATTACCTACCAACTTCATAGTTCTAGCAGTATCCAAAATTGTTTTGTTCTTTCTCTCAACAAATCCATTTTGTTGAGGGGTCCGAGGAGAAGATAACTATCTTTTGATTCCATGCTCTTCAAAAAATGAATTGAACTCCTGGGAAGTGAACTCACTACCTCTATCTGATCTTAAGCATTTAACCTTCAAAATTGTCTCATTTTATACCATAGCTTTGAAACATTTGAACTTTTCTATTGCTTCATGTTTTTCTCTCAAGAAAGCAACCCATATCATCCTAGAGTAATCATCAATAAGCAACATAAAGTACTTTTCTCCTTGTAGACTTCTGATTCTGGATTGACCACATAGATCAGTATGAACCAACTCTAGTACTCCATTAGAATGATGATGTTTGATTTGAAAAGAAATTCTTGTTTGCTTTCCCATCTAACATTCCTTGCATATAGTGTTAGTAGGCTTCACTAACTTAGGTAGATCTCTGATTGCTTGAGTGGAGCTTACTTTGATAATGTTATCAAAATTCACATGACACAGCCTCCTATGCCATAACCAGTTTACATCGATTTGAGAAACTAAATAAATTTCACTAGTAGCACTTAGGTGAAAAATATTACCTCTTGTCTTTGTACCTGAAGCAATTGCATTTCCAGAGATTCCCAATATCTTGCATTTTCCATCTTTGAACTAAAGATTGTATACCTTCTCTACCATCTGTCCAGCACTCAACAAGTTATACTTCAATCCTTCAACATAAAGGACATCATCAGTATTATATTTACTGCCAAGAGAAATAGTGCCTCTGCCACAAATCACACCAACATTGTTATCTCCAAATCTTACAACACCACTGTCATATTTTTACATGCTTATAAAATTGCTTTTTTCACCAGTCATATGATGTGAGTATCCATTGTCAATCACACACTCATCCTTTTCATCAATTTTGGCTGCAAGAGCTTTCTCAATATTCTGATTATTAGTAGATTTGGAGGACACCAGACCATTTTCCTTGATAGTAATGAATACCCATCCATCTTCATTTCTAGTTTCTTTATTAGATTCATTATCAGTAACACCTTCTTCAACATAATAAAATTTATTTTGAAATCTAGAATTGTCAAGTTTGTACTTAGAAACTCTTTCAAGACACCTTGATGCAAAATGACCTATCTTATTGCAAGAGAAACATTTAATATGCAAATTTCCTTTATATTTACCTTGTCCTCTTGCTTATCTTTTCACAATCAATGCTTCTAGCTTTTCTAGCTCTCTTTCTTCATCTTCAATCTATTTCATCTTATCTTCATATTTGAATGTCTTTCTGGAACTTTCTCCTAGATCATATCTCTGTTGGCTTTTTTTGGATACAGTAGATTTAAATGAAAATTATGTTTGAAGAGTAGATTCACCAAATTAACTCAACTCAAAGGCAACAAGCTTACCAATCAACATATCTCTTGTCACATTTGTTACTGTCCCGAGCTCTTCAATAGCATGAGCTTTCATTTTGTAAGAAGTAGACACAAATCTGACCACTTTAGCCACAATCTCATCTTCTTAAAAAATTCCACCGACACATCTAATACCGATCACTAGTTCATTTACTTTCTGCATGAAAGCAAATTTTTTTTAATCTTCACTCATCTTCATGTTTTCCCATGTTCCTTTCAAACTTTGTAGCTTGGAAACTTTCACTTGTGCATCTACTTCATACAATGTCTCTAGCTTCTTCTAGATCTCATGTGTTGTTTTCAGACCTATTACATTTGTCATCTTTGAATATATCAAAGCACTCAGTAATGCTTCTATAGCCCTGATATTGGTTTTAACTTGTTTGATCTCATTAGGAGTAGAGGGACCATTCTGATGAATAGTATATGTGTTCTTTGTAATCTTCCAGAAGGGTTCACTAATGCACTTCAAATGAAACTCCATTCTGACCTTCCACAAAGAGTAATTTGTACCATCGAATCTAGGACTATTCTTCTTGTATTCTACCATCTCGGATCACCTCAAGCTTTTAAACTTCTTTAGTGGAACCTGCTCTGATACCAATTCTTGGAAAAACAAAGATAGACAACTAAGAGGGGGGGTGAATCAGTTGTTACATAATTTAAACTTAGTTAATCTTTATCAACCTTTAATCTCAAATCTGATAATTAATAGTGAAAGCATGAATCAAAAACACATCAGAAACACACAACACCAAGATTTTTGCATGGAAACCCTGTTAGGGAAAAACAACGGTGGAGGTTAATCCACAATTTATACCCTGTTAAAAGTATAAAAGAAATGAATAAGGAATGCACATGCATTCAGGCACACTTCCTAGAGCTTACTACTCAGAAGGGAAGGCTCACTACCTTACATAAAACAATTAGATTAAATCCATCTGATGAGGTTGAATTGAAAAATTAGCTTCTTCAAAAGCTCGATGACAATTCTGGTTAGGCAGAGAAACACTTCTTCACACTTCGCTCAAACTCCTTCACACTCTGCTCTAAAGTCGAATGATCTAATCTTTATTCACACATTTTTCATTCACTCTTCATGCTCGTACACCATGAATGATGAAAACAATCTCTCTTATATATCCGCTACTTGGAATTACATCAACAACTTTGTCGACCATAGATAAAGAATAAATGAGTTACAAACTGTCAACCCAATTCATGAACAAATATCAATGTGTACCAACCTAAGTCGGTCACAACATAATGAAGACCTAAATAAACATCCTTGAACATTCCAAACATTAAAATATTAATCCAAAAGGATCCACAACATGCTACAACCACCATGTTGACCAAGAACATGAAAAATTGGACACACAAAGTAAAATTATTTGATCACAAGGACACTGATCAATGTGGACATACAACAATGATAGAGCACAATCTATAACCATCAATGAACATCACAGGAGCATACTCAACAACTTAATTTACTAGAATTTCATTCTCTTCTTCCAGAACCACCTGCTACAATAACAGAATAACTGTAGGAACTCAGAAATTCATAACTCGCTCCAATCTTGATGCGTACCTTTGAAAATTCTGGAGAACATACTAGATAGGCTCAATGAAAAACCCTTTAATGCATGACTTCTCAATACCAGCTTATAGAACTTTCCATCATTCTAATCATCACAGCTTTACAGACTGTTTGCAACATATTTATTATAATTTTCTCAATATCCTCAACATATACAGGCTTCAGAATCATTAATACTAATAGTGTTGACATAAATGACAACCACATATCATCAACACAACCAAAACATCCAACGATCTCCCCCTTTGGCATTGATGGAAACACATGATGTAAAAAATACCATCAATGCAACTAACTCTTCTCAAACTATTCTTCTCCTCCTTACTTTAGACTCTTCCATCTTCTCCCTCTTCGTACTTATTGCACTTCTCCCCCTTTCTTCTACAAAGTTTCTTCACATTACTCTTCTCCCCCTTTGACATCAATGGAAAAGGTACACAAGCTCTTAACCACATATCTAAATCATCTGACTACTCCCCCTGAGTAGCAACCACCACAACATCAATCTGGAACAAGATATGACTATGAATGCACATATTGATGCAAAGACTTGCATCTTAGTTCAGATTAGGAGGGGAAATCATCCCTAACTTGCCTCTGAGATATTCAAAAGTATGTTTAGGCAATGGTTTAGTGAAGATATCTACAATTTGTTCCCTAGTGTGCACATACTCCATTCTGACTTCTTTATCACTCAATTTGTCTCTCAAAAAGTGATACTTGATAGATATATGTTTTGTCTTTGAATGTAGCACCAGATTCTTGGAAATGATTATGGAACTTGAGTTATCACAAAATATAGCAATAGGCTCATTATACTCAATTTTGATATCTCTCAACATCTGCTTCATCCATATTACTTGAGTATAATTGTTTGCAACAACAATATATTCCACCTCAACAATAGATAAGGAAATGTAATTATTCTTTTTACTTAACCAAGACACCAACTTCTTCCCCAAGAAGAATGCTCCACCACTTGTACTTTTCTTGTCATCCACATCTCTTACCCAATCTACATATTTATTGAATCCAAGCTTCAACAAGTATTTATCCAGTCTAGCATATCAGGCTCTAAGGGCTTGTTTGAGTCCATACAATGCTTTCTTCAATCGACAAACCATGTCTTTTTCATCAATAAGTTGAAATCCATCTAGTTGTTCAACATAAAATTCTTCTTCTAATTCACCATTAAGAAATGTTGACTTCACATCCATTTGATAGACTTCGTAATTGTTGAAAATAGCATAAGCAAGAAACAACCTTACAACTTCAATTCTAGCAATAGGGACAAAGGTTTCTTCAAAATCAATACCTTCCATCTATGAGTACCCTTTACATACCAGTCTTGCTTTATTTCTGACCACTTCACCTTGTTCACTCAACTTATTTCAAAAGACCCATTTGGTTCCAATCACATTTTTGTCCTGAGGTATGGGAACAAGAATCCATGTATCATTTTTGTCTATCTGCATCAATTATTTCATCTTTTCTTCCATCCAACATTCATCTTTACATGCTTCATTGACATTGTTGGGCTCAGTTTTGGAAATCAGACAATACTCTTCTGCAATTCTTCTTCTAGTCTGCACACCTTTATTCTTGTCTCGTATAATTTGATTTTTAGAATGATTTAGCTTAACATACCTTGGGACTTTGGGATTCTCTCTAAATTCTTGTTCTTCTATTCTCTCTTTTGCACTTCCACTAGCTTCTCCTTTATGATTCTCTTGATTCACCGAAACAATTTGAGCTTGATTTTGTGTCTAAGTAGTCTTTCCATTATTAGTACTATCATGTTGGTCATCTGAATGATATCCACAATATCTAGATGATCTACTAGTATCCTCATCAACTCTGATAGTTGTACTTTCAACCATTTTCTTCAATCTTCTATTGTAGCACCGATAGGATTTTCTCTTAGTAGATAACCCAGAAAGATTCCTTCATCACTTTTAGCATCAAACTTGCCAATATCTTCATCTCTCTTGATATAACATCTACTTCCAAAGATTTTGAAATATTTAATAGTAGGCTTATAACCAAACCACAATTCAAAAGGAGTCTTTGCTTGAGGATGACAACACAAGATACAAACTCTAGTATGACACACTGGTGTCTCAATAGTGCATTGGTGTTTGTATAGATAGAAGGTCTAAGCGACATATTAAAACACTAGAAATCCAACTAACAACCTGAATAATGAAGTTTTATGCTATGAAAAAATAATAGATAAGTACAAAAATGAAATACAACAAGAAGAATACTTTAACTAAACTATGCTTGAATGAACGAAGAGGAGGTGAGAAAAGTAGACCTCTCTATCTGAGAGTTGAATCTTCAAAGAGCTCCACACAAGAGTACCTACACACATAAGACCAAGTAAAATGTTGGGGCTGTTTTAAGAGGACTACCTCAGTTAGTTCCGCACTTTGGTGTTTCCACCTCTGCAGACTGCCAGATAGCAGCAAGTATAGAAAATGATAAAGAGTTGTATGGAAATAGAAGTGGCATGCAATAACACAAACAACAATATGATACTACGTGCATACAATGATGCAAAAGCAATGTGCAGTGGAAGATATTACCTTCACAACTACATGCTCTCAAGGAAAGTAGAGGAAGGAGTGAGCTTGCAAGTTCTCCAACAACAATGTTGTCACAACAAATGGAGTGGAGGAGTTGAGAAATCAACAACTTGCAACTACAATGAAGTGATGGTGAATCTTAAAGTGTGAGAGATGATCAAGATAGCATTTAGAATTCAAGCAAGAGAGAATGGTTGAAAATTTGGATAGATTGAAGAATCAGGCAATTTGAGTGGAAAGAAGGAGGAAAAAGGTCCATTTGGTTTCGGTCAAGGGAGGAAGAGAGGTTACACTTTGTCAGCAATGGAGAAACATAACACCTCTACAAATTCCAGAGGTAAGAATCCTGTTAGGATGGTAGCGTGACATGTGGAAATCTACGCGGTACGTACGTGTCCTTGAATAAATTCCTCCATCGACATGAAAATGAGTTGCTGGGTGGATGAGGAAAGGTGGTGGATGTGGGAATTGCATCATCAGATTTTATTTTCTAAGGTAAGGGTGATGTAAATGGGGAATTTTCCTAGGGGTGCAACTCCATTACATTTTTCCCCCACTTTAGCGAGCATACATGTTAGTGGCTGTGAGGTAAAGTAGAAAGAAAGCTGAAGAGCATATACCTAAATGGTTGAGGTAGCAAACTACAATTCTATATGCTCAATCATGTAGGAGAGAGATGTGGATCCATAGGTACTTGTTCCTACAGAAGGTGAATAAAAATCTTTGCTGGTGCTCGGTCCAACAGAATTGGCTCCATGGGTGCTTAGTCTTATAGAAGGTGAACAAAAGGTTCTATAGGTGCTCGGTCCTTCAAAAAGAAAGTGCTTTAGAGGTGCTCGATCCTACAAAGGAGGTACCATAGGTTCTTGGTCTTGGGGGAATGGAAATGAAAGGCTCCACAAAGTCTGATTGGTCCTTATAGGTGCTCGGTCCTACCAAGCAACATGTTAAGCTATAGACAAAACATGTTAGGCAAGCAAAAGTCACACAAAAAGACAATCATATCTCAAAGAAAACAATTAAAGGAGAAGCTTTCAAAGGGGTCCCTCAGGAATCCTTCAAGATAACAAGGGTCCCATTCTAAGTGACACTCCTATTTAAAAGCATAACATTTTTAACAAAAACTCAACCTCATCAAAGGGGTCCCTGAGATCTACCATCAACCTCATCAAGAGGAATAGTGAAAAACTCAAGAGACACTGGGGCCACCTTCGTCATGAGGACAATGCAAGCCAAAGTAGAACTCCTCTTTGAAGAAGGTTATCCCTTCTTTCGACCTCCACTAGGAGCGAGTTTATCCTCTGACTTATGCTTTAGTGAAGGATGCACAATCCCCATAGAAGAAGCGAAAGGTGAGGAGGAAGAGGAAAAAGCCACAGTGACATCAACATGGTGTTCGAAATGTCCATGGGCCAAGAAAATGGAGGGATGTCCGGAAGGGATATCTAAAGAGGGGGCTCCAATGAGGGAGTGATAAAAACCTACACCCTTTTAGGATGAGGTTCTAGCATTCATAGGAGGAGATGAAAGCAAAACTGAGGCAAGGGAAACTAAAATGAAAGGAGCAGAAGAGGGAGGCAAAACAAGAGATGTCAAAATAGGTGTGCTAGCTGCCCTTCTTCCTTTTGAAAGGAAGCTTGTTTAGTAGCCAAAGCCTTTCTTTGGTGCTTACGTTCATGTGCAAGCTGGTTTTGTTGGCTCCAGGGACTAGAAGTCATTGCTTGAAAAGGAGTGGGAGGATCCTCTTCTTCCATAGGAATGGCCTCCACAACCATTTTCAGTGGAAGGGAAGCCTCCTACACGAGAGCGGGAGTAGGAAGCACATGATTATAAATGATAGTAGGTGGAGAAGTAGACTTAGGCACTCGACAGTGGGCCTTTTCCCATTCACTACTTGATGGGAAAGAGTGGTAGGAGGTCGTGGAGGCCAAGACACATGGAAAACTCCATGCGATCTCTTTCCCTTACTATAGAGAATGAGCCTCGACATCGTGGGCAAGATAAGAAGCTCAAATACTTGACACTTGGCCTTCTTCCAAGTGAGCACCATAAAAATCTCTATGCAAGGCATGTGAGTAGAGGTTGAAGGTGCCACAAAAGGGCGAGAAGAAGAAGTAGATGGAACGATAGAAGAAGAGGAAGGCTCTTTGAGCAAGCTTCCCCTTCCCATTTTGTTGAGAGGAGGAGGAAACTTGCTATTTCATAATCATAGAACTTTTAACTGAAATGGTGTAGGGGGATACAGGGTAGGTGACCTTTTGTGTTATGCGCTTGATCTTATATTTGATATAGGTGTGATACAAAAAGTCTGTCCTCAGGGGAAGCAGAATGACTGAGGTGGGCCAAAAGTGATATAATGAGTAGCCCTCATGTGAGACCAATGGTTTATATCTGGTGTCATGCACAACATGTACAAATCCATCATGAAAAAACTTCAAACACTTATGAATTACTAAAGTGATCGCATTCATGGAAACTAGCCATGGGATGCCTAGTTTCACCCTAAACAAGTCCGACTCTGGGATGATATCAAAAAGAGCATTTACAGTCTTGGGTCCTACCAAGACTAAGAGAGTGATGGAACCAATTTGAGGGACCAAGAGTCTATCATGTGTACATATTGTTCTCTTTGATTCATCATACCCATCCTTATGTAAGAAATTTATTAGTAGAGTCTCCTTTTTAGAAATATTCACATGGCACGTGGGATCAACCAAAACACCAGTTACGATGTTCCCATTGATTTGAGTGAGAATGTACAAAGGAGAAGGCTCTTTGTTCATAGGTAGGTCCTGTGATGTTAAAGTTATGGCTGGTCATCCATTCATAGTTTGGGTGGAAAGGAGATGCATAAAAGAGACCATGTTTACACACTTTGAGAGGACTTTCTGAGAATATTCCAAAGGTTAAAAAATCAAATGGTGACCTATCTAAAATTTTCCTCCCATTATCTAGGATCCCCTCTAACTATGTCGGTAGGGCTCGTAGGTTGCGTTGCAAGGCTATGCACACTACAACACACAAACCTACAATGCACCTAGGATACAAGAGTGTTGGAAACACAAGGGTAGACAACTGAGAGCAGTGGGGTGAATTAATTGTCACATAAATTATACTTATTAAAATTATTCTCAGATCTAATAAATAAACATGAAAGCATAAACCATCACCACATCAAAAACACACATAACACCAAGATTTTTGCGTGGAAACCTTGTTAGGGGAAAAACCATGGTGGAGGTTAATCCACAAGTTTATACTCTGTTAAAAGTATTACAAATGGGGAATGCATGTGCATTCATACACACTACCTAGAGCTCACTGCTCAAATACAAAAGGCTTACTGCCCAAAGGAAGACACACTATCTCACAGTCACATTCAAATTACATCCATCTGAGAGATATTGAATTGAGACGATAACATCTCCTAATGCTTGATTACAGTTTTGATTAAGCATATGAACACTTCCTTTTGCTCACTCTTCTTCACACTTTACTTCTACCTTCAAAAGATTAGAAAATTATTCACACATAGCACTCACACATCTCACTTCTTGTATACCATTCTCCTCAAAACATCGATCATATATATCCACAATTAGGGATAACATCAACAATATGTCGACCCAACAAAATATGAAATGTGTACAAATTGTCGACGTAAATTAATAAACAATTTATCAATGCAAATCAAATAGTGTTAGCCAAAACATAGCAAGGACCAGAAACAACATGTCTCAAACATGAAACACCTTAAACAATTAGCTCCAAAGATCCACAATACGCTAAAATCACCCTGTCGGCCATGATCATGAAAACCATGAACTCACAGAAGAAAATCACCAATCACCAGCACAAAAATCAATGTGAACCAACAACACAAATAGAGCATGATCTAGAAACATCCAAAAGCACCATGAATCACCATAGAAGCATCCGTAGCAACTCAAATTACTAGAATCACATCATCTTCTTTTAGGAACACCATCTACAACAATAGAACAACTTTCAGAACACGTATACTCATAATTTGGTCAAATCTTCATGCGAAACTCTGAAACATTTGGTGGATAAACTAGATACACTTGTAAACAAACCCTTTCATCCACAACTCCTTATCCTCAATATACTGGGCTATCCATCATACTGAACTTCACTGCATCACCAACAACCTGTAACTTATTTTATTACAATTTTCTCAATATCCTCAACATATACAACCTTAAAGACATTAATGTCAATAGTGTTGACATCAATGACAACCAAATATCAACAATATCCAACAATCTCCAACAATGTCCCCCTTTGGCATTGATGGCAACACATGATGTGAAAAACACCATCAATGATATTTTCTCTCCCCCCCTTAGGTTTTGACTCTTTTCTACTTAAGACTTTCATAGATTTTCACATGAATCTTCTCCCCCTTTGACATCAATGACAAATGTACACATTATATTTATCCACACAAGATCTGAACCATATATTTGAACATCTGACTACTCCCCTTGAGTAGCAACCACCACAACATCAATCCAGATCACAAGACATGACTATGAAATTCACGGACTGATGCAAGTCATTGCATCTTAATTCTAATTAGGAGGGGTAATCACCCCTAGCTTCCCTTTGAGATACTCAAAATTATCGTTAGTTAAGGGCTTGGTAAATATATCTGCAATCTATTCCTTAGTAGGTATATACTCCAATCTGACTTCCTTTTCACTCACCTTCTCTCTCAAAAAGTGAAACTTGATAGATATATGCTTGGTTTTTGAATGCAACACTAGATTCTTAGATATGTTAATTGCACTTGAATTATCGCAAAATATAGCAATAGGTTCATCATAAACAACTCTGATATCTTTCAACATTTGCTTCATCCACAATACTTGAGTACAATTGTTAGCAACAACAATGTATTCTACCTCTGCAGTAGATAAAGAAATGGCATTCTGCTTCTTACTTAACCATGAAATCAACTTCTTTCCCAAGAAGAATGCACCACCACTAGTAATATTTTTTCATTCACATCTCCTACCCAATCAAGATTATTAAAAGCACTCAAGGTAAGGTCATCTTCTTTAGGATACCATAGGCCAAAATCAACTGTCCCCTTCAAGTACCTAAAAATCCTCTTCACAGTTGTCACATGAGATTCCTTATGATCAACTTGAAATCTTACAACAATACATATGACATTCATGATATAAGGTCTAGTTTGAGTCAAATAGAGCAATCCATCAATCATGGATTTGTATCTAGTCTGATTTTCTTTAGGAGAATCATCATCTTGTGTCAACTTACATCTGGTCATCATAGGTGTACCAACTGGCTTTGAATCTTCCATACCAAAATTCTTTAGCAATTCTTTCACATACTTGGTCTAAGATATAAAGATCCCTTTATGTAGCCGAGCAATTTACAATCCCAAAAAGAATTTAATTTCTCCAATCATAGACATCTCAAACTCACTCTGCATCTCATAAGAAAAATTCATGCACAAACTATCATCTCCTCCAAAAATGATATTATCAACAGAGAATTCAACAATCAAATCTTTACCATCATCAATCTTGAAATAAAAATTACTATCAGTAGTACCTTTATTAAATCCAAGCTTCAAAAAATACTTGTCCAATCCAGCATACCAAGCTCTCGGGGATTTATTAAGTCCATACAGTGCTTTCTTCAACCAACAAACCATATCTCCCTGATCAGTCAATTGAAATCCATCAGGTTGCTCAATATACACTTCTTCATCCAGTTCACCATTTAGAAATGCTGAGTTGACATCCATTTGATAAAACTTGAAGTTTTTGTAAGCATCATAAGCAAGAAATAGTCTCACAACTTCAATCCTAGCAACATGAGCAAAAGTTTCTTCAAATTCAATTCCTTCCATCTGAGAATATCCTTTACACACCAGTCTTGCTTTGTTTCTAACAACTTCACCTTGCTCGTTTAGTTTGTTTTGAAAGACCCATTTAGTTCCAATTACATTTTTGTCCTAGGTCTAGGAACAAGAATCCATGTATCATTCTTCTCAATTTGTAGTAGTTCTTCTTTCATTGCTTCCACCCAATGTTAATCTTTGCATGCTTTATCAACACTATTAGGCTCAGTCTTTGAGATCAAACAATATTCTTCTGCAATTCTTCTCATAGTTTGAACACCTTTGTTCTTATCACCTCTAATCTGATCTTCTGAATGATTTAGTCTTACATACCTTGGAGTCTTAGGTTGTTCTTGAAATTCAGGCTCTTGTGATCTTACTTCTGCACTTTCACTAGTTTCTTCCTCTTGATTTTCCTGATTTAGAGTTTGATATTTATTTCCTTTATCTATACTGTTATTTTGATCATCTGAATCATATCCACAGGTTTTGGATGGTCTAAATGTGTCTTCATTAGCCTTTACTTTAGTGCTTTTAATTACTTTCCTTAATCTCTTATTGTAGCACCGATAGGCTTTACTTTTAGTAGAATAGCCAAGAAAGATTCCTGCGTCACTTCTAGCATCAAAATTTCTTATATCTTCATCTCTTTTGATATAGCATTTACTCCCAAAGATTTTGAAGTATCTAACAGTATGCTTATGATCAAACCATAGCTCATAAGGAGTCTTACCAGTATCACCTTTGACATGTACCCGATTGAGAGTATAAATGGAAGTACTCACAACTTCTCTCCAGTAGATATGAGGAACATTTCCTTCTAGCATCATAGTCCTAGTAGCTTCTTGAATTGTAGTGGTCTTCCTTTCCACAAATCCATTTTGCTGATGGGTCTATGAGGCAGATAATTGTCTCTTTATCCCATGCTCTTCACATAAAGAATTAAACTCACCAAAAGTAAATTCACCACCTCTATATGATCCCATACATTTAATCTTTAGACTTGTCTCTGTCTCAACCATAGCCTTGAAAATATTGAATTTCTCTAGAGCTTCAGATTTTTCCCTCAAGAAAGCAACCCACATCAATCTAGAATAATCATCAATAAGTAACATGAAATACCCATTGTTGGGTCTCAAAAATGCAGGTTTTAACCGGAAGAGTTTTCCAAGCTCTTACAACACTTTTGGCCAACGTACAAGGCCAATTGATGCAATTGTACCTTCTTCTCTTCAGGCTCTTCTAGACCTAGACAGGTGAGCCTAATGAATGGTGCAGATTTGAAATGACTTTCCTGATGCAACAATCTACCCACAATGGAAAATGGAAGTGGATAGACATAAACACTAAAAATACTCCTACTCCTACTGCACAAATGAAAGGATTTGAGAATAATAGTTGTATGAAATCTGATCTCTGGGTTGAGGCAGATTCGTGCCTTCTATCCACATGGGCAATGGAGTCAAATACTATGAATTATGTGTTTTCCCTCTCTGTCTTAATTCTAGTTGTTTGGCACTTTGAAAAATGAAACCTAATGACTGGCACATGACTTCATTAATTTATGGCTTGCATAAATAGTGTTGGAATATCTTCTTATCGAATTCTACTTCAACAATCCAAAAGAAATACTAAATCACTGTGACTTGTTTAAAAGAATTTTAACTCTGGCTTGTAGACACCAATCAACCAAATCACACAGAGTGAAATTTGCACTTTTATAAATCAAACATATGCTTGATACATTGATTTAAATGATTTAAGACTTCATCTTGGAGACAACCCTCACAAGAAATATAAATTATTATATCACAACAACTCAAAACAGAAAGAGTTTCATAAATTCAAAATGATCTATCCATTGATTCTACTTCAAAGAAAGTCTATACATTATTTGCATTCCCAGTCTGAAAAATTTGACTCCTCCTTCCTTTACAGCTGATTTTTTTGATGATTTATACAATACAAACCAAGGGTCGTGACCCTTCAATTTTTCTGTTACAACCGTTCGAATTCTTTGATAGAGATTAAAATATTTAATTATATTGCCTCTCGGAAAATTAAATATTTTTTACAATAGTCCTGCCTTTGATTTTTCACTTTATGTCATACCGCTCCCTACATTTCATTGAAAATACGACTGCTTCTTTACTTTTATTTCCCCATGGCCATTTGACACTTGCACCGCCCTACCACAATCATCATTTTGACTTATTGTGGTATCATGGTAGCCGCATCACTGACTACTAACGACTTACCGCGCTACCGCGATCTTCATTGGAGCCCCCCACGGTATTGCGGTAACCTCTTTGGTTGCCTCCTTCATCGCTTACAAACAGTCTACCGCAATCACCGCGGTCTCCACACTCACCATGTGGGGTATAGTGGTAACTGCGTATCTCCCCATCACTGGTTGCTTTTCTATCCACCGCGCTACTACGGTCACTGGCTTGATTGCCAGCGGTACCATGGTACCTGCTCTACAAACCGCTAGTTTCTCTCGTCGACTGCTCGCCACTGCTCATTTCCCGTCCACCGCAATCATCGCGGTCTGTGAGATGACCGCCGATGGTACCACAATATGCTCGTTGCTAACCGCTAGTGATGCAGAGCAAAGAGGATTCACAAATCAACATTCCATTTACTTGATAACTTTCATAAAATTATTCATCTCCAAGAATGATTAAGTGCATTCTAGATCACGATGTAATCATTCTCATAACAACCCACAATTCAATGCAAAAAATAGTCATTAATAACCTACATAAAAAAAATAATGAAGCCAATCCCTTCAGTGAGATTTCAAATAACATAATTATAGACCTCTCTTCCATTTTTTATGAAGATCCAACGGTGGAAAATAAAGTTATTGCATTTTCCCCAAAACTGCAAACCCTAGGCAGTGTTCAAAACTGCCATCACCAAAATTGTCATAACTTACTCAATTTTTAATTAAACTTGATGAGACTTGAAGAAAGTGAAACTAGATTCACATATCTAAAATTTCCAAAAGGTTTTACATCATTATTTTATCTTCACAATACGTTCCATTCTCTACAACATCCTACAACTTTTAGAGAAAACAATCCCATAGGGTTGCCAATGGTAAAATGATCATAACTTTCTCCAAACTCAATAAAAAAACACCAAACCAGTTGAAAATGAAATATAGTTAATTCCTCTATCAATAAAAATCAATTTAAGGTCAGTAAAACTTCATACAAAACCATACCATAGAAAAGAACAGGGCAGAACATTGGAAATTGCAGAAAAATTCATGCCCTCCTTCATAAATTCCTCTTCCAAACTATATTCCACCCCCCAATTTCGACTTGGAGGCCCATTTTTATACTTGAAAAAGAAAGTTATTCTCCAACCAGCCTACAACTACCATTTAAAAATATTTAACAAACTTTTAAAAAGTTGTCATTTAACAAGAAAAGTTGTTATGACAACATTTGACAACTTTTGACAATGTTTTCATTTTTTCAACCAAATGAATTAAAAAATATATAAAATGGATCATTCAACCTTTCTACATGATTAAAACACCTAATTTAATAAATTTATACAATATGGCCTCATGGAGGCTTGAAGGAAAATAGGTGCTCCTGCACCAAACTATGATGCAGAGGTAAGTGACAACCTTATTTGCTATGCCAAAAATAGGGGTTCCTACACAATCTCAATCACCAATTCCCCAAGGTTTAACATCTAGAAACCTACACATCACCCTACCCTTGTAGCTCTCCCAAAACCAGAATAGGCCAAGTTTCACCCAATCTTTCCAAAGCACCCAGTAATTAAAGAGGAGATTAGGATACCCTTTTCAGGGTTACAGAACATGTATGAAAATCAAGGGTCATTGTTTTGGACCAACCTGAACTTTTGATACACTTACCCGGTTCTATACTTCATCATTTGGTGTATTTTCCAAAGGAACCACCCTTCCAACTATGGCCACTCACCAAAGCACCTTGGACAGTCTTAACAAATGGTCTCAAACCTTAGATTACAATGATGTTTTTCATCTACAGGGATTCTAACCCTCTGTTCCAAGAAACCCTCTCAAGCACTCACCAAAACAAGGGTTTAGAGGTAAATCCCTACTCCCGACCTTCCCCAATCCTTCCAGGGGTCCAAATACCACACATTATCTCTGCCCCGACTCAAGAAACTCTCACAGTCCCTTCTCACTCACTAATTCTCAGGATTCATCCTTGGGTTCCCTATTTTCATGGTCTAACTACCCCTGATCAGTACTAGATCTCACACCATGGCAGAAATATCTCCTTCTCCTTCTCCTAAGGTATGTACACACTTAACCAGACATGGTACAGATCAATCCACTGAGCCATAGGTCTGGAATAGTAGGTGGATTGGTTAGATGGTCATGGTGCTGTCCTTAAAACTCCAAACACAGAAAACATAGTACCTTGCAGTTTGCTGATTCCAGTCACACAAGAAAAAGAATTAAGCCCCCAAGACCAACATGAAAGAAGATAAACACATAAATAAGCAATCATTCAATGCCTCAAGGCATCTTGAATCTTTACGGGCCCTGGTCAAGGAGAAAAGTTCAGAAAACTAAAGGAAAAATAGTGATCAGTGTTTGCCACAATGCTTTTTCTTTATTAGAACTAAACAACAACCTTATCCTCTGGAGATGACATGAATAAATAGTGATTGCAACATCCAACTGTCTCCTACAACTGACCAATTACCCTACAACAAAAATTTGAACCACTTCTGACCATTTGGAGGTCAAGGTTAAGCATTTTACATAATTTTGGTTAATCAATTTCACTACATACTTGTAATGTTTGGTCCTTTTGATCCCATGCTCACCCAACTTATTGAAAGTGGTCTAATGAGACCTTATTTGTATAAAAGACATGGCTTAAAGCCATCTACTACCTACCTACCACCCCTTGTCACATGACATACAGGACAACTGAGTACAAAGCAACTTAATTGAACATATTTTGCAACTTCCTCGTTGCCTAAAACATAAAAACCTTTAAAACACTTGGTGAACTTGTCTTCAAATCCCTTGGTGAACCTTTAAGGTCCTTTGTCCTATCATGTTAGGGTTAGGATCTTGGTGCTCTTGCACCATACTCCCCCCCATAGGGAAACTCTTGTCCCAAGAGTAAGAGTGTACTCCATTCCTCCACCTTGCTGCTCCTTATATATCGAGACCTGCTACTGGCCTATTCCTCACCCTTGGAGCAAAAGTTGATATTCCCCTTGCCTTTATACCCGCAAACACACAATGGTTAGCAACACATTGTCCCAACTTCTTCATTGTCTCATCTCCACATGTGGATCCACCTAACATTGCTTGCAGACTCTGCCCTCTTCTTACTATCCTCAGACCTATACTATCTTGTTCCATGAATTCCTTACCCAGTGTGATCAGACCTTGCACACTGTCATTGCCAAGGACCATTACCTTGTCAGACTCACCAGTCCTCATGCTTGTAAAACTCTCATACCTTTCACCATTACTCCTGTTGATTGGACACTCAATAGTCCCCACAGTAATCTCAGCCTCCTTGGGAAGCATTCCACCTTGCTTGTCATGCTTGTGCATCATCCTACCTTCCATCTCCTTGAGTGTATCAAACCTAGGTATGAAACCATCAACCACTATCTTCTTATCATTCCTCTTGACCAAATCAGACCTAGGTATGAGTGTCTTCCCTGCCTCTTGCAAAAACACATTTTCTACTGTCTTAACACCACTTGTGGGTGTTCTCCTCACTGTCACAACTCCTCCAGCCTGCTCTCTACCTGTAACCATATCAGATTGACTGACCTCAGGCCTTAAAGGCTCCTTTTTTCCAAACAACACTACTTTAGCCTTACCTTTATCCTTCACACTTGTCTTCAAGGGAAGTAACTTAAAGGTTCTGTCCCCCTTCCTAATGGTGTATGTGTTCTCCCAACCATCATACATAGACCTCCTGTCAAATTTCCAAGGCCTCCCCAAGAGCACATGGCAACAATCCATTGGAAAAACATCACATAGGACCCTATTACTATACTCCCCAATTTGAAAATCAACATGTGCTTGCTCTTTTACTACCAAGGTCTGATTATCATTTACCCAAGAGACTTTATAGGGTGCTTCATGAGGTAACCTTTCCAAACACAACTTGTCCACCATTTCCCTAGACACTAGATTATCTTGAGAACCAGAATCAATGACAACTTGACACACTTTACCCTTTCTTTTGCATGTAGTTCTGAATAGGCTTCTTCTTTGGCTTGAATCTTCCTCCTTGGATGCTTGCAACACAGTTCTTCTTATCATGAGTGCCTCTCCTTCTTCTGATGTAAGGTTTACTACAGGTGTAGTCACACTCTCTTCATCCTCATGCACTAATTGATTCCTCCTTTCTCCACCATGAGAGCTTGAGCCTTGTTTCTCAGGGCACTTAAAGGCTGGATGTCTAGGCTGGTTGCAATTGTAGCATCTTCCTGAGAACTGATATGATCCTCTTCCTCCACTAAATCTGCCTCTTGAACCTCTCCATCCACCTCTTGAATCAAATTGCTCTTGATCCTTTTTTTCATCTGCTTGGCCTTCATTGTTTGCCCTTGAACTAGGATTGAATCCCCTTCCTCTAGAGGTATTAGCTCTTCCCCTTACTGCCTTCTCTTGTCTCCTCTTTAGATTTTCTTCTGCCCTCATTGCCATTTCAAAGTATTGCTCTAGTGATTTTGGTGCCATCATGCTAATTTCATCTTGAATGTTGAACCTCAAACCATTCAAGTACCTAGCAGTCATCTCTTCTTCATCTTCTTCATGTTTAGTCCTTATACTTAACCTATAAAACTCTTCAGTCTATGCTTACACATCTAACTCTTTCTATCTAAGATTCTACAATTTCTTAAGTAATTGAATATTGTAATCCAAAGGAAGAAATTTACCTTTTATCTTTGCTTTCATCTTCTCCCAAGAAATGATCTTGATCTTGCCTTTTCTCAACCTATGTTCTTGCACAAAATTCCACCACACCAAAGCATGTCCTTTCACTTTTGTTTTTTCTCTCTTCACCTTATGTCCTTCATCAACATCTTCACTATCAAAGTAGTTCTCCAAAGCCCCTATCCAATCCAAGAGCTCTTCACTATCAAGTTTGCCTCCATACATAGGCACATCTGTCTTGCCATGTCCATCCTTCTTCACAGCCTTCAGTAGCTTCATTGTTCTAACATCATCTGGATCCATCTCTTCTTCTTCACCAGAGGTCTCTTCCTCTTCAGACTCACTTTCCTCCAGAAGGGTCCTGCCCTTAGCCTTCATTGCAGCCATCTCCCTTTTCAGTATATCTATATCCTTCTCATGAGTATCAAGTTTCCTTGCAACAACATTGTTTTTAGGAGGCATTTTGTTCCCTCCAACTATCTTCTTCTTCCTGCACACAAACTTCAATCTTGATCTTTCATAAAGACCTACTCCATTGCTCTAATACCACTATGATGCAGAGGTAAGTGACAACCTTATTTGCTATGCCAAAAATAGGGGTTCCTACACAATCTCAATCATCAATTCCCCAAGGTTTAACTACACAATAATTCATTCACTCTCTCAATAAAAGAAGTGATGTTGTCATCTTCATTGATTCTCAATGTTTCATATTTCCTTTTCAGGCTTTGTAGCTTAGCAATCTTCACATGGTTATCACCCTCATACAAAGTTTCCAAATTTTCTAGATCTCATAAGCAGTCTTCAACTCCATTACATCTTTCATTTAGGAATCAGTCAGAGCACTCAATAATGCTTCCTTATCCCTGATATTGTATTCAGCTTCCTTGATTTCACCTGTAGTAGAAGGACCATTCTATGGGATGATATATCTATTCTTTGTAATTGTCTAGAAAGGTTCACCAATGCATCTTAGATGACACTCCATTTTGAGTCTTCCATAAAGAATAATTTTTTCCATCAAATCTTGGACTATCCTTCTTATATGTCACCATCCCAGATCACCTCAAGTGATCAAGTTTCTCCAGAGGAACCTGCTCTGATACCAATTGTTGGCAATACAAGGGCAGACAACTGAGGGGGGGGGGGTGAATAAGTTGTCACAAAAATTATATTTATTAAACTTATTCTCAGATCTAATAAATAAAAATGAAAGCATAAACCATCACCACATCAAAAACACACATAACACCAAGATTTTTGCGTGGAAAACCTGTTAGGGGAAAAACCATGGTGGAGGTTAATCCACAAGTTTGTACTCTATTAAAAGTATTACAAATGGGGAATGCACGTGCATTCAAGCACACTACCTAGAGCTCACTACTCAAATACAAAACACTTATTGCCCAAAGGAAGACACACTATCTTACAATCACATTGAGATTACATCCATCTAAGAGATCTTTAACTGATAAGATAGTATCTACTAATGGCTGATTAAAATTACAGTTAAGCACATGAACACTTCCTTTTTCTCACTCTTCTTCACACTTTACTTATGCCTTTGAAAGATTAGAACATTATTCGCACATAGCACTCGTACATCTCGCTTCTTGCATACCATTCTCCTCAAAATAATCGATCATATATATCCACAATTAGGGATAACATCAACTACATGTCGGCCCAACAAAATATGAAATGTGTACAAACTGTTAGCCTAAATTAATAAACAATTTATAAATGCAAATCAAATAGCGTTAGCCAGAAAATAGCAAGGACCGAAAACAACATGTCTCGAACATGAAACACCTTAAACAATTAGCTTCAAAGATCCACAATACGCTACAATCACCTCGTCGGCCATGATCATGAAAAACATGAACTCACAGAAGAAAATCACCAATCGTGAGCACAAAAATCAATGTGAACCAACAACATAGATATAGCACAATCTAGAAACATCCATAAGCATCATGAATCACCACAAAAGTATCAACAACAACTCTGATTAGTAGAATCACATCATCTTCTTTCAGGAACACCAACTAGAACAAAAAAAACTGTCGAAACACATATACTCATAACTTGATCAAATATTCATGTGAACCTCTAAAACTTTTGATGGATAGACTAGACATACTTGTCAACAAACCCTTTAATCCACAACCCCTTAACCTCAATATATTGAGCTAGCCATCATACTGAACTTCACTTCATCACCAACAACCTGTAACTTATTTTATTAAAATTTTCTCAATATCCTCGACATATACATCCTTAAAGACATTAATGCCAATAGTGTTGACATTAATGACAACCACATCTCAAAAATATCCAACAATATCCAATAAAGAGAAGGTTCTTCGATACCCATATGTGAAATAGAAATAGTTCACCTTGGGTTCACCAAAATGTAGAGGAGGGAGACTAGTTGCTCTAAGAGTTCAGGTCATGAGAGAGTCCTAAGAAATAGGTTTCCTTGATCTACCTCAAGCTTTGTTAAATGAATTGAAAAGGTTGAGATGATAAGGTTGAAAAGGAAGAGCAATTTGGTTGCTGCTATCCTTCTGCTAAACCGAACGTTAAGGAGGGTCAGACCAGCTGATTTCCAGAGTCCAACTTGCTACTCAACAACTCTTGCCTGAGGATGACAACATAGGATATGGAATCTAGCATGGTGCACTGGCGTTCATACGAACACAATGTATAAGGGATATATTAAAACACTAGAAATCCAACTAATTGCTTGACAAATGAAGTTTTATACTATGATGGAATAATAGATAAGTATAGAAATGAAATACAACAAGAAGAATACTTTAAATAAACTATGCTTGAATCGGTGAAGAGGAGGTGAGAAAAGTAGACCTCTCTATCCGAGAGTTGAATCTTTAAAGAGCTCCACATGAGAGTACCTACACACACAATACGAAGGAAAATGGTGGGTCTGTTTTTAGAGGACTACCTCACTCAGTATCTCGCTTTGGTGTTTCCACCTCCATGAACAACCAAATAGCAACAAGTGTAGAAAATGATAAAGAGATGTATGGAAATAGAAGTGCCAAGCAAAAACAAAAAAAATGTGCTAATACATGAATACAATGATGCAGATGCAATGGATAGTGGAAGATATCACCGTAACAACTACATTCTCTCAAGGCAAGTAGAGGAAGGAGTGATCTTGCAAGTTCTCCAACAACAACGTTGTCGCAACAAATAGAGTGGAGACAACAAATCAGCAGCTTGCAGCTACAATGAAGTGATGGTGAAGCTTGAAGTGTGAGAGTTGATCAAGAGAGCATGGAGAATTCAGCCAAGAGTTCAAGAATGGTCTAGAATTTGGATAGATTGAAGAATCAGGCAATTTGAATGGAAAGAAGGAGGCAAAAGGGTGATTTGGCATTGTTCAAGGGAGGTCGAGACATTATGCTTTGTCGCCCATGAAGAAATGTAATGCCTTTATGAATTCCAGAGGAAAGAATCCTATTAGGATGGAAGTGCAACATGTGGACGTTCGTGCAACACATGCGTGTCCTTGACAAAATTCCTCCATTGACACAAAAATGAGTTATCGGGTGGATGGGGAAAGGTGGCGGATGTGGGAATTGCATTGAATCAGGTTTGATTTTCTAAGGTAAGGGTGATGTAAATGGGGAATTTTCCTAGGGGTGAAAATTTTCTCCATTACATAATATTTTTTACGTTTTGAAATGTTTTGATGCTTTTTTAGAGTTTACTGTTATTTGAATGTTTAAAGTTTTTGAGTTTTTTGAGGCTATTTTGAATTTTTGAATGTTTTCCAAATACTTTTTTGTTTTCAAGATTTACAAATGTTTAGGTGTTTCGAATTTTTAAATGTTTTTGTGTTTTCCAAGGGTAAGAACAGGACCTAAGAGGGACTGAACTAATGCCTTGGGGGCACATTGATGATGGCCTTTCCTATGTAAGCACAAAGACAACATAGTTCGATTGACTCTCTAACAAGTGACCATTTATTGATGAGATATGCACATTTTGAATTGCTAGATTATTATGATGGACTCCTAAAGGACCGACCTAATTCCTTGAGGGTTGATTGATGATAGCCTTGCCTACATAAGCACATAAACATTGTAGTTGGACAAGTGTTTTTGACTTTTTGATGTTTTAGATTATTTTAGGGGTTTTGATGTAATCTGGATGTTTTTGAGTTTTTTGACATGTTACAAATGTTTTTGGATCTCAAGATGATTTGGATGTTTTTTAGATTTTTGACCTTTACAAATGTTTCAATTTTTAAGGATTTTTGAAACTTTACAAGTTTTTTGATGTTTTTGAGATTTACAAATGTTTTGATGTTTTTGAGATTTTGACGATTTACAAATATTTGGATGTTTTTTGGATTTTGAGCTTTAAAATTTTTTGGATTTTTTTGGAGATTTTGAGCTTTACAAATTTTAATTTTTTAGGGATTTTGATGATTTTATGAACATTTTTAATGTTTTGATGTTTTTTGGATTTTTCGGGAATGACATTTACAAGACTTAGGCAATACAAGAATCCAATTCAGTGACCAAGTATAAGAAGATGCCCCCAATTGAGTGTTATGGAACTTTAATATGAATTAGATAGGATGACCTGAGGGTTCAACTCAATAGGATGACTAGACATTTTCCTAAATACCAAGCCATGGTGGGGATGAAAATGGATGCCAACTTTATTATGAAGGGGATAGAGTGATAAGAGTACTTAATAGATGTGAGATGGAGTTTATTTATTCAAGGTTCCTATTTACCAAGTTTTCACTAAGGTACTTGCCCAAAGTGCCATTGAAGTGGTTGTCACTAGAGGACAATTTTTTTCTCTTTACTATTTTCAATCCTTTTTCTAATTTTTTTTTGGATTTTGGATTTTTTTTTTGAAATATTGCCCCTCCTAGGCTAGGCATAGAACCTCTTGAGATGCATGCTATTCATAGGTTCCTGTAATGGATCTCCTTTTGGTTTTGTGAGATGATAAGCTCTTGATCCACAACAAGCTATGATGACAAAGGGTCCCAACCAATTTGGCTCAAACTTCCCCTTGCTACTTTGGTCTAGCATGTTCTTCCAATTTTCTTTTAGTACAAGATCTCCCACTTGGAAGTTTTGAACTTTGATTTTTTTTTTGTAACTAATTTTGAGTCTATTATGATATATTTGAAGATGATTGGATAATTCTAGACACTGTTCATCTACAAATTCCAATTCATTTAGCCTTGTTACTCTGTATTCTTCCTCGGTGATCAAGTTATGTAGAGATACTTTCAGTGAGGGGAGCTCAATCTCAATAAACAAAACAAATTTATTACTATAAACTAGGGAATAAGGTGTAGAATCAATTGGTATTTTGATGCTAGTTCAATATTCCCAAAGAGTGGGGTTTAATTGTAGATGCCAATCTCAGCTAGTTTCATTAATCGTCTTTTTGAGAATCTTGATGATGGTTTTATTTGAGTCTTCAACTTGGCCATTTCCTTGGGGATAGTAGGGATTTGAGAAACAATGTTGGATGTTGAATTTATTGCATGGATCTCATACATCCTAGTTCTTGAAAGGTGTTCCATTATATGTGATAATGTCCTGTGGAGCACCGCAACTACATATAAGGTAGTTAAGGATGAACTTTGAAATTTGTTTCCCTGTAATATACATCATAGGAATAGATTCTATCCACTTCATAAAATACTTAGTGGCAATAATAATGGACTTGTGTCCATTGGAAGAAGTGGGTGTAATTTTTCCTATGACATCAAACCCCTATTGAGAAAATGGCCATGTAGTTACCATTGGTTGAATCTCTTGCATTGGAGCATGAATGAGATCTCCATGTTAATGACATTGCACACATTTTTTCATAAATTTATTTGACTCATGCTCCATGGTGGGTCAATAATACCCCGTTCTCAGTAAATTTTCAGCCATGGTTACACCACTTGAATGTGAACCACATATGCCTTTGTGTATTTCTTTCAAAGCAACATAAGCTTCCTCTTGGTTTAAACATCTAAGTAATGTGTTATCGAAACTTCTTCGGTATAAGGTATCACCAACAATGAAGAATCGTAAGGCTCTTGGGATAAAGGTTTTTTGCAAGCTTTGGGTGATATTAGGGAATATACCTCTATGTAGGTATGTAAATATGTCATAGTACCAGGGTGAACTGAGACCAACAATATCACACACAACTTTTGACTTTGGAACTTTGAATGTTGGTATGAGAAGCTACTCCACAAGATATTAATATTTTGAGATATTCTTTGCTATGTCCAGTAACAAGCCAATAGTAGCCATGGAATTAGCCACTCTATTGTTAATCCTTGGTATCTACTCAAAAGTTATTTCAATGAAGTATTCTTTGCAACTTTCCACCATTTTCTTGTATGGTGTGAGCTTATCATCTTTTATCTAATAATAGTCATTGAATTGTTTCACTATCAATTGTGAATCTCCATATACCTGAAGCTCTTGGATTTTCCATTGAATTGCAATCCTTAATTTGATGATAAGTATTTCAAAATCTACTATGTTTTTGGTACAAGGAAATGAAAATCTGAAATATTTGGGTATGCAATCTCCCTGTGGAGTAATGAACAAAATTCCTACTCCTAACCAATGCTATGTATGCGATCCATTATAGTATAAATTCCACTACTTGGATGTTGTAAGGGTGAAGATGGACTCATCTAGAAACTCTAATACTAATGGGTTCTCTGAATATGATGGTGACTCAGCCAGTTGATTTGCTATAACTTTTCCCTTGATGGAATTTTGATCCACATATTTAATGTTGAATTCACTCAAGTCCTCACCCATTTTTCCATATCACCAGTGAATGTAGCTTTTGATAGTAAATATTTCAAACGGTCAACTTTGAAAATTATTTTGACTTGATGGGATAGCATGTAGTGTCTCAACTTCTGAGAAGCAAACACGATTACTAAACAAGCTCTTTTTAAGGGTGAGTAGTTAAGCTCAAAACCAACTAGAGTTTTCCTAATGTAATATATGGCCTATTCTTTTCCATTTGTGTCATGCTGAGCTAGGAGAGCTCCTAGCACTACTGAGGTTGTTGATACATATAGTATCAAAGGTTTTCCCATTTTTGGCAACATTATTATTGGTGGTGTCACTAAGTAATCCTTTAGTTTTTGAAATTCTTGATCACACTTATCATCCCATTTGTATGCCACCCCCTTGTGAAGGAGATGGGTAAATGCTTGACACTTGTCTGCTAGTTGTGTGATGAATCTCTTGATTGATTGTAATTTACCTTGAAGGATCTTTAGCTACTTGAGTGAATTTGGTGGTTCTATTTCCATAATTTCTTTTACTTTTTTTGGATTGACCTCAATGCCCCTTTGTGAAATTATATATCCCAATAGTTTATCGGTGGTGACACCAAAGATGTACTTTTTTTGGGTATTGTAAAAAATTTGAGCTAGTACCTGTAGATGCACTTTCCTTTTTATAGATTTAGCCAAGATGTCATCTATGTATTCCTCAAGGATCTTGTGGAACATGTCGTGAAATATTAGTTACATTTCCTTTTGATATGCAGCCCCTACATTTTTGAGATCGAAAGGCATCATGTTCCAGTAGTACGCCCCCTTTGGATAAGTAAAAGTTGTTTTGTGCTAATCATCCATAGAAATCATGATTTGGTTATACCTTTAAAATTCATCTATAAGAGATAACATTTAATGATGAGCTATGAGATCCATAATGATGTTTATATTGGGGAGTGGAAAATCATCTTTAGGGCATGCTTTGTTCAAGTTCTTGAAGTTTGTGTAGATCCTTATGCCCCCAATGGGTTTGGAAATTAGAAAAAGGTTGGAAAATCACTCAGGATAGTCAATAAACCTAATGAAACCAACATCAAGTAAATTTTTCAACTCCACCTTGACGAGCAATGCTATTTGAGGTTGGATATTTCAAAGCTCCCATTTAACTAGCTAGGCATCTAGGTGAACTGTGAGATGGTGAACTACTAATGATGTATCAAGACTTGAAATATTAGTATATGACCATGCAAGGAAAATTTTCCTTTCTTTGAGAATTTTTTCCAAATTCTATGTCTCTTCATCATCCAATGAGGAAGCATTGAATGTTTTGTGAGGATCTTCTTGTGTTCCTACATTGACTGGCTTGGATGGATCAACAAGAACTGATATCTTTTACTACTCTATATGGGGGGGATTGAATCCTCCATATTTAGCTACATCAAAGAGGTTTTCACCCTTGGATGCATCATTTATTTTTACTATTTTATGATTGGAAAGTGCCACATTGTGGTTTTCACTTAAAGATTGTGTATTGATTTTTCAATTTTTTTGTTTTTTGACTGAAGGACTCAATTTTCTCCCTAAAATAGGCTCTTGTGTCTAACTCAATATCAAAAATTTCTTTATGATCTCCAAATATGTGATCTCTATCTCCCATAAATTCAAAAATTGCCTCATCATTTTTGAATGGATCAAGAATCGGTGTGTGTTGTTGGTCCCATCAATTAATTTAGGATAGATAAGGGTTATTTCTGTGTCTTTAGTTGGTGAGAAAAAGGAAGTAGTAGTGATCATGTAAATTGATGTGTTTTAAAATAATTATGATGCACATTGGGGCGTCATCGATATTTTTGTACTTAGATGTATTTAACCAAGGGGAAGCTTTATCCTCTTTCATCGAAATAACATTAACATGAGGGACCACATCTTGATCAGGGTGTAACCAAGACCAATGTTCTTTATGTGTTGCTAAGGAATTATTGGCTCTCTCATCCCTTGTTGGTTTAAGCCAAGGCCACCTATGTTGGTATAACCCATAATATTCATGAGTTGAAATCCTTTGCTGCTTGTGTCAATTGGTAGTGGGATTTATTATTTCTTATCTTGATAGATCCATTGTGATATATTCTCATAATCCATGACTTCAAAATTTAGGTCTCCCCACTTCTCAAATGTGGTTTGCTTGATTTTATTGGTGACTTTCTCAATGTAGTGGGGTTCCCCATGAGATTTTAGATTTTAATTCAATTATCCTAGGAAAGAATTTGAGAGGTTGTATTCTCCACAATTACTATCCTTTGCTTGAATTTTGACATAAGGTAGTAATTTCTTATATTTAGATGTAGAAATTGAAGTTGATGCTAGTGACGTTGGATCAACATAAGAATAAGGTACATGAACCTCATCATTCTTTGGAATTTGCAATACTTTATAATATTTCTCCTCTAGCCCTCTACAATAATAGAAAGGTTTCAGATCACCTTGAATAGTAATATCTTTGTCATTATAGGGGAATTTAAGACATTGATGATAGGTAGAAGCCATTGCTTGTAATCCATGAATCCACAGTCAACCAAGGATAATATTATATGGAAAGTCAAGATTCAAACTTGACATGTTGTTTCTGCTATTGCTGGTCCTACTTGGATAGGTAATGTGACGGTCCCTTCAGAATCTCTCTCTTCATCATCATAACCTCTTATTGTTTCTCCTTTGCTTCTTTCTATGAATCCTTCTGAATAGCCCAATCATGTAATTGATTGGAGTGAACAAATGTTTAAACCCACACCCCCATCTATTAAGACTCTTTTCACCTTGTTCTTATGCACCAATACCTCAAGATGTAGTGCACAATTTGAAATGATTGGGATGGAAGGTCATTTTTTGTGAATAAAAGATGGCAAGTAGATGAGATGTGACCCACCATGGCTTGAAATTTTTGAATATCAATGTAACTAGGCACAAATGATGAAGATAATAATTTCTCTAGAATTTCCTTATGGGCTGGTGAATTTTTCAAAATCTTTAGAATACATATTTGGGTTGGTGTCTTCTTGAGTTGATCAAGAAGGCTATAATTTGTGACATTATCTTTGGGTGGTAATCTTGGTTGTAAAGGAGCCCCTTGTATGGTTACCTTTCCCCATCATGTGGTGACTCCACACTTTGGATTTATTCCTTGGATGGTAATGACAGATACATGATTATCAGATGAATATGTGTTTCCTACAAAATTATCATAGGTATGGTTGACTTGGTTATATACCTTCCCTTTTAATTTTCTCAAATCATTTCCTTGTCCTTGGTCTGGAATTGGATTCTTGTATATTCCAAGGTCATTTTTTCCTGAAGTTCCTGATTTTTTATTGACATTTTTATCACCATATTTTATAAGATCTTGAATGCCATTTTTCAATTTCATGTAGCTGGATGTTTTGTGACCTTTGATACGATGGTATTCACACAAATAAGTGTATTTGTACCATGGAGGTTTAACTTCATGTTCAAGATATTGATGAAAATTAGGAATTTTGATAAGATTAGTTTGAATTAATTAATCCAAGATGGTCTCGATAGGTTCTCCCAAAGGAGTATATTTTCGCCTTGGAGGATAATTGTTTAATCTTCATTTCCCTTGACCTTGTTGATTATTAAGAGTTTAATTTTTTTGTTGATTTTTTTTTTGGAATGTAGGTTTAGGAGAAGCATTGATGATCACCTTTGCATTCACAACACCATCATAAGCAATGTTCTTATTTTTAGCCCAAAATTATGGTTTGTCACTATTACTAGATAATGATTTATTATTGGATATTTGAATGAATCCTTTGAAATTAAACATATTTAGATTTTAATCCCTTTGGAGATTAATTCTTGAAATGTAGAGACACATTGCATACGTAATTGAAAATACAAGCCAATACCTAGATTTCCAGCAACTATCTCAACTTGTTATTTTACTGGTTATAGGCCATTTGCACTTGCTAGCTTTGTGTCTTCATTGTTGCAAAAATGTAGAAAATGGTTCTCCTTTATTTTGTTTTACTGTGTAAAGATCCTCCAATGTTACGTTGATATCAATGTTATAAGAGAAATGAATGAAAAATTGATGTATGATCTCTTGAAATGTCTTAATTCTAGGAGGTAGATGTGAAAACCATTCCATTGCTAATCCACCCAAGATTCTTGGGAATAGTATCATAAGATATGAATAATTGTAGGAGACTTCCATACAAGCAACATACATATATCTTATATGCTCCTCAGGATTCACTCTTCCCTTATATTTTTCAAACTTTGGAATCTCAAAGTTTGGAGGAAAAGGTATCATCATGATGCTTCTATCAATTGGATAGGGGTATAAATCTTGGATTGCATATGATTTCTTTACCTTTCTTTCTTGAATATATTGTATCTTTTGGGTCAACATTTTTATTTGTGATAAAATTCCCATGTTTGTGTTGACCAATGGTGGAACATATGTATGATCTTGATATGGAGGTGTATTGTATGAGTGATATTGTGAATTAGATGGTGGTGTGGGAGGTGTATTCTATGTTCCACCATATTGGTATTTTAGTGTGGAATTTCCTTGAGATTGAATGTATTGTTGACCTTGAGGACCATATTGCCAATTTTGTTGTTGAGCAAGCAATTGAGTATACATTTGTTCAGATTGTGCTTGCTATTGAGCTTGTAAATGATCATGAGACAAACCTTGTTTTTGACTTATGTGTTGATTAGGAACAAGGTTTTGAGTTGGACCAATGTTTGTATTTGGAACCATGTTTTTATTTTAACCCATGTTTTGATTTGGACCAATTTTTGTATTTTAAGCCATGTTTATATTTGAACCTTGGTTTTGATTTGGAACCATTGTTTTATTTGGACCAATATTTATATTTGGAATCATGTTTTTATTTAGACCAATTTTTATATTTGGAACAATGTTTTGGTTTGGACCCATGTTTAGATTTGAACCATGGTTTTTATTTGGACCCATGTTTAGATTTGGACCAATGTTTGTATTTGGAACCATGTTTAGATTTGGAACCATGTTTTGATTTGAACCCATGTTTTGATTTGAACCCATGTTTTGAGATTGATGATTTAGATTTGATGGTTAATTTTGACCTTGAATCAAGGGTTAGTGCATAGTAGAAGATGATTTTGACAATTGTTGAATCACATTTGTATGAAGGATTCACTCCCTTGAAGAATATTGGGAAAAAGCTTGATCTTGTGATTGTGTTGTTTGTTCAAGAGGTTGTTCCTTCAATGTGTTAACATCAAAATTTGATGGAAGTTTGACACCCATTTGTGCAAGTTTAAGCATGTATTGTGTAGGATCTTGTTTTATCAATACTTCCACTACATGAAGGAAATCTTGGTTTTGTTGCTTTTCTAATATATCCTCTTGAGTAAGCTCACATGATTTTTATTCTTCTTTAATGAAAATTGTTTCACCTTGAGGTTTGTTTGCAATTGGAGGGGTTGTAGTTGGAAGATTTGTCATACTTGTAATTTTAAGAATTGTTGTAATAGAAGGAACCTAATTTAAGGAATTCCATATGGTTGATCAGTAGCATTAGGATCCCTTGATCCCCTAAGATTAAACTCCATAGCCTTTTTGTATTGAGCCCTAGTTGTGACCATGCAAGGTTTTACCAATCCTAGGAGATAAATAATTTTGAAAAGTTTTTATTATTCTCCTTTGTTGAAAAAATGATGATGTTTTAGGTTGGGTTTGGATCAATTATGGTAATGGTTGATATGGATAATATGAAACCTTTGATTTAGATTACACTTAAGATTTGATTATTTGATTTTATTTTTTGATGTGTTTTGACGATTACATGAATTCACTACTTTAAGAGTAGAATCATGACTCCAAAGTTAGTTTTTCCACAATGATGTTTGCTAACTCAACCTAAACACATTGAAAAAAGATCATTTTCAAGTATGAGGCCTCAATTAGTTGATGTGATAAAGTTTCAAACCTAAGTGATTTATATCCAAATATTTGTTTGTTTGATTTGATATGAGATTTTGTGATGTTTGATTGGATGATAGATGTTTGATTTTGAATGAATTTGATCTCTTTTTCCCAAATGAAAACCTAATATCATGTTTGAAAATTTCCAATTTTTTTTATAAAGAACCTTGTATGATATTTCAATGTTTGATGGAGAAAAAGGTTTTGTTCTAATGATAACTCTTTTTTTTTCGATAAAAATAACCTTGAGCATGAATTTCCTTCTTCATTTTGTTTGAATCATGTAATTGAGTGTTTTTGAAACAAGTAACCAAGTGGATTTGAATGTTACTTTGAGGTTAAGTTTTAAAAATCTGATTTAAGCATGAATTCCTTTTACCACATAAAAGATCTTGATTATGAGTTTTCCAATACTAAGAAGTCCACAACAAAGGAAATTATTTTCCACAAAATCTCAAATTTATGAAAACCAAAATGCTAAGTTATAGTTTCCTAGGTTTACTTTGACACAATTCACAAAGATACAAACAAAGATAATAGGAAGCACACTAAGATATTGTTTTGATAAAAACACATATACTTAGATGCATGCAGTAGTATAATATCCTTAAACTACATACAAAGTTTTCAAAGGGTTTGAAGTTTTGTCATAACCATGTTGAATGTTTGTTTTGATGATAAACAATGTATTCACTGACCCAATAGGTAATGGGGAATATTTTTTAAGCTTTCTTCCACAAAGCTCACTAGCAAAGATTGATAGAACAAAAATCAAGCACAATCCTATTTATTCAAGTAGATTTATCTTCTTAAGTTAGGTCCACACAATAAAATACTGTCCATAGAGTGAGTAACTAGAGTATGCATGCATACACGATACACCTCTTACCTTGAAAGGAAAATCTCCTTACAAGGTGTTTTTCACCTCAAATATGATTAGTACATGGAAAAAAAATTCATGGAAAATGATGCAATGAGTGCTAAGTGGACCATTCATTATCATGATAGATGGGTTCTTGTGAACCACTACTCATGAATCATGGGTCAATGAGTTTGAATCGAAAACTACACAATTGAATCCTGATAGCAATATCATAATTTGACATGCTGTGGAAGAAACCTCCTACTTATCATGAAATGATGTTATTCCATCGTACCTTCTTAAGATGACATTTGATGGTCTTTAGGCCTCTAAAACAAATAGGTTTTTAGTGGGTACTAGGTCAACACCACTGACCTCTCAGACATCATCTTTGAGAACAAAAAAATTGATAGACCATAATGCAAGTCAAGAGTGCTACATGCACGGTTTGACCTACCACTTTTTCTCTTAGCCAATTTATATACTGCACCCCTAAAAGCTTATTGAGGTTAAACCCTTGAGTTCTCTATTAGGATGTGTCTCAAGGCAAGCCTCGTACTTCAAAATAAAAAAATGAAGGTGTTACTATTTCTCTTCACCCAAGATTTCACAAAGCACAAGGGGAGAGGATACATAGCAACAAATTTATAGGGTTTACAATGAACATATAGTGAAAACTAGAATTGTTACTCTTCACCTAAGGTTGCATGAAGCACAAGGGGATATGATGCACAATTGCTAGTATACAAAACATGGAAAAAAAAGTACACACTCTTGTTATTTTTAGGTGCACCAAAGATAAATGTGATTAAATTATTAAAAAACCAAATAAAGTGTGTAAGTTGTATTGTTCTTTTTAAAACCCAAACAAAGGTGAGATTATGTAGTTCAATTTTAAGCCCAAATTGATAAATGTAAATTGTTGTGTTCAATTCTTAAGCACCAAAGTAAATGCGAGATTCCAATCTAAAGCATGAAAGTAAAAAGCTCTAAAACTATCCTTCACATAAGTGTTGATAAAAAAATTGGAATTTGATGAACGCAATACTTGATATCTCACTTAGTTTCTAAAAAATACATCTTAAACAAAAACAAAAAATAGAAAACAAATTAGGTTTAGATATAAAATCAAGTTGAAATTCAAATGAAAATCGTAAATTTTAACTCCCTATTTAATCTGAAAATGCGTCGATCTTTCAAACAACTATATCAGACTATCAGACAAGTGTGTCACTCTACCTCTTTGAAAATGTGTCACAATTTGCAGATGCGTCACTTAGCTAAATTGCAACCACGTTAGAATGTCACACAAGTGTGCCAATCTACAAAACCTACAAACAAAATATAAAAATGAACAAGTGTATCATAATTTGCAACTACGCCAACCTTTGACCTACATCTACATCGCAATAACTATGTTGCCCTACTTCCTTCTCTTGTAAAGTCTAAGAAAACTCAAACAAAATTGTTAGCTAGGGACTAGGGGTCCCATCGAGCTTACCATTATGTGAATGTATAAAATTGATTGATCAAATGACATTAATTAAACCAAAATAGCTAAATAATTGATCAATTAACTACACAATCCAATGAAATTGTTCACAAAACCAAACTAGAGTTCAAAAGTATGAAATAATAAAGAAAAACAAATTGAATTATAAGTAGGAGATGCAAACCTCAATCCCATTGTGGGATAATGTCCAAATTGGATGTGGAGTGCTTCAATCTAAACAAAATCTATTGTTATGAAAAACAATTGATGAATGAGTGAATTCAAATGTCTTGAAAGTGCTCCCAAATTGATCAAATCGAAGACTCAATTCAAGAGATTAGGTTTACTCAAATATTGTGGATGATTATTATGGAAAAATGCTTACTATTTATAGATTTTAAAAATTAGGATCAATGGTGAAGATCAAAAAGGCTAATCAATGGATGAAATCGAATGAGAGGAATGAGAATGAATCAAGGATGGATCCGACAATTGATAATCCATGAGGCATGGATCAAGGATTAAATCAATGGTATCAAATCCATGAGAGACTCAACTAATTCCCTAAATTTTAGGAATTGTGTTGGAGAGATGTTGGAGATATTTCTATTTGGGAAGAAATATTTGAATTTGAAAATAAATATTCTAAGGGAATATTCATTGTGCAAGTGGGAAAAGTTGGAGTATTTGGAAAGAAATTAGTTAATTAAAGAATTAATTAAAATCATTTAATTGTGCAAGTGAATGAGAAAAAAGGATTTAATTAAACAATCATGAATTATTTAATCAAAGTGTGACTATGAGAATGAAATTAGTATGAAGAATAGTGAATTAACTAAATAAAATCAATTTATTTAATTAATATGAGAAAAGTTAAATTCAATCAAATAATTGATATTATTTAATTTTAAATGGATGGAATATTCGAAATAGACTAAGAAGAGTGTTAGTACAAGAAATTATGTATGCGATATTATCAAGATAGTTTTAAGTGTTTACAAAAGTAAATTTGAATCACTCCCTCCTACTAATTATCCCTCAATTGAGGACTTCCTTTCTAATTTGAAGTTGCTATTATCATTGTTGAAAGGTTGTGGAAAAGATAAACCTAATAAAAAATATTTTTTCTAAGTTGAATGGATGATTTTAGATGTTCTCCTCTACCTTTTTCTCTACCATGGACACCTTAGGAACTAATTTTAAGACACCCAATTTTGAGTGGTTTTGTGAGCATCTTAATAGGGAATAGGGAAAACTTATTTAGTTGGATGTATTTCCTAGTTCTAAGAGCCAATCATTAGTGGCCCAAATGTCTAAATGAAAAGGTAAAAATTGGTGTAAGATTAATATGAGAATTTAATTAGATATTGTGTCTCCTTTCAAATTTAAGTATAAGAAAATTTAGAAATCCAAACCTCACTCTCATTCTTCTAAGTCTAGTGATTCTTCCTCCAAGATAACGAAGAAGATATGTGTCTCTTGAAATTTTTGTGGGAATCTTAGAAAGATGAATCTACATATTGGTAAAGATTAGAGGCTTTGGAAGAAGAAATGTATTGACACAAGATTTATCTCCAAATTAATGTTGGAGCATCTTGGGTGTAAGAACAATCTTTCATCACCCAAAAATATTTTTTCACTTTTTTTGTTTGTAGGTTTTCAATACGTTCAAATAATCATCTAGGAATTGAAATTCCAACCAGAAGATTTAGATTACCATAAAGACATATTTCAATTCCAAACTTAATACTAGGGATAATAGGATAACTATTGATTTTTCTATTTGAAACTTGTGACACCTTTTGAAGTGTGCAACAAAAAAAGAATATATTTATGAACTTAGTAGTCCTAGGATTTTATGGTATGAAGCACATAAATATTCATTAAACCATATTAATTACATTGATTTGGGAAGGTTATCTCTACACATTTCAGTGACTACATGCTACAAGTGCATCAACCTCATCAGTCATGATCATTTCAAGGATAGCTAGTTAGGTACTTATCAAGTTAGTCAACTTTGGAAGATTGATTTTGTTATCATTGTGGAATATTGATATCATATTGAAGAAAATTATAATATTCTATAATTTGTATATAGTTGTGACCACATGTATCTCTAAATGTTTCAACTTCATATTTTAAGCTCTTTTGGTAGACTATAATTGAAGTGTGAATGTGATTTAATACAAATAATATTGCCATTTCATTAAGTTCCGCTATGTGTTTTTTAATTTAGCTACATGGTTAGATAATAATTCATTAGATCCTCCATAAACACATACATTAGATGGTATTATAGTGAAATTTTTGGGTCCTTGAGAGTTTTTACTTGTAGACAAATCACTAAAATTGAGGTAGCTTATAATAAGCTTGTAAACAAAGTGATGATTGTGAATTAGTTCATAGGAGTGATTGTGGATAGATTGATAACTTGAGACCTAGTTTACATGAAATCAAAGAACAAGATGTCTCTATGAAGAGAGAAAGACATTGCTAATATTATTGGAAATATGGAAGAAACATTTGAGACAATGGGAGCAATGGAGATCTGATTGCATGCTATGGAAGAGGATAATAAAATATTTAGACCCTAGAAATGATAATAAAATTAACGAGGAAGAAATTGAAAGAGGAGAAAATACACAATCTATTGAGCGAGATGTAGAAGATCTAAAAGAGGAAGAAATAGATCAAATAAAGATGTTGAAGGCTATTTTTAAAATTAATAAAAGACCTAGATTTAAAATTTCTAATTATTCAGGTGATTTGAATATTGAGGAGTTGATTGTTTGGATATATGATCTAAAATAATATTTTGAATATAAGGAGATTGTATATCTTGAAAGGGTTAGGTTTGATAAGAATAAAATAAAAGGACATATTATTATAGTTTGGTGGAAAGAAGTATAATTAGAAAGAAAAATAAGGGGAAAAATATAACAAAATGAGATAGGATGGTGGTAGAGTTCAAAAATAAATTCATACCTATTTAATATGCATTAGAATTGATAAAGAGGTTAAAAAATTTGCGATACAATAAGAATATTGTGAAGGAATATATTGAATAATTATATAAAATGATCATTAGGGATAGGCATAATAAAGAAAGAGAATAAAAGGTTGCAAGATACATCAATGGATTAAGATAAATTATTAAAGAAGAACTAATCTTTGAGAGATTGAAGATAGTAGAAGAGGTATATAAATTTTCATTGAAGGTATAAGAGAAATTGAAGAATTTTTTTGAGAACAAATAAGAACCAAGAAAGAGGAAGATGAGGAATATTCTAGATAAGTAGATCCCGATATGATGACAAAATAACCTACAATGAAACCACAAAGAAGGAAATAGTTCATATAAAAATAATATAATTGATATATACTAAATATATAGAAGAAGATATGGCATAAATTATGGAAGGTCATTTTATGAAACTAGTTTTTGATGTGGAGCCAAAGGTAATAGATCATTTAAATTTTCATAAAGTCAAGGAAGCACAAATAAGAGACTTAAAGGTATCCTAAGAAATACACATATAAATGGAGAATCTAGAGGATCACAGAGTTTGTTTCAAGAACTTGAAAAGAGTGAGTCATTGGTCATGAGGAGATATTTCTTAAAAATATATATTTTTATTCAAGAAGAACTAGTACATAGGAAAAAATTGTTCAAAAGAGTATGCAATGCTAACGGTAAATGTTGTAAATTCATCATTGATAGTGGTAGTATGGATATTATAGTTTTAGAATAAATGGTTGAAAAGTCAAGTTGAAGGGGTTAAAACATCCTAGTCCATATAAAGTTTCTTGGTTGCAAAATAAACACAAGGTACTAGTAAGTGAGCAATATTTGGTGAAATTAAAGATAGGTGCATATCATGATGATGTTTTGTGTGATATTTTTGAACACCTAGAATAATGAGAGGGGGAGGGTGAATCAATATCACTAGAAATTAATTAACTTAAAATGCATTTCATAATACCTCATTCAATGTGCAATAATGAAAGAAACATTAAAAGAATGCATCACATCAATAGACACAAGTAAACCTAAAATTTACGTGGAAAACCCAAAAATGAAAAAACCACAATGGGGATTAGCTCACAATATATTATAATCGGTTACAAGATATTACAGAATGGTGGATTCACTATCCAAAAGAGAAAGGCTCACTATCGGTGGCTCAATGTCGAAGAGCTCACTTCCTAGAATAGAAAAGAGGTAGAAAAAAAGGTGGCTCACTATCAAATATGAATTGCTAATAATGCATCTGACCTATGCTAAAGATGTACAATTCCATTGAAGCTTAGAAAATTGACTTAACAAACTTCATACTTCACCTCAACTACAATTCACACTTCTCTGCACCAAATATTTCACATAAACTTAATCACATCATAAACATCCTCATCTCATTTTACATATAAGGAATTAACCTTGTATATATATCACAACCATCCAAAACATTAAGTAGCTCAACCTAATTAGATGTACTATGCACCACATAACCTGTTGACCCAAAAAACCAATACACACGCCTTGAGAAATAAACCAAAATGTATACACCATAAAAATAGGTCAGAATGACCCACAATCACTCCTATGATACCAATTCACACATAATTCAACTTTGGGATCCAAATTACTTAGGTCGACACAAGATAGAAAAACTGGTGAAGTAATATCTAAATGAACCAACAGTTCATCCACACCTTGACACACAAACCACCAAAACACTTGTCACTTGGAATGTAAACACCTATGACATCTGTAAAAACTTTAATAAATCTACATAACATAGTATTCATCCATGGTAGAATGCAAAGAATTCCAACACACACTCTCGACCACTAACTCTATCACACCTTAGCCGATACTCTATCAAAACTATCTTTGATAGCAGAAGACACCAGGCCTTAAAAATTTGAATTTAGACTCTTCCAAAATGCATCAACATTACCTCAAAACTAGATTCTTCATAGTGGAGAAATGCGGACCACAAAATCGGTTCACTAAACACTGAAAGCTATACTATGGGACTTAGGAAATTATCCAAACCAATTGGTCTAGTCCAGGACAACACTAATACATTTGTATAATGGGTTGTCATAAATGAATGGGTTGACATCAATGAAAACACCATGTTCCATACTCTCAACAATCTCCTCAATGAAAAAAAAACTTCCAACAATCTCCCCTTTGTCTTTGATGGCAACACACCTAGGGAAAACTACTCGCCCTTTGACATCAAGGGCCAAGGGTACCAAAAAGATATTTCTTTACTTTGCTATACTCCCCTATTTACATCAATGTAACTCCCCCTAATAATGTTATCCATAACCAAAATGATAAATACTTATATTGCAACATCATCAAATACTTCCACATATGTACATTGCAATCAAGAAAACTATCTATACAAAGACAAAATGCACAACTTAACTTGAGGAGGGTAAAATAACCTAATTAGACACCTTAAATTTTACAAGGTGTGCCTCCCAATCCTTCTTGGTGAAGGTAAGCAAATTGCATTGACTCTCAAAATGCATAAGGAAGTCTTCTCCTTCATTTAGAGAACTTGTTATCAGATTATTTTCCAACACCATTTCAGTATCAACTAAAAATCCAGTCAAAGATATAATCCTTACATTTACAAGTCTTTGAGCTGACTATACTACACTATGATCTTTTCTTTTTTCTCTTTCAGTTGGATGAATTGTCCATGTAGATTTTCAATAGTTGTCCTTGTTACACCATCTGCATCACTTACCAGATCATAAACACTGGAGGCCTAAGAAATTTATGACTCTATTGAGTCCATTTGGTCCTTTATGCTGCTTGTAGAATTAGGCCATTTTAAAGAAAATTAAAAAGAACTTTAGCTTCTTCCACATAATTCTGAACATATTTTAAGTTGTCTTGCAACTTACCATACAAAACAACACACTTATTAGAAAAAATTGCTAACCTTTTATCAATTACCTTCTTGGTCATTTCCTTTTCCAACTTCTCTTCTACACTGGTAGAATATTCCTTAAAGGAAACAAGTAATAGCCTCTATTATTGCACACTAGATAGAAAATTATCAATATTTTCTCTAGGGAAGCTGACCTGTAATAATTTTCTTGCTTCATCAATCATCTATGCAATATTTTGGTGTGTTTGAAGTATCTCCTTCCTTGAAAAGGCATAAAAGGCATCACCAAGATGTAATTTATGTAGGGAAGAAATTTTATCCATATCTACTTGTCCTTGCTATAATAGGAATCTATAATAGTTGTGCAGATACCACTGGTTGGAACTGTTACTGCATGCCCAACAGACTTTTCAATGAATCTCCAAAGGCTCTAAAGGATTTATCATCTTCTCGAGCACTTTCTCCCCCTTCTTCTCTCTCTTTTCCTTCTCTTTGTTGCTAGAGCATTATTTTGTATTCTTTTCTTCTTTTGTAGACTTTTCACTATCCGAAAGAGGCACATTTTGTTCCTTTTGTAATTTTTTCTTCTCCAGGACATCTTATTTAACTTCTTCTCTTTTCTCATCATTAGTCTTCACATCTAAAGGGGGCAATTTTTTCTCACTTTGAGCTTCATTCTTCTTTGGGATGTCTTGTTTCTCTTCTTTCTTCTCTTCATCAACAACATTCTCTATATTTGGAAGGGTGTTATTAGTTACCTCATCATTTTTTACATTCTCATTTGTAGGTATATGCTCAGATTTCTCAATAACAAGTTCATTTATTTCTAGAATAGATTTGTCATGCTAAAATTTCTCTTCATTGTCTAGAGACATTCCCAATTATTTTGCCAGGTCCACAACCTTATGTAGTGTCAAATTATTTAATCTTTCAATATCTTTTTAATCTCTAATCATCAGAGTGCCAAATCTCTATTTTGTCCCTAACTCCTTGTTATACACCTGATCCAACCTAGATCTATCTTCATCTGTGAGAGAAGAACCAATCTTCTCCAAGGAAAATGTTCTCATTTTTGCATCTTCATAAAATGCTTCCTATCTTCTGGTACATAAAACACCCTTAAGGTCATCAGTTAGTTGAATTTCTATTTCACTCAAGATGGTATTGAAAGTAACCATATGATTTAAAATGAATTCTTCTGTGGTGACCTTGTCCTCATCATTTGACTTAGGATACATTTTTGCTGTCTCTTCCTGGAGACCAAAATTTACAATGATATTAAACAAAGAATCTAATCTCAAAGGGCTATGCTCCCTTACTAGAGGGGTCTTCTTCTTTCCTTTATATTTTCCATCACTTTTAAATAATTATTCTCCTAAACTATTTTCTCTTTTCTTAATAACATTTCTTTTTCTTTTCTACTTCTTCCTCACTTTTTGTATCAACAATGTCAACTTTTTCTTTCTTTGCACTAGTCTCTTACATGAAGGCTTGAAAAATATTCTTCTTTTGGATTAGCTATGGATTTTATTCTTCTATATCCTCTTCATCCTCACAACCAATGTATTTATCTCTTGTGGATTTTTCCTTTCTTCTCCATTTAGGAGCCTCTTGCTACTTAGGGACACTGAATGTAGCTTTCTTCTTTGGATTTATAACAGGCATAGTTTTGAAGGACTTCAAAACTGAGGGAGAGGAGGTTGAGGTCCTAATTGACCTTCTTGTGCTTGGAGTAGCCTTTAGAGGATTAGGTATGTTTTTGGATTTCTTTGTTGAACCAACAATCTCCTCCAACTGTGCCTTCATCTTTTCAACATTTTTCTTTCTCTTTTTCCTTTTGTTACAGGTGCACTTCACTGGATTTCTCTTCATAGGTTCCAAACCTATCCACTTTAGGATCTCTTGGTTTTCTCAACATAAGGCCTACAAGTCCGGTGACTAAATCATTAGCCACTTCATATCCCATTTCTAAAATCCAAACTATTCTGGGTTCCACTACTTCCATATAGCAACAATATCTGCTGACCATGAATGTAATGTCCTTCTATTTATCTACCACACTTTTTAAATCCTCTCTGCTTTGCATCTTGTCTTTAAATAACTGGAAATATCCCCACAAGGCTTTTTTCCAGGACTTAGAATCTAGAAACCTTCTCAAATGATCTCTAATTTGTCTAGCAACAAGTACATTATCCAACCAAACAACATTATTTTCTCTAGGAATTTCTCTAATAAAGTAAAAAATCAAAAAAATGATAAGAGTTCCATACTAGAATGGATATTTGGACTCTATTTTCTACAAATTCTCCATTAGCTACTGTCTTAGGAGTTCACATAAGTCTATGTCTTCACCTTCCTTTACCATTTGGTAAGCTGTATGAATTACAATGGGTGAAACATAGTTCTCTCCATTTTCGAAATAGATCTTGTAGCCAATCATCATGGATGCATATTGCATTGCTAGATCTTCAATATCCTTCACCATTAGGGCACATTTTTTGAATTTCACACTAGTGAGTTTCACTAAAACATTAATTTTCACTACTTTTAGTTCAAAAATGGGTCAATTAGGCGACATGCATCCTTATTAAACACATGCACCATATCTAGCCATATTAACTTGTCATGAATTCTATAGAGAACATATCTTACCCACTCATTCTCATAGAAAAAGTTAGGAAAATAATTCCATACCTCCAAATTCTTCTCCACCAAAACACTATACTTAGGTTTTTGTTCAAAATCATCTCCAGTTAGATGATCATGTCTAAAATCTCCCAGTTTAATGTGATCGCATTCTTCCATCTTCACATGGATGTACATTCTTACATCTTCTCTATGAATTACTCTAAAGGCAACCTTTGAAAATGCACCATATGGATCCATTTCGATGGATTTGAAAGGATGCTTCATGATCTTAGGTCTTGACCATTCCAACACATCAATCACTTGTGGAGTAAACATTTTGTAACTTCACAGAAAGAGGGTATAACAAGAAATTATAAATACCTTTAATATTCTTTGCCAATTAGGGTTTCACACAACACATCAAATGCTTCAAATCACCTTTTCTTTGCTCTTCAATCTTCAAATGATGAATTGAAAATGACTTCATTATATACGAAATCACATATAAACACTTTGATGATGACCTAAAATACATTGATTACAATTGACAACATTAGGTCAAAATCTAGCAAACATGCACCTTTAATCACTCCTCAAATCTCCGCAATAGGAAATTTTATACCAAAAATACCACTAATAGGTCAACCATGTCGATCTACACATGTACCAATGTAATAAAGGCATCAACACCAAATATTTGGTGAGGGCTGAAAGATTCTCTGCTAAAACTACCCTGAGGCAAATCTCTTTATCTAGTTTCTAGAGGAAATATCTGCACCAAGAGATAGAATAGACTCAATTTTACTTCATTCCCATCTTTTTTCTTCCAAATATTATTCATTTCTTTCTTCATCTCAACTGGATCCATTTTCTTCTCTACTAGACCATTCTTCTTATTTTGTGAAACAAATGGTTTCACATTCTTGTTTTTGCAAAACTTAGCAATGTGTCCTGATTTGTTGCAATGGTGGCATATGACACCTTTTTGAACAAGTTTACTTCTAGCCATTCTAGATCTACATTCAAAACTCTTATGCAAAAATCCATTGCATGTATAACAATAGCCATTGAAATATTGAAACATCATGCCATTATTGTAACCATTCATCATCTGATTTTTGCACTCACTAGCTTTATGAAAAATATATTGCATGTATAGCACTCACTGAGAATTTATTGAACATTTTGATTCATTTTGATTCTACACTCTATAGCTCTATATCCAAATTTATTATAGGAATAACAATAACCATTAAAAGATGGGTATCTTTGTGTAGTCGATTGTATGATATGAGGTCTTTTGAATTCTTTCTTTTGGTTCCAAACCTATTTAACATTGTTCTTCTTGTCCTTCTTTTCAACATTTTTTGGTGTTTGATTTACCTTTAAAACTTCTCCTTTCTCAAATCCTAAACCTTCTTTATCGTTAGAAGCCTTCTAATTTGAAATCATCTCATCAAGCATTGTGGATCTCTTCTTGAATTTGTCTTCTTGAATCTTTTATTTCTCCAAATCTGATCTCAAAGTCATAATCTCTTGTTCAAGCTTTGAACATTCTTCATATTTGTCTCTTAATTTGGCATTCTACCAGTCTTCAACTCTTTTTCCTTCTTCAACTTGCACTTTCAGATTGGTGGTAGTCCTATTTGATTGCTTGATCTTCTCATTTGATTTCTTGATTCTTTTTGTAGATTTATTGAGTTTCTCTCTCAACTTCTTGATACACTCATTTGCATCATTAAGATCATTTTTCAAATCTCTATTCTCAGCTTCTTCTTTATCCAAATCATCAAGGTTTGATTTGAGTTCTCCTTCCATGTCAACTACACAATATTCTTTAGTAAATCCTTTAGGGATAATATTTTCCAGAGGAATAGGATACTTTCTTGTAGCCATTTGTTCAACCACCAAGATCTACCTTAGTGATCAAGCTAATTTTTAAGGAACCAAGCTTTGATACAAATTGTTGAACACCTAGAATATTGAGAGGGGGTAAATCAATATTCCTTGAAATTCATTAACTTAAAATAAATTTCACAATATCTCATTCAATGTGCAATAATGAAAGAAACATTAAAAAGAATGCATCACATCAATAGACACAAAACACTAGATTTTTACGTGGAAAACCCAAGAAGCAAAAAACCACGATGAGGATTAGCTCACAATATATTATAATCAATTACAAGATATGACAAAATGGTGGAATCATTGTCCAAGGACTCGATGTCTAAAAAGGAAATGATTAACACCAATGGATCACTACGTAGAATTGAAAAGAGGTAGAAGAAAAGGCGGCTCACAGCCAAATATGAACTGCTAACAATGCATCTGACCTCTGCTGAAGATACATTTCCACTAAAGATCAAAAAACTAACTTAACACACTTCATACTTCACCTCAACTACAATTCACACTTATCTGCACCAAATCTTGCACATACACTTAATAACATCATAAAAATTCTCATCACTTTTTCTGCACATGGAATTAACCTTGTATATATACCACAACCATCCAAAAAATTAAGTAGGTCGGCCTAATTAGATGTACCATGCACCACATAACTTGTGAGCCCAAAACACAAACACACACACACTTGGAGAAATTAAAAAATGTAAGCTCCATCAAAATAGGTCATCATGCCACATAATCACTCCTATGATACCACTTCATACATAATTCAACTTCGCATGACCCCAAAATACTTAGGTCGGCACTAGATAGAAAAACTGGTAAAGTAATATCTAAATGAACCAACTATTCATCCACACCTTGACATGCAGACCACAAAAAAACTTTCCACTTGGAATGTACACACCTATGACATCTATAAACACTCCCAAAAATCTGCATAACATAATATTCATCCGTTGTGGAATGCAAAGCATTCCAATATACACTTTGCACCACTAACTCTATCACACCTTAGATGATACTCTTCCAACATTATCTTTGACTGCAAAAGACTTGAAGCCTTAAAATTTTGGAATTAGACTCTTCTAACATGCATAAAAACTAACTCATAACCACATTACTAAATTCTTCATAGCAGAGCAAGGGTAAGTGCAATAAGTTGGGTCCACGAAGAGGGGAAGATTCGGCCAAAAAAAAAAATCTCACAAAAAATGTGTACACATTATTAAAAAGCGCGTATGTGTTATGCATAGGGTACCCAAGCCTAGAAAAACACATATGCGCTAAAAAACACGTACGTGTTATAACACATACACATTATATAACGCGTACGCGTTTCATAACACATACAAGTCACTTATTTAAAAAAATTTATTTTTTTAGAAACGGGTACCCATTTGAAAACGCGTACGTATTTTGAAATGCAAAACGCGTACATGTTTTGTTTTTCAAAATGTGTACACATTTTAAAACAGGTACTCGTTTCTAAAAAAACATTTATTTTTTTAAATAATCAAACAAATAAAGAACGCATATGCGTTTTGTAATGCGTACGCATTTTTAAAAACGCATACGCGTTACTAAAAATTTGAACCTCCAACCTACATGTAGCCTTGGTTTTAGGCTCGGGAAAGGCTTGGCAATCCGACCTGCAACTAAAAAACTAAGGCAAATTGAAGAAGAATGTCCAACTTTGGCAATATGGTTGATAGAATTTTTTTTTGAATCAATCTATAAAATTAAAACCCATTAGAGAACACGATGTCTAGTTTCCAAATATATATATTTTATTAAGATTGGATTATATTTTTTATTTTTTAATTAATTTCCAAGTAAAATAGTCCTTAAACTTGAAATATCAGGGTTTTTTTGTTTTTTTTTTAATTTTTTTTTGGTTACGTTTCATGTAAAAAAAATTATATGGCATCAATCTTCAGACAATTCTCTACACAATGAAAAAAGAAAAGAAAAAATGTTTATTTTAGGTCCAATTATGTTGTCCATACACGTTGATTTTTAAAAATAACAATTAAGGCCAATAATTCAATAAAAAAAAATTTCAAAAAAAATTTACAAAAATTTTTACAGAAAATATTCTTCATGTTAGATTTCTTTCCCCAA